>JAZHFQ010000617.1:0-1200000 GCA_038387885.1 Spodoptera picta | reverse complement strand
GCAAGCGTTGCTTCACGTCGGTTTTCTGCTGAGGCCGTGGTATCACTCCGGTCGAGCCGGCCCATTCGTGCCGGAGCATGGCTCTCACACACTTTCGACATCTGCTACGTATTTCAGTCAAATATTTCCCGGTTATAATTTACGACTATAGTTACAGCCCGTCTGTTACGTTACAATTTCAAAGTCAAGCATATGGCTGTGTTTTTTTAACTACCTCATACACAAAACAAAATTAAATTAAATAGATAGGTTGCAAAGCCTATAGCAATAGATGGTAAGGCGGTAGGCCCTACCTGAACAGAACAGTGGTCTTCATGGCAAGCAATCGCATGCAACTAGGTAGGTAGGACAACAATATTTTAAAAACATAACATAACATCACGTCTTTTATCCCAAAAGGGGAAGACAGTAACGCATATTATCGCACTTAATGCCACTGTACAGTGTAACATCCACTTTTCACTTAGAACAATATTTTAGTTCCCAAAATAGGAATCAATTCGACAAGCAGTTGACTAGCGTGTTCTATTAGTTCCGAGAAATCATAATCCTCCCTAAACACACTACGAAACCGCTTAAGTCAATAAATAATAACTCAATAACAGCTTAGCATTCAAATAACTAAATAAAAACATAGATCAACAAACCATACGTCCATTTCACGGTACTTACAATCCAAGTACCAAATGTATTAATCTCACATATTATTGAGGAGAAAATTTCACGCCTCTAAACATTTCTATCGACGAATACACGCCCGAAGCTGTCCGAAGTTATCCAAAGATGTTCGAAGGCGTTTCGACCGGCTAATCGGTCCGATTGTTGTAATCAATAAGGTACCGCCATTGCTATCGAAAATCATTATAATATATTGTGATACAACGTCGGGTTTCTTTGTCAACCTTATTTTATTAGTCGACGATTTGTATGGCTATCAAATCGGTTTGTATCGTTCAAAGATTTGTATAATAAAGATGTTTTGGCGGTGTTACTTAACAGAGGTTTAAAGAGTATCTTGTTTGGGTATTTTTGTTGGAAAGTAGACGTGATTGGGTGATTTAAGTAGGTAGGTATGCATCTAAATATAGTTATAGATACAATAGGGGAAATTCAACATACCATTACCAATGTGTGAACTTTTACGTCAATCCGAATGATTGAAGCGAAATATTTTGCCAACAGTTGTGAAAGATTATGGTAGGACAGAAAAAAACCACTTACAAAAATAACAACAACCTAACAAGATTAGAAAAGTAATGAACAAAATAAAAATAAATAGAGGTGCCAAATAAACTTAGATTTTCGTAATCTATACCGATAAATATTCGACGACAACTTACAACAACGAAAATAACAAAAGTAAAACTAAATGCTCTCTCTATTTGACAACAACAAAAAAACAGACCACTCATAATGAAATGTAAAAAACTGTTAATAAAGAACCGAAAAAAGATATCAAAATCTTAATCCAAAATCAATAACAACAATAGTATTATTGCTGAATCAAATTATTATCTTTTAACATGTCGACCATTCTTAACAAATCGTTAAATTTAGTTCATTATCTTAAATTATTTTTACGTTCAATTCATTAAAGCTGTAGAGGTATAACAATTAAGATTATCTTATAGCGGAGAGTCTTTAACACCTCGCGTCGGCGCGGGCGGCTTACAAAGCGCACTCGTAAAATGAACATGATGTATATAAAGAAAAAAAACAACAACAGGCTGAGAGTAATAATAAAGAGAGTCAATTCGCTTTACGTCTCAAGGTGTGAAGCTGTCATGGACAAAATGATGACTCCATTATTAAGCAGCTAAATAATAATTCCCGCGGTCCCGTTGCACCAACTTGATGTGTTAATCAGTTGTGTGCGTGTCTGTTTACACGCGCGTCTGTGTGCGTGTCTGCGCCCGCGCATGTGTGTATTTAATTAGGGTTGGTAGTTATTTGTGGGCGTTACAGTTATGTTTTACTATTATAAAATTTTCTTTTGTTAGTTATTGATATGTTTTGAATACAGGTAATTTATATCGGATTATTATATTTGTGGGTTTAATCATGTGAGTCAGCGTAATTTGAGATTTTGTCCGTTTTTTTTTCTGGTGCAGCAATATTCGAATCACACAGGGTGATGGCATTTTCAGTATTTAGTATTATTTTTTTCGTTTATTTGTAAAAGAAAGTCAGTCGGTGAAGTACCACTAGATACAGGTTGCTTCTTACCGGTCGTATTGGAGAAGGAATCATTACGAGAGGCCTATGTTCAGCAGTGGATATTTTGTAACTGATATGATAATGATAATTAATAAAATAGAAAGTATACATTGGTTACCACCCCTTCTCAATCCATGGGTCTGTACACATTTGACAAAGACCGACCTATAGAGCAGAGCCCTTTAATAAATCTGAAAATTTTAAACTGCGACTTCTAACTTGCCGGGCAAGCAAGGATTACGACAAACCGCCTCTGGCATAAAAGGCTTCTAGTCCAGTCATGGACTGCCACTGGCTGTTCTGTTGATATCTGAATATTTGCACAGACTATAAAGAACCAGTTACAAATATTTTAACTTCTTTCAAGTCAGTAGTTAGTTTTTTATGGCTTAAGTCGGTAAATGAGCAGACGGATCACCTTCATGATAAGCAATCGGCGTCGCCCATGGACACCTGGAACACCGTAGGCATTACAAGTGCGTTACCGGCATTTTGGGGATTAGGAGTTTAAGGATCGTTGGGGATTCAGGGATTGGGGAAGGGGAGGGTAATTGGGCCACCGGTAACCTCACTCACACGACGAAACACGTACGTATGATTAAATACATACATAACATCACGCCTTTTATCCCCGAAGGGGTAGGCAGAGGTGCACATTCTACCATAGTACAATGTAACACCCACTTTTCACTAGTTGTTATCAGTCCCATGTAATAGGGGGTGAGCCTATTGCCATATACCGGGCACATTTCCAGACTCCGTGCTACTACTGAGAATTTTTAAAAACCCAGTAATACTTTGCCCGACCCGGGAATCGAACCCGAGACCCCTTGCCCGGCAGTCGCACTTGCGAATACTCGGCCAACGAGGCAGTACGAGTATGATTAAATATAAACTTTTTAATTACCACCAAGCGACTGCACGCCTTCCGCTCAAATGAACTGTTATTATTTACGTCCTATATCTGATGTGACACGAACCAGTTACGTACTACGGTCAAGTGTTACGCGAAACATATTGAGTAGTGTTGTTTTGTAATTGGAGTTTGAAGTTTGAGTTTCATTTTTTTTTCTGTTTCTATCACTTTTTATGGGACGTTTAAGTTGCTTTTTCTTTATCAAAATGTGAGAAGTTGAGCTTTAAGAATCAAAAAGAAGAAGATCTGCAGATAGTGCAGACACCCTATTCCTTTGGGCCTATTTTAACGAAAACAGTTCACGTATTAGTTTATCCTAACATTAGACATCAACGCACATCACTCATCAGAATCCAAAACATTTACTGAAAAAAATATCGATCGCAATCGGTACTTAGCTATGAAGAGATTATGGTGTAGTTGCACCTACTAAGTAGAACATACATAAAGAAGAGTCGAATTAGCTATTAGACAGACAGACGAGCAAAAACAAAATTAATCCTTCCGAAGTAAATTAAAAAAGATAATGATCAAATATTAATTCCGGTTAATAAATTACGTAGCCTTTACGTACAACCATCCGACAGACGGTGAAAGTCAAAACTTACCATATGAAATAACTAGGAAACAAAAAAAAATTAATTCATACAGTACATTCACAGAACAACGACATCTTTAATTGCATTTTTACACGAAAACTATTCATAATGGCCGCTCGGAACAGCTGACGTTATAATTAAATCCGAAAGAGTGCTTTCGTAGAGGTAATTTTCATAATTCCTGCAATTATCCTACAATTTCTATCAGGGCCTATGTATTTTTGTTGTTTTTTTCTTTTGTTAATTAATGTATGGTTGTTATGTTCATTGTTTAGTGCGCGCTGTGCGTCGGCGTGTGAACTGGGCGGGCAGTTCGGACAGCCAATCAGAGGCCTGCGCTTGCGTTGCGCAGCGCCCGGTGTGCGCACGCGATGCCCTGGACGACACAAATAGATGCAGAAGACTCATTTTATTGTGTAATGCCTGTTTTCGTTTTATTTTAAGTGCGCACTTAATACAATAATTAAATCAAGAGGTGTGAAGTGCAGAAGTTACGATCCTCTCATTGACAAAGTTTTGATATAAATTTTCAGGCAAAAATATTCAACAAATTAGTAAAGAATGCCAGGCTATGAAATTAAAGGACATATTGAATAATTTTATTGCTTTTAATAAAAAGTTTCCCATGTAATAATATCTATCGGACGTTTGGCAAAGACAAAGCTATTTAAGTATTAACAAGTAGTATTCCTAAATATAACTCAATATTGTCATAATTTACCTTAACTTATTAGCATTTTTTTCCCTAACCTCGTCACACAGGTGTCCTAGTTCAGGCACCATATACTGTGAAATTTATATAGCTTTAAGCAAATCTGTATCTTTTTAGATTATTATAATTAAAAATAAATTTTATTTATTTTTAATTATACTTCTTCCTACCCCTTCGGGGATAAAAAGGCGTGATGTTATGTTATGTTATAAATTTTATTTATTTATTTGAATATTTTAAACTGTGATCTCCGGCCTGATGAGCACAAAAATAATGGTAAATGCCTCCTAAGGAAACCAAAGCCTAAATTCAACAATGGACTGACATAATACATGTGTCATTTGTGAACTGAATAACATAAATAGTTTTGATTATTTCCGACTCACTGATCCTTCTGCTATAACTGTATTATCTACAACCATTATAAGTGCAATTGTACATTTTACAGCCAAACAATAATTGGATTTAAGTGAATTGTGAAAAACAAAAACGTTATAAACTAGAGGTAGAGTACTCGTAAAGGTTATGATTTAATTGACGCCATTATAATGTTCATTCCTTATAAATATCTTCGCTTTTTAGCTTCAGTCTCTTGAAAGAGAAGACAGAATTGCATACTTAGGTTTGCATTTTCTTCTTTATCCTGAAGATCTTGTTGAATCCATATAATATATTATATATAAATGAATTCCTATACGCCTTGGTCAAGCCATCATGCATAGACGGCTGGACCGATTTCCAAATTTTTTTTTTTGCTTTTCTTACTGTGAATTATCACGGGCAGAGTCTTTTTTTTTAAGGGGGGAAATTCATGGAATGACTGCTCCCGCCTGGGTGAGGCAGGATCCCTCCTGCCTCACCCAGGCGGGAGCAGTGTCAGACTCTTACTGACTAAAAACCACCCCGTTCCTTCTCCTGCAAGTCAAGCCAGAGCCCCGGTAAACAGATATATGACTAACACTTTGAGTGTGTTCCGTTCCTAAAGCTAAAGTTTCAATCCTGAAAATTTCACTGTAACAGTGAATAAAAAATCTTAGTTATAAAAGAGAAGAAAATCTGTAAGAATAGGTAAGTACTTACAAAAGATAGAAACCCAAGATTGAATTTTGACGCTTGAATAATTAAAAAACAAAAATCTGAAAAAAATCTCAAATTAGACAACAATGGGATCAGTGATGAGGAAACAAAATATAAAAAAGCAAAAAAGAACAGATTAAAAAATTAAAACTATTTCACTTACTGGAGCTGTCAGTTTGTGAGGGGTGAGATGAGGTGAGGCGGGAGGGGCGGGGCGTCGGCTCGCGCTTTGAACATGGAGGTGCTAATAACGAGGCGTCCCGCTGCGCGCGCGCCCCGCTGGGATGGGAATGTTGGGGAAGTGGGTTCATACCCGTGGCTTGTTTTGAATTAAGTTGTTAGTTGATTTCTGTGTGATTTAATCCACTTTTGAAGAATGATCCTTTAGAATGAATGCGCAATTTAGCTTAAGTAACGTTACTATGCTGTTTGGCTGAATTCGTCAGAACGAGATTTGTGTAACTTTGAAGAGTGATACAATTTAGAGTAGGTAATAAAGATTTAATCATTAAAAAGAAATAACAAATGAAATAATTCTGTGTCCGTTGAAGTTTTTATATCCTTACAAAAATACCATCGTTCACGAAAATATTTAAAATTCAGACAAACGTAAAAAAACAATTCTGACAAAAAATACTCTAGAAAAAAAGGGCATTAAATATTAATATTCCAAATCCCACAACAGCCGACTCTACCCAACTCGAGAGTAAGATATCTGGGCCGGTCTCTATTAAGTACCTCTATAATCACACGATAGAGCTGCGCCCGCGCCGACTCTACACGAGCTTGATTAACGACTCTAATGCACTCTACGTAGCGCTGTTGTGACTAATCTATGTATAACGTAATTAGGTGATTATTATATTATAAATATTATATATTGTGTGTTGTGATGAGAGTTAGTACGAACTGATATGTTAGAAAAATTCAATTAAAATAAAATTCACTGCATTTTTATAGGATACGTGGCAAATTAGAGGTAGAAGCTGGATCATAATGAAACTGAAAATGATCAGAGTCGCCCAGAGACCACAAAACTAGAGGAGTTATAGTACGCCCTTTTATGAAATGTCGTATTTTCATAGGTAGGTCGCCCATTTAGACCACAAAGCCAGGGGAGTTATAGTACACCTACACCCTTTTATGAAATGTCGTATTTTCTTATATCGTAGGTTCCTAATTTATATTTTCCACCATACCTGTAAGATAATATTCAATTTAGGACACTTTAGGTGATCGAAAGGCTGGCTACTACCTTGGTCAAAGATTAAGTATTGCCATTCAATGCGGCAATGCTGCCTGTCTCTTGGGCACCATTCCTCATGACTGCGATTAGGATAATATCTTCGACGCCGTAAGTTACATGTTTATCGTTTTGTTTCCTTTTCTTTTTATTTTAATTATTTAAATTTCTCTATGAGTTCTAATGTATAGATGTACATACATTTATTCCTTATTTCTAAATGTTACTAATAAATAAATTATAATATTTAAATACGTAATGTACAAGCAAACCCCGCAGCTATGTCTAGTTGCGTACAATATCTAATCTATCCGTTTGATTGCAGTGAGAGGCGCATGCGCGATTGCGCGGACGCACACTTTACAAGGAAGGAGATTGATTAACGAACCGCCGATGAAGAAGCCTATTACGTAGGTGTTGGTATATATATAGCTTTTATATAGGTATTATATAAATTATGTATATATAGATATATATCTGCTTCTTAACATAAGATAACATCACGCCTTTTATCACCGAAGCAACTGTACAATGTAACACCCACTTTTCACTATTTATGTTATGAGTCCCATGTAAAAGGGTGTGAGCCTATTGCCATATATCGGGCACAATTCCAGACTCCGTGCTATTACTGAGAATTTGGTTTTTAAACCCAATAATACTTTGCCCGACCCGGGAATCGAACCCAAGAACCCTTGCCCGGCAGTCGCAACTTCGACAATTTATAAATTCCAGAATTGTAACAATTTATATTGCTATACAGGCAGAGCAGTATGTATTACTTATACAGGGCTGTACAGTTGTACATAGTAGGTACGCTGTATAAATAATAAAACTGAAGTTCTCTACTGACAAAAACAACCTAATTTGCAATAATATAAAGTACATACATACTCTGATTAAAAACACTATAATTACAATTAATAACATGAATATAAATTATAAATTAATCTAGATACGAATACCACTTCAAAAATATCTCTTACTACAACGAGATAAAAGTGTAGTTAAGTTAAATTTTAATGAAGAACTCACATATAAACCAAACACATAAAAATGCAAATACTTCTCGCCTTCGAAAGATCAATTAAATTCAATTGTACATGTATGGCAACACTTCGGTGAACAAGATAATAAAACACATAAATGTCCAATCAATCACGATCTAATGAATAGCAATGGGGAATCGTGAGTAAACTAGTTGGCGCCAGGGTTATTGTGATTAGGAAGTGGCATTGGGTCTGGACAGTAGCTGAGCTTGAAGTAAAAATATGTCAGGTCTTAAGAATTGGGGCATAGCATAACACATGTACGCACAGCTACACATCGAGCTTTACATAACCAGTATAAACATAACATACATAACATCACGCCTTTTATCCCCGAAGGGGTAGGCAGAGGTGCACATTCTACCATAGTACAATGTAACACCCACTTTTCACTAGTTGTTATGAGTCCCATGTAATAGGGGGTGAGCCTATTGCCATATACCGGGCACATTTCCAGACTCCGTGCTACTACTGAGAATTTTAAAAAACCCAGTGTTACTTTGCCCGACCCGGGAATCGAACCCGAGACCCCTTGCCCGGCAGTCGCACTTGCGAATACTCGGCCAACGAGGCAGTCAACCAGTATAAACTGAACGTTAAATGTGCGGAAAGATGATGCGACGCGACACCAGGATAAACTGGTTTTGTATAGATTGATGTGTAGCCGTGTGTAAGTAACAATGAATTAGGTTGTCACAATTCATGATTTCGCTGCTGAATTATGTGCCTTCTGTACACAGGAATATTTGCTCTAATCTTCAAGCTTAGCAGGAAGATTGAAAATCACAGTTTCACAGTTTTCAGATAGTGCAGCTTTCTGAACTCTGTCGCACATAATGTTAGTAAAAATTAGATTTTTAGTGCAACAAGTTAAAAAGCATACGCTATTCGTAAATATAGTGCCGCTATTCGTAACCTAACCTAACCTAACGGGTAACCGGGGCTCCGGCTCGAAGTGCACGAGAAGGAACGGGGTGGTTTTTAGTCAGTAAGAGTTTGACACTCCCTCCCGCCTCACCCAGGCGGGAGCAGTCATTCGATGATTATCCCCCTTTAAAAAAAAGATGGTATTGGGCTTCAAGTTTAGGAAATGACATTTGTAAGAAGAGTAGCTGTCACAGAAAGAGAAGCAATATATTATAACGAAAATTGGTGGGGAGGTAGCTTAAAACTAGGAGACGGACATAGGATACTTTTTAACCAATTATTTCCCGAAAATCCCACGGGAACGGAAAAAAACGAGATTGCGCGTACGAAGTCGCGGGCAGAAACTTATTCGTATGAACTGAAGCGTGATAGGAGTGTTACAATCATTATATACGCAAAAATACATTTCATAATAATACAGTATCATATTTATGTAATAAAATATTAGTATTTTCATAATATGAAAAATAAGTACTAAGTTTAAGTTTAAACTATTCAGTAAATAGAATTCGTACGAGTACTACTGGTGTAGTTTTCGAAAAAGCTCGTTTCTCGTTGAGTTTTGGTACCCAACGTGTGCAGGCTTTACGTATTAATTGCATTCACTTGCCTGTACTAAGACAATATATTTATTTTACAATATATTTATTTGACTGCACGGTTGGCGCATTGGCTGGGCAACTGGCTGCCGCGCAACGTGTCGCGGGTTCGATTCCTGCACGGAACAATTCTTTGTGTGATCCACAGATTATTGTTCCGGGTCTGGGTGTCATGTGTATGTGAACTTATATGTTTGTAAACGTACCCACGACACAGGAGAAAATCCTAGTGTGGGGCAACGTTTTAAAAAAAAAATCATTTATAATGCTAATTTTGACACGAAGAATAAAAGTACCTATCTCTCAACACTTTAGATTATCTGCTTAAACCTTTTACTTCAACCGACCATATCAAATTAAAACATTACAGAGCACTTCACACATTCTCAAATGAAGTCGTTCCATACACATCACAGCTGCTCAATCAACCCCTTAACACTATTACAATAAGGTCTATAATGACATCAATTCTTAGCAGAGTTACGACGAAAAAGAAGTATAGTCTTGACAAAAAACCGCGAACAAGAATGCAGCCCGACTCGTACATTGTAAAGCGAAATTGTTTTACCGACGACACGTCTACAACACCCACAGTCGTTCACCATTGATTGAGCCATCGTTGGCGCTATTTCAGCGGGTTTACGCATCTTACAAACTTAATTGTTCAACCTAAAAAAATGCTCACATCATCCTTATGAACGTAGAGATTGGGATGCAATTTCTTTGTGCTGTAAGTCGTGTAAGTGTAAAATTATGTTTGTATTCCTGAAGTATGTTGTCGTAACTCAAATGTACAGTCGGAAACTATTATTTGTTGTGGTTCTCTTACATTGTATTCGTGAGTTATAACTTACAGTTTTCCCGTTTATGAAATGAGAAAGTTTTAGCAATGCACCCGCACTGTAGGTGCTTCGAATTGTGAAGATTACGTTTTTGTGTTCTGACGTATGCAATTAAAATTTATGCTTCGGTTTGTCTATTAAGAAAACGTCTTTCAGCGTAAATAAATATTTATTGTTATAGAGACACGTACGATAATGGCTTGAACATGAAATAGAGACGAATGTTGATTGAAATTCCTTCTAAACGAAAATTCTATTTGAGAATAGCCAACCGTGAGGTCAATTAGAAGCTACCGAGTGTTTTAATTCCAACTGAACATCTGTTTACTCACAAGTAAAACCGTGTTGATTTAAACATGTATAATATCAAGTAACAAAAATCGTCAATCAAGAAGTGTTCCCTCATTTGCGGCAATAATTCCAAGTTTAATTTGCTCACTGATTGAGCGATCGCATAAAACAACACGCCGATGAAGAGATCAAATTGAAAACCATCAACAGTAACCGCTCGGTAATAACTTGGCTTTTATTACCTTGATATATTGCCTGTACAAATCGTGATTACTCTAGTGAAAATGTCGTTTCAACAAAATACTGTATTAAAAAAATGAATAATGACTTCTTTGCCGACAACGTCATTACAGCGCGCGGTCACCGGCTCGCGAGAGATTTCTATCTGACTGTACACATCAATAACATACGACATAATATCAACTTTATACCCACATTCATAAAGCTCAAAATCTTTTTAAAATACGCTACAAAGTTTGTATTCAAATTCAACATTTAAATTTCATTATTTTAAAGTTCATTTTTGTGTGTAGACATGTCTCACATAAATCGCGGTGAGCACACAGTATTTCCAGTTGATTGTGGCATAGCGAATTGGATTGACAAGTATCTAAGAAGGTTATTATTATCACATTTTACTTAGAGTACATGCATTTACATAAACCGCGGGGTAATTTGTAGAAATGTTTAGCTTCATTATAGAGGTAATATAAAGTAGCCAAATATAATTTTCTTTAATTCTACAGTTCCGTATCGTGGACACGGTTATTTTAATAAGCATATGTATATTTTGATTTAAATTTGAATAGTGTAGTTATTGTAAGCGACTGTGTGACGTGATTCCAAATTCGATATCCTGGACAGATGACGTTTGTTCATCACAGTAATTGTTGTAGTGGGATAAGCCAGTAAACTAAGCAGACGGATCACCTGATTGTAAGCAATCGGCGTCGCCCATGGACACCTGGAACACCAGAGGCATTACAAGTGCGTTACCGGCCATTGAGAGACTAGGAATTTGAGGATTATTGGTGATTAAGGAAATAGGGAGATTGGGGGAAGGGGGAAGGGGCAGAGTTGGTAATTGAGCCTCCAATAACGTCACTCACACGACTAAACATAACGCAAGCGTTGCTTCACGTCGGTTTTCTGTGAAGCCGTGGTATCACTCCGGTCGAGCCGGCCCATTCATGCCGAAGTATGGCTCTCCCACACTTAATTAATGTGTACTGCGAGCATTCCTAACTATACCTATAGAAAAAAAACAAGACTGAAAATAATTGCAGACTTAATCTCATTCCAGATACTAGACATATTATCAATCTATATTTAAAACAAATTCCTTAGGGCAACCGTCCACTTTGCGTTATTTGACGAATGCATACATCCTTCAAACAATAGGCGGTCTACACATGACAAATGCTTGCATCTTGCTTTGAAACTTGCATTCTCTCTTGAAACAGTTTTTGACGGATGCATGCATTAGTCAAATGACGCGACGTAAGTCTACAAACGTCTATTGTGGGTACTAGGAAGCTTTTAAAAGTGTCGCTTAAAACACCAGTTTTTACTGTTGAAAGTGAAATAAAATAAATATGCCTTGACCAACCCAGGTTCTATTTGAATCCAAATAGTTTTTGCAACAAATATCTGAGTTATCAGAGTAGGCTGCGCGACATCGCCGACCGCGCACGCTGCTCATGAAGACGAACCCCTCTATGGTACAAAACAAGTAGAGCTTTTCTAAGTATATTCACGTGGGAAATTACAAAAGAGTTATTCAATAGCAGTACCTAATTAAATAGCATATTCGTGACAAGTACCGCTCTTTTTATAGGAACAGACAGATCACCTAATAATAGGTAAGCAATCAGCGTCACTCATAGACCATACAGTAAAAACACTTTGGTCCAATCCACTAAAACAAACATGTCGATAACAACTTTAGTTAGTACTTAAATTCCCCTAGAACCTACATAGGTGTTGCTGAACCCTAAAAGGGTGTAAATGTAATGACAATGTACGGTTGACAATAGATGTCACTTGAGGCAACTGTTTGAAATTACTTGTCCATACTAGGTATGTATTGTACAATACAAAGAGCTATTGTGGTAGGACAGACAGACAAATAACAATAGGACGTTTACATTAGACATACTTTACGTGGGTTTTTAATTTATTGGTTAAATATAAATTGTGTATTTTCCATGTGATGATGGTAAAATAGAACGTATTTGTTGCTACCAACATTATCACAATGTTTTAACACATTAAAAACTGGGTAATATCTATTCATTTGCAAAGTATTGTACTAAGAATTGTAGTACATAAATATAATTATGACTACAGTTCTTAGCTACTTCATAACAAGTCCCAAATATTGCATCCCGAGCCATTTGTCCTACGTCATCATCATCACCAGTCCAGAGTGCTTACTCTTGAAACCAATCTCAATGTCAATGCAATTTCAATCCAATAAAATCACAATAATTATTCAATGTGAACATTATACAACCTAAGGGTTGTTATAAATAGCATACAGAGTACGGAATATAAAGTCAAAATCAATACCATTTAGTTCATTCAATATCTACGCAATACGCATGCAATGGGCGCTAGTGTTGCAACTCAAGAGTACGAAATTTTACAAAACCAATGTTGTTCCATCGGAATTGGATTCAAGAGTAAGCCCCCAGTATCACTTGAAAGACCTATCAAGCGAATTCCTGAATTCAACCAGTGCGTTCCTATAATGATTGCCATATATAGATTTCAGTCTCCGGGCTTTTACTAGACAATACTGATGGTAAGATGCTTCACACCAATGTTAAAGCGTCGCCGGCTTTTGGTAACCTTAGGTTTGAGGTCATTCTTAAATTAAGTTAATCAGAACAGCGCGCAGCGTTGTTCCACGGTAGTTATCGATGAGATCGTGGTATGACTCCAGTCGAGCCGACATGACGGATCTTCCACGTGAACATAATATTTATTTTCAATAAACCCACAAACATACCTTTCACAACTTTCCTCTAATCTTAAAATCATTATTCTATCGGAAATTCCATACACTCGGTCACTAGCGGCCTGACGATATACCGTTTTCAATTGCTACACCATCAGTAAGTCATCACAATGCACCCATTATGACACCGGCTCCATGATTGATTGTCTCTGGCTTATATCGTGACGTCATTTGTCATCATTGACACGTTATGACACGTGACAAGCGACATAATGACGTAATTAGTATGTTCGGTGGCTTAATGGTTGTTAATGCGATTACTAAGAGGTCCTGATTGTAGATAGTGAAGTAAGCGTGACTATCGAGTCGAGGAAAAGTGCTACAGAAAATTTCGTCATTCTCAGCACAGGGTTCAAAACATGTTGGTTAACAATAGCACAGTTTTCTTACCAATTTTGGGAAATAAGGATGCAGTGTCCTATCCGATGAAGAAAATCATTTACGTACAGTCGTCAAAATGTCTAAAATTCTATTCACATATCGTATGACTATACTCCACTAACAACAAACTCAAAATATATTGAAAAACGCCTCACACCTCCGTCCGTACGGTGGGTAATATCTTAATCAACAATAGTCGGAGGCGATACCCGAGCCTCTATAATTTGAAAGCAGTCCCCTCGCCCACAATAGAGACATCAGTAGACTTAAACTAAATCGGAGCGCACCAAACCGATCAGGTTTTGTTCGTTAAACCTTCACATATAATTAAGGAGGCGAGCTGGCTTCGCTAAAACACATAAATCATAATAATTTAATGCGGGCCGAGCCTTTCCAGCGCCGGCATCGACTCAACAACGTTTTTTCCTGAGTTACGACCGTCCGCGCATCTGCGCTCCTTTCCACTTTAACCCGAAATGACTTCGGAATTGACAGCTTTATAAATATATGAAAGGGCTCTCGTAGCGAACGTGCCATTGGTATGGAAACGCTTGTGAGTAATGACACACAGCCAGACGATAGTCTTTCAATTTTATGATTGCCTGGTACCAGAACGGGTTCCTTCCAATGGCTAATTGAACGGTGTGAATAAAATAAACCCATAATAACAGTTTTAGATGTTCTCCACTAGTTTATACGTGTTTTATTAATACTTCGAAGTGTTACGAGAATTAAATTGACTTCGTTATTTTACAATTCCATTAAGAATTGTCAATTAAAAGGAATTTAAAAAAGAGAAGACACATTCTCAGTTGGCTTGTTTCTAAAGTACTTAATACTGCTATTTTAAGAATTTTGTCATATAAATGGTAACTAATAATAGATAGTTGTGTACCTACTTACTTTACCTTGAACACCGATTTTCTTTAATATTCTCCACGTGTTGTATTTACACAATGGGTATATTATGTCAACTACGTCTAAAAGAGCAGCGCAGCCTTATTAATTTTGTCCCGAAACCTTGTAAACAAAGCCGCGAGCGGTAGCATTATTTTTATAAGATATTGATTTATTGCGTTTTTTAAATGTGTTTGGCAAATTAATCACATAAAAGATTCGATTGATTCGAATGAATGAGGCACACCTATGCGAGAATGTTTAAAAAAACGTTGACAACTGGGATTTGGCAGTTTTTCTACACATTCATTCATTTCGTAATACACCACACCTTGGCTATTTATCAATGAAAAATACTTTGTTTGTAACGCCGCATGCTGCTTATTTCGTAACCCGGACAAACATACGAGGGATAAGGAAACAAATTGCAAAAAGAATCACAAACACATCATTAACAAGTGCTGTAGAAATACAATCATAGGAAAAAAGCATTTATCAATACTGAGGAAAGCTAAAACGTAATTTATGTCCGACATATCCCTAACCCGAGCTAGTAAATCTAAAAACAAATAAGAATACAATCAATAAGTGTTAAAATATGTTAATATGTTAATTCTGAGAGCATTAAATAACGTATACTCTCGTTCGAAGTGACATTGGACAAGTACAAATGATTTAGTGACTATAAACCGAATTCGGGCCGGCCGTTAGTCCACTCAAATTAATATTTATACATATAAAAATCTATTCAAATGGCACTTGATAAATGTTCCGTGTTACAAATAATGCAGTTAACACGTTAGCTTTTTATTCTTTAGGCGATTCGATTGTGAAAGAACGAATAAATCTTTGATTATGATGTATGGAACGATGGTTCAATATATTTCTATCGTTTGTATCGTGTATTGTAATTGATAAGTTTGTAAATACAAGCTAATTTAAAATTTTAACGAAGCAATCTTCTTACTTTCTTGGTTTGCGTATAAAATGATTCATTACTTACTTACTTCGTGGACTCAACCGCCCAAGGTGCATCTTTATGCGGTCGCTGTCATTGCAGTGGTAAGTCCCCCCTCTTTGAAGAGTGGCTTGAGAGACTTTATGGCGTCCTCACCTACCGCCTGACGCAGGTGCTTACCGGACACGGAAGTTTCGGATTTGCCAGGTTGGATTGGAGGGAACGCCCGGGTGTCATCACTACGACGACTGCCTGGAGGGCATGGTGGAGCATACGGTGGCGGTGTGAACTGCGTGGGCTGAGCACCGCCGTGTCCTCAGGGCTGTAGTCGGTGACGGCAACCTCTCGCGTCCGGCTCGGGTTAGGTTAAGCCGAGAAGGATTGTCAAGCCGTCTTCGACGATCTTCGGCCACCATAAGTACGGATCTGCGAACGGCGAGCAAGGGTAGCTCGCCGCCCGAACAGATCCAAACCCGTACGTAAGGCGTGTCGCGTGCTCCACGTGCCTCATAGAGCCATCAGATCACCACAGATGGGCCCAGTAGGCTGGTGACCGATACGGAGCCGCGGAAGGCCTAACCGATTGCCGGGACTTCGAAGAGCAGGAGTAGGAACGGGGTGGTTTTTAGTCAATAAGAGTCTGACACTTCCTCTCGCATAACCCAAGGCGGGAAAAACCATTGAATGATCCCCCCCCCCCTAAGGTGCATCTTAAACTCCTATAATATCGCCATATCTCGTGGAAGTAAGTAATAAGGCTTTTTCAAGCGGCGTCATCGAATGAGCTAGAATCGATAAGTTTAGTAGACATCAATCTACACTCATACTATTTTATTATTCTCAATAATGTCACACTTTGCACCGGACAATAGAATACAACATAGAAATCATAAATCTTGCCATTTCAAAAAACCAACTCGTGCGAGATGGGAACCGAGGCAACTTTAATTCAGTAATAGTCTATCAGTCTTAATCTTCAAGCTAGTCTCGGAGAACCTAACGGGTTACCGGGGCTCGACGTGCAGGAAAAGGAACGGGATGGTTGTTTTTAGTCAGTAAGAGTCTGACACTCCCTCCCGCCTCACCCAGGTGGGGGTAGCCATTCGATGATTTTCTCCTTAAAAAAAAATCCTCAAGCTAAGACTTCAAGATAGGAAAAAAAAGGATTTTAAAACTTAACACTATTAGCTGAACTACTAAGCCTGACCAAAGTCAATATCGTCACCCTTCCTAATCCTACAAGATGATAAAAACTTAACCAAAACCGATGTATCTTGATAATGTAAACAATTTCTTAACAAAAAACGCTATAAGAATATGTACGAAGGTGTCAAAAATATTAATCTCCATTCCGATGGGTACCTTACAAAACGAATTGTCATACCGTGTGTCTTTAGTGTAGCCGATATAAAAATGATCGGCCATTTTTCATATTTTTAAGCTGTCCACACCATTAGTTATTATTTTATTTTTTTTATTTTTCGTGTATTTTTTTTACCGCTGTGACCCTATTAGCACCCAGCTAAAATATTATTGCGTATAAGCACTTGATTTAACTTACTAATAGTTTTTAAAGTTTGTGTTGAAATTCTTGGATTAACGCGTTGATGCCTTTGCCTTGCCTTATATTATTATTTTTAAAAGCTAAGAACTACGACGGTTTTACGTTCAAATACAAATTGGATTGATACAAAGGTATAATGAAGTTGTTGGAATAAATGATAAATGACTGCACGGTTGGTGCGGTGGTTGGGGAACCGGCTGCCGAGCAACGTGTCGCGAGTTCGATTCCCGCACAGAACAACACTCTGTGTGATCCACAAATTGTTTTTTCGGGTCTGGGTGTGATGTGTATGTAAATTTGTATGTTTGAACGCACCCACGACACAGGAGAAAACCCTAGTGTGGTGCAACGTTTTTTTTTGAAAAATATTTTTTTTATTTTTCACTAGCTTGTGCCCGTGACTTCGTACACGCAATCTCGTTTTTTCCCGTTCCCGTTCGTGATTTTCGATAAAAAGTAAAAATTAACATCTTGTATGAATGACACATGTTTATGCAAATAAATTATCTTTATCTTTATTTTAATATTGGATAAAAGTATCTTATGTCCGTCTCCTGGTTCTAAGCTACCTCCCTACTAATGTTCATCCAAATCGATTTAGCCGTTGTTGAGTTATAAATAGTGTAAGTGTAACTAACACGACTTTCTTTGATATATATTTTATTAAAATCCTTAAGTTTTTCTCGTTTAAATTTTATAATAAATAGCACAGATCTATGCTAGGGTGTACTTCACTACATAGTATAAAACAAAGTCGCTATCCGCCGTCTGTCTGTCCCTATGTATGCTGAGATCTTTAAAACTACGCCACGTATTTGATGCGGTTGTTTTTAATAGATAGAGTGATTCTTAAGGAAGGTTTATAATATGTATAATACATGCATATTGCAATCTTGGGAAGCCGGGGCGGGTCGCTAGTGAACTATATTATAACACACAGTTATTTAAAACCAAATTCGTCAACTTACAAATACGTTATTAACACTAGCTTATGATCTGAATAATACTATCTAATTCCGGACGGCGGACACACTCCATCAAGTACCTAAACATGAACATTTTAATTCCGTCTCCAAGCAGTCATATTAATAATGACGTAAAAACTCAGCAGTTTTCGATTTAACGAAAAGCTCATTACAAATTCCTACCTACATTTCAAAATTGTAAGGTTTAAATTTGACTAATGATCAACTACCGTATTGGTAGAATTATACGAGTAAGTATTCTTTGATTTGCTGCATCGATATGATAATACAAAGTTGGAAAAGTTACTGTTTAACTGAATCTTTCGGGGACACTTCCTAGGTCATTTCGGTTCAGCCATCATATCAAACCCAAGACCTACTGCTGAACATAGATTATAAATTAGAGTAAAGTTTTGTAGTCTTTATATTGGAGTCCTAGTGTTGGATTAATTATAAAGGACTTTGGGACCACTCAGTCAACGAGGCAGTCAGAGATAGAGTGCCTCGTTGACTGAGTGAGTGAGTGAGCAAGTGGCAAAGGGTCTCGGGTTCTAATCCCGGGTCGGGCAACGAATTACTGGGATTTAAAAAAATCTCAGTCTTGAATCAGAAGTCTGGAATTGTGCCCGGTATATAGCAATAGGCTCACCCCCTATTACATGGATGTAGGTGTTACATTGTACAGTGGCATTAAGTGCCGTAATGTGCATATCTGCCTACCCCTTTGAGGACAAAAAGCGTGATTTTATGTTATATAAATTTATAAAAACGACCATATTTATATATTTATTTTATTTAATCGTCTATAAACGACGATAAAAACCATTCTCATCTCCATTGTAATTGCTCGAATTTAGAGCCTCCGTATAAATCAGCGATACAAATTACACTTCTTCTGTCTTAACATAACGCCTTAAATCAAAGCATAAATTTGAGCAAAACATTTTATCGATATAACTATCGACATAATCGGTATGACAGCTATCCGATTATAAGTACCTAAGTATCGAATAAAAAGCTGTTTATAAAGAAAAAAACTGTGAAGACATCTTTTTTATATTGCTAGCTTAATTTACAGTAAATCACTTTGTAATTTATTCAATTTTAATTAAATACGTGGCCATCTAAACGCGGTTGTCAATAACGAAGACAAATCGTTACGTGTTTGAGCTCATTAACGCGCCGCGTTAAAATTCATAATGAGAATATCGAATATTCAATTAATTAATAACGTTATCGATAGTACTTTACACATAGGGCTGTCACTGTTGAGGTGTTAAGAGTGCTGGAATTTTTGGAATTTACATTACATTATTAATTTTCTAAAGTCATTTATCTAGTTACTTTATTAACAAATTGTTTAGAATTCATGAATTTAACCCTTACATATTGTCTATCTTTAGTCGTCTGTGGTGGCCCGGAGGTTTAAGGGCTCATGCATCAGGGTGCAAGTTCGAAACCTACCAACGGCAAGTACCAATGTGACTTTTTCCGAGTTATATGTACTTTCTAAGATTATCAAGACACCACTGACAAATGGTAAAGGAAAACATCGTGAGGAAACCTGGGCTTATAATTTCTAATTATAAGTTTGTAATCGCCAATTTGCATTGAGCAAGCGTGATGATTAATGCTCAAAACCTCCGTGTGAGAAGAGGCTTTGCTCAGCAGTGGGCATTTATAGGCTGTTGATGATGAGGATGATTTTCTATCAATCAATATGGTGATGGGAAAATAACCTAGCTAAAGGCAAGACATCAAACGTAATTTTAATACGTTTTCGTGAAAAAAAAGATAATAGTTAAGGATTCAAAATTAACCAGTCAATCACGTTAAACAGAACTTCTTAATTTTATTTTCAAAATTAAATTCTAGTACCAACCCTGCTTACACCCCGCGGATTCGATTTGGTCCACACTCGGAGTAATTCCAACTCTATGGCAATTCATACTAATCAAGCCGCTCCTGAGATCGTATATCTACCTAATTAAGAGGTCCCATACGAAAATTTAATTTACTTGGTATTCTATTGAAAACAAGAAAAAATATTAAGTATTAATATCCAATCAATAAGTGAAGAAATTTATTTGAGTGTTAAAAATTAGTTGCCTTAGAACGAAGGAATTTTGATGGTGTTATGATGTATAAACACATCGACATTTCTATTTTATTATAGTAGATATGTACAGGTAATGGAAGCTGTAGGATACATAAATTATTCGTGATGAAGAAGATAAATAAATTGAGCGAGCAACACTGGACTAATTAGAAACTTTATGCGTTCAATTCATTGAAATATTTTAATAGCTGAGCGTGTTAAGGGGCGGTTTCGATGTAGCTAATTTTTTATTTAATTAAATTTAATATTTGGCTAATTTCTTTTTTATAGATCATTGTATTTTCTCTTATACAAAAAATACTGGATGCTATGCTGATATGTAATTGCGCCTTAAAGAGGTTTTAAGGGGAGAAAAGCCTTAAAGAGGTATCAGCCCACCACGGATGGGTAATAGGGCTGATGCTGATACGGAGCCGCAGAGAACTTAACAGGTTGTCGGGGCTCCGGCTCGAAGGGCAGAAGTAGGAACGGGATAGTTTTTAGTCAGTAATAGTCTGACACTCCCTCTCGCCTCACACAGGCAGGAAGTCATTCGATGATATAAAAAAAATGCTGATATGTAGGTAATGTATATATAACATAATGCTTACAAACCGACTGCTAGAATAAGAGCCTAATACCTACCTAACACAGTAGCATATTATAAGTATGATTTTCCCAGCTAGGTTCAGATTCAGATATACTAAAGAATAGTTTAGAAAACGACCTGAGAAACAAATCTCCTCCTTTCAATATAATGATGCCTTACTTACAATAGGCACAAAACAAACAACAAAATAGTCTTCACAATAAATATTACAAAAAAAAGTCGCAGTAATGAAACATTCCCTTAAATAGGTGCAAGCAAGAAATGCGTGAAACAAAGACAGCTACCTCACTTTAAACACGCGAACGAGCAATAAAGCAAATTCTAATCTATTCGTAAACGACTATAAATATATAAAAAATGTCGTGCTAGGTTCTTTGACAGATCTTATCTTAATTACGAGATAAAACTGCTTTTTAATGGAATTGATTCCTGACTTCATTAACTGACTTCTGAAAATGAGGTTCTCAGTTCAACTTGTACGTATGTTTGATTATCTCGCCATCGGTTAAACTGATTGTGATGTGGTTTTCAAAAAAGTGTTTGTTACACTTAAGAGAACGTTTTATAACCTACTAGCTCCTATTGGTCGTAGCGTGATGTTTTATAGCCTATAGCCATCCTCAATAAATGCGCAATCCAACACAAAAATAATTATTCAAATCAGACTTGTAGTTACGGAGATTAGCGCGTTCAAACAAACAAAAAACTAAATTTTCCGCTTTATATAATAGTATAAGATATTAATTAACAAAGAGGGGTTGAATTCGGTGTCGTTTATAAAATAATGAAAGTGTGGGAGAGCCATGCTTCGGCACGAATGGGCCGGCTCGACCGGAGTGATACCACGGCCTCACAGAAAACCGACGTGAAGTAACGCTTGCGTTGTGTTTCGTCTTGTGAGTGAGGTTACCGGAGGCCTAATTAATCTCCACCCGAATCTTCCCAATCCCCGAATCCCCAACAATCCTCAAATTGCTAATCCCCAAAAGGCCGGTAACGCACTTGTAACCCATCTGGTGTTTTAGGTGTCTATGGGCGACGCCAATTGCCTACCATCAGGTTATACATCTACACGTTTACCGGGTTATTCCATAAAAAAGTGGTTAACACCACCGATTTTACGGAAGCTAAGACCAGTTAGGTTACGCAATTTCGCGCTCGCTTTACTATTTGAAAACATTTCAATCAGTTAACGTAACTATCTTAGAATTATGTTTTTATAGTAACTATCGTGAGCCATAACTCAATTAACATAACATCATAACATCACGCCTTTTATCCCCGAAGAGGTAGGTGTTACTTCTGTGTGCAGAGGTGCACACGGAAGTAACACCCACTTTTCACTATTTATGTTATGAGTCCCATGTAATAGGGGGTGAGCATATTGCCATATACCGAGCACAATTCCAGACTCCGTGCTACTAATGAGAATTTTTTAAAAACCCAGTGATACTTTGCCCGATCCGGGAATCGAACCCGAGACCCCTTGTCCGGCAGTCGCACTCGCGACCACTCGGCCAACGAGGCAGGTAACTCAATTAACTAAAAAAGAAATACTGAGAAAAGCTACGCCTAGCCCACGCGCAGTCAGTAGGCTACGCGACATCGCGCACGCTGCTCATGAGGAAGAACCCCTCTGTGGTTCGAAACTAGTAGAGCTTTTCTCAGTATATTCACATGAGTAAAACACGATTTTTAGTTAATTTAGAATTCAATAACCAAACCTTAATTTCATTTAATAATTCTAACCAAATTGAAAAGGATTTTAACTTTTTAAGTAAACCAAGCGTAGCAACATAAAAGTATAATTTCATTAAAGATCACAGCTCCAGTCGTAAACTTTTGAATATTTCTTAATACGTTTTAACGGTAGCTTTACTTGTTTGACACGAATAAAATAATATTAATGGCTAAGTCAGGATCTGGATACTCGTCATAAGTAGTGCGGCGTGATAATACGATCTAGAATGAAATAATTTCCCCACTAATCCTAAAAATATATCGACCGTAAATAATCATTCGAATTGCCGCCTGTCCAAACCCTATTATAGTGATGTGGTTATTGTCGATAAGATGTGTCGATAAACTAAGAAATATATAAAAGTCATTTACTTATATCAATAAGACAAAACAAAGACTTATGAAAGTCAAACCACAAAGAAATTATAAAATATTGGGGTCAAAAACGAATTGAGAACAAGGAATTTTATAATTTTGTTTGTTTAACTACAACAAGAAAATAAAAAAGTAACTAAACAGAAATGTTGTAAAACTATATTGCAGAATAAGAAAATAATCCATTACCATTAAGAACTTTAAGTAGTTAATGGTCTTTTTTTATGGGACAAGCCCTCCACAACCTCCCAAAACCACTCCTGTAAGCCAGGATCTACAGTAAATTCAACCATAAAAACACCGGAACACTGAAGTCCGGCGCGCCCCGTGTCATGAATAACTGTTTTGGTTTCCACAACGAAGTGTATCAGAAGATAATTATAAGACGTGAAGAAAAAAATGGTCTATTAGGTACAAACTATACCCTTCTATTCGACTCTCAAACTCACAAATATCGATATCGACAATTACAAAACATCTACATCACTAAACCCGCGGTCATCCAAGTGAGACATTTGTGGATATTATAATATATTTTCTGCCATGAATGTGTTACAAGTTATTAAAATATATTTCTTTTTACGCACATCAGGTCACTTTGTCGATAGTAAACCGACCGAGAGCCACAGCCTTTAAACTTAATCCTGTAAGTATTTTTATACAAGTCCTCAAGAACTGGTTAGGAATTAGTTTATAGGTTAAAACGCTTATAATGATTACTTGGAAGTCATGAACCTTTACATACATTAATAGAAAAAAGTATTAACTTAGGAATGTGTTTGTTTTTTTTTTTTTTGAATAATCGGTCAATGTGTGTTTTTGAATAATCGGTCAATGTGTGTTCTGTAATCCATTGAACGACATTTTAGCTGTCAACACAATCTACAACCCGTGCTGTCTATTACTGTATATAATAAATATGGACGTCTTCTATTTAAGAAGTATGTCTGCCGTAGTCTCCACACTGCATTATGTCAAAAAGACAAAATCTGCTCGTCTCTTGGAGAAAATAACTGTATTTTTAAACAATCATCATACCCACATAAGAATCATAAGTAGTAAGTAAAAATAATTAGCTAATTTAACCTGAAATATAATAAAATTTTTGATGTCCACATATTTAACTTTTTAATTGTGTTTACATTTTATTTCCAAGAGCTTTCCGATTGCTGACGCTTACGAAATCGTTTCAGATATATTATAAATTACCGCAACAAAGTTAATGTGAAACTTTCTCTATTTAATAGGTACACAATGTTTGTGAAGATCCTCATCAACACGGCCTAGATGTTCTTTAACAACTTGATACAATATGTTCCTGGTAGAATCACAATAGAAAACGTGTGTTGTATTTTACAAACAGCCCAACACGCCCTATTCTATTCTACGAGCGGTTAATTGAGCAATATAATTTGACACCTCACGGCGTAGTGAATAGCCAATTATTAATATGGGCCCTTGATTAATTGTGATATCAGCATTTAATTTTCGTGTTAACAGTGTGGCTCGACGCGCGGCCCAGCGCCATTGAGAGCCGCGCGCCTTTGTGTGCCGTGACGTTTCAATTTTGAATAAATTAAATTTCGAACGCTTCATTTTTTCCGAGCCTTTTTGACTTTACGAACGAAATGAGCTTGCGGCCAGTATTATAATTTATTGTCGCTTTTGTACTGAGAATAGAATTTTGTTGTTTATGCTATCGTTTGTCTTGTTACCTTTTTTGTCGTTATTAATTATTTACGTTACCCCTAGCTTTTAGGTTGAATCTAATTTATAAAATAACCTACCTACCTTCGTAATGGAATTCGTACGATTAATCATCGTGAGTCTTCGGCAAATATAAAGGTAAACATTTACCATCTGATATACCTACCTACTTACTTTTAATCTTCAAAAGTCATTAGTACACATTTATCAGTATTAATAATCAAGTTATTAAACCCTTTTACGGTCTAGACCTCAATGGGTATCATTTTTAACACCACAAAATACGTGTCTACAAAAATTAAAATTAAGAACAATGCAGTTATGGAATCATTTATCACACCACTTACCTATAAAAGCAAACGTTATTTTTTTATTATTTAAATCGTTAAAAATCGACACAATAAAAGAGTCGCCATTAAAAATTGGTTTCAGTTAGCTACTGGCCAATGAGCTGATCCAATTATCGCGTTTATGGCGGCAATTTGGAAGATGGCCGTGCTCGTTCCAAATTTGAAAATTCGAAGCTGGCATTCGAACCAATGAGTTTTATCCTAATTTTATTATGCGGCTGTTACGATTAAACTATAACGTTTTGTCGGCACCGCGGGAAATAGATTTTTTAATTTATCGTTTTATAACGCAACTATATAAATAATGTAAACACCTTTTATTAACTACTTTAAATTTTGATAGCCGAAGCGATATGGCTTGATTAATTTGTGTTTTTATTGATTGTGAGAAGACGTATTAAATTTAAAAACCTGATACGCTTCCTGTATAAAAAGCTACGATAGTCAGATATTTCTGCATCGATGTCAGGATAAAATATTTAAGTCTATAATTACGCGTGTAGCGTTATATTTTTAAGCAATTAATTAAATACTAAATTATTGCTTTAACTTAATTGTAGACGTGTGGCTTACTCGTGTGATCATGAATGTTTGTGAAATAATTATTTTAATCTTATCAACGTCATTGTGAATTTCTGAACTCTGCTCAACATAGGCTTTCAACAGAAGCAGCCTGCATTCAGCGGTATCTGAGACATGTTTCTATCTACTTGTAATATGTGTTAACGTAACATGAGAATTTTAAAAGCTATCTGTTGGTAGATCAAAGAAAATTCTAGTTGCAAAGTCTAAATTGCAACGACTTTCTTAGAAATCTCTGAATACTGCATCGTTGGCCGAGTGGTCGCAAGTGCGATAGGGGTCTCGGGTTCGATTTCCGGGTCAGGCAAAGTATTACTGGGTTTTTTAAAAAAAATCTCAGTAGTAGCACGGAGTCTGGAAATGTGCCTGATATATGGCAATAGGCTCACCCCCTATTACATGTGACTCTTGTGACTCATGAATATAAATAGTGAAAAGTGGGTGTTACATTGCGGCATCAAGTGTCGTTATGCACCTCTGCCTGCCTCTTTGGAGATAAAAAGCGTGTTGTTATATTACTTAGGAATCTGGACATAGTGTCTCCATACAAGCGACGTAAAAATTCCAAACCATTTTTAAACCTCAGTTTCAATGTCCAAGTTCGCAAAAACATTATAATAACAATTTCAATTTCGAATTCCATAAATAATTTCTATAAAAACTATTCTCATCACAGCTCAATAAGGCATGCTCCAAAAAGCCTAAGGACCGTCAACAGCACTGCGTTTGCCGTACAAATGTGTTTATAATCACTGCCCACGCGTCCGCGCGGGTAATTGCGCCGGCGCAGCCTGCAGGTGCTAGATTGAGATGTTTGTCATCTCTGCCATTATGTCCTTAAGGCGATCTGATGACCGCTAATGTGGATGAAGGTGTTAATTGCACGGAGTATTGCGATAAGTGGATGTTATAAAGTTACCTAGGTAACATAAAGTCACGGTTTTTCATCCATGAAGTGATATGCACAATTACCCATGTTTATAAAGATAATATGGGATATGCTCGGTAAACGAGCAGACGGATCATCTGATGGTAAGCAATCGGCGTCGCCCATGGACACCCACAACACCAGAGGCGTTACAAGTACGTTGCCGTTGTTCTTCTTCTCCTCTTATAATATCTTCTGATTCACTTCGTTGCGGGAACGAAGACAGTTACTCATGTCCCTGGGACGCGCCAGACTTCAGTGTCCCGGTGTTTTCATGGTTGTATCTACTGTAGATCCTGGCTTACAGGAGTTGCAGCGGTTTTGGGAGGTTGTGATGGGCTTGTCCCAATATAAAAAAATAAAAAAAGTACGTTGAGGGCCTTTTGGGGAGTATGAATATGAGGATTGTTGGGGATTCAGGGATTAGGGAGATTGAGGAGGGGTTGGGCCTCTGATAACCTCATTCATACGATTAAACACACGCAAGCGTTGTTTCACGTCGGTTTTCTGTGAGGCCGTGGTATCACGTATCCGGTCGAGCCGGCCCATTCATGCCGAAGCATGGCTCTCCCACACTTTAAATTACATTACACACACTTCTCACCAGTTATGTAATGCGTCCTAGCTCCCATGTATCTTATATCTATTAGGAGATAAGCCAAGCGGAGGGCGCGGATTTCTTACTTGATAGTAACAATTATGATTGAGCGACCGACGGCACTAATTAATTTTCTTCTGAAAAATCACGTTTTTGTCGCACTTATGTTATACCTACCTACCTACTTAATATCTCATCAAAACAGTGCCTGCGTGTTCCTAACTATTATAACAGTCGCGAAGAACCTAACGGGTAACCGGGGCTCCGGCTCGACGTGCAGGAGAATGAACGGGGTGGTTTTTAGTCAGTAAGAGTCTGACACTTCCGCCTCACCCAGGCGGGAGCAGTCAGTCGATGATTTTTACCCCTTTAAAAAAAGAACTATCATAACAAGTCTCCATATAATTGACACATCACTGACAACTGCAATTGACAATCAAAAGGCCGAAACTTTGCAAAAGGCAAATCAATTTAGTTCACGCGAACGAATCATTAAAGTTGAATTAAAGCTATTTGTGTAACACGTTCACCGTGAGAAACGTTCTTGTCTCATTCGTTCACTCGTTCATTCGTTCACGATCTGCTAATAGGCTGTGCAAGAAATCATCATGTTTGGGATAAGTGACCGATTACTTCTAATGAACGTATTTAATGAACTAAATGTGTTTTAATGGTATAAAATGCGTCATAAATAGCATGTTGCACGAATTACAGGGTGTATTAGCTGGTATGTAGGAATTATTTGTAAGGAATGTGTTTCGTAACTTAATCGCCTTGTGTAGTGTGATAATTATATATTTATATTATGTTGTTAAATTAAATTCGGCGTTTAGCATGCGATATCGCCTAACTTCCTTACTTAAATAAGAATATTTTTAAACCATCAAAAAGTAATTCTATCGTTTATTTCGTGGACAAACTTACTAAAAGCCATAGAAGAAATCTCTTTGTTGTACCTTAAATATGTACTTTCAAAGAAACCTTAATAATAAACGAAGAAAAGTCTCCACATCTTTTCAAATCTTAAACACCCCACTATTTTCAAATGTCAATCCAGTTCCCATATTAATTCAGTGTTTGTGTCAGTCCACACTGACAGTCGTAATGTGCGACAATTTGTCGCAGCGTGCGTCGTTACAGAGCCATTGTGCTTTGACAAGTGATATTGTAGACGTTTTTGTCGCATTGTCTTGAATTTTAATTTGTTTTTAAATAGGACTATGATTTCCTTATCATCCTGACTTCTATTTTTAGATAGTAAGTAAAATAATAGAACTTCTATTTTTATAGGATAAGCCTGTAAGCAATCGGCGCCGCCCATGACCACCTGGAATACCAGAGGCGTTACGAATCCATTACCGGCCTTTTGGGGATTAAGAATTTGAAGATTGTTGTCCTAACATAATTCCTAAAGGAGGAGATCCAATTCTTATTAAGATTTACGAAATCATGTGAAAGATATTATGACGGTAGACTTTAGTACATTTATCATCACACTATACATCCCGTAGTAGTCCGAAAAGTCAAAAAATAGCTAGCCCATACCTAGAGGTTGTCGCGGAGAACCTAACGGGTTACTGGAGCTCCGGCTTGAAGTGCAGAAGAAGGAACGGGAAAATTTTTAGTACCTAAGTAAGATTCTGACACTCGCTCCCGCCATTCGATGATTTCCCCTTAAAAAAAATATACCTAGACGTTTTAAGCTACTGTCTCCCAAGCCGCTTCTAATTCTCTTCCGAGCCGCTCTGTGGAGATTATAGCAAATAATCGTATTAAGAAATACCCCATAGTCCAACTGTGCACCATTATGGGTTGTAGGTTGAACTTTTCCAGTATCATTTATGCATTCTTTTACATTTGCATAAGCTAATTTCATTTTATAACAATATAACATCACGTCTTTTATCCCCGAAGCGGTAGGCGGAGGTGCACATTACGGCACTTAATGCCACTGTACAATGTAACACCCACTTTTCACTATTTATTCACATTCACATTTCCAAACTCCGTGCTACTACTGAGTTTTTTAAAAATCTGGTAATCAGTAAGTATTTTGCTCGACCCGGGAATCGGACCCAAGTCCCCTTGCCCGGCAGTCGAACTTGCGACCACTCGGCCAACGAGGCATTTAATTTTATGTTTTCATTATTTTGTTTTCGGCCTACTCACGTAATTGTTTGACGAGGAACTCGACTAGTTTCAAGCCATGCTAAAGGATTCATGAGCAGCATTCCGCGACCTGCGATGCGGCTACTGTAGTGACTGTACTGGTCTACTGTCGAGAGCCTCGTCAAACAGTACGTGAGGAAGCCGAAAGCATAATAATTAACTGATTTACATTATCACCATTCTCTGTCAACCTTCACGAAGCACAGAGCATTCATTAAAAACGTTGTTTTTGTTCGACACACTAATAACTAATAACAGTTCCGTACAGTAGCCAGCCATAGACAATACATCCATAAACAAATCCTTTCAAATCAACAACTGCACACAACGGGTGTTAACAACTGAAAACAATACAACCTTTGTGGTGCGCCAGCGCATAGAAGCTCAGACTTGTTTATTGCTTTCCTTTTCTCGCCTGTGACTTGTTAATAGCGCTATCTCTGTCACTATGACATGTTAATATGGTCTTTGAAGACAGCGCCCCGCCCACAGCGTAGAAGCTTTTAAAGGTCTTCGTACTTTAAGGGGTCCTATTATGGAGGGCCATTTCGCATGGTTACAAAACTTATTTCGAATGTCAGATGAGATTTCAAGAGTTTCAGAACAATATTCATGGTTATTATACTGTTTAAAATAAAGGAGGATATTATCAGTCGTATGGTAAGTGTATGATTGTAGTCTCATGTAGGTCTTTGAACGAGATTCTTAGTGTTAATGCTTATTAGGGTTTTGAGATATGCTTATTAGACACACGTACGTCGATATTTGATGGATTTAGAGAAGATAAGTTTAGTCGATTGCCAACATATTATTGATATGCCTGCTTGGTTTTGAAGTGATTTCTACTTTGCTTGTCATCGCAGCTAGTAGCTAAGTAGTGCTGATGTTGGAACTTGTTTATTATTATTATGTCTTTACACATTCACGGGACCACAGGGTCCCGGTACATTTGGGAGGCGTACAGAGGTGGCCGAAGCCAACTGCGCAGTAGGCCCTTTAGACAACTTTAATCTAAATGCTAATGGAGACATCAAACTGGCGACTATCCCTGTATGCACTATGGAAATGCACCCAAGGACAGTCCCCGGTTAGCTGTAGGTCACTATTGTGAATAATGGAATAATTTAAAAATGGTTTAGGGATATTGGATGGGTTGCATGTGGACTCGCGTTTTTAAATTGGGAACTATGTATTGACTTTGCACCTCTATATATTTGTTTTGTTTTGTGCATTTTATTTTGTATTTTTGGGGAAAATTGTTTTATGTTTATCGTTGTCTGATTGGTGACTTGTTCGTCCGCGAGTCACTTCGTCGTCGGGGCCAGTAGAATACCAGCGCAAGGCCCTGTCTTGCACATGCTGAACTGGTCCCATTTCACCGCAGACTTGGGACCTATGCCTGGGACATTAGTAGATATATTTTGTAAATTCATTACTTATTAAACTTATGTGTAAAATCTGTATGTGTCACCTGTTTTTTAGCGTGTGAAATAAAGTCTTTCTTTCTTTCTTTCTTTCTAGATTTGCAGTCGGAGTTTTGTGGTTTAGAAGTAAGTTTAGTCGAGAACTTTAGATATGCCTGCTTGGTTTTTAATGATTTCACTTTGCTTGTATCCACACTATCCACTAGTAGTAAGTAGTGCTGATGTTGGAACTTGTTTATCAAAAATTGGTGTTTAATTCCAAGTGAAATATTCTGCAGAAACTGTTTATTTATGGAAATTTCCACACCTGAAAAATGTATGGCGAGGTCTATCTAGGCATCCTTAACATACCTCTATAAGGCATTCTTCATATCCATCTCCGAAAAAAAAACAAAGAAAATTATTGCTAAATCAAAGCCTCGTTCAAACGACCCACTTCTGCAAGTAGAGTAACAATGTAAATACGCGTTCCAGTAGATTTAGTCTATAATCTATTCACCATCAATCAGTCGGAGAGTATGTAAAAACGTGATAATACCATGTAGTTTATTAATGTAATCATGTGGTACATTTCTATTAGACATTAATCTGGCAAGGCGTCTGCTCGTTGGCCCTAACTATGTTTTAATTACGGACTACGAGCGAAACGGCTGAATGTTAATAATAATTACAGGGATCGTGCCGACGATGCCTCGTTTAGTATGTGTCGTGTGTGAGCCTAGTTGTTTGGCAAATTGAATAGATATTGAGTTTGAGTACAAAGTTGTAAAGAAAAGTAGTAAAGTAAACGAAATATTCTTCATTTTACAATCGTAGAACAGAAACTGTAGTGGAGTAAGAAATTCTTGCGCATAGACGTTAACTGTATCTAGTATTTGATAAGTTAGATATTTTTTGGACACTTAAGTTTATATTTTTTTATATCTATTTTAAACTGTTAGCCACTTTAAAAAACAAAATTGCCTTAAAACCTCTTTCTATTCTAGTTGGTACTAGAATAGTTGCTTCACAGTTGCTCAGGGTAGTCACTGAGCAACTGTGAAGCAACTCTACTCTCCCGAACTACGTCGTCCAAACGCAGCATCTCAGGGGCGTATTGACGCCTCGACTAGCGTTACGATTCCTGGTTGAGTTGTAATCGTAATTAGTAAGGAAATTAGCCCCGCAGTGATGTTCGAACCTCTTTAATTACTCATTATACGTGAGACGCAACACGTTACATTATAAACTAATTAACGTTTAGGATTCGTTTGCTTCGACTACGAATCATTTGAAGACTCACACATGAATATTATACTCACTTTTGATAGGTGTAAAAATGATACTGTCTAAATAAGTACGGCCTTGAGTTGTTGTACTCGATCTAAAGGTAGACATCATGCAAAGGTAAACTCCAAGTCCAGGGCCATACAAAAATGTAATTTGAAGCTTTGTGTTATTCAACATATTCTTTTTTAAAATACTTAATATCTATTTTTTGTATAGAATATTTCTTGGTACCTAAGTGTTAGGTTTTATAAAGGTTTCTTCGCTGTATAACAAGAAGATAGTACTAGGAATTACAGCAATACCTACAACTTACAACAAGGGAGGCAAATCACCCAATTATTTCTCTCGCCTTGCGTGAGGCGGGAGGGAGTGTCAGACTCTTTCTGACTAAAAACTACTCCGTTCCTACTCCTGCTTTGAGCAGGAGCCCTGATAACTCGTTCAGTCGTCCGCAGCTCCAGGTAGTTCTACAATTACGGTTTGTTCAGAACATCGATCTTGGTATAAGTACCTACATCAAGAATTGCTGGAGAATGACTACAGGATAATATATAAAAGAAAGAGACAAATAGAAGAGACCCTTGGTTCTTCTCGTAACACCTCTTCATTCCTGAAGATTTTCCATTTCTTCGAAACATTGTAACATCACACCTTTTATCCCCGAAGGGATAGGCAGAGGTGCATATTACGGCACTTAATGCCACTGTAGGTACAATGTAACACCCACTTTTCATTATTTATGTTATGAGTCCCATGTAATAGGGGGTGAGCCTTTTGCCATATATCGGGCATATTTCCAGACTCCGTGCTACCACTGAGATTTTTTTTAAAAACAAAGTACTGTACTTTGCCCGACCCGGGAATCGAACCCGAGACCCTTACCCGGCAGTCGCACTTGCGATCATTTGGCCAACGAGGCTTCAAAATAAGACATAGATACCTAAGTTCGCTGCAAGTGACAGCTAACTTACGTCTTATTTCTAAGTCATAAACATTTTTCAATAATAAAATGACGGTCCAAAAATAGACACTACAGCAAACAATTTTAATTTCTAGGTATTTCATTGAATAATTTTCCACTAAATTAAGGCTACAATATTTCATTAGATACTTCTCAAAAAGGAAAAAAATAACAAACAAAAATTACAAAAAAACTAAATACATAATACCTTAATTAATGAACATATTTTATATACCTCTATATGGAAATTCTACAAAACAATTTATTATTCCTTCGCTATTGTAAATTGTAAGTTAACCACCGTCGCGACGCCTACTTAAAGTGCGTGGGCGCACCTATATATTATTTACTTATGATTTAACAGCTATAAGCTATGACTCGACTACCAGGCGTTACTTATACATAACATATATCTACCGACAATAAAATTATTCTTCAAATAATGTAAGAAATATTTACAGGCTTAGGTCAATATTAATGGTCTCAAAGAGGATTGGGTAAATAGGCTTTGTAATAATTTAGAAGCTGAAAATACATAAATTTTATATATATATATACTTACTTATACACATTTTTCAGTGATATACATCAACAGCCTACAAATGCACTGCTGAGCAAAACCTTGAGAAGGCTTGTGCATTAATCGCCATGCTTGCTCATAGTTGGTTGGCGATTTCAAACTTGTAATTAGAAATTATAGATATAGCCCTGGAAAAAGCTTTAATTTGCTTGATGATTGACTGGTTAGACTTAGTTTTTAGGAGGAGATAATCATCGAAGGACTCCTAACGCCCTGGGTCCAAATCCATCGGTGGTGATTTGATGGCACTTAGAGGCGCGCGGAACGCTACGCGTCATAGACAAGTGGGACTTCGGCTATGAATCGTAATAGTAAATATAATCTACCGGCACCGCTTGTAGTGCAATCTCTCAAAAAGAGTTACAATTAACTTAACTAACTTCTAGTCCTTTACCTCGTTCCGCAGTTCGTGTCAACACGGCATAACAACCTCCTTCGTCTAACAAAGTAACAGAATAATACGAGGCGTCAATCTACACGCGCCGCCTAACGACGAACACGTGTGAATTATCTCATTGCCGCCGACACTTCTAAACACACCCAGCACGAAGGGAAAATACAGTTAGCCAAGTAAACGGCACATAATATACCACTCTGAACGCCTATGAATTATCAAATAACTCAAAATGCACAACAGGCGGCAATTTGAGGGTCTCACGACCGCGTCAAAGTGTGATATTAACGTTATTTACGACGGCTAACTATACCGGATTGCCGGCCACTAGTAAACTAATAACACCTAGACTATATCAATAAAAGCTATTAGCATCGATCAGAGTAAGTATCTGTCCCAGAGTATTACCTCAAATTGAGTTAAACGCCCCGCCCGCCGGTAATAACAGCTCGTGGACGCCGCGAGCCGGCAGTCCGACAGTCGGACGGCGGCAATGTCGGCCCAGAGCCCGGTCCGGGAGCGACGCGGGGAATAGCTGGCAGATACGCGTTGCATAACGCGATAATGACGTCCAAATGCGATATGTCCGACCCTGCCCTGTCGACCATGGAAAGATTTCACTTTAATGTGCCTGCGTTTTCCAGCTGATAGCTCCGATTTACACTCGGATGTTTTATTTAATTTTATCTTAACACTGCTGCATTGGACCGTGTGATGTGAGTGATGAACCACTAAAATTGTGCCCACCCCAAAAACAGCTTTGGATACAGGCATGAAAAATAATGTAAGGTTCTTGCCATCTGCAACTACTGCAGAGCTTTGACTTGGGTATCATTGCTATAACATTTTGAGGGGTGGGGGGCGATATTCTTCTTACTTGTAAAGTCATGTAAATGATAGAAGATATTAGGGTAGGACAGCTGAAAACATTTGGCACTTGAGTGAGTAATATAGGAAATACTTACTCAAGTGTCATCTGTATTGTCGCGGAGAACCTAACGGGTAACCGGGGCTCCGGCTCGACGTGCAGGAGAAGGAACGGGGTGGTTTTTAGTCAGTAAGAGTCTGACACTCCCTCCCGCCTCACCCAGGCGGGAGCAGTCATTCGAAGATTTTCCCCCCTTAAAAAAAAGTGTCATCTGTATTCAGCTGTTTCACGAGTGTACAAAGAAGGCCGCAGTGCGTAAGAAAAAGTGACTGATTGTGAAGTTTATCTACTACCATACCTGACATGACGTGACGAGCACAATTCTCTGCTAAGTGCATGACGACGAAGAAGAAGAAAGGATAAAGTATGTTTCTACATCCGTAACAATAGCTTGAAGGAAGCTATCAACACGACCATGACAATAACGGCCCAAGAACTCCCAGACCAAGCAGAACACATCCACCACACATCAGGAAGCAAGAAAGACAAAAAAAGAAACAATTGAAGAAAGGCATTCGCAATAAAATTTCGTTAGCAACCAGCAACAATGCAATATTCACACTCCAACTAACACTAACCAAAAGAAAGTTCGCTCTGAAAAAGTTTTAACGGTCTAGCCAATTCTGGAGGTGTTTTGGAATTTAGCAGACACCATCTTCTTTCTCCCTCCCTCGTTGTATAGAAACCCCCTTTGTATCTCTGTCTCTTTCGCTCTAATTGGTTCCTTGAGCCTCTGAATCCAATTAGTGGTGCGCGGTGCGGGGTGCACTGAATTTATTATATGGACCTTGTTTAGTTGTTGGCCCTTTTAATTGAAACGTAGTGCGTAACCCGCCCGCTGTCTGTTTAATGAATACCACGGCTGTAAGGCTATTTTTACTACATTTTTTACTGTAGGTAAATATTTACACTATTACATTGTATGGAATGACATTTATAAAGGTTTTTAATTTAAAGCCCTACCTATTTATTTTTGGCAGCAGACGAGTATGATTTTTCGAAATCAATTCAAAGGCGGTATGGAGAATTTGATAATGAAACATAATATGTCATGCTCTTAGATCCTGTAAAGGGTAAGCAAAGATCCACTTCACAAATTAATTAAATATGTTGATGCCATAGATAAATGTTCGATAAATGTTTTTATATTTCTATGGTTGATTCCGAGTCCCGGTGTACATGTACCGGGTTCCAGATTCCATTATTTAAAATTTCCGAAGAAATTGCAATGACGCTTTGCAAAATCCGGAAACAGAACCCGAGATCTCTTGCTTGCTGCCGAAGGTCGCACTTCCAACCTCTCGAACAACGAGGCAGGTACCTAGTAAATAATTCGGGAAACAGAATATTTAAAAAAATCCACTTTATATTTTAATGATTGAAAACTGAATAAACATAAATAAAGGTCGCATTACATTTTATAATTTTTACATAGTATATCCATAGTAATGCCATCTAGCGGCGAATAGACTCAATCACGAAACAGGTAGCGTACAGTGCCCTCTAGTAACGAGTAGATATAAACAGAAACAAAAATCATATATCCACGTATAGATGTCGCTACATTGGGAAAATGTAATTACGTTCATAATTATATTGATGATTACAATGTAACTAATTACTATTTTTAATTGAAAATGTAATTAAATCATTTAAAAACAATTAATTCATATATATTTTATTCATATTCATTTATATTTTCATTTTAAAATGGGGTGAATAGGGATCGAGAGGTGAATAGGGACAGAAGAGGGGTGAATAGATATTAGGAAATTCTTCATAGTATCGATTCACCCTCTTCTGTCCCTAATCCCTATTCACCTCTCGATCCCTATTCACCCCATTTTACCTTATAGTTAATATTAATTGTATATATAAAACAAAGTAGCTTCTCTTTTCCTAGTAAGTTATTCATAATAAAAGGTTTTTCATTCTCAATGAGCTGATTTCGTTCATTCAAATATTTCATTCAAATATCAACTTGTTTTTAAATTTTTAGTCTGTGGTCAGCCTTACTCAGGTGAACACGGGCCGTTTGTTTTTGTCCATCCAATTTATCTACTTGAGAAAAACTAAAAAACAAAGTTTCTTTTAGTATAGAAATGTAATTGTGAAAATTGCACAAACTTAACTTAACACTGAAAAATTTGGACTTAGTTTAGCTTCAGCAGTAACTAAAACAATTCAATATGTAAGTACTTTCATATGCCTTTCTAAATTTTATTTCGCTGTTTGCGAAACTTTTAATCATTATTGTTTATATTTACTTTCTTTTAGGAGTTTCGTAGACTTGGCAACGCTGACGATGCATCGGCGGCAAGAAATGGAGGCGCGAACACAAATCTTTCACGAGAAATGTGATCGCGCGGTAGAAGACATAAAAAGGTTAAAACTGAAGGTAAAGCAATATTTTTTTCACATACTCAAGTTTGTGCGAAACTTTAAATGTGGAATATAACATTAACTCGTTACCTGATCCCCGGAGTTTGTGTCAGAAAGTCGTAACATAAAAATAAGCATACATAATAAAGTTCTAAAAATGAGATACTTGTTAGGTTTACTATTTGCGTAATAATTTTAAAGTAGTCAGTAATTATTACGATACCCGTGAGCAGAGTAGGGGTGCTGACAAAATGTATTCTTCTTGGCCTCATTTTATTTTCAATTAATATTAAATGTTCCAATTGATATGGAAAAACACATTTCCAATTATGATAGAATAACTAGTATTATACTAATATAATTACCATTCGGTCCGCTATGGATGTATCCAACAAAGTTATGAACAGCAGATTAAAAAAACAATACATACCTAATATGTAAAATTGTATTAAACACCAAATATTTAAATGTGTGACCATCCTACTAATATTATAAATGCTAGTTTGTTTAGTACACCTTCACGTCAAAACAGCTGAAGGGAATAAGATGAAATTTAGAACAGGGGTTATGGACTGTAATATCACATAGGCTACTTTTATCCCTTGAGAATGCGGGAAACCACTTGCAAAAGTTAGTCTTCTAGTTTCGTTGGAAAATTGTTGAAAATCGTCGCTTAAATTTTTTTTTTTTTTTAAATCTCCTTATTTCCCTGCAATCTGCCCAGTTGGGCATTTAACTGGTGGTTAAGAGGTTCATGTATTGTGACATGTACGGAGAACGCCCAGTGGTGTACCCGTCTTCAATTATTGCATCCGTCAAGTTGGATGGTTTTGCTGAGACAGGAGTAGGTCCTGTGGAGCTCTCCTTTTGATGCGCTTAAAGGTGCTGGCAGACTTCATAAGCTCACTAGCAAGCTCGTTGGGGTGACTCCTTATGCGACGAGAATACGACTTCAGTTTGTTTATGACTTCCTCCTTCACTGGTCTTATTTTTAAGTCTCGGTGTAATTGGGTATTACTTATATACCATGGGGCATCTGCAATCATTCGAAGCATTTTTGATTGGAAGCGTTGTAAAATGTCCAAGTTTGAGTTGGCTGCCGTTCCCCAGAGTTCTGCTCCATATGACTATATTGGTTTTAATATAGCTTTGTAGAGGAGAAGTTTGTTGCTTAGTGACAGGTTTGACTTTCGTGCCATGAGCCCGTAGAGATTTCGAAGTTGTGTACTTAGAGCTTTCCTTTTAGTGAATATGCAGCTTCTTCCAAGTTAATCGTTTGTCCAAGTATATTCCCAAGTATCGCACGTCGTCCAGCTGAGGAATTGTTATGCCATTGAAAACAACTGGGGGACATGATGCATGTCTGAGAGTGAAAGTTACGTGTACAGATTTGGATTCATTAGCTTTTATTCTCCAATCCTTTAACCAGGCCGAAACGTCATTAAGGCTTTTTTGCAGCATGTCGGACGCTGCCACGGGACAGTCGTGTGCAGCAATAAGAGCAGTATCATCAGCGAATGTCCCTACGAGGACCTCGTCGGAAGTTGGTAGGTCAAAAGTATATATTAGGTATAAGATAGGACCCATTACGCTGCCCTGAGGAACACCTGCTTGGATTTTATAAAGATTACTTCTGGCGTCTCCATGTTTTACATAGAAGTGTCGTTGTTGGAGGTATGATTTGATGATGAGATAGATGTTGACTGGTAAGGCTTATAGGATTTTAAATAAGAGTCCCTCGTGCCACACACGATCGAAGGCTTGCGATATGTCTAAGAATGCCGCTGAACAGTATTTCTGGTTTTCAAAGGCATGGTTTATCTTTTCAACCAAACGATGTACCTGTTCAATTGTCCCATGAGCTTTGCGAAAGCCAAACTGATGAGTAGGGATTAATTTGGCTTTCTCAAGCTCTGGAGCCATTATTTTTGAGGCAACAGGCAGGAGACTTATCGGTCGATATGATGATACATTTTCCGGATCCTTCCCAGGTTTTGGAATGACAATAATTTCTGCTACTTTCCATTGAGCAGGGACGTATTCATATCTTAAGATTGAGTTATAAATAGCTGTTAATAGGGTTATTGCTTTGTGAGGGAGTTCTTTCATCACCTTAGATGTAACAAGGTCATAACCAGGCGCTTTATTCAGGTTGAGTTTTCTGATTATAGATGTAACCTCTTTTTTAGTGAATTTTTTGATTGGGGGTGCAAGTTGGTACGGTGCTGAAAGAGCCTCCATTACTTCACTCACTTTTGTTGAACCCGAGCTTGGATTTGGAATAAACACTCTAGACAAGTGTTCTGCAAATAGTGTGGATTTGTCTGTGTCGCTTTTAGCCCAAGAGCCGTCATCCCGTCGCAAAGGTGATTGGAACTCAATTGGTCCTTTCAGAGATTTGGTCACTTTCCAAAGCGAGTAATCAGTAGCAGATGTTGCATCCATTTTAGACAGACGATCTTCCAGGTTTTTGTTTTTTATCATCAAGAGGATATTTTTCACTTGCTTGGTTAGATGGTTAAGTATTTTCTTGTCACTAGAGTGTCGAGTTTGTTGGCACAGTTTCCTTGCGCGTCGTTTTCTTTGTATTATATCCGTAACGATCTGCGGATACAAGGGAATCGTAATCACAGCTCGTCTGAGCGGAGTGGCATCCCAAGCAGCCGATTGAACGCATTGGTTAAAGATCTCTACTGCTGCTGTAATGTCCTCGTCTGATTTGAGAGGAACGCGTTCGTTAAGTGAATTTTCTATAATTTCTCTAAAAAGTTCCCAATTGGTGTTCCTTGAGTGCAGTTTGCAGGGTCTGACAACTTCCACGAGGTCATTTTGTAGCTTCGCTATAATAGCTGTGTGGTCCGAGGATAGGTCATAAGTAGGGTGGCAAAGCAACGCCAAACTAGAAAGACCTTTGGTAATAAAAAAGTCTACCAGGTCTGGTTTCTTTTTTGGATCAGAAGGCCAGTATGTTGGGCACCCAGTAGATGTGTAGCCTAGATTTAACTTTTGGATGGTTTGCATGAGCTCTCGACCCTTTGTGGTGATAAGTCTTGAGCCCCAGTCGGTATGTTTGGCGTTATAATCCCCTCCTGCAATGAATTTGCTGCCAAGTTTGCCAAAGAATGACGTATATTGATCAGATTTCAATTTATGCTTAGGGGGAGTGTAAAGAGCAGATATTTGTATTAGGCCATTAGAGCTTTCTATGGTGATGATGGTGGCTTGGATTTCCTCGCTGCGGTGAGAATTGTTACCATAGTGCTTGATATTTTCTTTTACAAGTATAGCGGATCCCCCGTGTGCGGTGCCATCTGGGTGATTTGTGTGATACATTTTATACTTCGGAATTTTAAAGTGATTTTTTTCGGTGAAGTGTGTTTCCGATATCAACATGAAATCAACATTATGTGTGTGCAATTATTTCCTGTGTGTGGTTAGCCAGCCCATTAGCATTCCATAAAGCCAGGGTTAGAGGCTTGAGTGGACTCAGAAGCGGGGGGGCAGGGTGGGCCGTCTGCTTCCCGCTTTGACAAAATCCTGCTCGAGCCCCCGAGAAGGTGACTGAGACCTTAATTCAGTCATTAGACTTATTAGAAGGTTTGTCATGTTTGTCATCTGCTGCATCATTTGCTTAAACATTTCAATTAATTCCTTTAAGTCAGTGATGTTCTCACAACCTTTTTCAGGGGCTGATTTGTTGGAGTCAACCGGGATGGATTTTTCTGGTTGGGATTGGTTTTGTTCGTTCGTTTCCCGTGGTTCAGATGGGTGTGTAGCCTTCTGTTTAGAACCATTGCGAACAGCATCAGCGTAGTGTTTGCTTGGCAGTTTGTTTGGTACGAAATTCATATCAGTAACTACCGGATTTGGTGTGGCTCCTTTTGTACGTAGGGAGGGATATTTCTGTTTCTGTAGATCTTTATAGACAGAACAACCTTTATAATTTGCAGGATGATTTCCGCCACATAAGGCACATCTAACGTCGTCAGACCGTTCCTTGCGCGAGCACGCAGAAGATAGGTGAGTACCCGCACATTTTATGCATCTTGGGTTTCGACGGCAATAGGACTTCGTGTGCCCGTAGGCTAGGCAGTTCGCACATTGAGGTATTGTGCGCTTTGATCTTGGGGGCTCCATCTTTACACGGCAATGCAGAAGGGACTTAATGTTGTAGATTTCCTTGTTGTTTGAGCTTGACTGAAGTTCAACCACAAACATATGTAATGGAATCTTGGTTATTGCTTGTTTAATATTCCAAATGTTTTTGGCGACGTGTCCAAGGCTGGCTAGAGCTTCTCTGATTTCTTCAACATCCGTTGATGGGTGCATATTTTTGAGGATCACTTTGAATCCCCTGTCTTCTTTAGGTTTGTAGGTGAAGTATTCTGTTCCCTTAGCATCCAGCTCCTTGACGATTGTGCGGTAAGCGTCGCTTGTTTTGGGTTGAATTTTGACCTGGTCCTTCGGTAGGACTTTAATTTCATAAAGATCTGGTACAGTCTCATTGAGCAATTTAGTTAAAGGGCGGATATTTGTGACTTTATCAATAAACAGTGGTGGAGGCTTTGGCAATTTTTCTGTTGTTAGGGGCTGATTTTCTACTTTCTCTTGTTCACTATCGAGGACAGAGAAAATGTTTGAAGTCGATACGGGCTGGCTTAGCCAGTATGTGTTAGGTTTCGATTGCTTTAGGCTTCTGTCAGCTTCAGGGCTGTTTCTTTGACGTTTTCGGTTTTGAACTTTTACCCACAGTGAGTTATCAGTATTTTGATGGCCACGATTTTCCACTAGAGCGTCGGCATTGTTTTCGTCACAAATGTTTTGACTGCAGTCAGATAGAGATTGCGATCTCGGCCTATTAAATAGACCAGGGTGAAAAATTTGCTGCGTTAGTTTAAGTTTATTTTTGTTAAAAGTAGTGGGTTCCATGATGTTCCCACGAGTAAGGCAGATTTAAAGGTCGCACTACCGGGTTACTCCCATTCCGGCAGTGAAGGCTACATACTATAACGTTCGCCAGGTGCGTTATAGTTGGCGCTAGCGACTGATCAACCCACCAGCCATGCATCCTATTAACGCGTTTCCCATTGTAGGATTAGGGGTGATTTATTAAAGAGGATTTCTTCCTCATGTCATGGACTGGGCGGTAAAGCCGCGGCCACCATTCCTATGAAACATGACAACAGGGTTACGGTTTGTGGAGGTCATTTCCTACCTACACTGAACAGACGGGTTAGGTCTGGATTGGTCTGGTTCATTTACCGCCGCCAGAGACTCGGCGTTTTCGCTCGTTTAGCACCGGGGGACACGTGTAGGGTAGGCCTAGGAAAAGGTGGTAAGTCCTACGGACGCGAGCGATGATCGTCCCCCTTAAATTTGTTCATACAAAAGTAGTCTCTAAACATTGGAAATAAGGTCTATAATGTAGTTAGTGGAGAGCAGTCACCAGTGACTGCTTGGGGATATACGGATTATATCATACATTCATTTGTAGTACTTGTAGTCCTAGCCATACACTTTTTAATAGACTAGTATAACTCCATATTCAGTTTCCTCATTCCCACTGTTACAGACTGATGGCTTTGCACACCAGCTCAACTGTGACCCAAATGAGCTGAAGGAAAGATTCCTGAACTGCATGAAACAACTTGATGAATACATGTATCTTATTACAGATTTCAATATTGCTATTTCTAAACTGGGTAAGTTTATTTCAAAATCCTTGTCTTCTTCTTGGTTGTATAATTGGCACTATAAATACATTATTTTTTACTATTATTGTTTCTTTTTATACTTTTTTTCAATTTGGACATAATTTCCACACCATCACAATTAATTTGTGACACTAATCAATGTCACTGATGCTGATTCAGGGTTGTTATATCAATCATCAGTTAATTCTTAAATGTATTTATTAAAATTAACAATTAACAGTTATTAGTATGGAATAATTGGCAAATATTCTACTTACAGAGCAATAAAACCGTCCACATAACGATAATAATATAACTTACTTTGAGGTGGGATAGTGGTCAAACACCAACACCATTATTATATAACACACTAGCTTTTGCTCGTGACTTCGTACGCGAAATCCCGTTTTCTCCCGTTCTCGTAGGATTTTGATGATTTTTTTTCTGTATTAACTCAAATCGCGGGTTACTCGGGACTCGGGCCGTTACTACGGGAAACGGGTTTCATTTTTATATAGGTATATAGATTACCATAAAAAGAAATGTCTTTTACAGAAGAAACTTCCATCCCTGACAATACTCCGGTGCATGATACAGCAGCAAAACCACTAACGCCTACACCGACGGCTCCATACAACCTGATAGACGCACTGAGCGAACCAGCTCCTTCAACATCGACAACATGCTCAAACAACTGCCCTCCGGAGAAACCGAAGAGGGTCAAGATTCCCAAGGAAAACCAATCATTGATTGTGTTTTCAAGCACTTCAGCTTCTGAAGAAAGTGTTCGACATATGAAGAATGAAGTTGCGGTGAAGGAGGTTCAATGTGAACTGGATGCGGAGCTACGGAACATAAAAATTGAAGGTCAGTACCCATTTCATTTTCTTATTTCTATTACTGAAGTCTGCTTCATTAAAGAAGTCAAGAGCCAGATCTGTTACTTAATGTAACTATATTTTTATAATGTTCCACAGCTATAATATAAACATTTAATATTTTTGACGGCTTGCAGCAGATCTAAGCAAGACACTTTCTTTTTCATTGTGCCATATGTTAAAATTTCTTGAAATGATTATGTCTTGGTGACGTGAGGAAACCTAGACTTATAATTTCTGATTATAAGTTTGGAATCGCCAACCCGCTTTGAGTAAACGTGATTAATGCTCAAATCTTCTGTGCCTAGCAGTATGCACTTATAGACTAACTAGCTTCTGCCAGCGACTTCTTACGCGCAATTTCGTTTTCTCTCGTTCCCGTAGGATTTTCAGGACTATTTTCTATCATAAGAACCTCCTCCTGACAATAAATAATAAACACAACAAAAATCAGCCAAATCGGTCTAGCCGTTCTCAAGTTATGGCGTGACAACGGGAAATGGGTTTCATTTTTATAGATATTATGTGTTATAGAAAACGAACCTATAGCCATTATACTACTATTTTTTATACTACGACTAAGTGAGAGATTACCGTGGCCTATGTACGCCTGCAACACTTGGGGCATTACATGCGTCTTGTCGACCCTTAAGAAACCTATTCACTCCCCTCTTGAAGAACCATTAATTAATTTTAAACCTATTGTAGAGAATTTCCAAAAACTCATCAATGGCTCGTCAGTCGCGCATACAGCCACTTGACTGGCAGTCATTAATATCAAATTACTTAAACTAATATGCCCTTAATATTCTGTAGAGCGTGAATTGAACTCCCATATCAATGAATTCTTAATATTATTAATGATTCACTGTAACTACTTCAAAGTCAAAGTTAAGCATTCATTTCAATTAAACCATAATTTGGTACTTTTGAAACGTCAACAAATACAAAATAAATAATAGTCTGTCAGTCAGTCCGTCAGTGAAGCTAGGTGCTCATTCCAAAGTGTAGATTCGAATGGAGAAGAACGAGCAAGAAACTCCATTCATTACTCTTTTTTTAAAAAGTATTTTCTACAATGTCTCTGAGACATATTCCAATACTGTACGTAGATGTGATAACAATGCAAAGACACGCTTGACGCATTATACAAAACTTACTAAAATAAAAAAATAAAAATCTTATAGTCTAACATGGTGCTCACATACATACACTTATCGTGAGACCAAAATTGATGTTGATGTGATTGTGAAATATTTGTAAACAAACCATAAAGGAAATTACGTCGTAAATTCTACCGCATAGTATTATATTATATTACCGCATATTTGTGACACTTTTCTCTCAAGCTAAATGAGACTTTAGCTACTGACTTCCTAAAAGACGTGATTTTTATATATGTCAAGACTGCCTCGTTGGCCGAGTGGACGCAAGAGCGACTGCCGGGCAAGGAGTCTCGGGTTCGATTCCCGGGTCGGGCAAAGTTTTTTTATGGCATAAGCCGGTAAACGAGCAGACGGATCACCTGATGGTAAGCAATCGGCGTCTCCCATGGACACCTGGAACACCAGAGGCGTTACAAGTGCGTTCCCGGCCTTTTGGGGATTAGTAGTTTGAGGATGGTTGGGGATTCAGGAATTGGGGAGATTGGGGAAGGGAAGGGGAGGGTAATTGGGCCTCCGGTAACCTCACTCACACGACGAAACACAACGCAAGCGTTACTTCACGTCGGTTTTCTGTGAGGCCGTGGTATCACTCCGGTCGAGCTGGCCTATTCGTGCCGAAGCATGGCTCTCCCACACTTGAAGTATTACTAAGTTTTTAAAAAATTCTCAGTAGTAGCACGGAGTCTGGAAATGTGCCTGATATATGGCAATAGGCTCACCCCCTATTACATGGGACTCATAAGATAAATAGTGTAAAGTGGGTGTTACATTGTACAGTGGCATAATGTGCACCTCTGCTACCCCTTCGGGGATAAAAAGGCGTAATTTTATGTTATGTTATGAGTCAAGATCATAACGCAAAGCAATATCTTTAAAAAATACATAATTATGTATATATGGCCTTTTAGTACTTTACACATTGTTCTGTTTTTTTAACAATTTTTCTTGTTTAATTTCTGTAATGCTGCAAATAACTGTTTTTCTTTATTTCTTTCTATATAATCTAGCTTTACTGACAAACTGATAGACATTTCACAAATAATGTGGATGAATCGAATAAAATGTTTTATCTTTTATTCTCACTCTCTTGTGTTACACTTTTATATTGTTATTTTATTTAATTGTATTGTATTGCTATTTTTTGTTCCTTGCATTCATGCCGTATGCCGAATAAAACTCTTTTCATTTCATTTCAACTTTGCCCTGTCCACAGATCCACCAGCATCAGCAGTATCTACCCCGACATCAGACAGCATCAACCTCCCAGCCCAACCGATACTAGAGACAGAACACGTATACGATGCTACTATCATGCACGTCGACGGCGCATTCTTCTGGGTCATCACTGAAGATCCTGATGAAGTTAAGAAGTGAGTACTAACTACCTATAGTTTAAATGGTACTTTTGATCAAATCAAAATCATTTATTACAATTAGACCAGAAAGGCATTTTTAAATGTCAACAAAAAATTAAAAGTGGTGCTATTTGCTCTATAAAGTGTAGATTCCTATGGAGAAGAACGAGCAAGAAACTCCATAGGTTCCTCTTTTTCAATCAGGTTCACAATACAATTCTCTAGTTACATAGTTTTGTTGTTTGGATTGTGCGAGAACAATGTAACACGAAAATCCACTCGAAAAGATCGAAAAAGAAAATAACCTTAAGGACAATAAAATGAAGTCTCTCTCTCAAGATCCCGAGGTCAGTCAGGGACCGCTGAAAACTTTTAAACCCTTCTAACTAGAAATCCAAGATGAGATCCCTTGCTCAGTAGTTAACAACTTTTTTTTACTTTTAAAACAATAATTAAACCCTAGTGTCCTTATTTCATTGATACATAATCATAAGACCAGTCTACAAACTCCGAAACACCAGAATAAAGACTAAGGTTAATTTGATCGCCAACAACTATGTATGTGATTTTGCAACCAATTTGACAGCAGCTCAAATCCCCTCCACTAAAATGCTAACTATATTTGTAAACATTTTTTGTCGCATGTTCAATGCACCGTAATAAAATATTGTTCTAACCATGTACTTTTACTTTCGAGTCTGATGATAGAGATGACGAAGTTCTACAGCGACCACCACCGGGACATCACCGCGGACGAGGTGAAGACGCTCACCTGCTGCGCATTCTACGACGATGATAGCAAGTGCTACTACCGAGGCCTGTTCCTTAAACTAAATGATGTAAGTATTATATTACTCTTTCTAAAAAATCACATATATATTTGAACTCATAGATTGTTTAACACCTTGATGAAGAAAAAACAATTTATTTATTAACCATGTACATACTGCTATCATTACAGGAACTAATACCTAATGCAATACTGTTAGATAAGAGTTAATAAAAGGCGTTTACACTTGTACAGTATAGGTTTGTTTAAGGAACAAGTTTATTGCAAAACAAAAAAGAAATAAATTAATTTCATACTTCATACTAAAACTTGGGGATCAAAACGTTAATAAGTTTGATACTTCGTAATTTTTAAAAATTAATATTTGATGGGTCAACGTATGACCACTATCTCGTCTGGTGTTAAGCGATGATGCGGTCTACGATAGAGCATGTCGTCCCATAAGCAAGCTATTCACTCGGGCCTTGAAGACAGTCTCTGACAACGAATTCCATTCCTTAGCAGTACGCACAAGGAAGCTTCTTACAGGATTACATTAATAAAATTTAGATTAGACCATATTCTCGCGGACCCATAGGCGCGATTCGAGTAGTGATGATTTTTAGACAGTCTCTTGTTGTCTTCATCTTTCATGAGAGTTTTCCACTCCAAAGACAAAAATATTAATTTGATATGTCTGTTACCAGGAGGACAACACGTTAGCCGAGATCTTCGTGGTGGACACGGGAGAGATGCGCGGGGCACCCGTAGAGTGCGTGCAACCGCTGTACAGACGGTTCTGTACACGACCGCCTTACGCACGCTGCTGCCATCTAGCGGGGGTCAGTATGCAACTGAAAATAATGTTAATATGAACATAGTGTATGACTCTTTTTTATTTCTCAAAGATTCGAAGAACCGACAACTTTCGGGAGTGGTCCGTTTACTACCGTTTTAGACATAAAGTACTTTGTGTTGTGTAAAAAAAATGTGATTAGATACTGTAGCACGAAGGTTCTTTTCATAATAATTAATATTGTGTGATTACGTAATAGTTTTCTTAGTTCATTCCCTTTAAGATAATTACCCTCTTGTTGACAATCTATTTTTATTATAATGAAGCCGGTGGTCACAATATTGTAACGAATCAATGTTTATTGTAGCATGTAGCATTACCTCCTACTTTGTATTATTCGCACAATTTACTTATAATTTCAATTTGTTCAATATTTGCATGTTTAATATTTGTGTCGTTATTTAGGTCAATTCTTTGAATGTTTCTTTTTGTCGTCTGATCTCAATTTTACTTGTTTAAATGTTTACATTTCCACTGGGAGGTAATCAATCTGTCTGTCATTGATTTGTGTCAGCTTCAATTTATCGAAACGTCACTGTCTGTGTCAATGTCAACGTTAGTTGACGTTGTCAATACGTATTTTTATTAATTTATCAGTTTCGTTTTATTCTCACAACTTGGTAGGCATAATGAACAATCGATTCGTATATTATATATATATTTTTTTCTTTGCGCAGTTTTGTTTGTTTCCGGTTTTTGTATTTTCTCATTTTGTTTTTTAGTTTTGTATCTGTTCTTTTCTAAACTTAAATTTACTATTGATTACTGATGTTAGCTGGCGGGTGGTGCAGAGTTGCAACAAATTATTGTTTTTTAGGCGTATTAAGTATTTATCACATTGTTCCATATTTAAATATTGTATTTATAATATTCTTCTTTTATTTATTTTTATTATAGTTTATACACATTTATTTAATATTTTTAAATGATAGATGACGATTCTTTTGTATCTGCCAATGATTCCTCTGATGATGATAGTTTCCGCTCTTTGGGGAACACTTTGACTGATTTTGTGGGTAACCAATTTGTATGTAAACCCAATCGGTTGTTAAATGTTTGCCATTTAAATGCGCAAAGCATTCCCAGCCACCATACCGAACTTTTTGATGTGTTCAGCAACAGCAACGTCCATGCTCTCCTGATATCGGAAACTTGGCTCAAACCTCAACTTCACTCTACTACCTACCCCCTGCCAGGTTACGTTCTTATACGGAACGACCGACCTGTCAGGAGGGGTGGCGGTGTAACTATATATCTCCGCAGTGAATGTGCTTATAGGGTGCTTTTCACTTCTTCTCCCAACTGTCCTGCGGAGTATCTTTTTCTCGAAGTTTGTAGCCAGGGAGGGAAAACTGTATTAGGTGTTGTTTACTGTCCCCCTACTGTTGATTATTTCACTGAATTCGATTCAGTCTTAGAATCTTTGGGTTCTGAATACATGCATCACATAATCATGGGTGATTTCAACACCAATCTCCTTTCCCACGAATCACGTTCCCGTAAACTCCTTCACATAATTGAGTCGACAAATCTACACGTGTTACCTCTTAACGCTACTCACCACAGTACTGTTGGCGATGACTCCTGGCTTGACCTTATCCTCACCTCCAATCCCTCTCTTGTGTCCTGCCATGGTCAGCACGATGCTCCGGGTTTCTCACATCATGACATGATTTTCCTAACCTATATCCTTAAACCGCCCAAGGTGAGGCCCGGGGTCTTGTATGTTTTGGACGGGCGGACGGGGCGAGATTGCAGGAGGATGCGTCGTCGATCGACTGGGAGCCCTTGATAGATGCAATTGCGGTTGATGATAAAGTTGCAATCTTTAACTCAAACATTATTAACCTTTACGATCGTCACGCTCCAATCAAGAAAATAAAGGTTAAGCGGCTCCCTGCACCGTGGATGACCCAGGGGATTAGGATAGCCATGCGGCGCAGAGATCGGGCGTTCCGTAAACATAGGAAGGATCGCACTGAGGAAAACTGGGCAACCTTCAAGTTTGCAAGAAACAGGTGTAACCAGATGGTACGTAACGCCAAACGCCGCCATGTTCTCGAAAACATTTCATCTTCTTCTCCTGCCGATATCTGGAAATTCCTCGGAACTCTAGGTATCGGTAAGACGCAATATTCAGATCTTCCCTGTACAGTTTGTCTAGATGGTCTCAATGACCATTTCACAACAATACCTACCATGGACCCTCTAGTCAAACGTAACACTCTTGCCTTTATCTCTGGTCTGACGCGGCCATCTATCACTAATCCTTTCCGCTTCGCTCCAGTTGACTCGACTGAGGTCGGAAGGATCATCCTCTCAATCAAATCCAAAGTGGTAGGTTGTGACAACATCTCTCGATATATGATTGTTACCATTCTAGATCACCTCCTACCAGCAATAACCCATGTCATCAACTTTTCCCTTTATTCCGGTACTTTCCCTTCCCTCTGGCGTAGAGCCTTTGTCCGTCCGCTCCCTAAAGCCTCTGCTCCCACCCTTCCCTCTCAATTTCGTCCAATATCCATACTCCCATTCCTGTCCAAGGTGCTCGAGGCCTGTGTTCATAAACAGCTTTCTAATTACATATATCGGAATTCACTGATTAGTCCTCTGCAGTCTGGTTTCAGACCTGGCCACAGTACTACTTCCGCCCTCCTAAAAGTGACTGGCGATATTAGAACCGGCTTTGAGGATGCTAAAGCCACAGTCCTGGTTTTGGTTGACTTCTCGAATGCCTTCAATATGGTCAGTCACGACATCCTGTTGGCTATCCTATCCCACCTTATGGTCTCTGGCGAGTCACTGGAGTGGTTCTCTTCTTATCTTCGGGAGCGTCAGCAGGCGGTCAAGCACGGTGATAATTCATCTAACTGGCGCGAATTAAAGGCTGGCGTTCCTCAAGGCGGTATACTGTCACCTCTCTTATTTTCCATCTTTATTAATCTCATCACTTCCGAGCTTCGGTGTGCGTACCATCAATATGCGGATGACTTGCAGCTTTACTGTCAGACCAGCTATGACAGATTGCCGGATGCCATCTCAAAAATTAACAACGACTTATCCGCTATTAATAATTGGTCGGTGAGGTTCGGCATTGCGGTAAACCCCAAGAAGTGTCAGGCGCTTGTGATAGGAAGTTCTCGTTCTCTGAGTAAGGTTGACGTTGCATCTCTACCCGCTGTCCTTTACGACGGTGCGATCGTTCCGTTTACTAGTGACGTCAAGGACCTCGGTTTACATATTGACAGCAATCTTAACTGGCATGCACAAGTCATTAGTGTAAGCAAAAAGGTGACTGGATCGCTGCGGGCTCTTTATCGCGTTAAAAACTTGCTTCCGTCCGACACCAAGGCAATGCTGGTACAGGCCCTGTTGTTCCCTATTATAGATTATGCTGATGTGTGTTATTATGACCTGAATGCAGATCTCCTCAATAAACTTGACCGACTTCTGAATAACTGCATTCGATTCGTTTTCAACCTGCGTAAATATGATCATGTTTCCGCATACCGATTGCAATTAAAGTGGTTGCCCATACGACAGCGCAGGGAACTAAGGGCGCTAACCACTCTTTTCTCGACTCGCCTCATTCGCCTCATTATCTGTCCTTACACTTCCAATATACATGCGCAAACCACAGCAAATATCTTCGCTCTTCTAATAATCGCCTCCTCCAATGTCCAACACATCGTACTAAATTTCTTCATTCCTCCTTTTTTGTTCAGTCTATTCTTCTGTGGAATGCGCTCCCTCCCGATATCAGGATGGTGCCCAGTCGTTTGTCATTCAAGCGGAAGGTGCGGGAGCTACTTTTGAGGAGGCTGGCAGAATCGTAACTATCAATATACTATGTATAATTATGTTACGTCTAAGTAGTATATGTAATATAATTGTGTAAGTTTATTGTTATGACATATACATGTAAGTTTATATAGGGATTTATTTTATGTAAGTCTATACTATCCGTTTTTCTATGTATTTCTGTTGAGTTTTAAATACGCTTGCTTCTTGCATCGACCATTGTTTTTGTCTCTGCATCACCCAAAGGTCTGGCTGGAGGAGAATACCCTAGGCATTAAGCCCACCTTGTACATTAGTGTGTGCATGAAGTCTTTTAAAATAAAAAAATAAATATTGACTATAAAAAATAAAATTTAATTGAACAACAAGGGCACGGACACAAGTCCATGGAGAATAACAAAACTATATAAAACCATAATAGTATCTACTAATGCTAACCATTTTACTTATAGGTGGACCTCGTAAGCTACAACAACAAGAGCCTGATGGAGAAGCAGGAGGTGTTCATGTCGGCGTACGTCGGCACGCAAGCCAGCATCGAGGTGGATGATAAGTTAGTATCTTCATAACATCATCATTAGTAACTGCCCCATTGGCCGAGTGGTCGCAGGTGCGACTACCAGGCACAGGGTCTCGCAAAGTATTACTGAGATTTAAAAAAAAAACTCAGTAGTAGCACGGAGTCTGAAATTGTGGTATATGGCAATAGGCTCACCCCCTATTACATGGGAGTCATAACATAAACAGTGAAAAGTGTGTGTTTCATTGTACAGTGGCATTAAGCGCCGTAATGTGCTCCTCTGCGTACCCATGCGGGGATAAAAGGCATGATGTTATGTATCATCATTATTAGCCACAAGACGTTGGTGTCTAGAATTTTTAAAATTAAATATGTCATGCTACTAATTAATTTGAAAAAAAGTTTACACAATCAAAATAATTAAAAAACATACCTATATTTTTTAATGTGTTCAACATTTTTACTTAACATGTAATGGAAGCATCTACACAAAGAAGTTGACAAACAATAGCAACATATTATGTAAATAGAGGTAGAATGATGAAATGCAGAATTTTTTTTTTCAAAATTCCTTTGTTTTAAGGGATTTGTATACATATTGTAACGATGTAAATCCCATCGTGCTTTTACATCTTATATCTTATACTATTACCTCTATATAAAGCGGAAGAGTTTGTTTTTTTACACTAAATAAACATTTTATTTATTTTTAATTTCAGTACCTCGGAATCTCTAGGCGTGTTCGTGATACTGCCATCCGGCGAGACCCTCAACAAGATAATCGTGCAACAAGGACTAGCTCTGCCAAGTAAGTAATCACTTATTCAGTTTAAACTGTCAAACACCAAGCGGTCACCGGTGACCGCAACCTATTGTTCTATAATTGTGTCTACAAAACCGGTACTCGACGAGTTAAGCATTGAAATTAGTCGGACTGTTGCGCAAAGCAACGCAGGTTCCCATCCCGCGTACAAAAATTCTTTGTGAGATTCACTTCACTAATTGTTGTTCCGAGTCTAGGTGTTGTTTTATGACTATGTGCTTATCCCGTTTATTTTTTTCTATCGTTAGTTGCATCAAGAACTACCTATAAGTGGCCACTGCTGACCAAAAGCCTCTTCTCACACATAGGCAAGTCAAACTTATAATTAGAAATTATAAGCCTATAGGTTGAGTGAGTGAAATAACGAACGACACTTAGGGGAAAACTCAACTTATATTGAATTAATTACCTCTACATTTGCAGCACAAATAAACGGAATAAGACAGAACTTTCATGAATATAACAAAGATAAACGTTAGCGTTACTGATTTAAATGTGAAGTAGTCGGCTCGCGCGGCGCGCGTGCGCTCGGTTTAATAGATTTCGCGTCACTGACTAGAGTTGCGGCGCGGGCGCGGACTCGTGCCGAGCGTCGAGCTAGAGGTGGGGTATGCAACGATACATTAGTCTTACTAATGCGCGCTATAAGCCTAGGTTTCTTCACGATAATTTTCATTAATTGTTTCTCAGTGGTGTCTAAATTAACTTTCAGATCTGGTGCATCAATAACGAAATATTGTTTTTTTAGAAAGTACTTTGGTACTTGCCGTTTATTACGAGACACAGTAGAAAATGCATCGTGTCTCGCGTGGATCCACGTTTATACACACGAAAGGTTAATGGTGTTTTACGTAATTTATAGTTGACAAGTTGGCTGGCGACCAGGCGGCGGCCGGCCCGAGCGATGGGCTGGATATAACCGACTGCCCCGAGTATGAAGACCCCGTTGAGGCTGTTACGGTAATTATAACAATATCTACATTGTATAATAACTATCGTGAGACATACTAAATTAACTAAAAATTTTACTGATGCGAGCGCCAACGCTAGCCAGTAGGCTGCGCGATATAAGGAAGAACCCCTCTGTGGTTCGAAACTAGTGGAGCTTTTCTTAGTATATTCACGTAAGTAACCCGCGATTTTTAGTTACACATTGTTTTATTTCAAAAAATTACATTTATAATCTTCATTGTAAAATTATAAATCTGAAAATGTGTTAGTTTGTTTGTCTTTCATTTACGTAGCAATGTAGCGATTTTACGGTACAGGCTTTGTGTTTAGAGATCGCTAGAAGGCTCTCCTTTGACCAAACAGGTGAAGCTGTGAATAGCTGTGAATTGAGCCCAGCCAAAGTATAACTTCTTTGTACAAATCTTATTTGATCTTTAAAGTTTTTATGATGTCATTTAAAAATCTTGTCTTTTGTGAACAGGGCTATAAAAACCGCGACGAGATTGACATCTGCAAGCATTACAAGGGCGGCCCGGAAAAGACTTGCTTCAAAGGTGCGCGGTGCACCAAGAAACACATTGTTAAACACCCTGGTTGGTATACACACATCCTGTAAAACTACTACTTTAAATAGGATTAGTATTTTATTATTTTTATTTAACACTTTTGTACAAATTTATACAATGGCGGACTTAATGCCGAATGGCATTCTCTACCAGCCAACCATAGGGTGATGCAGTGAAGTGTTACAGTAGGTTTTAAACGAAGTTTACGAAAACGAGGGTAATAAATGTACGTATATACACCACGGCCTCACAGAAAACCGACGTGAAACAACCCGTGCGTTGTGTTTCGTCGTGTGAGTAAGATTACCGGAAGCCCAATTACCCTCCCCTTCCCCAATCTCCCCAATTCCTGAATTCCCAACGATCCTTAAACTCCTAATCCCCAAAAGGCCGGTAACGCACTTGTAACGCCTTTGGTGTTCCAGGTGTCCATGGGCGGCGCCGATTGCTTACCATCAGGTGATCCGTCTGCTCGTTTACCGGCTTATGCCATAAAAAAAATATTGTATTATTATTAACCATTTATTTCAATCAATTACATAGATCATACATAATTTACGCACACATAACAAAACATAAAAACAAATATAAAAGCCAAACATCACTAAAATAACCCATATCCCAACTCGAAACAATAATTTTACTTTAGCCAGTACACGAAACATACAACAGTGGTTTATGTACTGACAATCAAACGTTCAGTATAGGCGCTCCGCTCATACTGTACCAGCTTCCCCGCGCCCTGGTCACCAATGACATACGCCGCTTACGCATGATTGAGATAAAGCCGTTCTAAGCAGTATTTTTTAAAAGGGACAAGCCCGCCACACCCTCCCAAAACCGCTGCAACTCCTGTAAGCCAGGATCTACAGTAGATACAACCATGAAAACACCGGAACACTGAAGTCTGGCGCGTCCCATGGACATGAATAACTGTCTTGGTTCCCGCAACGAAGTGAATCATATGATAGATATTATAAGAGGAGAAGAAAAAAAACGATAGTTTCCACTTCCCTCTGTGAATTACTGCAGGAGACAAAGTGAATTAAGCCTAAAGGCACAAAGAAAGACTGTACAACTGGGTGAAGCCCAGTCACCAAGCACCACAGAAATTTGACTAAAATCTAAGCAGTCTCATAGTTCTCAGTATGGTTTGGTTATTTTACAGATGGTTGGACCTTAGATCGTATCGCAGTGATGGGTAAATGCAAGTCCATACCCCTGCCCGCCCCGGACACGTGGCTCAAAGTCCTTGTGACAAATGTCTGCCATTACGACAGAGTCTTTGTGCAGATCATTGATGAAAATGAAAAAGGTAAGAATACATACTAATATTTCGTAGTCAAGTGCTTCAAGACAGAAGCGTACAACTAGTCACTATAAGCTTCATAAAAATACTCACTACTTTGTTAGTTGGAGTGGCTGTCTATATTGCCCAGAGAGCACCCTAGACAAGCACCTAATAAGGCGCGTACCTACGTCTCACGGCGGCCCTCTGTAACCTCCAGCTGTAGTCAAATGCCATTTAGCGCTTGTCTACATGCAGAATAGAAAACTATATTATATGGAATTGACGTAAATTTTGACACTTGTCAGTGTCATCCCCATACATTTAGTTTTCTACTCTCTCTGCAGACAAGCGCTAAAGTGGCGTTTGGCTAAAGGCCCTGGCACCCTAGTTATCAGACCACCACAGGGCTGATGCCTGATACGGAGCCGCAAAAGACCTAGGCTCGAAGTGCAGGAGTAGGAACGGGGTGGTTTTTAGTCAGTAAGGGTCTGACACTCCCTCTCGCCTAATCCAAGGCGGGAGAATTCATTGGATGATTTACCCTTCAAACAAAAGCCATTTGCCTAGTTAGTCTTAAGTATAATACGGCTCTGCCATTGTCACAAGCATGCTGTGGTCGATGTTTCTTTTTTCAACCGACTTCAAAATAGTAGGAGGTTCTCAGTTTCTGTTTGTATGCATGTTTGTGCGTCATTATCTCGCGGTTGTCTAAACCGATTTTGATGCGGTTTTCAGAAAAGTGTAGTGTGTTAATTAACTGACTTCCAAAAAAGGAATTTTGAAGTCGGTATGTTAAAACGTAGTGTATAAAAGAATTATTATTTTCAAGTGCAATCTTACAAGTCTAAATCGTCACTGGGCTGTCGTAAGATATGACTGGGAAGATATTAGAAAAAAAAGCTATTACCACTTGGATGGACAAATCCAGATGGAATTTCTCACTGTGTTTTTCTTGTAACAGATGAAGTCCCAAGCTTTGGCGTAGTTCTGCCCGCGACTACTCTGACAGCCCTCGTTAGAGACATGAACAGTCTTGCCACCATAGCGGCCTACAAACCACTCACGGTAAGTTGAGGAAATTCTTAGAAGACTGGGACTATAGTTTTGTGCTCACTAAAAGGTGTGCGTGTAGCTTTGCGAGTCTGTGTGTTTGTCCAATCATTGATCTGTTAAAAAAATAGTGTCCTATGGTCTGATTATATGATTGATATGTCGTGGAGAACCTAACGGGTAACCGGGGCTCCGGCTCGACGTGCAGGACAAGGAACGGGGTGGTTTTTAGTCAGTAAGAGTCTGACACTCCCTCCCGCCTCACCCAGGCGGGAGCAGTCATTCGATGATTTTCCCCCCTTAAAAAAAAATGGTTACATATTTAGTTTGTCCATCGTATAAAAACTAATAATTTAATTTTATGTTTACTATGGTTAAAGTAATAATAATAAAGTAGTAATAATTGTAATGAATACAATTATTAGTTTTAGTATTTATTAAAATACTACCTTCTGCCCGCGACTTCGTACGCGCAATCCCGTTTTCTCCCGTTCCCGTAGTATTTTCAAGACTTTTTTCTGTCATCTGTCACCTTCTCCTGGTAATAATAAACACAACAAAAAATTCAGCCAAATCGGTCTAGCCGTTCTCAAGTTATGGCGTGACAACGGGAAACTGGTCTCATTTATATATATAGATTTGATGAACACAGAGCAAGTGACTAGTAGTAATAATAGTTATGTTAAAGAAACGGAATATACAGTTTTCGTTATTGCATCTAGTAATTATATACGCAGAAATACATATGTGTACAAGTGGGAAGTTAATATGAAGCAAATATAATTTTCCTGTTATTCTTGTTCTATATTACCCTTATATTTTAACCCGTATATCCCCAAGCGGTCACCGGTGACTGCTCTTCACTAACTACATTATAAACCTTATTTCGAATGTTTAGAGATTGCTTTTGTATGAACAAATTTAGGGGATGATTTTCAACAAACTTTATATTATTTGTTACATTTTCTCAGGTGGCACCGGCACTAGGAGAATTAGTCGCTGCTTTGTATCCCTTGGACAACAAATGGTACAGAGCTCGAGTGTTGTCTGTAACCAGGGCTGACCAGACGGTCGAGGTAATATCATATTCATATTAAACTATCGCACATAGGTCTATTTCTGTGAAGGAAAACTGTTTGTAGCTATTTCATTTAGTAATGGTGTTAATGTTGACACTGTCTTTTCAATATTATTGTGGAGCTCTGTAATAAGTCGGCACATACCAGTGAAGAAATCACTTTTAGTCAAAGATTATCCGTCTATTATATACTTCGCTACCAAATAACTAATACTGTATACGTTGATGTGGTGAATATTGACATACAGTGAAACTTGGTTAAGTGGGACCTGGATAAGTGAGAAACCTCAATAACTGGTCCCAACACTTTGGCACTGAATTACCAGTGTTAGTGGGACGAGGTAAACCTCTATATATGGGATTTGTTCTTTCGATTTATCATCATAGTTACCTCTATAACTGAGACAGCGACTCAATTTTACATGCATAAACCTCTGTAACTGAGATAACATTGTTACATTTTTATTCTACCTACAAATTCCATATGTAATTCCAAGTCCACCTCAATTAATGGAACCCTCTGTAAATGAGAGAGATATTTATTTATATCTGTACATCTGAGACACTGGATAAGTGGAATACCTCTATAAGTGAAACGACATTGCAGGTCCCTTGATGTCTCACTTAACCAGGTTTCACTGTATATGGGTGCTGAGCGTGTACTGGCGTTTTATACAATCATTTGAGTAAAGCGATGTATAAGTGCTGATGTGAATGTGTACGTGCCCTGTACGAAACTTGACTCGTACATACACAAAGAACACAGTACATCAGTAAATCAGTCAAACATTTAGACGTAACTCCACAACTTCGAACCTTCTGACCTGTCTCGAGACATTTTCATTCATCATTTCATCAACAGTCTATAAATGCCCACTGCTGAGCAAAGCCTCTTCTCACACGGAGAGGGTTTGAGCATTAATCACCATGCTTGCTCAATGCGGGTTGGCGATTGCAAACTTATAATTAGAAATTAAAAGTCCACGATGTTTTCCTTCACCGTTTGTCAGTTGTGTCTAGATAATCTTAGAAAGTACATATAACTCGGAAAAAGTCACATCGGTACTTCATGACAAGCGGGCGTCTTAAGGAGGCCATACACGCTAGGTTATGCATGATGGTTATATCTTTGCATGCAAAACCGACAAGCATAACCGAGTTTCATATCAGACATATGTTAGGTTTCGCATGTACATGCAGGCAGTGCATGCATGATGCACCGATAACTGAACAGTTTAGTCACATACACGCTAGGGCTTGCCTGTCGGTTATGCATGCACGGCTAAAACCATCATGCAAAACCTAGCGTGTATGGCCTCCTTTAAACTAGCGTGTATGACCTCCTTTAAACCTCTGGGCTACCACAACATATCTCGAGACATACCCACCATTATGACCGTGTCACAAACAACTGTACATAGTAGTATCTCCCAACGCGGAGTACAGATCCAAGGGTGGTCCCCTGCAGGTGCAGTACCTGGACTACGGCACCGTGATGTGGGTGAAGGAGGACCAGCTGCGCGTGCTGGAGGCGCGGCACGTGTCGCTGCCGGCGCAGGCCGTGCGCGCCGCGCTGGCCGGCGTGCGCGCGCGCTCCATGCACTCGCACCAGTGGGCGCAGGCCAAGCGCGCGCTCGCAGACATGCTGCACGACGCCGTGCTCGATGCGCACGTCATGTATGTACACGTGCTTGCCTATGAATACTCTATTTAGCTTTCTTGTGTTATATAAATAGTATAAGTGTAATTAGTTACAAAGACATATATAGTGATAAAGACAGTCGTGTTAGCACAACTGTCTTTATCACTACATAGTATAAAACGAAATCTCTATCTGCCGTCTGTCTGTCCCTATGTATGCTTAAATCTTTAAAACTACGCAACGGATTGTGATGCGGTTTTTTAATAGATAGAGTGATTCTTAAGGAAGATTTATATGTATAATACATGCATATTGCACCCGTGCGAAGCCGGAACAAGTCGCTAGTATAGTAGAAATAAAACTGGAATTGATTTAGACGTTTGATTAATTTAGATTGTTGACTGGGAGAGAATGGTATTAATGTCCGCCTTATGTACCATCACTTGTTTCTGTGTACATTAAAGTTTGAATAGATAAAACCAACTTATAATTAAAATACCACACAGACAGTAATTAGAGAGGATACTGAAATGAAACAAAAAAATGTCAAAATAAACTTTTATTCGGCTAATCGAATTTGAAGAATACATAACACTAGGTTCGACCAAAGACCTTGACCACGTTTCCGGGATAAATATAAATTACTATACGATTAATATAAATGCGAATTCACTGACTGCCTCGTTGGTCGAGTGGTCACGAGAGCGACTACCGGGCAGGGGATCTCGGGGTCCATTCCGGGAATGGACAGGACTACATATTACTAGGATTTAACTTCTCAGTAATAGCACGGAGTCTGGAATTGTGCTCGGTATATGGCAATAAGCTCACCCCCTATTACATGGGACTCATAACATAACATAAATAGTGAAAAGTAGTTGTTACATTGTAAAGCGGCATTAAGTGCCGTAATGTGCTTCTCTGCTTACCCATTCGGGGATGAAAGGCTTGATGTTTTATGTCATTCGAATTCATTAATTTTTTACCCTACTGTAATTTTACATTTCTATTTTTTATATATATATTTATGGCCGACGTTTGACCTCTATCTCGCCTGGTGGTAAGCGATGATGCGGTCTACGATGGAGCACGTCGTCCCATAAGCAACCTATTCACTCGGGCCTTGAAATCGCCCAGGTTACACCCTTCAGGAATTACAGACTCTGGCAAAGAATTCCACTCTTTAGCAGTACGCACAAGCAAGCTTGATACGAAGCGCTTCATGCGTGTGGGTGTGACATCTACCATGAATCGATGACGCTCCGATTGTTTGACATTTATTTATTTCTCTCATCATCATTTACACAATAATATAGAATTTTACAATTAAACCGGAGACTGGTGTCTTTGTAGTTAAACTAAACTAAACGTATTTTTTTTTATGGCATAAGCCGGTAATACGTTGGGCTCGCTGCCATCGCAGCGGTAAGTCCCCTCTTTGAGGAGTGGCTTGAGAGACGCTACGGCGTCCTCACCTACCGCCTGACGCAGGTCCTCACCGGACATGGAAGTTTCGGGAGGTACCTGTGTCTGATGGGGCGGGAGGAAACGCCCGGGTGTCATCACTGCGAGGACCGCCCTGAGGACACGGTGGAACACACGGTGGGAGAATGCCCTTCGTGGGCTGAGCACCGCCGTGTCCTCAGGGAAGTGATCGGCGATGGCGACCTCTCGCGTCCGGGCCTAGTGCAGGCCATGATGCGGAGCGAGGGGGACTGGGATGCCGTCTCCTCCTTTTGCGAAGCAGTGATGCTAGCTAAGGAGGAGGCGGGACGCGTGAGGCAGCGAAGCGCTGCCTCCTCGCAACCCAGCCATCGCGAAGGACGCACCGGGCGTCGGGGATCGCGGGACGATCTCCGGCCACCGTAAGCGCGGGCCTGCGGACGGCGAGCATGGGTGGCTCCCCGTCCGACCAGAAACAGACCCGAGCGTACGGCGCGTCGCGTTCCGCGCGCGCCTCAAAGAGCCATCAGACCACCACAGATGGGGCCCAATAGGGCCGATGCCGATTCGGAGTCGCGGAGAACCTAACGGGTAACCGGGGCTCCGGCTCGACGTGCAGGAGAAGGAACGGGGTGGTTTTTAGTCAGTAAGAGTCTGACACTCCCTCCCGCCTCACCCAGGCGGGGGCAGTCATTCGATGATTTTCCCCCCTTAAAAAAAAAAAAGCCGGTAATACGTACAGACGCATCACCTGATGGTAAGCAATCGGCGTCGTCCATGGACAACTGGAATACCAGAGGCGTTACAAGTGCGTTACCGGCCTTTTGGGGATTAGGAGTTTGAGGATCGTTGGGGATTCAGGAATTGGGGAGTTTGGGGAAGGGGAGGGTAATGGGGCCTCCGGTAACGTCACTCACAGACGAAACACAACGCAAGCATTGCTTCATGTCGGTTTTCTGTGAGGCCGTGGTATCACTCCGGTCGAGCCGGCCCATTCGTACCGAAGCATGGCTCTCCCACACTTCAAAATATCTCTAGTCGCGGAGAACCTAACGTGTAACCGGGGCTCCGGCTCGACGTGCAGGAGAAGGAACGGGGTGGTTTTTAGTCAGTAAGAGTCTGTCACCTCCCGCCTCACTCAGGCGGGAGTAGTCATACGATGATTTTCCCCCTTAAAAAAAATCCGTAACTAATCCCTTATTCTCTTTTCAGAGCACGTGACTACGACGAGATAACAGTGGAGTTATTTGACAAGGAAGGTTACAGTATAGCAGAGCAGCTAGCTGCGATCAACATGGTCGAACTGACATCGTACAGCGTTGTATTTGACACGGACATGCAGAAAGTGGTTGTACCCTAGATAATAGGTATAATTATACTAATATTTGAACAAATTACCTGTTTGTTACGTTACGTTCTAGTTTCAAAAGCCTTAGTACGAGTTTGTTATACGTTTCTAATCGGAACCAGACCGCGTTCGCCGCTCTCATTGGTTGGTTCATTGGTACTGGCTAAATGCGGTAAGGTTTCGGTGTTAACATACAAAAACTCGCACTAGGCCTTCAATAGATTTGTCTATTATACTTAGGTGAAGATTAACTCGTCGAGTACCGGTTTTGCAGACACAATTATAGAACAATAGGTTGCGGTCACCGGTGACCGCTTGGTATTTGACAGTTTAATGTGAAATGTTTGTTAACAAACTATTGAACTAAATTACAAAATTGTAGTTTTCAGTGCAATAGGGTAGATGACTAATTTTTATTTTAATGTCCGTCTGTTAGATTATTTTAAATTATTAGACACGTATTGTTTTTTCTTACGGAAACGAATAGTTTCGAAGATATATTGATTTGAAATATCGCATGACGTCACTCTTGAGTACAATTAAAATGACGTAGCTACCTCTCACTTGTAAACTTTGATTCGTTTTATCGAAGTATAAAAAAAAATACGTGTCTAATATTTTTTCACTACCTAACTGACGGACTAATTAGCTTTGTAATTGTCATACCCTGTCATCATCCCTATTACTACTATACTATTAATTATGTTGTACTGTTTACTCATATAACTAATTGACAAGGTAACTAGACTAGTTTCAAGCCATTCTCAGGGCTTATAGTATATAAGCAGCGTTGATGCATACCCTTTTGCTGTTAGTCAGAACTGTAGTAAATTGAGTGGGAAAGAGAACTGGAGTTTAATTGCAATACAATTCTAAAGGCGTAGTTTTTCTACACGATATATGGTCTAATTTGTTTATAAACATTTTACATGCATTTAGCTTAAGTATATAGACAGGTTATTTGACAAAGGTTCTATACAAGGTGTATATAGGATGCTGCCGAAACGCCGACAAAAAGAATTTTTTTTTACAAACTAAATTTGACTGCACGGTTGGTGCGGTCGCTGGGCAACCGGCTGCCGTGCAACGTGTCGCGGGTTTGATTCTCGCACGGAACAACACTTTGTGTTCCACAAATTGTTGTTCCGGGTCTGGGTGTCATGTGTATTGTAAATGCACCCACGACACAGGAGAAAATCCTAATATAACGTTTTTTTTTCTGAAATCCTTTTTGTTATTCATGCAACATCAGCTTTGAGAGGCTGATTACAACTATTATTTCATAAAAGATACTTTACCTTTATGATAATAGAACTTGTTTTTTACCATCACTTGTCGGCGGCATTTTTCGGGAGCGCGCTGTCCGTTTACACATTGTAGTATCAAAATTATCCAGGGTGGAATTTTGTAATGCCATCTGAAAGGGAAGTACTCTTAATACTTAAGATAGAAAATTTTACTCAAAGAAAAAATTCCTTTATTTTTGAAAAGTACAAATCTGCATTCAAAGGGCTTTTTTAAATTAGCTTGCCTCGCACGATAATCGAACCAACTAAAAACTGTCAACGTTTGCACCCTGCACTTTTATTGCATCAAACGTTCATTGTTTTCCTTTCATTAAATTTATGAAGTTTCTTAGAGAGATTTCATCCTTATTGACCCTAACAATCAATGCAATAAATGTACAGGGTGCAACTTTTACAGATTATAGTCGGTTCGATTACCATGTGCGGCAATCAAATTTTAAAAATCTTTGAATGCAGATTTTTTTCTTTTCAAAAATAAAGGAATGTTTTCTTTAAGTAAAATTTTCTATCTAAAGTCTTAAGAGTACTTCCTCTTCAAGTGGCATTACAAAATTCTACCCTGTACATAGGTATAGTAGATAAATCTACTGACAATTAACGTAGATCATAAGTGTATTATGACATCTATCGACTGATAGGTTTTTTAAACTTATAAAATTACTACAGGGTTGTTCTCGAAAAGGACTACGACAAATCTTTAACTAAGACAGAATAATAAATTTTCAACCGTATTACAAAGGTTTAAGGTTGAAAATCTAATAAAGGAATTCTCATTTGTCGTTATTTTAAGGAATAAATTTTAATATAGGTGCTTGACCTGGATTTGGCTGTGATGTGTAGTTGTGTGTAAGCAAGCGCACCCACAGGATAAAACCTAGTGCAATTTGTGATAAAGTACAAGGATGTGATCGGTAAGCATAATAGCTGTAATCACTTTATTTTATTTGATACTTATTGCACAACAATTCTTAATTCGCTTGCAATTTGTAAACCAAGTTTGATATTGATCAAAATATTACTTGTAAGATTTTTAAGTACTCATAATTCAGTCGAAGTTGAAAGTCTAACACCCGAATATTAAAACGCTACTCAATTTTAATCTGTACTTTAATATCGTGCTATCACTGTCATTTTATAAAGAACTAGCTTCTGCCCGCGACGTCGTAAGCGCAATCCCGTTTTCTCCCGACAATAACAAACACAAAAAAAAAATCAGCCAAATCGGTCCAGCCATGCTCAAGTTATGGCGTGACCACGGGAAACGGGTTTCATTATTATATAAATAGATTTGTAGTGACAGAACTATACATAAGCGCCACTTAAAATTCAGTAGCGTTTCAGTATTTGGACATAAGTGAGCTCAAAAGTATGGGAATTTTATTTCTTTTGTACAATGACTACAAAGTTTAGTGGAATTTGTTGCTGAGCATTTCAGCGTTCATTTTTAACTCGATACTCCCTGTTATGTAGGATTCAATGACAGGATAACTGTTGAACAATTGGTGTTATCTTCATGTCATACAAGTCTTCATACTCACCAAATGGTGCAAATGTAAGAAAAGGTTTTTTGTTCAATCACAGCGCCATTTTAACGGGTTCGATTCCCACACAGAGCTCTTTGTGTGATCCACAAGTTGTTTCGGGTGTGGGTGTCATGTATTAAAAGAAAACAAAAACAGCAGCTGAAATATTAACCGTCCAATGTAAATACTAGCTAATTCCGTATAAAAACAAGGTTCATAATAGCACAATCTGGTCAGCAAAAATATGGTAGGCCTCATTAAACGTATTGCAGTACGCGTAGCTTTCTACCTCGCACACTGTGGAATGATCTGTCGTCGGCGGTATTTCCGAACCGATACGACCTTCAAACTTTTAAGAAAAGAGCGTATTCCTTTTTAAAAGGCCGGCAACTCATTGTAACTCCTCTGGTTATTTTCTCATTATGAATGTTGGACGATTTAGACGAATAAATGTATGAAAGAAGTGTATCGCAGTTGGAGTGTTTACCTTGGTGTTCAAAATCTTTCTCAAATGTTAAGTCTGTATGCATTTATTTATGTTAAAATTGAATTTCTATCACGCTTATCAATGTAGTACTTCTGATTCTAATATAAACATTTTTATTCTTCTCCCTAATCTCACATGTTTCTTGAAATAGTAAAGTTTAACTTTTCTTAATTCTCTCAGAAATTAACAAGTCTGAAGTAGTTTCTTTTGTTAGTTTCATATTTTGAATAATAAAAATTAGTGTGAGTACTCAAAGTACTAAATGTATGTCACCCTTGAATGTTAATATTTTATGAGATTGTGAACGAACAAATCGGCCACTGATTTATACTCGAAATTCTAAAATTGTATTTACTAGTGTTCTATAAGACATAAGTTGCCTTTATAGATTAGAATGACTTATAGATAAGGGTAATCTAAACAAACAAACAATAACACTTAATCTTCTAAAGTATTCTACCCAATATAAGTTACTCATCACTGATCAAAAACTGAACTTCTAACTTCATAAAATTACTCAATTAGGCTTATTTTTATTATGCTCTTGTTTTAAAAAAGGAAGTTACTACGTACAATTTAAAAAAAAATTCGTAATCTACATCATTAACCCATTTCTAACCATTGCTAGGGTGACCCAAGGTTTTCCATTAGCACGCTGCATTGCTGCATCAGTCTACATTTCTGTAATAGGTCGATATATTTTTAGGCACTTATTGAAAGTTGAAACGATTATTCAAGTATAATATCTTCATCATCGAGATGGAGATATTATACTTGAATAATCGTAAATATATTATGTGAATGCAAATTAAAAAAATTATAAGTATATGCTGTAAAGGCTTAATTGTGGGATTCAATGTTCATGGCTAAGTAATTGTACCTTAAGTATTTTTGCTATATGTAAATCTACATTATATTTTTGTTATAAATACAAGTAGTTGATTATTGGACAAATTCCTATTTAGTGATTTATTATTTTTTAAGATTAATTTGTTTTTCAAGTTTGTTATGTTCCAAAACAAAGTGACATTATTTGTATTTGCAATAAAACTTCGTACAAGTATGTGATGTTTTCTTTCTATTCGGAAACCTGAAATGTTTGCATACCTACTGCAGTTTGATTTCAAGGAAAGAAAAAAAAATACCAAATATTTTTGACAAGTTTTTATTTCAACGAATCGACGCAAAAGAACCACTCCATAGCCCCCGCGTTAAGGCACTTCACTCCGCATATTTTCTAATACGAAACTAAATAGACATTTAGTGAAGCATAACTTATCACCACAGTGGTATAAATACTCAGACTAGCAATGTCATGTGCCATAACCAGACCAAAACATATTGAGATTCTGAAAAATTAAAGCCAGGGTGGCCTTTACCTAATTAGCCTAAAAATACATTCTGATAAAACCGTTTTAAAATATAAATTAACATTGCAAAATATTTGTTATTCGAACTTCGATCACACAAACCCACAGGGGGCTCCATTCCACTAGAAAAATGAAACAGAGATAAACTATACTATCTCGGTATACAGTCACAATGATCCTAAAGACTAGAAATATATAAATAGGTACACGAATACTTAGTTCTACTGTTAATAGTTATTATAATAAACATTGAACACTCCAGGCGAAAACGATTGTAAAAACTACATGCATGAGTAATATCTTACCTAAGTTATATAAAGAATATGTCAAGGAAATTATGGACTGACCAGTACACTGACTTCTAGGAGCATAAATACATATTATAGGAGCATAAATATATATACTATAAGCCCCAATATTACATATAATATCTTAGATAACTTTCCTTTGACAATACAATGGACAATAAGTACAAGATGAATGACTAGACAACCTATTGCTAGCTGCCAAGCTACATATACAGCACACCAGCATTACATTTGGCAAATTGAAGTTTATATATCAGCAGAATACATTGTAAAGCAAAATGATTACATGAGATAATGTCATTAAACATCGGTAACAAACAGCTTAGGTAATTCTGATTCTAAACGAATCACCCTCACCAAGGAAGTTAGGCTCCAATTATCATACGGATTAGAATTCTTTGGTGTATATTCTGGAGCCACAAAAGTACTGTAATATGATATCAATTCATGGGACTGATCTCCATCCAAGTCTGCAATCATCAAAGACTTCTCCTGGTACTCCAAGTCAGGCTGGCACAGAGGCAGTGGGGTCTTGCTCTCAATAGGCCCTCGCACACAAATCTGCACAATATCCGTTTGACTAATGTTCACATTGTGGGTCTGCTGCTTGTCAAATAGTACCAAAACAATCCTCTCAGAAATATCATGAACAGTAAAGTTTGTGTATTTAATGAAAGCCGATATTGATGCAACATCTATATTGGATCGATAGAACATGTCATTAATGTTTTTGGGACTTTGATTTTGAACATTGTATCTGACTTCATCAATTTTCAGTGCACCCTTTGCCAGGTGTGCACTGTTCCACTGTCATAATTTCAACACAAACCCTCGTATGGAGTTTGCGAAGGCAAAAGAGCTAGGCCTCATAGCATACACATTGTTAGCTGTGTACTCCCAACTGACATTAGTTGTGCCATTCCTTTCCAACATAAGTTTTAGGTAAACTCTGCAAGAATTTGGACATTCCCCTGAATTTTCCACCTTCAATTTTCCCGGACCATTTGTAAATGTCTCTATAGTGTTTCCAATGTTCTTCTTCATGCTTACATTGATTCTTTTTAGGACTGTAGGCGGAGGTTGTATATGGTTGATAGGCTGATCCTTCTTGAGCATTTTCTTTAATACTGAAAAAGATATTAGTCTCACAGCTTCAGTGGTGCCATTTTTACAGATGTATGTAACTGTATCCATCTCAGCTAAAAGTTTCACAGACAGACAATCATCAATAGGAATTGGCTCAGCCATGATCATGCCTGTAGCACCAGATATCATCAGTAGAGAGTTGTGATTAGCATTGGGGTAAACAGTGGCAACTGTCAACAAATCATTCACTTTATCATCATTCATGTCTTTCACCATAACAGGAAAGTCAAGCGCAACTATTTTACTCAGATCTTTTCCCTGCTTGTGAATGTGCCAGTAATAGGTTCCAGAGACTGAATCCAGGGCTGCAAGTAATCCCTCAGTACCTGACACAATACAGTCCTTTTGTTTATCCCTATTGACATCAAGCAGGTGACAGTTGATATCAGTTGGTATTCTACTTTCCCTTGTGAACCAGCCAACTTTTCCAGAATTGCCAACAATGAGAACTACACCATTAACATTCTCACTGCTGGTTTTAGGTTCAAGTCTCATATGATTGCCTCGGTATATGAATATCAAGTTCTTTGTGTTTGGAATCGCTCCGTCGACGACCTGTACGGCTCCTGACAGTTCCATTTCATTGTATGGTAACTCCCAGCTGGTAGTTTTGTCTTGCCACTCGTTAGCGGCGCAGCTGCTGACCTCTGAGCAAGGAATGCCCCACAGGAATATCACGACGGTGAATATGCACATAAGTATGGAAGCGATGAACGCGCACCGGCGCGGGAAAGTCATCTTGGTGGATATGTCGGATTGTAAGAAGCTTACGTTGTCCATTGTGCTCTCCACTGTATTCACGTTGGTGTTAAACTCGTCCATGTCACTTATGCTGTAGTTCTTTGAAGATTGCAGGCCACTGTTGAAGTCCAGGTTGTTGCAACTATCCGTAGCTTTGATATGCATTGCATTTTCAAGTTTATCATCCTCTGATTCCGAGTCGGACAGTATTTGTTTCAGCGGTGCATAGAACCCACCATTCCCATTAGCTGACATGGCGTAGGGTCATATATATTTCATTTCACATTGTATTTTATTCAAATAGATCTTATTTTTATGAATAATAAGGAAAGCATGAATCCAATCAATAAACAATAACCCAAAAGCACTTTTGCGTTCTGTTTCTTCGTTTCCACTAGCCTAGCACAGCACAGATGTTTGACGGTTCTCGTTTCCACTTCTCACATAGAAGCACTGATTGTATTTGAATACAATGTTCATATTCCATACAGTGCGAATAATATTTTATTGTTTATTTTAAAGTATTTTTATTATGTACCATTGAGGTGGAGAGTTGTTTTGTCTTCATTATTATCGATAGCAATTACCGAAAGTTTGTATTTTATTTCATGAAAGATGAAATAACTAAACGAATAGAAGCAACCGCGGTAAATACAAAAATCTACCGTCCTTCACACGTTAATTTATCCTTTTTATTTTATTACGTAGTCCTTTTCACTTTTTCAAAATATCAAAAAGTTGTTCAATCTTAAAAAATATGTGTTTAACACAAAAGTATTTAACCAACAAAAGTTAAAAATAGTTTGGTAGATAAATAAACTGTCGAAGTGTCGATCAATTGTATAACATTGTTAGCATAAATAGGACTTACTCTAATTTACATTTATTGTGTTATTTTTGATATGCAATCAGTCACCTTTGAATCTTCATGTCACAGAGATAGGATCTTATATTCAAACTGTACCTCCGATTCTATATTGGACCTGGGAATCGAACCCGCTGTAGTGGTGTAGGTAGTCATAGTCATTATGTATAGTATCTTCAGGGCCAATTTTTCCAACGCCAGATCTGGGAGCACGGCAGTGCCCCCGACAATTCGAACGCGAAACAAACAATGCCGTACCATCCTTTACTTACTGGAACCACGCCGCCGCAATTTTCAGGCCCCTATTTGAGTACCTCTGGATAAGACCAGAACGCAGAAATTTTCATCATATAGTAAATTATAATCACATACTTAAAATCCAAAATTTCAAGTCTGTAAGACACTTACTTCGATAGTTATGCTCACAATCACTCACTCATCGTATCACACACGTCACAATCACACTAAGGAACCTCAGACTTGGCACGATTTTGTCTATTTTTATTTTTTTATTTTTTTTATTTTTGTTTATTTGGAAACTCAACAGCTTATTAACTCGTCGAGTACCGGTTTTGTAGACACAATTATAGAACAATAGGTTGCGGTCACCGGTGACCGCTTGGTGTTTGACAGTTTAATATAGTTACATGAGTTGGGAATACACATCACACTATCAATGCACAGCCTTATGCAGTTACATGAAACAAAGAATATATACAAGCTAGTAAAGTAAAGTCGACACACGCTGCACAGTGATAACGAGATGATGACAATTGTCACTTAAGCCAATTACAGAGTTTCACGACATTTGTAAGAATAGCTCAACCAGAAAGTAATGTAATGTAAGGGAAGATTAAAAGGTAACACAACACAATACAATAATAAGATGCATTATCACATCAGTGAACAAACATACAAAATATTACTATGTTGATACAAATCATTATTATGCTGACAACCCTAGTAAGTATGACTTAGATTATTAATCCAATAATTAAATACGCCTAGACTATTGAAATATTTATATATATAAGTAACTATAATGAATTATTTACTAAGTGTTGAACTGGCTCATGGTATAATCTGCTTATCAAACAGAATCTGCTTTACTTGTTTACGGTATGACTGCTTGGACAGATGAAATACATCAACATTTTCAAAAAATTCAGAATACACGCGAGGCAGTCGGGTCATCACAGCGTTTCTCCCGTATTTTGTGCGGCAGCCAGGGATACTGAGCAATTTTGTATGTCTGGTACGCGTTTTAGGGGTGCAAAAACGTATACATGAAAGCAGATCACCGCTGTCCAAGCGACCTCGGAGGATATCAAAGAGAAAAAGTCTGTTTTCCAACAACTTACGTCTATCCATGAGGGGAAGTATATCATAGTGTTTACAGTCTAGGGCATAGAAATCATGACGTCTACGGGATTTGAAATTGAGGATTTTTATAAACTTTTTTTGCAGATTTTCTATCCTTTTAATATATACCTCATATTGAGGTGACCAGATTGGGCTACAGTACGCCAAAATGCTACGGACATAAGCATAGTATAAAATCTTTAGAGTATGACAATTTCTAAATGGCTTACTAATACGTACTACGAAACCAAGGTTGCGAGACGCTCTGTTGATGATGGTGTCAATATGTTGGTCAAAAAGCAACTTAGAATCAAGCATTATACCAAGATCTCTGACTACATTGACCCTTTCGATCGCAATATGATTGAATCCATACGAATATCTAATTGGGAATTTGGAACGACTGAAGCTAATGCATTGACATTTAGAGATATTGACGGTGATATTATTTTGTTTATAATTCCTGAATAATGCATTAAGGTCGCGTTGTATTAGTTCACAATCAAGTCTGGATTTTACACACATGTATATCTTCATGTCATCTGCGTACATGAGATGTTTCGCGGATTTGAAACAAGTCTGAATGTCATACAGATAACCATAGTAAAAAAGGGGACCCAATAAAGATCCCTGGGGCACACCGGAGGGGATATTTACGAAGTCAGACTTGAAACCCCCCATAACTACAGCTTGCGATCGTTTAGATAAATATGACTCAATCCATCTTAGTAAATCTCCATGGATTCCAAGCCTTTGTAGCTTTGCCAGTAAGATCACGTGATCCACACGATCGAATGCTTTTTCGAAATCCGTATAAATCACGTCCACCTGGCCACCGGCGTCCATATTATGCGCAATACGTAGTTACAAAACTCGGCTAAGTTAGATGCTGTGGATCGTCTCCTATAAATGAACCCGTGTTGATGCTGGCCTACACCGTTTGAAATGACCGTGTATATACTATTATACACGATTTTCTCAAAAACTTTACTGATTGTATTAAGAATGGATATTGGTCGATAGTTTTTTATATCCATATTGGAGCCCTTCTTATGTACAAGAACTATATAAGCTGTTTTCCATAAGGAGGGATAGGCACATTCGGCTAAAGATCTTTGAAATAAAATAGCTATAGGATGAGCCAAACTTTCCGAGCACTTGCTCAAAAAAATAGGAGGTAATCCATCATCACCAGCGCCCTTAGAAGTATCCAGCGCACGTAAGGCTTTAAGTACGGTGTCTTTAGTAACAACGAGGTTAGAAAGTACATTCGATGAGGTCACTTCATTAGGAGCACTCGTGACTGTAAAAGGGGTCGTAGAGGAGCTAGCAAAGACACTGTGAAAGTATTTATTAAATGCTGTACAAATGGCGCCACCAGAGTCATTAAGCATCATTGTTTTGGGGTATTGACTACTGCCTCTTTTATTTTTTACATAGGTCCAAAAAGACTTCGGAGAATGACTAATGGCTTTCTCTGTCTGATTTATATAATTTTGAAAGGATGATGCCTCAGCAATATGTTGTCTAGAACGTAGTAATGTAAATTCATAGTAGTCATAGGGGTTACCATATTTTTTCCACCTTTTATGCAGTATAGTTTTCTCACGAATGATTTTTATAAGTGCTCGACTGTACCATACGGGGTATTTGTGTTTATTATATTTTTTAACTAAAGGTATGAAACGCTCCACACCAAGTTTAACTTCTAAGTAAAATGACTCAATAGCAACGTCGGTCGATTTTACAGATAGTTTATCATCCCAATTTATCCCTTTAAAATATTTATTCAATTCCTCATAGTCTCCCTTAAAATAATTACGACGTGGTACGCGCACTTCCTTGAGAGGCGCTGGGAATAATTCAGTCGCAGATACGACAAGAGCCGGATGATGAGAGTCCTCGTGTAACAGGGGATCGTCGCATCTATTAACAAGAAGGGGTATTGTTGAAAAGCACAGGTCTAAAATCCTGTTATTAGTATTTGTTATAAGATTGTATTGAGATAAACCAAGGACGCTCAGTTCATCTGCAAAGGCAGCAGCGGCAGTTCTCATTTGTACCGAACTGTTATTTAATATAGAATAACCTTCGTCATTCCATGTCAAGCAAGACAAATTAAAATCGCCTACTAAAACAAAATTATGATCACTATTGACGACGATAATGTCCATTATAGCTTGTCCTATTTTATTAAGAGACAGTGGGTTGTTAGATATATCAGGCGGTGTACAGGGTTACAGGTTAAGTCGACCTAAATCCTTTAAGAGGTGGTAGTTGCCATCATTTCTGACTGATTTGACTATGGAACCCCCTAGCCCAAACTTAATCGTTCTCAAGTTATGGGACTTTGAAGATTATTTATAAAAAATCCAGATTTTTTGTCTATTGTCCCCTTTTTTTGTGTTTTGTACCTCTAATGTTTTAAACTGTCATAGACTTTTTTTTCAATATCTTACAAAGAAAAAAAACTTTTCAGAAATTTATTTCTTTTTTTAACAATTAGTCGTCTAATACGATTCAGTTGGTACACTTAATTGCAGTTTTTGTGTTTAAAATAATGGAGCAACTAATCTGCTACACAAAAAATACAAAAACTAAAACATTAGAGGTACAAAACACAAAAAAAGGGGACAATAGACAAAAAATCTGGATTTTTTATAAATAATCTTCAAAGTCCCATAACTTGAGAACGATTAAGTTTGGGCTAGGGGGTTCCATAGTCAAATCAGTCAGAAATGATGGCAACTACCACCTCTTAAAGGATTTAGGTCGACTTAACCTGTAACCCTGTATACACAAGAATAATATGCAAGTCCTCCACAGTACCAAGACTTTGAGATGAGAGGGTAACATGCAACATCTCTACACCTGCACATTGAAACCCATGATGACGTCTAGTGTCAAATCTACGATTGATACACAACATAACGCCACCACCACCACCAGTCCTTTTACCAGTTAAATTAAGATCACGGTCTTGCCGGAATATTTGATATCTCTTGTCACATAGTTCACTGTCAAAAATGTCATCCCGCAACCAAGTTTCCGTAAAAATTAAGATATCATACGTTGAGCGCAAAGTACTGTTATACAGATCCAACACCTTAGTTCTCATCCCTCGAGCATTTTGATAATAAAAACTTAACTGTGTATTAGCCATAAATAACTTAACAAGACAAAACACTTATAAAGCCACAAGTGGGTAACTTGATGGTGAGAAACGTAGTGATTGGATAGGCTGTATCTTGAACGGAGTGAGAATACGGTTCGATAGAGACCATTACGACAAAAAAAAAACAATGCAATTGTAAGACATCTGAGTGGTAGCAAACAATCAATTCAGATCTGCTCAAAGGATAAATATTGCCGTCTGCACGCGCTTAGTAGGTAGGTGGTGAAAACTAAGTTCAATAACAAGCATAAATTTACGATCACATTATCGAAACTAATTAGGGTAGGAATGTAAAAGGTATAACTAGAGTGAACACAATAAAGATTAAATGGAATGAAATCTATGTTTATAATTACATCCATATTCAAAGTACCAATATCTAAGTGAACATCAACTAAACACAAGTTTACTAGTGAACAAGACTGACACATTGTAACGCACTTATCAAATAAATTATGATACCACATAAATATTACGTTATAACAGAAATAAAAACATGTAGGAAAAAAAAACTAAAAAATAATAGCATGTTGAGGACTAGGTAAGTTTATTTACCATGTCAAGGTTACGAATGAATATTCTATCAGTAGTTTCAGACTTTCTCACAAAAATACGTCCCCCACGCACCCACACATACTTGTATTTTAACTCCTTTGCACGTTTACGAGTAGCAGCGTGCAAGTTTTTATTTTCGGACGATAGATTTTCGACGACAAACACTGGACATTTTTGACTCGTGCCGTATCCCAAATCATGGGTGTTTAGTTTGTCTTGAGCATTCGTCTTATTGTAAGTTAGAACAGCAGATAGAATGAAATGAGTCTAGAACTCATTACTTATTGGAAATGAACGAGCGGCTCCATCGGGACTTGGCTAGCTTTTTACATAATAACTTTGGTTGGATAAATAACTAAAGAGTACTTAACTTTAAATATATGTCATTGTTACATACTAAAACTACCAAATGTCAATTTCATTCTACAGTTAAGTCTGACTGATTGAATAATCGGCCCTAACTCATGCACAAAGTTGCGGAGAACCTAACGGGTTACCGGGGCTTCGGCTCGAAGTGCAGGAGAAGGAACGTGGTGGTTTTTAGTCAGTAAGAGTCTGATACTCCCTCCCAACTTACCCAGGCGGAAGCAGTCATTCGATGATTTTCCCCCTTAAAAAAAAACTCATGCACACAAGTCTAACTGCCGTACTTAGACACATTCAGTGATTACTGATACTATTCTTTAGTAACCATTTTGTTCGGGAAACAATTGCGAAGTACCGGGTTATATGTATAACTATTCCTATATCTACGACTAAGTCATTGAATTCATCTCCCACTGTTGCAGAATCTTTACTAAAAGAAAATGTTATAGCTTGCAACATAAGGTTCTCCTTTGAACACATAGAGGCAATCCATTGTGGGCGGGAAGTGTTTCTTGCTATAGCGAATTCATGCTTGGAGTGGGCATACTTCCCGAAGCAATGGAAGTCTGCGCATGTTATAGTTCTTCGGAAACCAGGCAAAGAAGACTATACCCATCCAAAGTCCTACAGACCAATTGGACTTCTGTCTGTTTTTGGGAAAATAGTCGAGAAATTGATGATAGGCAGAATCCAATGGCACATCCTTCCAACTCTTCACAAGAACCAGTATGGATTCCTACCTCAACGTGGAACGGAGGACGCACTCTATGATCTGGTTGACCGCATAAAAACTGAAATGAACGAAAAAAAGACCGTCGTCCTGGTGTCGCTAGACATAGAGGGTGCCTTTGACAATGCCTGGTGGCCAGCCCTGAAACATCAGCTCATAGCCAGAAAGTGTCCGAGAAACCTGTACGCTATGGTGAACTCCTACCTCAACGAACGGAAAGTGAAAGTAAATTTTGCCGGAGCTAGCAGCGAAAAGAGGACTAATAAGGGTTGCGTTCAAGGGTCCGTAGGTGGACCTACTTTTTGGAACCTTGTCCTCGATCCGTTGCTACACAGACTCACAGGAGAGGGAGCTTATATTGAGCAGGGGGGTTTACTGCCAGGCTTTTGCGGACGACGTGGTTCTCTTGTTCTCGAACTATAAAGTGAGTGCATTGGAGCAATCGGTAAAGCCTGGGGGGTCAGCAACAAGCTCAGATTCGGGGCAAGTAAAACGAACGCTATGCTGCTGACAAGAAGGCATGTTTTTGAGCCCCCAGACCTGTTTATGGCAGGCGCCAGAATAAATCTCGTAGAAGAGGTAAAGCTCTTAGGCCTCACTATAGACAGAAAACTTACCTTCAGGTCACATATATCTGCCATATGCAAGAAAGCTGCAGACATTTACAAACAGCTAGCACGCGCAGCCAAGGTGACGTGGGGTCCCAACGGGGAAATAACGAGAACAATATACGTCGCGGTCATTGAGCCGATTGTACTTTACGCCGCAAACGTGTGGGCCCCAGTGACGGAGCTACAGGGTTCAAAAAACAGTTAAATGCTCTTCAAAGGGGATTCACACAAAAAATCTGTAGAGCTTATCGTACAGTGTCGCTCACATCAGCAACAAACTTGTCCGGAACTCTCCCACTCGATCTGAGAGTCCAGGAATTTGCCAGTTTGTATCGAACTAAAAGAGGATTCTCTCTGGACTACTTACCACCTCAAAAGGAGCTTGAAAAGCGGGTCCATTACCTGGACCAGTCACATCCCTCAAAATTAATGTCTATCAACTATGAGCTCCTGGAGAACGATGACTCTGGATCTCCTCTCGTCCAAAATATTGCCGGCCCTCAATTATACACAGATGGCAGCAGAATTAACGGAGGCGTTGGTTCTGCCTTGACTTGGTGGGAGCGGTCGTGAGTCTATGTTTTCCACTTTGAGTTTGGACCCTTCCTGCACGGTTTTCCAATCTGAACTATACGCTTTGAACAGAGCGGCTAAAATGGTTCTAGACAATAGAGCGACTAGAGTTAATATATTTAGTGACTCTAGGTCCTCCCTCGATGTTTTGAAGAATCCCAGGATTACCCACTGTTTGGCCAAGGAGATAAAGCAGTGTTTGGAGACCATAACGGAACAGGGAAGAGAGATTCGATTCTACTGGCTGAGGGCCCATGTTGGAACGGCTGGAAATGAGAGGGCAGACGAATTAGCTAAAACCGCTGCCAAACAGAAAAATAACACCACGGCAGACTACTGTACCTCGTGTGTTCATAAGTTTTGAGACAAACTTTTTGCTTGTAAAATAAAATAAAAATTACTGGCTACTGTATATTTCTTTTTCTAATTTTGAATTTGGAATGTTAACTTTTAATATCTATGATTTCGGATTATTTTATTTAAATTTTCTCGTAATGGAGGGAACAAAAGAATTACATGCGACCGTCATTTCATTATTTAAGGTGGGAAGAAAACCTATGGACATTTTCCGAGAACTGAAAAGTTTTGGTGTGAACCGTAACTTCGTGTATTACACTATTAAACGATACCAGGAGACAAGTTCTTTACATGATCGGCAAAGAAGTGGTCGTCCACACTCTGTGAGGACGCCTGCGAACATTAAAATCATCCGAAAGCGACTTCGCCGAAATCCATGTCGCACTCAGAAGAAACTCGCTCTGCAGACCAATATTTCGCGCGTTTCAGTCAACAGAATACTGAAATATGATCTCAAGGTTAAGGCGTATAGCCGTAGAAAAGTACACTTTTTAAACGATCGCCTTCGTCAATTGCGACGCGAACGTTGTCCAATACTGCTTAGGAGACACGATGCGAGGAAGATACTCTTCACCGACGAGAAAATCTTTAACGTCGAAGAAAAGTTCAATCGACAAAACAATAAAGTGTATGCCAAAAGTAGCAAGGATGACCCACCTTCAGACCGGATTGTCTCGCGTACTCATCATCCGGCTAGTGTCATGGTATGGTGGGGAGTTTCGTACGAAGGTGTCACTCAGCTTCATTTCTGCCAACAAGGCGTCAAGGTGAAAGCCAAAAATTATCAAAGTGACATTCTAGAGACTGTTGTGAAACCCCTGTCTAATACCCTATTCCATAACAAGTATTGGGTTTTCCAGCAAGACTCGGCGCCATCCCATAAGGCTAAAACCACCCAAGCTTGGCTGAAGGAAAATGTGCCGGCCTTCATTGCGGCGAACGAATGGCCCTCCTCCAGCCCGGACCTCAACCCGCTGGATTATTCTCTATGGACCGAATTAGAGCTCAGAGCCTGCCGAAAGTCCCACCCAAACTTGGAGTCACTTAAGCGAGCTCTTGTCCGAGAAGCGAAGCGAATTCCTCTGGAAAAGATTCGTGCCGCCATTGATGACTGGCCAAATCGTCTAAGGGCATGTAATAAAAACAGGGGTGGTCATTTTGAATAATAATTATATTTAATTTTTACTTACTATCTACTTAATGTTTGTTATTGTTTTTATAAATATAAGTTTATTATTTAAAAAGATATGCAACTTTTAATTTGTCTCAAAACTTATGAACACACAGAATACCCATGTCCTATGTCAAAAAGAAAATTAGGGACGAAACTATCCGTAAGTGGCAGGACAGGTATACCACCTCAACTACTGGGCAGGTGACTAAAACGTTTCTCCCAGATGTCCATGAGGCATATCGAATAGTGAGATCAACAAAGTTGACACCTGCCCAAGTTCAGGCGCTGACTGGACATGGAGGGATCGCTGAATATCTGCATCGATTTAAACTAAAAGAAAGTGCAGGTTGCGAATGCGATTCAACTATCAGTGAGTCTGTATGGCACATTATTCTAGAGTGTCCTCGTTTTCTAGCCGCCAGAACCAACTTAGAAAATGTAATAGATGCAAATCTGGATTCCTCAAATCTGCATACAGCGCGATTAGTATACTTTAGTTATTTTCATAGTGTCATGTTATGGTATTCTCCTATAGGGGAATGCTGCTGACATTCAGTCTATCTTTGTTCAGCAGAAGAGGCCCATTCGATCAATTTATAATATTAGTCCGAGGTACTCTCTCAGGGAACTATTTAAAGAAATTAATGTAATGACTGTTGCCTCTCAATACATTTATGAAAATGTAGTATATGCTCATAAAAATAAAAGTTTATTTAAAAAGCATAGTGATATACACACAGAAATATTAAAAAAGGAGAAGTGGCAAGGGGGCGTGTCGGTCACGCTCGCACTTGAGCGTTCGGCTCAATGAAGGAAAATATGGCCGTCACCGCAAGTTAGTCTGTTGTCACCCGCGATCGTGCAACAAACGATAAAATACCGTCTTGTGCAGTGATTTCGTGCAGACATATGAGCCAAAACAAAAACTGTAGAAGTGTGTGTGTAAAAACAAATATTTTCAATATTTATCTTAAAAATCAACAACAATTTATTACTTTATTTTTATTTTTCTATATTATTCCGACTGTATTATGTCTACATTAATACATTGCTCTTTAACAACCACCCTAGTGTGACACTGAGTAACTAAACCAGCAATGTAAAAGTGACATAACGAAACGCTCATCAAGAGTCGATGTCACATGGTGCGTCCGCTGCTTTGAGCGAGATAGTGATGTGGTCGTGGAGATTTATCAAAGTTTATCAATTAACCATTATCTTTGTATGCATCATAATGATCAGCATCGCATGGTTAGTTTTGTACTCACAGAGCAGTCCCCAATACATAACCAAATAATATTATTAATAAAAGCAGTCATGGAAAAATATCAACATTAAAACTTCACTAATTAATCAAGAATGCGATACCTCCTTATCCAAATTATATCATTATAACTAGAGGTACATACAACTTGTCGTTTGACTTGTAATATATTTTTAATAATTAAATGATATTTTGTTGGTTTCATGTCGTTTTTACTTTATTTCCAAAACCTTTGTAATAAATTCATCGATATATTCATCGGGAGCTATCGATACCGTCAAGTCACTACGGCGTCGGTAGATCCCACCCCTAACACACACATTGACAAATTGTTTTCGTGTGAGTAAATCATAGGAGAATGTGCGCTGTCGTTTAAAGAATAAGGCTTATATTTGAATTACTGAGTTATCGATGCCGCGTGTGTGCACTTATTCGTAGTATTGTTTTGTCAGAACTGTGTGTGTAAAATTAGTTTTACGGAGGGGCAGTTGTGGCTTCACCGGTTTTGCGTACATTTTTGACTCCACACCATATCTCCTTCTTTAATATATCTGTGGATATATATCATATCAACACAAGAAATAAAGACAAATATATTGTTCCCACTACTAGACTTAAGAAAATAAGTGGTTCGTTTAGATGTCAGAGTACACGCTTTTACAAAGAAATTCCCAGCCATATCCAAAAGGAGAGGGGGACTTCTGGGCCCATCAGTTAACTACGTAAAATATGTATCAAAAAAATTTTTATATTTTTCTAAAAAAAATTACAAAATATGGTACCAGGATTCTACCCAGGAAGCGAGAAAACTTAAATTAAAATAATAAGACTAAATAATCGATGAAATAAGCCTTAGTGGTCGATTACTAATAAATTAATAAATCGCTAAAATCTGAGAATATTTGGCAGATCTTTTTTCTGTTGTGTAGAAATCGGAACGGGAGAAAACAGCAGGGCAGAAGCTAGAATGTTTAAATGAATATTAATTCATTAAGCTTTCGTGAAATCGATTTAAAAAATACACTATAATCGATATTATAGTGTATTTTTTTCTGACAAACCTTATTGGTGGCATGCGTTTGATAATGACTGACAGATGTAAGTACTCGTTTGTTTACTTTCATTCTGAGTGCGCACGTATTTTCCATGTTTTATTGTTTAAACCCACGAGCCCACGACCTCGGCTTTGCATATTATAACGGACTATTCGACGGATGTTGCTACCCTGAATTACCTGACTCTCTATTTTGGACAACTGTTACACCTATCGATTGGATATCGACGACATGGATCGCTGTATAAATTGCAGGATTGCGATTGGTCGCAATAATTCTATTGGGAGAAAAGTCCTGGAGAATAAGGCGATTTTAACAGTTATTCGTCAGTGGCGTGCATCTCAGCCTGTAAGTTTTTACTATTTTTTACGTATTCAAGTTGCGACATAGAGATTATTGAACATGCACTAGGGGTTTAACAAGATTTAAATGGTTATGATATTTCAGGTAACCAGTGAGAACGTTATATGCCAAGCATGTTGGGACTTGGCCGAAGATGTGGTTCTTGGAAGACGTGCAATCGATGCACCAACCAAAGTTGGCCATTTAAGCGTTTGTCTCCGCTGTGGTCGTTCACTCTTAGCCCAGCGGTTCAGCCACCTTCTTCGTAATGATACTGCTCGTGAATCTGCCATATATAATGTGATTAGAGAATGGATTCTGCCACAAACGGTAATTTAATTTAGTATTACATTTAAATTATTCGAACTATATCTATACTAATTTAACTAAAAATCGCGGGTTACTTACGTGAATATACTGAAAAAAAGCTCTACTAGTTTCGAACCACTGAGGGGTTCTTCCTCATGAGCAGCGTGCGCGGTCGCGGCGATGTTGCGCAGCCTACTAGCTAGCGTTGGCGCTCGCCTCGGTGTTGCTACTTGCGAATCTAACCCAACGCACCCTCTGCCGGACATCACGAGTTCCGGCGGCGGCGCATCGGACGATGTAAGCGCACGGTACGTTCACCAGCGGCGCGGGTAGTGGGTTCGATTCGAGTTCAGCACAAAGTCAGCGCTACATATCTTACTGTGTCACACTCCAGACTAGAGACGCTGTGGATCGACGTAGACTCCAAGCTTGGCTTCCACGAGCGTAGCAGTACCCAGCCACCATTTCTGTTGAAGCACGGACGTCGTCGGCTAATCTTGTGCCCTCTCGCACTTTTCGCGGAACGAAGTATTTTTCCCTCGCTAGTGAACGCGTCCGTACCGCAAACATGTTTAGCCACTGCTGATGCCTGGATATCCATCTTCTTCACGCTATGTATATTTTTTTGTTGCTTCCTTTAGTATGGTTGTGATATTGCAACGAGTTTCCCCGATGTTAATCGAGCCACAATCACTCGGTATCATGTATACTCCGGGCACCGCCAGCAGATCCTTATCTTTAGGTGAGCGTAGTAGTTGTCTTAGCTGACCGGGTGGGCGAAAGATCGTCCTGATGCAGTATTTATGGCGCAGCTGGTGTCCGATTCTGTCGGTTACTCCTTTCACGTATGGTAAGAACGCTGGAGTCCGTTCCGCAACTACCGGTCGCTTCCTACTCGAACTGCTCGCTAGTCGAGTACATTGACGCCAGTTGTATCCATTGTATCTTGTAGGTGAAAATCCGCCATATGGCGACGAATATTCTCACGGCTTTACGTGAGTAACCCGCGATTTTTAGTTAATTTAGTATGTCTCACGATAGTTGTTATAAAATTCTATACTAATATTATAAAGCGAAAGAGTTTGTTTGGTGGAACGCACTAATCTCATTGATCATACCGGATCCGCACTCCTAAACGAAAACCTCGCTTTGTTAATTTGCGCAGTTACAAGCGCCTGGATCTGGAGGCGTTGCAGCATGATGTCTCTCTCATTGACTGGAGTCTTGTGATTGATGCTGGGGACATTGATGTGAAGGTTGACACTTTTAACTCAATTATACACGATCTGTATGATAAACACGCACCGGTGCGTCGTGTGAGGATTAAACACGACCCAGCTCCGTGGGTTACCTCTGTAATTAAAGATGCCATGGGTCGTAGGGACAGGGCGAAACAAAAACTTAAGCGCAGACCTTCCGCTGAAAATCTAGCGAATTTCAAAATGCTACGGAACCGATGCAGTCGTCTGTGTAGAGATGCTAGGAGGCGCTATTTTGAGGAGAACCTGGAGAAGCACAATTCAAGCGACGTTTGGAGGTTCTTGCGATCTGTGGGCATTGGTAAATCACCTGTTTCCGATGCCAACGACGTAGATCTTGCGGTTCTAAACGACCACTTCTCACTATCTCCGGTATCACTCGACGGCTCCATTAAATCTGTCACCCTATCCAATCTTTCTAGTTTACCACTTCCTCCCTGTTCTCCGTTCGTCCTTAGCAGTGTCACTGATGATGACGTGAGAAAGTCCATGTTGGCAGTGAAGTCCTCAGCGGTGGGCAGTGATAAACTATGCTCTCGTATGTTTATCCCTATTCTTCATCTCCTCACTCCTATTCTTACCCACATTTTTAATTTCACCTTATTTTCCTGTTCTTTCCCTACTGCCTGGAAAATGGCTCACGTTATTCCCCTGCCTAAAATAAACAAACCTTCTGTTCCCTCTCACTATAGACCTATTTCTATTCCCCCTTTTCTTTCCAAGGTCATGGAACATATTGTTCACAAACAACTAACGGCCTATTTATCCAGTAATAATCTAATTTCCTCCTTCCAGTCAGGTTTTCGTCCTGGTCACAGCACCGTCACAGCTTTGCTCAAAGTTACAGATGACATTGATGACATTCGCTGGGCCATGGATAATAAATCTCTCACTCTTCTTGTTCTGTTGGACTTCAGTTCCGCCTTCAATTCCGTAGATTTTGATGTCCTGTTGGGTATTCTTAAGTCCAACAATTTCTCATCTTCTTCCTTATCCTGGTTCAACTCCTATCTCCGGGGCCGCCGTCAGCGGGTTCGCCTAGAGGATACCTTTTCCGATTGGTGTGACCTCGCTGCTGGCGTGCCTCAGGGTGGTGTCCTTTCTCCAGTTCTTTTTTCCATTTTTATTAACACCGTTGCCATGGTTATCACTTCTAATTTCCACCTCTACGCAGACGACTTGCAGCTTTACCGTCATTTCAAGCTGTCAGAGGTCGACTCTGCAATTGAAGCCATGAACCGTGACCTGGGTGGGGTCGACGAGTGGGCCAAATCCTTTGGCCTGCAAATCAACCCCCTCAAGTCCAAGGCTATGATAATTGGCGGTAGGTTTTACCGCAATGCATTGAGCATCTCTGCCCTTGATCCTTTGATCCTAAATGGCAATGTTATCCCTTACACTGATGTTGCCAAGAATCTGGGCGTGTTTATTAACTCTAACCTTTCGTGGGGTGAACAGGTGAACGAGATCAGTCGTAAAGTTCATTTCTCTTTGCATTCGCTGAAGCGTCTCCAGTCTCTTCTACCTCTGAAAACGAGGATCAACCTTATGCAGTCTCTCATCCGTCCATTGATCGACTACGCTGATGCTTGCTATTTGGATGCCACAGAGGAGCTTCTAAATAAACATGAGCGCTTGCAAAATGTCTGTATACGCTTTGCCTTTGGTTTAAAAAAGTACGATCATATCTCTGAATTTCGCAAAAGGCTCAAGTGGCTCCCAATCCGACTTCACAGGAACACTCGCATCTTATGTCTTCTTTTCAATATACTTTTTAATCGCGATTATCCCTCTTACCTTCGTGAACGTTTTTCCTTTGCCCGCCCTCCTGAGGCTCTTTCCCGATCTCATCTTAAATCTAATCTTTCTGTTGTCTCACACAATACTGATTTTTACACCTATTCCTTCACTGTTCATGCAGTGCGACTTTGGAATTCCCTACCACCTAATATCCGTGATTCTAAATCCATCCCAATTTTTAAAAGACTCGTAAGGGAGCACTACCTGTCCTCATCTTGTTCAAATTAGTGTCATATATATATATGTATATATATAGGTATGTATAATATGTTTATTTGTAATATACTCTAATATGTGTATTATTTGATGTGTATCTATCATATGTATGTATAGGTTTATGTATTTTATTGTGATCTATTTATTTAATACATTTCATGTCATGTTACGCACAGTGTCTCTGTTTTTACCGTTTTTCCTGTCGAAGGACTGCAGGAAGAGATTCCTTCGGGAATATGTAGTACCTATGTACCTCCAAAATATTTATATATGTGTTCTCCTGTGTACTGTCTGTGTGTTGTGCATAAATAGATAAATAAATAAATAAATAAATCTCAGAATCTACTAGTCCGACTGGAAAAAATATTTCACTGATAGATAGCCTATTTATTGAGAAAGGTAACATAATATTACGCTACATCCAATAGGAGCGGAATAGTACTCAAAGATGTGAGTGATTTTTGTTACTATCTGGACTACTGTATAATAGTGTTCTTTTCTTTTTTTAGGTGGACGAAGCAAGTCGTATATGTCATTCCTGTTGGATATTAGCAGACAGAGCTGCTGTTAATATGAGAACAGATCCTTCAACTTCCTCACAAAGTAACCCACCGCCAGCCCAATGGTCAGTTGGTGTTTCTGTTGAACATTTGGATGAAAATCATGACAACATTATTCATGAACCTGAGAATGTTTCCATTCAACCAGAACAAAACCGAGGTAATGATGTTGTGCATGAACCCTCAGTGGAACTACATTCACCGGGTGTCCTTATTGTGGAACCAGTACAGCAGCACCTTGAACCAACAATTGTATTGCCAGATTATATGCGGGCAGTTGAAACAGAGCGACGTTGCTTCATAGAGGGCTGCCAGAGACCGGAACGATACAGAGTTCCTCTAGCAACTAGAAAAATGTTGCTTAATGAGTATAAATATTATGTACCACAAAATAATCGACTTTGTGATGTACATTTTGTAATTGAGACATGGGACTTCCTTGATAGTTTAAGGAGTAATTATTTACAAACATTTACTGCAAGACATATCCAAGATATGTTTACATTAAAAGAATCCTCTAAATAAATTTAAAAATGTCATTAAAGATAAACTTTATAGCAAAGCTTTTTATAAAATAAAAGACTGTCTAGATGATAGTCGGGCTTGGGAATAAGCAGCTGTAATGTCCACACAGGTCATGTTGACGTTAGTAACATATAGTTACATTTCTTTTTTTTTATATACAATTTGACATTATTACTTTAATGTGACATTGTTTTTCATTTGAACATTTTATTTTACAATTGTTAGTGCTAGGACCGTGCGAGATTTTGCCTCGCCATTTCTTTTCTAATTACCCATATTCTGACAGTTTGAGTATTTGTGCGACCCACGCAAATGTTCTTTAGGTTGGTGTTGTTCGTCGAATCAGTCAGCCTCACCTGTTAATTGAGCTGATTGTAAACCGACACATGCGTACTGCCTTCAGAGCGGGTCCGCTCAAACTGTTGTGGTTCTTTCCTCAAAAGACCACTACAGAAAGAACTTGCACGGTTCTCACACAATCTTTTATCTTTTATACACATTTGTCTGGACTTTAAAAGAGACCTCTGAGTTTGTTTCGGCATTTCTTCTCAGAGTAGTCAGTTAGAAAATGTCGGACTCATCGTTCGCTTAGTAAAATTGACGTGTAAAAGTGATGCCTTGTAGCCTATTTGCAGAAATGAATTCACTTGTTGGCCGAGTAGTCGCAAGTGCGACTGCCGGGCAAGGGGTCTCGGGTTCGATTCCCGGGTCGGGCAAAGTATTACTGGGTTTTTTAAAATTCTCAGTAGTAGCACGGAGTCTGGAAATGTGCCCGGTATATGGCAATAGGCTCACCCCCTATTACATGGGACTCAGAACAACTAGTGAAAAGTGGGTGTTACATTGTACTGTGGTAGAATGTGCACCTCTGCCTACCCCTTCGGGGATAAAAGGCGTGATGTTATGTAAATTCACTTGTATTAAATGAATCTGAGTACGGCGGTTAGTTCATAGTTCATACGCCGTTACTAGGAGGCTACACGTTCGACCCGACAGTTTTAACATTTACAGTACAGTGGCCGGTAGATAAACCGACTTCAATCCTAAAATTTATTCGTTGGATTTTCGACCTTATGTCAATACCTTATAAATGATTTGATTTGGTACCATAAACTCAAGATTTTATATTGACATAAATAGATAGTGACCTGATGGCCACCATATTTACTGTGTGCAGTCAGGTCATTTAGGTTTTCATAAATAAAAATCAAAGTTTATAGGCAGAATGTATATTTTTTTTTGTATATAAATTATTTGCAGTTCTTTCAATACATTAATCTACAAACATTTAAACACAAGTATTCTCTATTATGTCACATTTATTTAATTGGTGCATTCCCCTTACAAAATGGTACAAAAATAACTTCGTTTCAAAGACAATTGGTTATATATATTACGAAGACAGCGGATAGGTAATTATAAGTTATCATTAAATAATTTTGAGGCTCATTAATTTAATATTTATGGATATTTTTCTAATAAATGATATTCATATTGTGAAGCCTAAGTATAATTGAGATTATTCAAGGTACATACATGGTCTATCCTATATTAGTGAATGTCACTAGCCGAACTTTCTTCACATTCTATGCTTTGCTTGTGTTAAACTTGGTGACACTACAAATATTATATATTATTAATTCTACAGCCTAATGAAACGTTATCCAGCTACGTCGAAGTTTCTACCCCCTAATGTCACAAAGTTCAGCACAAACAAAGCTTACACAACACCAAACCATTACATGGTTACACAGTGGCGACTATATATTCATTTTTCTCATTACTTATCAATAAAAGGAAATAAATAGAAAACAAAACAAGAACTATGTACATGGTGTTCAGCCTCAAAATACTTCCATTTCAATTAAATATTACAGTTCTCAATATGGTTTTTAAATGATTTGATGGCACTTTTTATATAACTAGGTTATGTATGTGTGAGTGCCGAGTGCCGAGACACACCGGCATGCAGGGACACGTGTCTACCAACCGTGAATAGGAACAAGAAAGAACAAATTGTAAGGTCCATGTAATCCTAACTTAACCAAGAATAAATAAATAAAAATATAGCTCTATTATACAATGTGATGACTTGCTTAACACGATGGACAAGATTAGGCATTAGTGAACAATTTGCTACAATAATAATATCAACAGGGAATCATTGCGGGCGCGCACAGCCAGGCCGAGCCCGAGCTGTGGGACGCGACAGAAACTTATTCACGCAATACTTGCACAAACAGTACTTCAAGTTCCAGGAATCAGTCTTGCGTTATTTTCTCAAAACATCTTTATATACAGACACAGAATTGGCTTAATAAAAATAATCTGCGAAAACATTTCACTAAATACCATAGTTGAGTCCCATATTCAATACTTACAAATAATACAGTTAGCATTATTAATTTTACTATTTTATAAATTATTTTGTTAGTCGGTATTTAAAGGATCCGGCCCTTTCTAGTAACCTGTACTAGGTATTACAATGCATATTAATTTGTACAAATAAGATTATAATATTATGATAATTCAAACTCGAAGTCCACCTTAGGAAACTAGCAGCTCAGTACGTCGACCCATCCGCCACCCAGTCATAGGAATCTAACCACGATCAGTTGAGACAGCGATCGTCCGCGACCACTTCTATATTACTAATATCTTCACTAGGCATCGATCAGATTGGACTAAATAAATAACTAAGATATATGAATATTCAGAGCGTTAGATCGAGTACGGATATTCTCCGAGATAGTCTATTAGTGTGGAAGGTAGTGGAAGCAGCCTGTGTTTGGGCGCCGTCCATAGTTTTGGCGTGAGGGGGTTGGAGTCGAGGGCCTTGTGTACTGCCAGGCGGGCTGCGTGGAGGAGTGAGGGGGGCGACTTGCGGAGCGGGGACTTCAGCATGACGGGGGAGTGAGGACAGCCCTCGCGGTCCACCCACACCGTACCCGCCGCGCCACGCTCTCCCACCCGCGCGTAGTGTTGTACTAGCTCCACCACGCACCTGAAGCGTGGCATATACCTCGCCAACGGCCTGTCACAGTCTAACCTGGAAAAACAATACACTATTAGTATTATACTCTATATATTATCAAACAAATGTGTCTATATTTAAACCTCAACTAGATAAAAGTAAACGATTCTAATCGTCATGGTCATCAGAAGCCGAACGAATACCCAAAAAAGTTTCCAATAAAAACGTGACAATAAAATTAAGGAAAACCACGGGATCTGAGTCAACGGTAGCACGGTAGCTTCGTAACATTTGCAACCGTGTTACTGTGAACTTGTGACGTAAGAATTACACGTAATAATGACGCAATGTGGAGGCAAAATCATCTATACTTGGTCCTTAAGATATTATTCATTTTATTAATGCATTGGCGTTAAACTTAATTGTTCTTTGAACTAATTGACTCATCAAACTTTCCAATTTTACGAAATCAATAAGTGTTTTGAATTACACTTTACATTCTTGTAGACACAACATTAAGTTTACATGAATATAAACTAAACTTAATGTTAATAAATACAAGAGCTATTATAGCAAATGAGTAGTTGAACAAAAATGTGCTTACCTAAAGAATCCTTGTTCGTAATGTAGCCTCACGGAAGTGGGGCCTCGCTCAGTCTGTACTGATAATGAGAATATGAAGTTCCTATCGCCAGAGTCTCTGATCACGAACGCACCGACGCTCGCGTCTTTCAAAACTGTTCGGGCTCCCTGTGAAGAAAGAAAGAATATTATAAAATAAAATACATGAAGTTATTAAGATACACTACATGCTTAACATAAATCTGATTACATAAAATCTACATTTGTGTACCTAATCTAATCTTTTAAAAAGCAAACAAATGACCTGTTATTCCATTTTCTCGTAATCTCTTAAGATTTATTAAGCACAAGTCAATGACCAATATTTCACAGAGATTATTACAAAGGTCACTAAACTTCAACCTCATTCTTTATGACTATCTTCAGCTCAATACCAAGAAACATAACAAAGAACTATTTGATTAATGCATGTCTTAAAGACAAGACCAACTCATTACACTGAAGACTGAACAATCTATTTTTCAACAAATAAAAACCGTAATTTATTGTTCTAAATCCGGCTGTCAGTCAATTAATTTTAAAGTAAGTACTGTTAATGTTTGAGGAAAACCAAAACCAAATAATTTAGATCTGTATAATAAATAAAATTTAATTTTATCCTCTGGGAACAAATTGAGAATGGACTTCGATTTTATACAAGATCTCTTTGTTTTTTTTTTTAATTTAATGCCCCTTTGAGTCAAGTAAAATATTTAGTTCCCAACTTTGCTAAGAGATGGCGCTAGCATGCAGTAAACTGAAAAATACTCACCAGCCAGTCCAAACTGCCGTAGTACCAGCCAGACAGCCTTAATGCTCTGAGGGTGTCTGCTAACCGCCTCAGCTCATCATTGTATGGTGAAGGGATGAAGGGTGAGCTTGGAACTGTGGTGGGTGAGTGTGGCAAGTATGTCGGCTGGACTGTGAAGGGGGGTGGCGTGTGGGGCGATGCGTGGCACTTGCCCGCGTGCGGGGCAAGTGACACGCGAAGCTCATGCCTGCAGTTGGGGCAGCATGCTACTCCCGTCGACCAACTACTAAGTGGCACCGCCACTTCCACACAAGCATCTGGAAAGATAGAGAAACAAAATTAGCATACAGTGTCTAAAACTACATTATCATAATGGAAATTACACTTATTACATTTTATAGTAAGATACTAATTTTAAAACGACAGGAAACATACCATTAAACTGTCAAACACCAAGCGGTCACCGGTGACCGCAACCTATTGTTCTATAATTGTGTCTACAAAACCGGTACTCGACGAGTTAATAGCATGTATAGATAATTTTCGGCAAAACTCAATGAAAGTTCTTTTTTATATTTACTAATATCCTGTGGAAACAGGATATTAGTAAATATGCTTGTTGATAAAATTACAAATATTTTAACTTCCATTATTACAATCTTGAACCACAAATTAAATCTACATTCATAAAAATGAATGAAAGTGATTATCTATACTGATTATGAAAAACTTAATGAAAATGTTATCTGTGATATATTTTTTTTTTAATTTAAAAAGTTATACATAAACTTTTTGGTTGATAGTATTTTTTATACAGAAAATACCATGTGTTATTATTTTGTTGTGTTTTAGGTTTCATGTATTTAATTTCTGTAGCAACTAATAAAACCTGTATTTACACAGCTGCTGATGAGAACTTTATTAATATTTATATTAATTCAGAGAATTGTATGCTCAATTTCATAAAAGTTTATTAAACATTGTTTGAATGTACAGACACAAAATATAGTGAATCAAATTAATTTATATTCTGAGAATGAAGAAACATTTGGCCTTATTTAAAATAAAATTTCGAAGTATGAAACAAATAAGGATTTTTCATATAAAACCTCTTTGCTTTTATTATCACTGGCCATACAAATATATTTGCTTTGCTCTCATATCACACTATTTTTAGATACAAAATGCAGATAAGGAGGCTGTGTGTAAATTGTGTTAATCAGACTGAATAAAAGCCATGTGCTAATATTGTAACACATAGGTACACGAAACAAACGAACTAACTCGGTTAACACGTTAAACTTTATAACTATACATATAGAGCTTTTCTTTACACGGTTTGCAGAGAACAAAAACTTACTTTGAGGAGATAACCTCGCTGCTAACGTCATGTTTAAAGGACAGATTGTTGTTCCTCGCCTTTCAATAAAACACATTTGTTCAAAGAACAACGTTCCGTACGTGTTCCTCCCACCTGTCGTGAGGAGGCCGCGATTCACTCAAACTTGTGTACACATTAATACCGTATGATTTACATCCACATGTTCAATGTTAATAGCTTAATTCACTTTCTTGAAAAAGTTTCAAAAATAATTCAAAAACAATTCTCGAAAATCGAAAACTTTCCAAATGTCACTGTCACAATGTCACAAAATGTCATTACAGTTCAAAAACTAAACTTAAAATAGAGTAACACTTGATATAATTGCAACTAAAAACGAAAATGTTTATTTCACATAACTAATGCTCACACTTACGAGTACATTAGCGAAACACTAAAACTAGAATAAATTAATAAACGTGAATGATGGGACACGACCGTCGCGTTATCCGACTTTTAATGGACTGACGCGACGCCAGCGCTACTCAGTAGACGACTGAATTCAGAATAGATGGAGGGGATTGGTGGACGCGAGGCTGAGCAACGCAACAGACAGTGTGATACGAAACTCGAACGTTCACTGCCTTCTCAGAATTCATTCACCGACAATAATTACTAGTTATCTAGTTATTTGCTATCTACATTGTGTTGTTTTCAGTTATATGTACTTAAACGATTCTAAGTAAAATGGTTTTTTTAATGATTGTGAATTTAGATCGCCATGTATTGTGAAAATGTAACACATTTTTTAATAAAATTTACTTAAATATGTATTTCATATAGTATCACGGAGTAAAATGTAGTAACTAATTTAGGTGTTTTGATTTACTACTAAAACCATTCAAATATTAAATAATTAATGGTTAATTTTAGTTGCCTAACATTATATCTAATACCTTTTTCCTTAATTGCGAATTTCACTCATAATTACGAGATAGTGGCCAAACGTAGACACATCAAATATAAAAAACATGGAACGATTAAAGAAGAATTTGACAGTAACAGATTTTTACGACGATTAAATTACGTTTCCTAGTAACTCGTTGACCCGGTTACCGGAGCAAATTGACTACCTCTATAGAGATGCGTGCTGCCAGCGTGCACCACTAGTCACGCATTCCCGCATTTTTTCTGACGTTTCTAACCGTTATGATAGGTGTCATTTTCGTTTACGCTCGACATTTCTGTGAATTTCATTATATTTTAAAAACATTTTAAATATGTAGTGTGTTTCATTATTATGTACATAATTAATGAAATTAATGACTTTTGTGAAATATTAGTAACAGTCACAGTGCTCAAGTACCTAACTAGGTAGATTACAACTTTACTAGGTAGGTAGGTACTTGATGAGATTTGTTTATTAATTAGAATTGATTTTTGTGGTCTGTAAGAAGCGAAGTTTTAATTCAATAGGTACATTCGTTATACCTACAATCATAACAATGAGAAAGTATCCGTATGTGAGCACGAATCACACAAAAAAAGCATAAACATACCTATATTCCGTATCGTAAAAACTTTTGAAGATATTCTAAGTACCTACGTATGTACTTAATTACTTACCTATCAAATTAATAGTTATTATTTTAGGCAACGTGTTGTCGAAAAGCATTATTTTGTAATCTGAAATATTTCTACATGCCCACAATTCTAAGAAACTTACGTAAAACTGCCCACGCTATGACATAACTATACTTATCTACGTATCCATCTATCCATTAACTACTCTGATCATTTCACTGTGTGTATGTGTAACCTACCTACCGAATCTCTAACAAGACGCTAAACAATTCATTCACTTGCCAAGCTGGTAGTTTCCGTACAACAAACTACATAGTGTGTGTTAATCGCACCGAATTCTCATTTATTAACCTGACGTCAATTCAATGTTCAACTTTAGAGTTGCTACCTACGTGGTTACAATAATAAGGCGCGGTTAGGTATGCTCATAGCTCATAGTAAGTAGGAGCTTCGTTAGTATTGTATCTTGTTTGTAATACGAATTCCAAAATCGGCTCTCACTCGATTGCGTTTAACAGGAATAATTTATCGTAAAATTGGATTATTATTATGTTTATTTATGTTTTGTAAAATCGATTACATTGATCGCGTACCGCATTTAGATATGTATGGTATTCGGTTAGCGTTTAGGTACGATCGTCAGAATTATTAATTATTCACTCCGATATCGCAGCTACAAATTCATCAATACGTTAGTCAATAATTACAAGCATGCCTTACGCCGTAATTGCCCAATATTTGTGCGGCCTCACGCAGTGAATGGGATACAATAACATGGCGACATGGCTTCGCAATTTAACGTATTATTGGATGTTTGACTAGCTTCGATCATAGAATTTTACTTCGCATACCTTCGTTCGCGAGCCACAATGGAAAGTCTTTTGTGTCCTGTTAGTTTTAATGGCTTTACCTTTTACAACACGTCACGATCTCAATTTCTGCGAATGTTATCCATATATTGCTTTGTTTGCGTATAAGGAATGTCAGTCCTAGACTTCTATTTAGATATTGTTTGTGCGATACATACATTCTTCTGTAAATAAAACACTTACAAAAATATTAATTTGTTCTTAGAGTTAGAAATACTGTAGGAGTAACACATTTGTCACATTTTTCGTAAAATTTATGGCAAAAAGATCGACAACCATTTAGAAATGGTTTGATTTGTAGCGAAACATCAACACAAATGGTTTGGAAATAATTTTCCTCTTTCGGGACGGGACAGTGACCGTTGGCTTATAAAGGTTCTTATAATAACATAAGTACCTGAATAGGACCAAACATAAACAATGAACCCTCAATCTACGCAACATTGATAAATGGTAAAGACAGCTTCCTTTTTGATGAAATGATTAGATAAAATGATCAGTCATAGCACTACAAAGAGGTAGCTTTAATTTATTTCATTCAACGTGAAAATGATTCATAAGACTAACTTACCCTACTTTTGATTATGGAACAGATAATTTTCTACAATCGCATGACACATTTACATATTATGCAGCTTGTGTTTTGTAAATAAAAGAAATATATTTGTTTTGTTATTGTATTTTATAATAAAGTAAGAGAATTGGAGATAAGATGTTTCCCGGAAACATCTTGTCGATCTATACTATACTCCATTGTCTGATAATTTCTAAAAATTTGTGCCTCGAAAATAGTTTAGTCTACTTGCTGGATAAGGAAAAATAGGTACCGTATTAAGCGATTTAATGATGTAATTTACGTTAACGTTAGTGTCTCTTTGGATCGATGAACAATCTCTATTTATCAATACATACTAACAAAAAAAATTCCTTTCATATCTTTTTGATTATCAACATAGATTACTATGACGTTAACAAAAGCTTCGAATCACACAGGACCCGCACGATATAGTTGATTTGATGATTGATCCCTCCGTATACAAACAGAGGGTATAGCTAACAATACATTTATACGTTACAATTAACATCCTCTTCAGCGTTTGGACAGGGTGTAATAAAAGCGTTGCGAGTATAAAGGCCTTAGCGTAGTTGTGCGCGCAGGTGTTCGATTCGCATTCGAGCGTGCCATAGAGAGCGAGTTCCCCGTAGTGCGATTATATTCGGCGTTCTCGGAATCCCTTACCTGCGACTGCGCAGCTTTCACAACCATCTGCCGGCTGTCATTGGCGCGAACGCGCACTCGTGGAGTCGTGGCGCAGCTGCCACCCATTGAATAAGCATAAGCCCCCTAATTTATATAGATGATTTATTTTGTTCAGCTTAGCGCAATTAACTGGCTTTACGTTGTTCCCATGAGATTAATCAACGTTTATCCTCATAGAGAGGGCAGATGGTAACGGTTAAGTGTCAGACACGCGGCTACGAACTTTCAATAGGTACCTATCCACTGTCGTGTTACATCGTTTCAAACTTTCACTTATGTATTTTTTTGGTACAAATGGTGGATTTACTGTTAGTTTCATGTTATTTGTTTGTAGGTATTTCTGAAGTAATCAACTATCATACGTTACTAAAACTTTGTTAGGTATTTTACATTTTCGCCAACGGAAGGTAATTCAAGTAAATCTCGTGGTATATTAAGATTACGGAAGCTTATTAAAATAACACAAAGTAGATACCTTTACCTTTACTTTAGCAGTTCTACTAAAGTTCCTAATTTAGCCAAAAACTTTCAGGTTAATTAAAAAACTGGTACATATGCATTACTTATTTCAAATCGACTCGCTTACGCTGCTGAGAAATTCCATTGAACCTTTTTATAAAAAAAACTTGTGTTTAAATGTAACAAAGGTGACTTGCTGTCATATTGAGGACGAAATGCCGAACCAAAGTATTTATTTAGGGAGGTCATACTGTTTCGTAGAACTTAGCTGGCACACTCCGATTTCAATTTCACAGTGAATACCGTTGTTCTCGGTACTTCTTTATTAGACGCGAAGAGTTGGGCCGAATAAACATATTCACAGAATTCATACTGATAATGTTTTATCACTCATATGCGGTACTTGGTAACTTTGCCCATGACACGTGATGCCAAGTAATGATGAAGTTTCAGCTCAAAATGCTGAAGAGATGATCCAGATAGATATTTTAATAAATCGTAGGAAGTTTCGGGTGTTATTGAACGATCTTCGCAGAATTATGCCTATTCAGGCCGGTCACATACCCCAACTTCCGGGAAATTTCGGTATGTCTGTGTTACAATCAGCATTGCAAACTACAAGTTCCGAAAAATCTATAACTACGTCCAAACTCCTGATTGCTCTGAAATATGGTTTTATTAGTTTTCAGTCGAAAAATATTAACGGATTCTTGTGAATTCATTATTCTCTACCTATCCAATGTTTAATAAATGTACCTCTGTATTGAAATTTGTAAAGTCACATTGATAGCTAGTCGGTCAAATGGTAACCAACCTATAATTACTTACGATAAAATTATTTATTAACTTGGCCAGTGACCGGTTTTTCTTTTGTGTCAACCTAATTACAACCTTACCCCCGAATTGACGTAGATACCTGAGTGTCACGCCATATGACTCCCACTTTATATGCCCAAAAATAGACACACTTTCTACATGCAGTAAATTTTAAACTAATAAGGGGTTAATCAGGAACAAAAATAAAAATGTTCAGTAAATAACACGTTACGAAAGAAACGTGGAATAGTAGAATTTTTAAAATAACATGCGGCGCCTGTGCCAACAATGTAATACGATTAATTTTATGGTTGTTTAGCCACGTAATTGTTATATTTCTAGGAACTAAAGCCGATCTATATGTGTGGCTTCGTGTGGTTTATATCAATTGCTAATATTATTCGGTAGTCGTTCAGCCATGAAATATCCAAATTACTGCAAGAAAATAGTTATTGAACTCGACTTTCTTCAAGCCTAATTGTAACGATGTTTAATATAACATTTTCAAGTTATAACATAAATTTTGTTTGGACAGTAGTACGTGAGATATTTAGTGATGGTCGCTTGTTTCACTGAATATGATATTGTTTTTCCAGTAAATTTTGTGTAAGCATTTGTCATTTTTATAAATACTTCGTATTTAGTTTATTGTGAGAATCCTAATAGGTAGGTACCTAACGAGAAATGGTATTAAATGGTGATATTTATGAAAATTGCTTTGTAAATATTGACAATAGTTTTACACCGATAGTTACGTATTCAACGGCGCGCTATTGTATGGGTTCATATGGGTTCGTGCCATAATAAGTTGTTCTAGGAAATCCAAGTCGTAAACATCACTAGTAGTTATTGAATAAACGACGCAAATAAATAAACAGACCTAAGATTCCACGGAATGATCTCATATGATGTGTATTCATTAATTAATCAAAATATTCTTTTAATTCTTTAGGCATTCATTAGTAAGAGTGTAGTTATATTATACTTGGTGCCTTTTTAAAAACATAATTTTGTGACGCTACACTCTTTTATGCTTTGCTACAGTAAATCATCATCGACTACAGGTTAGTAATTGTAATGAGAGAATATTTTATATGTAAGTACCTATTAACGGTTCAAACTGACAGTTACGTAATTAACTAGAAATAACGGTACTCCGTAGTAAATATTCATATCTCTTGTACGTGTCCATCTCGTGTGTTTAGAAAGTAAAAGTGTGTAAGAAGTAGTGATAATATTTTCTTATCGGATAGTTCATAAGTCACTGAAGTGTCATTGAGTCCAGTCCAGCATAGAAAAGACCATTCTAAGATTTTAAAGTACCAATTTATTCGTCCGTTCACTCAACGCGGTGATAGCTATTCAATATTTTTTTGTCTATACTAAAACTTTTATAAGCATAAGTTAATTATATTGCATTAAGCAAAATAAGTTTATCTTTAAAACAAGTCTTTGACGTAACGAGCTAAAACGAACGTATTAACTTTTCTTCTTAGAACTCGATCGTAATGAAAACTTACCTAAATGAAAAATATTTATTACGTCGAATACTTTTGAATATTTTAACTGGAATCGCTTTTTATGAAGTATATTTTAAGTTTTCGCTTGGTACCTATTGAATTTTTGTATATGTATTTTCCTTTGCAAAAGCTCTTAGAATTGTTTCTGTCTCGTCTATTTGTATGTAAGTACATTAAACGAATGAGATCTGCTTTTTCCTTTGTAGGTGGGTATGATCCAAAGCTTAAAGGACGCGCAATACTTTGTATTCAAACTCACTTTGTAACCTTTACTTTGTATCGTTAGTAAGAGGTTTTCTTGAAATTCTCAGCCGTGTGGCAATATCTTTCTTGGAACCGTCTACCTATAATATCTATGTACAGAGACATACCTATCTAGAGGTAGGTGTAGGTACATAGTAATATAATTTTCTTTATCAAGTTACGATGAAAAAGCAATGATTAATGTTACGTTTAAGTCTGGTGATTCATTTGTACGATGCCCCCAGCCGGATCGGTTTATATTACTCGTCATTTTACGCAATAAATGAAAGAATAATGGGAAGTGTCACTTCGAGTTAAAAAGTTAAATATACACGTTTTAAGGTTAAATTAGTCATTATCATTTTAGTTGTACAAGTTGCGGAGTATTCCTTTTTTCCCGTGAGACCCTTAAGTTTCTTTGGAATATTAAGTAGCTAGCTCACGTTCATTTAGAAGGAATAAGAGTTTTATTAGTTATATCTGTGCCATAAAAAATGTAAAGATCCTTTATCTAATACGTGTTGATGTTTTTAATTAGCTCTGAAGTAACAGAATTATGTATATCAGCGAGAAAGTTCCTGTACTTCCATTGCAAGTTGTCCAAGTTATTCTTGCGATTTTACCCAGCTGATAAAACTTGGATACGCAGAATTTCTGTCTAGTCTTGAAAATTTATAACGCTGTTGTGAGCATCGTAATATTGATATTCTAGTTCATTTACGTGCGTAGGGTTTACTAGTTTATCATTCAGGACAGACACTAACTATTGATTTGTGTTTTGGTTTAGCGTCAAACTACGTCATTTTATAAAACCACATTGTCAGGTAGGTTGCTATGTACTTCTACAATCGAAGGTTAAACATTTTACTTGGGGTAGAGCAGGAAAATAGAGACGGGAGTCCTATTTCTATTATTAAAGAATATATGTTGCAAAAGATGGTAGGTACAATAATTGAAGTATGTAATGATCATGACGACTGCCTCGTTGGCCGAGTGGTCGCAAGTGCGGCTGCCGGGCAAGGGGTCTCGGGTTCGATTCCCGGGTCGGGCAAAGTATTACTAGGTTTTTTAAAAAAATCTCAGTAGTAGCACGGAGTCTGGAAATGTACCCGGTATATGGCAATAGGCTCACCCCCTATTACATGGGACTCATAACATAAATAGTGAAAAGTGGGTGTCACTTCTGTGTGCACCTCTGCCTACCCCTTCGGGGATAAAAGGCGTGATGTTATGTTATGTTATGTAATGATCATTGGCCTTCTTTCCGAATAGGGAGTCTATTGTGTTTGAGAGGATTCCTGATCATCTCAAACACAATAGAAGATATAATCTAAGATCAAGATCAAGATAAAATCTAAAATGTGTCATCTTGTAATCTCAAATTACACTTTTTGAAATGTAATACGAATTAAACACAGTCGTCTCGATACACTTGAACAAATATGATTTCATCATCATTCATCATAATTTTCAACAGGCCATTTAGTGGCATTCTCGGTTAATTGTTGTTACTACGCACACTACGTATTTGTCAGCTCGTTGTGACGTAATCAAAACAAACTTGTACGCCAATATACGTGTGTGTGTGCAAAAACTTAATTGGTCGACGTATCCGTGAATGTTAAACAGAAACATGATAAAAACTGAACGGTTCTGAAGGATATTCATAACGCTATCAACTTAGTAAACTGGCATACCTACACAAATTAATTTCATTACGACGCTTTGCCAGGCAAACGACCTTCCGTGCCGTCCTACGTACTAGGTAGATAGATTATTGCCGATTTGAGTATGGGTGATCTTTTGGGAAACATACAAAAGCTGTTTTATAATACTGACTTATCTGCTGCTCTTCTCTGGAGTAACCAAGAAACTAATTGTCCATCTTTGGTGAGTAATTTATATTTAACTAGACAAATAAGTATGCGGTTATGTGGTAGATCTTTCGCAAAAATGATGGTGGTGCTAATCATTGCTGTGGTACGATATACCGTTAACAAGGAAAACCACAGGCACCCGTTATTGTAAAATTGCACAGATTTGCTTAAAACAGTTATTATTAGTACTTAGAGGAAATTGAATTTGAGTATTGTAAGTAAAGGTCAGTGCTTATGGATATCAAAATTGGCAGTTACTGTTTGAGTTTGGTCTCAATTCAAATGCAAATTCGTTTTGAGAACCATTTGATCATAAATTATTTCTGCTACTGGGTATTCTAAAGATAGCAACTGAGTTGCGTTGCATTCGATTCTGAAATATCGTAGCAAACAGGAAATTTCAAGCTTTTGGTTAGCCATAAAATGTGTACAATGGATTGCTGGCTGTCTAGCAATGTACATTTACATATAAGAAGATAGTTTAGTAGTATATTATTATAGTTATAGCACATGTTCACCTAACTTACTTAAGCGTGTGTACTTACTTCAAGCAGGCAATAAATACTACTTATTCATAAAAATATTAGAATTGTGATAAATTGCTTTTAGTAGAAGAACCAAACTTGGTATGTGTAAAAATGTAACATTGTCATCACAACGCAATGAAGTGACAAAGAGTCGTGAGAAACTGACTTCCGGCCGACATCCTGCATTGGCAGCGTTAATTGTGTTCGCATCGTGTTCTCTTTTTAAATTCCTCGTTTTGCCAACAACCGAACGTTCGAATATGCCACGAGTACGAGGTTCTAACGTCATAGTTATATCCGAACCAATTTAGTATGGTTTTGTAAAGTTTTAGAATTTCACTGGCATTTCGGTAACAATACTAGGAACGGGTGTGTCATAACGTTAAAATTATCGTTGGTTCTCTAGAAATAAGCTAGCCCTCGTCCATACACAGGTAAAACTGAGTCATCGCGGGGGTAAGGTTGGCGCGCAACTGTTCTTCATTTTATTTATACTTCGACCTTGTAATATAAAGTATAAATACTTTCTCAGAACGCGATGGAATCATGCAGAGGCATGTTTATATGTAATTATTTTAATTTGTACTGACTGAAAACATGGTGATGCGACGCGATAACAGCTCAGACGCGATACTATAAATAAATAGACATGTGTATAGTGTATGTCTGTCTCTAAAATATTATTAAAGATTTGTCTGCAAATTATGCCAACTCTTAATAATAAATACCGAATGATAATAAATGTTGAAAGAATTATATCTGAATGAATTAGAAATAGTTCTGTTCATATTAACAGCTCGTTAATTATTTATGCAAATGCAATTATAGTAATGGGGCTTTTTAATATACTTTCTTTCTTTTAAAAAGCTTTAAGTACTAGCGATAGCTGTTTCAATGAATTATTAATTGAAAGATGTTACCGTTATTATAATTTCATTTTAAATATCAATTGTGGAGTTCATCGAGTAGAAAAACTCAAGATCCAATTAAGAACAAATGCAAAGTTTGAAGAAATACGAATATTGAATACGGACTAAAGTATTCTATTTATGTTATGAATTAATTTAACGGTGTGTACTAAGTTAACTTTGATTTGTCGTATTGGTTTATACCTACTCGTTTTCGCGGTCAAAACCGTTGAGTTCATCATCATAATCTTTATTATCTGGTTATTAATATCGAGAACTATTTTACAGTTAAACGTATCAGAGCAACACATTCCTAGCACCAAAGACCGTTCATAAAGTGTCTTATCTTCAGAAATATAATCACCATAAGATCTTGTTTCCATCTGCAATGCCTATGTAAGAGGCTCACAAACATTATTTACTGCTAATTGACTCTGTAAAATGACCGCTTTGAGTTTATATTTCAATAGCCGTAACGGTAACATGTACGGTTATGTCTGTTATTTATTACCATCATATTTCTCTATTCGTCTATTATTATTGAAATTAAAACTGTCCGTTTATACGATGCTGGAACACGCTTTACATAGCACGTTATTGTATCTATTCATACTAGGTGTCAAGTATTATCTAGAATTTTTTAAGTTATAACCTCTCTTCATTTTAGTACCGTTTTCAAACATTTCTCAACGTAAGTACAAGCAGGCGAGTAACAGAATTATGACCATGTATGTATGTATTTAAAGGTATACCTATTTAGGTAAAAAAACCTATTTAGGTATAGTAAAATATACCTATTTAGGTACCTATATGACAAATTATTACGAAGGGAAAGCGTTATCTCCATAAAAAGGATCAAGGCGAACGGACTAGGACACTTTTTCAGTTCTAATTAATGTTTAAGTAGTAATCAAATTTCCTTATTCATGTTAATAATACCTATTAATTATTACCACATGCTTGACTATGTGGAATTTTTCCACATAGTCAAGCATGTTTTAATTTGATGATTTATTTTTGGCAAAAGACAAAAATTGTTATCATTTGTTTTTTGGATCGCGGAAATTTGGTATTATACGATGTGTATTGTGTCAACTACCAATTTTACTAAAAGACATATAGTTGCATTGCCATTAATTTTACTGAAGGTTTTTCATGAATTAATACTATCTATACAACTCTTTAGATTCTAAATGATTTACTCATTCAATAATAATACCTAATATTAAAATCCATTTGATTGCTCGCTATTATCGCCCATGTTTACACACAGAATTCTCTGAAATTTCTGATGGTTATAAATAACTCTCCGACGTTATAGGTTTTTTTTTGTAACAGCTGATCTCGCACGGCTTGAAGAGCGCAGCATCTTGATGAGAGACATATAGCCGTTCATCTTTCACTTTTAAGTTAGAAATACAGGCTGACAACTAATTATTGATTTGTGAAAGGAACTGGAGGTGAAGTGAAACTTACGTAAATGAACAAAAAAATATTCGGCTTGTCAAAATAGCATTTAAATTGAGGAAAGTCGTTGTAATAAAAATGCCAAACATGGACATTCAGGGCAAGATAAGATAGTCTCTTTCTGTGCTCGTGGCCTTTGACATAAGACAGGAGAAGCGGGAGGCGAGGTGCGGCGCCAACGAGCGCACGGGCGGCAGCTGATCTCCATCAACTCACGGCTCCGTCGACCAACACTCGAGGAATTTCTTAATGACTCTGTGTAGAAAGTCAGCTCACGATTTGAGATAAACGCGAAACGTGCATCAAGATTTTTTCATGGGCTATAATGGTTGTAAGCTCCAAAATGATTATATTGGCCTCAATCTCGCAATTGATGGCGCGCTATAAAAGCTCTAATGCAACACTGACGCTCGTCCGATATCATATAAAAGACTGGCAATAATCATTCGAATTCAATGTAAGAGTTTAGCTGAGCAACCTTCGCGTGTTCCAAGAACTTTGCCGACCGGTCGGTTCGTTCGACGTTGCGCCGCGGTTCCCGGAACGTCGACCCGTGGTAGTTTCGATTTTTAAAATAGATGCGTTCCGTTAGACGTGATTCTATATAGGAGCTCCGATTTATGGGCAGTCAATTAGAGGTTGTGTAATCTGTAAATGAGAGTCTATTTTAATCCCGAGCCCAGACCCGTTTCCGAGTGAAAGGGATTTCCTACTGTGAACTTGTTAAACAGGTTTAGGCGTTACGAACTTTCCTCCTTTAACGTTTCTTTTCGTTTGAACTGTTTTTGATAATTTTGTGACTTTGATCCTTCATTCATTGAAAAGAGAAGTCGACTGCACCCAATATCTTGATAAAATTGTTAAAACATTTATTTCCAGTCGTTTTCAATTAAAACCGGACGCAATTTAAATTGGAAACAAAAATATATAAGTAGATAACGTCATTTTACACATAGCATAATCTGTAATAGGTAGTAGAGGTGTTAATTGTTTGCCTTCACCTTATACAGAAGTTTATCGACATATTTTCTGCTATCAGAGCAAAGTCAATTGGAGTAGGTTAAGTTAAGATAAAACGTTCAATTAATAAACTGAGATTGGAGAAAACATGTCAACACTTTTTATAATAAAGCTCTGAAAAGCGAGAATGTTATTTACGGCGTTTTATTAATTTCACCACGGCTAAAAAAACAACACAAGGACGAACGAATCTAACTCAAAAGCGCCACAGTCAATGAAATGGCTTCCTGCGATAGATTCAATACAGTACTTTAAATATGCACAATATAGAGGTTGATTTTGTGTGGCCGTGGTTCAGATCAAAGCAGTATTTCAATCAGTTCGTTAGACGAAACTGTCGAGCGGGTTCGCAGTAGTCCGCCATTGAAATTTAAACTAGTCGCTCTTCTGGGAAAGCGGTGCAAGCGGCTATATCTTTATTGTTCGCTTTGCTTTAGTCAGCTCAGTCCTAGCCCAACAAAACATGAGATGCCCACAGTGCAGAGTAAATTGGATATGCAGTTAACAGTTCTTGAATCCTGGTGGTCCATGAAACGACATGATTTTGTATGTTTTAATATCTTATCTTCTTTAGTAGAACCAATATATTTAGTTACTAATATCATCAATGGATCTTACGAAGATCCATGTGATTAACAATTCTGGCTTATGCTTGTAGACTGTGGAAATATTTTCGCATAGCAATATTGCAAGAAAACAGTAGGTATATTAAATATCTACTACGCATTAACTTTTTATAAACATTATGGTTATGGTGCAAATATGCTTAGCAAGTGAAATTAGTGAGAATCGGCGCCAGCGATTAATTTTTATTCATTATATTATCATATCATGAATCATGAATAAATATGTTGTACAGTTTCTGGGAAGCGTATCAATAACTTCGAGTTTTCCTAAGAGCCTGAGGTCAGAGGCGAACACTGCATAAAATTTAATAGCCGTGCATAATGTTGTGTATGGCATTGTCGGTGCTTCGGCGAACAATAACCCGCATACAATTTTCAAAATGAGACAATGCAAAAACTAAATAAAAAATGAACTCATAATGCTGGCGATTTCTCATAACAACCCTTGGGTCGGAGGCTTCCAAGGATTAATTACGAGTTCCAAGTAGGCCCGCCACCGGGCCATTCGATTCTTGGTAAACTCGAATCGAAAAAGGAGCAAAAACGGACGCGGCGCGTTCTGAGAACACGCATACCTGCGCCCGCGCAGCCATCCCACCTTGTTCCGTCCGCCCGCCGATTCGAGAGAACTCACATTTTCCTAGTAGTTACTCTCCCAAGTAAAACAACATTTTCTCTTTTTCATATCGTGTAAACTGTAGCAGGCTAGTTCAGGCTACACCCAACCTATTGACGTAAGCAAACGACTAATGTTTACAAATTTGTTTAAGAGCACTTGGTCATAAGATGAATACATAGCCACTGACGTAGGCCATGCCGTACCGTACACATATACGCCAGAAGTAATGGCATAGAAACAACGTTTTTTAGAACAGCAGCTCTTCAAATTGCATATTATGTAAATACTTCCGATTTCCATGCATTGCCTATGCTTCTAGTTATCATATTTCAGAAATCGAATTTAAGCACCTACGGCATTTAATATTGATAAGTTCTGAGAAACTTACAATGTAGAGTTCGACGGTTGGTTCAAGAAAATGTATTCGTAGGTTCTAGGTACAAGCGAGCGTATCCACGGAAACGACTAATGCAAATGCAAAAGTAGTTTGTTCCGTTTGAGAAATAAATACTTATGCGTATGAATACTTTGGTAGGTACTTATTTTTCATATATTTTTATGCAGATGTCGATCAAATTTACGACTTACCTTTGGATACATACCTACCTCGATAGAAATTAGTAAAACGAATAACACAATGTCTTCTGAACAAAATCTTTCGGCAGTATAAAAATAGGATTACTAGATCTGCTAAAACAAAATTAGTGTACTTTAGGGTGTGTCCATATCTGGTGAATGTTCCGCGAATGTGCAGCTCGCGAACCGTTTGCGAGCTGCGCGCGTGCATTTCAAATTATTATTTACATTAGTCTTGCATGAGTTGCACTAAAGAAGCGCACCAAAGTATTGCCGTGACAGCACGGGGGCAGCTCGTAGGCTGGTCGCAAACGACTTGTGAGCTGCACATTAGCAGAACATTCGCCAGATGTAGACGCACCCTTACATTACCATTTTTCAAATCCAAAGACATTTGTCACTTTGTATTGCTTAATTCTACTTTTTGGGTCATCAAGTGTGTTTAAATTACTCGTGTCACAAATTACATGGCACATGATATTAATAACGTAACTGTGTGTAGCCGTAATTAAGGTACTAGATTGTGAAACTTTACCACATTTCGTCTCATGAATATCTAGTCCAGGCATGACATGATTGTTTATTTCGTCTGTGAGGTGTCTTGTTTCCGTATTACGATGTTACGTTACCTACATTTCGTTGGTATAATCTCTCTATACCAAGAGTTATCAGATAATGTAACCTTAATTATATGATTGCTGCAAACTTTTCAACTGTTTACGTACATTTACGGATATTATCGGCCATCTTTCCGAACAGCCTGAATTGTAAACAGATAAACGATTCATTTGTTGTTCTATATCAAGAAAAACAAGATGCACAACTTACAACTACAATAGTAAGCAAAAATGTATAGAACGCAATGTTTTAATGAACATAGTCATTTGCATACATTAATGTGTATGAGACGTGGAATAATGGATTAATTTACATACTTCTACGTAACGAAGATGATAAACGAAAGCTGTAATTCCAAAATGGTATTATTTTATGGTTATTTTAAAGTGAATTTCCATAATTATTTCAATGTGATCATAATGTCTTTAACGGTACCTAATTTGGGTATTTTATTACCAAGATTATTTTCACTGGTTTTAATACAGTTCTAGTTATCCACAACAAGTGCAACTAGTTATGAAAGTTTATTCTAATTGCATGTCCAACTGAACCTTCTTATCTTTTGCCTCTGTCCACCTCTACGCTACAGTTAGACTCAGTTTTCACTTCACCACCGATCTAAGACTCGCATTACTGCTTTATCTCACTTAGTTTTATATTATGAACTCCATGCCCTCTCCATACTCAGAACATATTTGAATCATACTTGGAAACGTGTCGTGTAAATAACCTCAGCATTTTAACATGAATTTGCCCTTTGAACTTCTTTGACGCAGGTTTCTGCCTAAAAGGCAATAACACAAGAATAACAGATAAAAAATACAATCAAACATTCAAAACAGAAGGTAATCTTAATCGCTTTTTTTCTTTTCAATGACAATTAAATATTTCTACTTAGAACGTTTCTACGAATCACTTCATCGTCATAGTACATTAACCGGTAACAATAGACTCGGCTCCTTTAAGCTTACAAATAGCAACAAAAAATACATTGTCTCCCTTTGAGGATAAACAAAGGCCGCGACGATTCCCTGTAAACGATTTAACAGCGTGATGTTCCCGGTAAAACGTGGACAATGGGATTGTTAACAATAACATTGATTTGAACTAAGTGCTGTCAACAGTCTTGCGACAGACGAGGCCGCAGTCCGATCTCCCGCTTGCTACCTCTAGAGTTGTTTAGCTGGCAGCAACGACTGTCGCAACCGAGGGCTGGGCTCGCTGCCATCGCAGCGGTAAGTCCCCTCTTTGAGGAGTGGCTTGAGAGACGCTACGGCGTCCTCACCTACCGCCTGACGCAGGTCCTCACCGGACATGGAAGTTTCGGGAGGTACCTGTGTCTGATGGGGCGGGAGGAAACGCCCGGGTGTCATCACTGCGAGGACCGTCCTGAGGACACGGTGGAACACACGGTGGGAGAATGCCCTTCGTGGGCTGAGCACCGCCATGTCCTCAGGGAAGTGATCGGCGATGGCGACCTCTCGCGTCCGGGCCTAGTGCAGGCCATGATGCGGAGCGAGGGGGATTGGGATGCCGTCTCCTCCTTTTGCGAAGCAGTCATGCTAGCTAAGGAGGAGGCGGGACGCGTGAGGCAGCGCAGCGCTGCCTCCTCGCAACCCAGCCATCGCGAAGGACACACCGGGCGTCGGGGATCGCGGGACGATCTCCGGCCACCGTAAGCGCGGGCCTGCGGATGGCGAGCATGGGTGGCTCCCCGTCCGACCAGAAACAGACCCGAGCGTACGGCGCGTCGCGTTCCGCGCGCGCCTCAAAGAGCCATCAGACCACCACAGATGGGGCCCAATAGGGCCGATGCCGATTCGGAGTCGCGGAGAACCTAACGGGTAACCGGGGCTCCGGCTCGACGTGCAGGAGAAGGAACGGGGTGGTTTTTAGTCAGTAAGAGTCTGACACTCCCTCCCGCCTCACCCAGGCGGGGGCAGTCATTCGATGATTTTCCCCCCTTAAAAAAAAAAAAAGAGTTGTTTAGCTACGTCCTTGTTCAAAAACTTCGGTCTATTTGAAGTGTTCAACGTAACCAAGCTGCAAATAACCTTCTAAGTTATATTCCTAATCTGTTTCTCCGAAGGCAATCAAGCAATTTGTTTACGAAAATCATAAATTCCATGAAGTCATTTAAGCTTCGTGTTATTTTTGATTGATGCTGCCAAATTTGCATATAAATAAACTGGAAATACTTGATATAACTAGGATTATGTGTTGCATGTTAAGTACCTATGTAATTATGCAAATTTTGTATTCATTCTTTCAGTCAATTTATGGCTTGATCGTTCAATATTCTAAGGAAACGTTATATCGTAGCGTGCTAGCACGATAATTGTTTTCAAATGAAGCGATTCGCCGCCTAGCGAGGTGTCATTAACACAGTCAGCACGCTTGTGCATAAACATAATTTTATTTATATCATTTCCTACTGCATAACGTTACGTGAGACTGAGTATTACATCGCTGTAATTAAGATACGCTGAATTCTTAACCTAGTTACGGGCACGATCATTTCGATTGAAACTACAACGAGGCTAGACTCTGTACTTCTACTTACCTACTTGCTACCTACCAATAACTGTCATTATTATATTACACAGGTTCAATAAGTGTAATTACTAATTAAAGCCTGACCCCAAACTTTTACAGTTAACCCTGCAAAAGAAAGCATCTTCCGAAACATCCCATGTTTTCACATAGGTAAGTACATACATACCTTCATGGACAACATTCTAACAACCTATAAGACTTAAAAAACAACAGCTGCTCAAACTTAATGATTGTTTGTTTTAGATGGTGTAGCATTACGTCATTCATTAATACCTCTATAATCTACGGTTTTATCATTCAGAACGCATTGACCCCGAAGCCTGTGATAATGATAACAGCTGGCGCCGTTTGATATCTTCTGCGGTTTTTACATGTGGTTTGCAGGCTAAAAATTACTTTCAGGATAGCGACAGAGTTATGAATAACATGCTGGTTAATATTAGACATCGGGTTATTCGTTAGTATCTGAAACTTCAAAAGTTTCAACTTTAACCCTTTAACAATTCTCACCTGGTAGTTTGACCACCATTGGAGGTGTATGGGGTCGGTTGGGATCCAATGTAAACGCCTTAGATAACAACAAAACACGGAAACACAAAGGCCCACTTATTATTACTTATATTTCCTCAAATTCACTTTATGGCCGTTTCGTTTCTCAGTAAAACTCTTTATAAGCAGTTTCGTAGAAACCGACTGCACTGGAGAAATTAATTTGCAGAAATCGACGTCGTCGACAGCAGTCCGTCCGCGTGCCTCGACAGAAACGCTTTCTAAGTACGCGCACATTCAATTTCACTCAACAGTCGCGTTTATCACAGATAACGATATCGCGGCGGGAGGTGAAAGTTCGGCGAGGTGGGTCGCCTCGGCGTGACAATCCTCTTTCGTGTACAAAATCGTACTGAGCGAGCGGCGGAGCCGGCACGCGGCGCGCACCGAAGCGAGTGCGGTAACACGCGTAGCGGGCGGTGCGCGCGGCTCGGCGGGGGGACCGGCAGCGGCATGTGAATGTGCGACCGAGACCGAGCGGGCTCGTCGCGCTCGCTGCGAACGTACTTGCCGACGAGCCGCCACTTCCCAGAACTACCAACCTTGGCACTTCCACGAAATAACTCAAGGCATTGTCACTAATTTATAAAACTTATGGTCTTCCGTCCAAGGCTTGTGAGCACCGGCTGGTTCTGCTGTGAAAGTTCGTGACTGTCTCTGAGACGTGCACCAGGTACTGTTGATCCCTGTGACCGCACGACATTAAATTAGGTAACTTGTGGTATCTATCTACCCATCAATCAAAGTGCGAGCGGCCCCCTACCTCCACCAGACATGGTGGTAATAAACGTTGGAAAGTTCATTCACTTCTTGGTCTATTTTTTGTCGACAAACACACCCATATACGCGTAGCTCACTGAATACAGGTAGATTTTGAATGAAGTCAAGAGTTATCAACCTCTTTGAAACTGGTATAGTAGGTATTTATCTTTCATTATCAATGACAAGAGGAATATTTTGATGTAAGTACCTACGATGCAGATAGCATTAACATTAAACGACATATGTGTGTGCGGGTATCTAATTGAGTGAATCGCAGAAAATAAATTGATGTAGGTTCGGTGAGACGTCGTTGAGAGAGAAACGTAATAGTTTATTTTGACTGACGATGAACATGATGATTAAATTTTCTTATGCTTCAATAAAATAACAAATTCTTTGGTATTTTAAGAATGATGGATAATCTCCTAATAATCAACAAAAATACTAGGGGACCTATGTGTGCAGCGTGCTAAAGTAAAATAATATAACTAAAACAATTGTAAGTTTTCTTAGAATATTGCATTTATTGAAAGCCATTCTCAACCATTAACCATTAGCATATCAAATACCAACACAATATTTCTATTGTAGGTATTATTATATCTACATTTTCTATTCACATATTCTATCATCTTAAATGATTTATGTGAACTCTGAACGAATAGGGCAAGACGAGACATCTGCTGTTTTTTGTAATGATCTATAAATATGATGATTAATAATAATAATGTAATGTGTATTGTATATTGTTATTGTGACGTAAGTAACAATGGGTGATTTCGTCTCCCGAGTAGGGCAAGTAATCAATAATGCGAGAGATAATCGAGGATTCCACGAAAGGCAATGCGTGTGACATGCGCCATGCTTCTACGAACGAGTGCTCTTCACTGTATAGTATAAGCGACGAGAAAAGCGTTCCAACCGCAATATTATTATAAGTCACTTTTATAAATAACAAACGTTAGAGGATTAAGTTTTAAAAAACAAAACTGTTACTTAATAAAATGTGTAGTTTGAAAAAAAGAATGGTTACAAAATGGTACCCATCTTACAATTTTTTCCTGTTGAGTTTAGTATTCAATAGTCTACAGTTCTACACTGATAGTACGATGGAGAGCACAACAAACTAGGTACACAGAAATAGTAAAAAAATATTGGCGTAACTCAATATTTGCAATTCCAACAAATATTCAAACGAACTCAATTACAAAGTAATATATTCGGGGACACGGCATGATTAAAGGCGTCGCGTCGCGTGCTGTTAAAATATATTCAGTATTCCACTGATCAATCGTTTGTATTGAGATTATTAACTGACTTATTTATGTGACTTCCAAATTCATAACATAACATCACGCCTTTCATCCCCGAAGCGGTAGGCAGAGGTGTATGTAACACCCACTTTTCATTATGTTATTAGTCTCATATAATAGGGGGTGAGCTTAGTAACATATACCGGACATACTTCCAGATTCCGTGCTACCACTGAGATTTTTTTTTAAACTCGGTAGTACATTGCCCGACTCGGCAATCAAACCCGAGACCCCTTGGCCGGCAGTCGCACTTGCGACCACTCGCTTAGTAAATGACGTGGTTTTATGCATCGTATCTACTAAGAAATATTAGAGGCAATACGGTTCTAATCTAACGTATTTAAAGGCGATTAATGAATGTTTAAACTATACCTTAGTAACGATTTCATTTCAAAAACAATATTACTGAAACTTTATTCTTTTTATTTTTTTTTAATTTTGATTTTCTCCTGTGTCGTGGGTGCGTTTACAAACATAAAAATTCACATACACTATGACACCCAGACCCGAAACAACAATTTGTGGATCACACAGTGTTGTTCCGTGCGGGAATCGAACCCGCGACACGTTGCATGGCAACCGGTTGCCCAGCTACCACACCAACCGTGCAGTCAAAGTACTCTGCTGTACTAAAGTGCATTAAAGAACTCTGAATAGGTACGTACATACATAACATAACATCACGCCTTTTATCCCCGAAGGGGTAGGCAGAGGTGCACATTCTACCACAGTACAATGTAACACCCACTTTTCACTAGTTGTTATGAGTCCCATGTAATAGGGGGTGAGCCTATTGCCATATACCGGGCACATTTCCAGACTCCGTGCTACTACTGAGAATTTTAAAAAACCCAGTAATACTTTGCCCGACCCGGGAATCGAACCCGAGACCCCTTGCCCGGCAGTCGCACTTGCGACTACTCGGCCAACGAGGCAGTCGCAGTGAATAGGTACGGTAGTAAGTAAATAAATAAAAAAAATAAAACTTTATTCATAATAACAAAAATGCAAAATTCGAAAATATATCTAAGTTACGTAAGTACAATTGACCTCAAATAGTTAGATGCCTGCACTAGGACAATCCTGTATCGCAGGCGAGAGGAGGTCTAAATATAATTTTTACAATAGCACATCTTATTTCTATAAACACAAATATTTATCAGTATGCAATAGAAAAAAAAATATATAATGATTATTTTAATATACATATATTCAAACATAGTTACATACAAGTGGTTCAGTGAACAGACAACAATGTACTGCAACATGTCGCGCGTCAATATACGAGGTTTTAATTAAACTTTTGTCGACGAGTGTCCTGCCTCGACAGATGTCGTGCACATGTGTTAGTGTGTGTGCACCAACATCGCCACATTTCGTCAATAACGGCTGCGATCATAAAGTTAAGAGCTACGGGTGTTAGCTCCTTAATGTGCCTTGTAAAATTTGGCGCCATCCTTTTATTTATATTTCAGTAGCAGACGTTTGAAACCAACCGACCTTGTTACGATTTGAAAAGACATAAAAAATAATATCGTCTTGAAACCAATTTGAATTGCCATATTATGTTTATGAAAAGAAAGCAAATGAGTTGCATTTCAATTTAAATGAAGATCTCATTTTATCAACCTTATTGTATTGAAGTGCCGATTACAATATTTAAAGATTATGGCAAACAAAAACAAGCAAATTCATATTATGTCCAATGTTTCTATAATCACGTCTCAAAATGTTAGCAGTGAACTATGTAGTACAATCAATTCATCTATGCTTTGTACAGCCGGTATATCAACCTCTTTTTTTATGGCATAAGCCGGTAAACGAGCAGACGGATCACCTGATGGTAAGTAATCGGCGTCGCCCATTGACACCTGGAACACCAGAGGCGTTACAAGTGCGTTACCGGCCTTTTTGGAGATTAGGAGTTTGAGGATCGTTGGGGATTCAGGAATTGGAGAGATTGGGGAAGGGAAGGATAATTGGGCCTCCGGTAACCTCACTCACACGACGAAACACAACGCAAGCGTTACTTCACGTCGGTTTTCTGTGAGGCCGTGGTATCACTCCGGTCGAGCCGGCCCATTCGTGCCGAAGCATGGCTCTCCCACACTTGCAATATCACACAACCTACCCCAATCTGTAATTTTCTACTTTATACTAAAAGAATATATAGTTGAATATCGAATATAGGAATTTGACAAAAAAAGGATAGATTGATCTGCTGGTGTACTCAGAGAAATAACAGGAAGGCGAAGTGGGTATACATACCTATTACAAAAAAACACTGTTTTCCCTGCAGCGTTACTTAACAAGTGTATCTCGTCCACTTTTGTTGTTTACAAGTTTGTAGGTAGTAGTGTAGGTGACACCTTTATTTCTTTTGGTTCATGGTGGTCCAGGGAATCTGATTTTCCCGATATGACACAATAACCCTAATAGGGAAACCAAACCAGTGAATAATCACTGGTTTGATTTCAATATATAATTTACTCTAGGATCGATACTGCAAAAATATATGAAGCTTATAATGAAAATGAATATGATTTCTGTATAAACAAAAATAACTTTGAATATGCGGGCAATGTAACATATACTTAGCTGCTAATTAAAATGATATTGCAAGTAAAATTATTGTGAAACAAAACTGTGGCTTAATTAACACGGCACTGAAAACTGGTGACTGCCGGTGAAAATAAAATGATGGCAGCATTTGTGGTCAGGTTGAAATTTTAACAAAGTTAATGTCTTGCTGCTATTTAAAATACATTACCGTCCGTTGCATCGCTGTTATGAATTTTAATTGAGTCCAAAATAAATTTTGTTTGATGTAAACAGTTTTTATGGACTTAAAGCTGACTGTAGCTGGGGAAGTGCACTTAAATTGAAAGGAAAAGCGTTTCGTAGAATAATTGCGCGCTGGGAATTTTGGTAACGAAACAAACAAATCACCAACGTGCCTACATACGTGCGCAGTTGCTACACTCTCGAGCCGTTAAAAGAAACTAAATCTCGGGAAATCCATGTTTTTGTTTACACAACGGCCAATTTGCTAATTTTATCTCAACGATGCCCCGAAAGAAAGACGAAAGTATACACATTTTTCACGACCGAAGAATCTTTCTTGGAAGTTCTGTGGCGGCTGACCTAACCCGGTTGAAGACTTCTAGATATTTGAAGCAACTGTCAAACTAGTCTAGATTTATAACTTGAAAGTTTTGCGTCGTTAACTCGATTTTTCTTGAAACTTTTGCGTGTTAATGTGTATTTTCCTAAAAGATATTTTGAAATTCAAGTACCGCGACATTGTTTTTGAAATTGATGTTAAGAATATATTCCAAGAATCTCCACTTGTTTTTCATAGAAAGACAATGATAGTTGTAGTTATAAGAAAATATAGACATAGCATAACTTCTCTTATTTCTTGAAAAAAAAACGACCATTCAAAATCATTTTTCCTCCAGGTCATGGGTATCATTGGAGTTATCCATGATTTTGATGATGAAGAGAAACATGACTATTCCAGACGACATTGTGAATTCGAAATAAATGCACACAATTTTACAAAACGTGACAGTTAAATTGGTTACGTAGCACCTATAGAGGTATTTCATGAAAAAATATTCACTAAAGTATAATCATCAGACCAAACTTTTAGGTGAGTGCTACATTTAAGTGTAAATGGGAAAAATGGAGATGATCAAAGAAAAGATGAATGGATTGTACAAAAGAAACGATAAGAAGGGTGATCTTAATATGATCATGAAGGATGGTTGTGTTTGAAAAGAGGGAGCAGGAACTGTAACAGGATAACGTTCGATAGTTTGGGAGAGTGGAGTAAGAAAACAAAATGACTACGTCTACCCAAGCGACTTCAAAAAGAGGAGCAACAGCTCTTACTCTGAAAAATAACCTTCAAGACTTCAATGGCCATGTACATAAACCTGAATATTTTCCGCAATAATAAATTGTGTAATCGTTTCTTGCTTATTATTAGCTACTTATCTGGCATTTTCCTGTTATAAATAACTCGAGACTTCCATTACATAACTTCTTTATTCGATTAATTTACATTTTGTAAACAAATGGGTGCAAAATGTACACATTCTAGTCTAGTTTTCCTGTTATTTTGTGGTTATGGTAACGTGGTATGTTAGTTTGTTATCTTCTTGGAAGTCGTAAAATTTGGAGAGAAAGGAAAAATCAGTTTGTAACTGCGTCACGCAATGATAAGCTAATACAAGAACTTCTTTAGAATGCGACTTACCCACTTATGCTAATGCTTCTAAAAACTGTTTTTGTTGTAAAGTAGCCACGTGCTAACGTGCTCTCTTGTTCCCATTGTCAATTGTTTTTCACTGTTCGCAGTATTTAGGTCCCCGGTTGAATCATCGACGTGTGGAACTTTTAAATTCTTTGCTTTGTCTCTACTGGTGTTCGCTAAAAAATAACCTAAAACTATCTCTATGCTTTCTATACTCAAAGAGATAGATATAGCGGTACGCATGTTGAACGTCATTCAATACTCTGAGGCAAACTTCACTACTGATACTTTGAGACTGGTTAACGGACAATTATTCTATTCCGCCGTTTCAATAGTGCGTACAATGTGTGCATGTAGATTAATTGAAATAAATTCTTAAATAAATAAATGCCTTTAACTTTGAACTAGTTTGCTTTGTATTAGGAGAAACCTTCTCAAGTGCGCGATAAGAGCGCTCAATCATATAAATGTTTATATTTGCTATGGATATTAAATAAAATTAAATACATAAGTCCCTGAAGATTAGTTTGCAAATAAGAAGTTACTCGTGAATCGTCTTAGTATTGTAAATTAATTAAATCTTCTTATATGGGCGGGTGCAGCTAATGTTTAATGACATATTTGAAGATAAGGGAAGCTTAAGTCGTATTAATTAAAGATTAATTTTGAATAACAGTATTTTTTACTTATAACATGTGGTACTTGAAGTAAGTATGAGATTAAAGCTATTACACCTAACATTGTTTAATTTCTGCGTCACCGAAAAGGTTGAAATGAGCACTTTAGCAATAATGTGTATCAAAATGTACATACTTCACGCCGACTGGCGTGAAGTAGGCCTATCCCATGGATATCTCTGCCTATCCCATGGAGGTAGGCAGAGACTATGGAACGCCAATTACTACGATTCCTACATACCTCTTTCCCTTTCCCTCTTTTTCTTTTATTTTAAAAATCCCGCAGGGTTCTTACCAGTCCCGGCCCGATCACGTAAGTTTTGAGTAATAAAAACTTCGACTATTGTTGTACAGAACCTCTATGAAATAAGTTCAGTGGTTAAAAGATAGAGAGGAGCTCCTCTCCTGGAGCATTGACGCATAGTTCCCGTTCCCGAGGGACTTCTGAGATAAAAACTATCATACGTTACTCAGGTCCCAAATCATCGTTTTACCGAATGTAATTCAAAAAGATTCAATGATTCTAGATTCAATTTTCATTCCCAATTTCACACCAACTATCATTACCTATTTTATCCCCTTAGGGGTGGAATTCATCAAAATCCTTTCTAAGGAGATACCTATGTCATAGTAACTTTAGTCTCAGCCCGATCGGCATGCCAAATTTGAACCTGATCGGTTTAAAACTCACAAAGTCTCATACAAACTTTCATCACCTATTTTACCCACTTGGGGGTGGAAATTATCAAAATCCTTTCACAGCGGTTGCTTACGTCATAACATCTATCTGCATGCCAAATTTCAACCCGATCGATTTAAAACTGACAGTCTCATACAAACTTTCATCCCCTATTTTACCCCCTTGGGGATGGAAATTATCAAAATCCTATCACAGCGGATGCTTACGTCATAACATCTATCTGCATGCCAAATTACAACCCGATCGGTTTAAAACTGACAAAGTCTCATACAAACTTTCATCCCCTATTTTACCCCCGGGGGGGTGGAAATTATTAAAATCCTTTCACAGCGGATGCTTACGTCATAACATCTATCTGCATGCCAAATTTCAATCCGATCAGTTAAAAACTGACAAAGTTTCATACAAACTTTCATCCCCTTTTTTACCCCCTTGGGGGTGGAAATTATCAAAATCCTTTCTTAGCGGATGCCTAAGTCATAAAATCTATCTGTATACCAAATTTTAGCCCAATCTGTCCAGCGGTTTAGGCTGTGTGTTGATAGATACTTCAAAAGTCGATTTTATTGATACAAAACAAAAGTTACAATTTCTGGAATTCCTTTGGTACCTACTTATATAAAAACTTTGCACATCCTAAGAGACCTATGTACCAAGTTACAAGGTTTTATCTCCAAAAATGACGAAAACCCACATGCAACCCCTATTTCACCCCCACGCTGGTGTAAATTTTAAAATGCTAGAACAAACGATTTTTTGTTTATTATTTAGTGCCTAAATATAAAATGTAAGGTATCTTCAAGAATGACGAACTTCATACAAACTTTCAACCCCTATTTCATCCCCTCACAGGTCGAAATTTCAAAAACGCTAGAACAAATGTTTTATTATTTTTTATCAACTGCTTAAATATAAAGTTTCATGGTTTTATCTTTAAAAATTATGAAATCCCATACAACTCCCCCCCCTTTAACCCCTTACAACCCCTTTTTCGCGATAAAAAGTAGCCTACGTTTTATCTCGGGGTTTAGAATACCTGTATACCAAATTTCATTCAAATCTGTTCAGTAGTTTTGGCGTGAAAGAGTAGCAGACAGACAGACAGAGTTACTTTCGCATTTATAATATTAGTTAGGATATATATTTTCTTATTACTAGCTATTTTTCCCGAAATTTGAGACAAAGGGGTTATAATTATATTGCTAGTACATTTACCAGTTTTCAGTTATGTTGCTAGTCCCCCGTAAAATTGGGGGTCACGAATCTAGACTCTGTTTTGAGTACTACTGAGAAATTTGTTCGAGAACATTAACCAACCCCAATAATAACTAAGTACTTCACTGGAATCAGAGCTTAGATCTTTGGACTCAAAACTTGTGTTCGTGAGTACTTAGATATTAGGAATTGGTACTGCAGACGAATGACTTTTTCCCATTGTATTCTAACAATTGATTGCTTCGTTGGCCGAGTGGTCGCAAGTGCGACTAGGCAATGGGTCTAGGGTTTGATTCCCGGATAGGGCAGAGTATAACTGGGCTTAAAAAATCTCAGTAGTAGCACGGAGTCTGGAATTGGGCCCGGTATATAGCAATAGGTTCACCCCCTATTACATAGGACTCATAAGATAAGTAGTGAAAAGTGGGTGTTACATTGTATAATGGCATTAAGTGCCGTAGCGAGCACCTCTGTCTGCCCCTTCGGGAATAAAAAACGTGATGTTATGTGTATTTTACCAATTGTAAGCATCCATAAATTATTGTATTGTATCCTGACGCTTTTGGATTTATTGGAATTCATAATTGGATCCCCGGATTATTGGCCCACCGGATTTTCCGATTATTGGAATTCATTAATGGCACGGATCAATCCCAGATTTTATCATATATTCATACAAAACTTATATGTTTTTGATATTTTGTTGTTAATATCTTAAAAGTATTCTTTGGCACCCTATCTACGTCTCTGTAAATCCATTCTTAGAAATCGGGTTATGTTCTAAGTTTTGACGATCGGAAAGACCCAGCCACGCAACAGTGAATCCCGGGCGCTTAGGATTTGTTTACAATTCTATTGGATTGTCTGGTTAGCTGCTAGCTAAAGCTAACTCGGGGAATTTGAGTTATATAGCGCTGTTCGCACGTGTTGTTGGCACGTAGCCAAATTCAAGTTATGTAATGTTTTAGGAAAAAACGCGTCGATATTCATGTTACTACCTAAGGGTCTTTGGTAATCCAGTTGTTGACCAACAAGTTGCTCAGTGATTGTGTGGTTGTAATGAGACCCTCTTCAAAAATTGGTTTACTCCCATGCCTCTGAGAGCAGAATTGCTACAATCGTAACTAGAGGTTTTTGAGTCTGAATGGAAGATGTCCTATCTACTTTTAATGCTTCGCTTCTGACACAGAGATGGCATATAAACTAAATTAAAAGGGTCTATATAAAAGTAAACGAGATAATTTGACGAGGAACTCGACTAGTTTCAAGCCATACCAGAGGCTAATATTCATGAGCAGCATTTCGCGACCCGCGACGCGGCGACTGTGAGTCTCCACTATTATGTATTACGGCTTATATCATGAGATTTAACACTGAAACTGGTAAACAGAACTTGCTTGGATAGACTCTTAAAAACGCACACGAGCCTTGCATGAAACATAAACAAAACAATGAAGTTATTAATATTATCTCAAAGATAAGTACCAAGAACTATTTGTTTACTTCAAAAATAGATGTTAGATAGACAGGTGCTGTAACAAAACAATATTTTGGAAAAAACATAAACAAATAACAAAAACAAAGGCTCAAGGAAAGTCTATGCGCAATTTGGTAATTAGCACTAATCTTTACCTATAAATCTAAGAGACATTTCATTTCAGTCGATTCCAGGAGTTGTCAAATGCGTTTATCGGAATACTACGAAACGTTTGATATGTTTGAAGTGCGTATTAATTCATTAGATATATTGTTACACCTATCTACACTTTACGTTAAATTGGCGCCGGCGCGGCAATGATAAGCAGTATCACTGAGTGAAAATGTATTATCTAAAAACAAAAAATAATCAGGTTTTGACTCAGTTACGAAGGATATAGTGACACATGGCGGTGTAGGTATTACCTAATTAGGTACAACTCAGACGTTTGACCCAGAATTGTTCTGCGGCCATCTTTTCTAACCTATCTTGTTTTCTTGTTGGCTGGTAACTAGAGAAGTATGGATCGAATATTAATATCTTCATAACATCATACATAACATCACGCCTTTTTATCTCCGAAGGGGTAGGCAGAGGTGCACACAGAGGTAACACCAACTTTTCACTATTTATGTTACGAGTCCCATGCAATAGGCGGTGAGCCTATTGTTATATACCAGGCACATTTCCAGACTCCGTGCTACTACTGACATTTTTTTTTAAATCCAGTAATACTTTGCCCGACCTGGGACTCGAATCCGAGACCCCTTGCCCGGCAGTCGCACTTGCGACCACTCGGCCAACGAGGCAGTCACATTAATATCTACATGTTTAATATTCATGTCAAATAAGTATCAGTGGACGTCCTGTGGCTGATATGATGATGATGAGGTATTTATTACAGTAGCATCTTGACTAACAGGTAGGTCAAAATTACGATTTATGTAGGCAAGGTACTTTTACACCAGAACAACACAAAAAGATCGTACAGCCTGGAACTTTCTGTATGAACAATGTGACTAGCAACCGAATTGGAATAAAATCCCTATCCTCGAGAAAATAAATGTCATTATATTTAATAATAACATAATTCGTTTACCTCATTACACAAAAGCAATTTCAGTACCAACCTGACTATATAAAACGGTTTGTTAGATACCTATACAACAAACAATGGAATCCACAAAGTAAAGCTAAAAGAGCTTTAGAAATATTGACTACGGTTTCCTTTTTACAGAGGAAACTCGGAAAATTAGGTTACCAACGACTTACCTCTTTGAATAGATGGCCTACTTTTCAAGGGGGATTGGAGTTTTAAAGCCACTAAATCGTTATACTTGTAGACGGTTCGCCGAGGATCAGAGACGCAAGAAATTATCTGCATTTTCCAATTTTATTAAGCACAATTGATTATAGAACCGTATTGGAATGAAGTCGTAACATAATCTTACAATCCAATGTATGATATATGTATAATTGAAGTTAGATTGCTTCTTATACTTAATTGCAAACAAAGTAAAAACGAATACGATATTCCTAAAGGATAAGATGACAAAATATCCTAGAGCTTTGCACAAGTTAATAAAGTTAATAAATACTTACATAAGTAATTGATAATGGTGTATTATGAAATAAATAGAATTACTTGAAACTTGTGCTTAAGATTAAACAAATTAACAGATAAAAGAACCTATCGGACAAACTATTATATAGGTACTTTGTGATAATTCTCTGATTTATCATTCGAAAGATACCTTCGCATTTTCTAATATAAATATGTAATGAAGAAAAGCCACGCCGGCTCGTAGATTAATGTTAATTCTGATTTTCTAACCTCAAATCAAAGGGGTACTCGGCTTCCATTCCCCTTCATACAAATGTTTCTATATAATTTTCACAAAAGGTTTCCGAAAGACTTACCCCATATTAACATGTCTTGCCTACTGAACCGCCGAAACGAAAGTAAAAGAAAAAAAAGTAAACGAAAAAAAAAACACTCTTATATTCCATCTGTCATGAATTTAACGTGTTCAAACAAAATACTTATAATAAATTCTCGAGCAATAAACATATCAGTAAAACAAATTGGGTATCGAAAGATAACAAAGGCAAATTGAACTCTAAAACAAACATCTTACGACCTAGTATCACAGTTAAGCCTTGAATCTAATGGAATTCTCAAAATCCATCAGCTATTATTGTTTCTTGTTATTAACATTTATGTAAATAGGCCGAGATTAGATAATGTTCTAACTAATTACATCGTAACATGCATAGTACAGAACTACACGATGTTATCACTTCGATGAATTTTGAAATCAATAAATACTTACGCTACTGGCGATGGCGAATAGCAGGAAAAGATAAATAAGTTTTTTATTTTACCTGGGAAACAGTAGTTCTTATCTTTGTGGATAAGTAATCTGATTCGGTGATTGTATTGTTCTGACGTCGTTTCTATTGTCTTGATGATACTCTGAGTGACTAATATGAGTTAGTATTTTAGCGCTGTGTTCAGTTTTTAATCAAAATTTCCATGTTTCATAAGTGCAGTTAAAGAATCCTTAACATTGCTCCTTGTCGTAAGAAGATACCTATCTAAGATTAGAAAAGGAAGAACTAGGATGTCCTAGGTTAGGAAGGTTAACACCACTGTTAGGACCTGCGAATAATTAAATGCGGGAAATCGCAAAAGTAACCTGAAATAAACAGGTTTCAATAAACCCACGGAACAAATAAACCACAAATGACGACTTGCATGAAATCAATTTTATTTCAATACAAATTAAACCATAAGAAAAAGGTCAAGTAATGGATAGTCACACTTTTTTCTAAGTGCATTGTGTTGGGAGTTCCCTGACGATGCGACGACGTTTTGTTTCGTCATCATTGTATCATTGCTGGATATGGGCTTCCCCCAAACACGGCCACGACACGAAGATAGGTCTCACGATTCTTGCTAAAGTATTCATACAGGTCATTAGGCCATCTGGGCGCATAGCACGAGCTGTTTTGTTTATTTTTCGTTTAATTTTAAACCGCACATGTATTGTTTAAACTTCTCAGATACCTATAAGTTGAACAAGATATAAAATAAGTACCTACTGGACTAACGGGGCAGTACCTATTAGTTGTTAAATCATGTCAATAATTTTGTTTCAAGCTATTTTATTTCCAAATAATAAAACTGCATGTCAAGGTGTAAATGTGGGAGAGCCATGCCTTCGCACAAATGGGCCGGCTCGACCGGAGTGATACCACGGCCGAGCAGAAAACCATCGTGAAACACTTCCACGTTTTCAGAGGGCCAAATATCCTCCTCCCCAATCTCGCCAAACTTCGAATCTTTAAATTCCTAATCCACAAAAGGCCGGTAACGCACTTGTAACAAATCTAGTGTTTTGAATGTCCATGGGCGACACCGATTGCTTACCATCAGGTGGTCCATCTGCTCGTTTACCGGCTTATTTCATAAAAAAAAAGTATTGCGAAAAACAAGCGCCTGGAAAATTTTATTCGAATGGAACGCAAACGTCATAAAGTGGGATTGTTGAAATTGCAAAGCTCGTTGGATTTGTTGATATTTCATTCCTTTGCCTTTTTTTTTAAGGGGGGAAAATTATCGAATGATGGCTCCCGCCTGGGTGAGGCGGGAGGGTGTGTCAGACTCTTCCTGTCTAAAAACCACCCCGTTCCTTCTCCTGCACGTCGAGTCGGAGCCCCGGTTACCCGTTAGGTTCTCCGCGACTCCGAATCGGCATCGGCCGTATTGGGCCCCATCTGTGGTGGTCTGATGGCTCTTTGAGGCGCGCGCGGAACGCGACGCGCCGTACGCTCGGGTCTGTTTCTGGTCGGACGGGGAGCCACCCATGCTCGCCGTCCGCAGGCCCGCGCTTACGGTGGCCGGAGATCGTCCCGCGATCCCCGACGCCCGGTGTATCCTTCGCGATGGCTGGGTTGCGAGGAGGCAGCGCTTCGCTGCCTCACGCGTCCCGCATCCTCCTTAGCAAGCATGACTGCTTCGCAAAAGGAGGAGACGGCATCCCAATCCCCCTCGCTCCGCATCATGGCCTGCACTAGGCCCGGACGCGAGAGGTCGCCATCGCCGATCACTTCCCTGAGGGCACGGCGGTGCTCAGCCCACGCAGGGCATTCCGCTACAGATTCCTTTGCCTTTGGAAACACAAAAGCAGTTCTGTATCTGATTGTGACAGATTGCGGTAAAAGCGGATAATGAAAACTTCGGTACAAAGAGACCGTGTTTTGTAGTTGTATGTTGCTAAAAACCTTGGACCAAAGAGACCGTATTTTGTAGCTGTGCGTAGCTGACTAGTTGGGATTTGAGCGATATTACATATCAAATATGATGTAAATTATTATATAGCGTCAAAGGGAAAATTATATTAATTTACCTGTCCATCAACGTTATGATAGGTTATTAAAATTTGGCTAGTGATGTTCAAAATTGGTTTCCCGTGTTTACATACATTTTGAATAGCTTTCAATGTTTTATTATGAATGGCTTTCAATGCGCCGGTGGTAATACTTAAACGTGTTTGTAATGAACATTTATGCAAGTCAGGGATCTTTTTAATTAAATAACTTTAGGTTTTATTTGTTACTTTAGCCCTGGTGTTAATTAGTTCAGAAAATGGGGAGACTACAACGGTACTAATGACCCGTCTTCGTATTCAACAAAGCGAGTCAGAGCGATTGTTTCGTTGCAAAAAATGTCTATTCTAGTCTCTTGTCGAAATTATAACTGCTGAAGGGTTACACTTTTTTGCTAGATAAGTAGGTGTTTTGAAAGTGTTGAAGATGATTACTAAAAAGGTCACAGTAACATGTTGTTATTTTTAATTCGATGGCATTTGTAGTAAAATAATGGAATGTACCTGACTTCAATTACAATGATCATTCTTACACAATGCACATATCTTTTATATTACAGCGTATCGCGTGTAAATAACTTTAGAATGTCGCATACATATAGTTAACTTCCTTGACCTCTATTAGAAGTCCGGTTTTGAAACGGCCTCATGTTTAGTACATACCTACAGTTTTCCATTTTCTGAAGTCCATTTATAGCTGACTGTGTTTTAAGATTAGTCGCGCGCTCTGTATATCATCTCTTCAGATTTAATATAATAGGATGAAATGAATATCTGTTAGCTGCTGCCAGAGTAACACACATTTAGTATTTAATTTAATACATAATAATATATTAAATTTAATTAATGTACGTATAAACGCATACCGATAGCGACCGCTCATTATTTATTTTGATTCTCTAGCGTATCAGCATTTGGAATATAGGTTGGTTGTTAGGATTAATTTGTGCATAATTAATAATAGCATGGCTTTGATAACTGAATACAAATGATGTCTTTTGCCTCTGCCCACAGCTTCGCACGCGTCACTATATACATATAATAAATCTGTAGAGAGGCCAATTCTGAACACAAAATGTATTTCCAAAATCAGGGGGCGATAGAATATAGGTAGAATAGAAACACCAAACTTGTACATGAAATACGTTAATCAGCCATCGCGCCCGTCGGGCGTGAATACTGAATCATTCTACAAGGATTAATATTATTTTTATTTTTTTATATTATTTGGGACTGACGTTGGGAGTCACTTGTTTCACTTGTTACTTGACCACTGTCTATATTATTTTTGTGTTATGGTTGCCGCGCTCGACGCGGGTCGCGGTGGTAGGGTACAATGCTCTGGAGTAATACATAGGCTTTTTACCTCTAGGATCGCGGGGAAGCCGCTAGCAAAAGCTTTTTTTTTTAATTCTAACAAACTATTTAGGGGCTTTTATCACAGATATGTCAGCCCCATCGTACCCTTTACATTTCTTTACGTACTTAACATTGACTCACTTGATTAATTGTTATTCGTGGAGGACCAAAATCAAATAGCACAACTTTTTCATAATCGCTGAAGATGGTACAGATAAAATGGATTGTATAATGCCTACATCTAATTTATTTATTTTAAAATCCTTCACGAATATCTCACGTTCTTCTCCATTCCGAGCACACTCCATCATAGCAAAAGTTATACATATAAACCTTCCTCTGGAATCACTAAATCTTTTAAAAAACCCTCATTAGAATCTGTTGAGCAGTATTAAAGATTTAAGCATGCAAAGAGACAGACAGCTAAGGTGCTTTATTTTAAGCTACTGATGTCTATTTGTCCCCTGTAGATACATGAGATGGTTTGCAATAATCTTCGTGGCATAATCTTGGAAGGGGACTACAGATTAAAAGGTGCAGGTTTATCAGACAGTGCAGCCAGTTTCTGTGAAATGTGATAGTCCTTTAGTGCTTATAGCTTTAACTCTTACGATACTTAAAGAATGACTGGGGATGATGACAAAAACATGAATGTTTTCACATTTTTTTCTGTCAACACCACTCGTCATCATCACCATCAACAGCCTATTAGTAGACGCTGTATGAAAGATAAAAATGTTATAGTCCGTCAGTTAGATAAAGAAAAAATATTAGACACATATTTTATCTATTATTTTGTCGTATAAGAAAACTATGCTCAGATAAAACGGAGTTAAGTTTAGGAGTGGAGTTAGGTCGTGACGTCACGCATAAAATGTAGAAAATCGTGACGTCACATGATATTTCAAATCAATATATCGACGAAAGTATTTAATTTTGTATCGTAAAATGGGGTGAATACAGATCGAGGGGTGAAATGGGGACCGAAGAGGGGTGAATAGAGAAAATTCTTCATAGTATCGATTCACCCCCCTTCTGTCACTTTTCACCGCTCAAACCCTATTCACTCCATTTTACCTTTACGAAAAGAAAAAGTAAGTACGTGTATGTACGTATAATGTTAAAATAATCTACAAGACATTAAAACTAAATTTAGTATACTACCCTATTGGCTGCTGCTGACCAAAGACCTCGAGTCTTGTACCGAGAAAGTTTGAGTTAATACTTGCTGAATGATGGTTTGCACATACACTACAGGAAATATCACCTTTTTCAAAGATATTGCCAAACTCAGCCTGCAATTCAAATAAAAAAAAACTACTTTTTTTAAAAGTTTTATAGATAGGTACGTAAATACAGCATTCTTTTATGTTTATCTGTAGGTAAATATTATTTTATTTTATGTTTTCAATTAATCGGATAATATTTATCGATGATCATATACGGAAACATGATTCGATTAGGTACGTATTGGAAATGTGTTACTACCGATTTTTACAACGCTACATTTATTTATTGAGACTTTTATATTAATATACAAATCACATATATTTTTCCATGTACACACGGCCACACATCAATCTATACAAAACCAGTTTATCCTGGTGTCGCGTCGCATCATCTTTCCGCACATTCAACGTTCAGCTTATACTGGTTATGTAAAGCTCGATGTGTAGCCGAGTGTACTAGGTAGCTTTTCGCCAGTGGCTTCGCAGTTTATACCTCTACTAATTCTCTTGAGAAGTTAATATTTGCCTCGTTGGCCGAGTGGTCGCAAGTGCGACTGCCGGGCAAGGGGTCTCGGGTTCGATTCCCGGGTCGGGCAAAGTATTACTGGGTTTTAAAAAATTCTCAGTAGTAGCACGGAGTCTGGAATTGTGCTCGGTATATGGCAATAGGCTCACCCCCTATTACATGGCACTCATAACATAAATAGTGAAAAGTGGGTGTTACATTGTACAGTTGCATAATGTGCACCTTTGCCTACCCTTTCGGGGATAAAAGGCGTAATGTTATGTTATGTTATGTAAGTTAATATTTTAAGAATAATTGGGATAACAACGACTTCAAACCCCTCTTGTTTTGTTGGTTAATAAATATATTATTAAAACCATCGCCTAAGTTTAACAAACACTTTTCGGAAAACCAGATCAAAATTGGCTCAGCCAATCCCGAGATACCTAATCGCGCACAAACATACATACATACATACAGGTCAAACATAGAACATCTTTTTTTGAAGTCGGTTAAAAAAATATTAGATTACATGTGGTACAATTTGGTGGTATATGCTGGATACTTAGGTCAGATTGGCAATAGGCTCACCCCTATTACATGGGACTCATAACATAAATAAATAGTGAAAAAGTGGGTGTTACATTGTACCTACAGTGGCATAATGTGCACCTCTGCCTACCCCTTCGGGGATAAAAGGCGTGATGTTATGTATGTATGTACTTGGTCTGAGGTGTAACTGTACCGTTTGGGGCCCGTGGCAAATTCATCAGACAGGCTCCCGTTCACAATAAGAAAAAAAGAAGTTTAGATGAAATCCTCTAAACTCTTTCTAACTGGGGCCCATGGCATTTTACCGGTTTGCCTACCTGTAGTTACGCCACTGACTTAGGTATATATATCTTACATGTTTGTCATAAAAATCCCCTAAAGAAGCTAACGATTATGGAATTTGCCAATTAATTTCATTAATCTATCTGTCCCTAAAGTCGATCAAATAATTCGAGTCTAAACAAATCCAATTATTTTAATCTTTATTGATTAATTTAAATCCCATGTTTTTTTATGTAAGTAGGCAGCTACTTATCGGATTATCCAGCACAAAATTTTTCGAATTTTGTTTCCCAGTATTCAATATTATTGAGATTTTAATTTTCTTTGTTCTTTGCAGTACTAAAATAATAAAGAAGTGGTATTATAGAATCTGTTTGTCTGTGTATCATAAAGTATTTTATGTATTGTATTGATCCCTGAAGGGGTAGGCAGAGGTGCACATTATGAGTTAGTTATATTATAAGGAATATGTGTAAGTAGACTTTAGGAGAGCCATGCTTCGGCACGAATGGGCCGGCTCGACTGGACACTACGGCTACACAGAAACCAACGTGAAACAACGCTTGCGTTGTGTTTCATCGTGACACTCAGGTTAACTTATGCCTAATGACCCCAGTGAACACAAACAATCCTCAAATTCGCCAAAAGGCCGGTAACACACTTCTGGTATTTCGGGTGTTCATGGGCAGCGCTGATTGCTTACCATCAGGTGACCAATCTGCTCGTTTATCGGCTTATTACATAAAAAAACATATGTATTACATATAGCAGAGATAGGTAGGAAGCCTAGATGCATGATATGTGTACGTGCGTCGCAGCAGCAACACGGTGGCTATATTTGGGTTATACCCAAAGATTTTTCCATATTTACATTTATCTCTGTTGACTTTATGTACCTTTAATAATAAGTTAATGTTGATATTGAAGATTAATACCTAACACATACGATCATACATACCAATGTATATTAAAATAAACTTGCTCTCTTTACATTCTAACTCCCTTAATTAACTAATAAAATCACGGGTTACTCACGTGAATATACTGAGAATAGCTCTACAAAGAAGAACCCCTTTGTGGTTCGAAACTAGTAGAGCTTTTCTCAGTATATTCACGTGAGTAACCCGCGATTTTTTAGTTAATTTAGTATATCTCACGATAGTTATTATAAAAACATTCTAAGTCTTTTCAACTAAATGAAGTTTAGTTGAAGAGATATAAGAGATAAAAGAGAAGAGATTGAATAAATTTACCTGGTAGTCTCGTGCGAGTGAGATTTAGAGAGATGTACATACTTAAATTCTTTATCTATGCCGAAATGGATGTGAAAACTAAAAAGTTTGTTAAGAAACCACAAAGGCACATCTAACTACATTAAATAGCACTTTACTGTGCTTCTATCCTTTGACAGCCACTCAGAATTGTCACTTATTAAAGTTAAAAAGTTGCGTGGGGGTGCGACCGTGGCAGGATTTACGATATATGTATAGTTTTTTTTTTAAGGTGGGAAAATCATCGAATGGCTGCTCCCGCCTGGGTGAGGCGGGAGGGAATGTCAGACTCTTACTGACTAAAAACACCCCGTTTCTTCTCCTGCACGTCGAGCCGGAGCCCCGGTAACCCGTTAGGTTTTCCGCGACATACATATATGTATAGTTCACCAGTTAGTTTACAACCCATCGATCTAGGCGTAAGTCTAGTTAGAAACACAACTACTAACTAAATATAAGTATATGTAAAAATATGTTGTTTGGAAAATAGTTGATAGTTTTTTTTACAAATGATACAACTACATCTATCTTTTAAAGACAGTCTTAGTACTTTATTATTAGACTTACTTATCCGACTATGAAACTACATGTTTGACTCCGGCAAGTAGCGATCTCTAATAACATGAACTTTTTAAACTGCCAACTGTAATTGTGGGAAACCCTGATTTTTTACCCGTAATCACCTGATGGATGAACACCCGCAATACCAAAGAAGTCACAGATGCGTTGCAGGCCTTTTAAAAAGGAATACCCTCTTCTCTTTTTTTATTGCATAAGCCGGTAAACGAGCATCACCTGATGAGTGATGGTAAGCAATCGGCGTCGCCAATGGACACCTGGAACACCAGAAGCGTTCCAAGCGCATTACGGGCGTTTTGGGGATTAGGAGTTTAAGGATTGGGGTCTCGGGGATTGGGGAGATTGGGGAAGGGGGGTGGGGAGTAGCTGGGCCTCCGGTAACCTCACTCACACGACGAAACACAACGCAAGCGTTGCTTCACGTCGGTTTTCTGTGAGGCCGTGGTATCACTCCAGTCGAGCCGGCCCATTCGTGTCGAAGCATGGCTCTCCCACACTTTTTGAACGTTAGAAGGTCATATCGGTTCGGAAATACCGCCGACCACAGATCTTTCCACAGTTTTAGGTAGAGGGCGTCCATAGTCCAACAGCAGGAAAAAATAGTGTATGATAATATTTATTTATATTAGGTATTGGATATCCACACCATAGTAGGTACAAATCATGACATGTGGGGGAAAAAGCGTTTATCATAAACACGATAATTTTAATGTTTCTCAGTACAATGGATTACGTGTTGCCTACCTGCTTTTTAATAATGTACGCTAAAAGGTTAATAATAAGTAGTGACATTTTCCTATATTTTGCCATTTATAGTTGTAATAATTTATATTATTATATTTACCTAGAATTCTGTTAGTTATATTAATATTTAATTGGCTAGAATTGAATTAACCGGATGATGAAGCGTGGGCAGGCCTACTGTTAGGTAGACCGACGACATCGCCAGAGTGGCGAGGAGCCGGAGAGGATTGTCGTTCAACGTGGAGGACTATGGCGGCCTTTGTCCAGCTGTGGACGTCTTTTGGCTGTTGATGAGAATTGTATTTTCTATTGACATGATTATGTATCTATGCGTAAACGAATCATTTTCCAATAACAACTGCGTGACCTGGACGACCTAAGGCAATTATTAGGTACTTTGAATTTGATATAGATTTAATATACTATTTATATAATGTTGAAGTGAAAAATGATCATTAAATCAATGGCAATAATAAGACAGCTCTGGGAAATTCTTCAAAATGTGAAAATAAAAGGAATTCAGTGGATATTACAATATTTATTTAATTAAAAAACATATAGCAATGCAATACAAATCTCTTCCTTCGCGTCAAAATTTTTTATCCCGCGCTTTTTAGATAGCACACAGATAACTCTTTTTTACCATAGACTATATAAAACTCTATGAACCATGGACTACATAACACTATGCGGCAGAGACTACTATAACTCTACTAAAGAGAATGGTCGTAACAATAATGTGTATATATTTCTTATTTTTTTTATAGTAATACACTTTATTGTCATTATTTAAATGACCATTTTCGCTTCAACATTATAATATAAATAGTTACTATAACATGTTATTTAATTGCGAAATCATTATTCGAAGCACTTTTGCGATAACTCAACTAACGCGAACTTGGTTTACATTTAGATAGTCATTATTATATTGTTACCTTATGCATACTAAATGTTTGGATCAAATAAATATTTTAAATAATCTACTATATGAGTAGGTATAAACGTTTTTATGCAACATTAGCGCCATCTAGTATGCATAAAAACTTAAACTTTCGTTACTACATTTGATATTTGTTGAAGATACGTAAGTAAAAATGCACCAATAAGCACCTATCATTCGCCACAAGAATTAAAAAATAAAACACCAAATAAGTCAACAGTTTAATAAGAAAATAGGTTTGTATTATGGAATAGGAGGTAAACGAGCAGACGGATCACCTGATGGTAAGCGATCAGCGCCGTCCATGGACACCCGCAACGCCAGAGAAGTCACAGGTGCGTTGCCGGCCTTTTAAAAAGGAGTACGCACTTTTCTTGAAGGTTTGAAGGTTACAGAAATCGCGATATAAAATAATCCATTTGTACACACGGCTACACATCGAGCTTTACATAACCAGTACAAACTGAACGTTAAATGTGCGGAAAGATGATACGACGCGATACCAGGATAAACTGGTTTTGTATAGATTAATGTGTGGCTGTGTGTGCATATATAGTAAAACCCCTTAAACAATTTTATGGCAACAAAATTACAGCGTAACCATATGGCAATGTGGGTTCATAATGTTTTTTAGGAAACCCATAGTTTCTGTGAATGCATTACTCGTTTTTTTTCGTGTCAGCTAATTTTCCAATGTTTTACCTCGATTGTTTCGAAGTGCGGGCTATAGGCGTATCGTAATGAGACCAATTAGTTTGTACTGTATAACAAAATTCCAAGAAATTGATGCAATTTGTCTCCTGCCATGTTCCGTGTCCTCAATGTTGGGTTAATTACCAGTCGATTAAAATATTTTAACGAAATTATGTACGGTAATGGCGGCGTAGTGCGTATACGCAACTTTTATCGTGTCTTTGCATTGTTCTAAAATATGCGTACAGTATTGGAATATGTATTAGAGACATTGTAGAACATACTTTTTTAAAATGAGTAACGAATGGAATTTCTTTCTCGTTCTTCTCCATTCGAATCTAAATTTTGGAATGAGCACATAGCTTCACCTAGCTTCACTGACGGACTGACTGACAGACTACTATTTATTTTGTACTAGCTTCTGCCCGCGACTTCGTACGCGCAACCCCGATATTTCCTGTTCCCGTTCTTGATTTTCGGTAAAAAGTAAAAAAGTATTGGGTAAAAAGTATCCTATGTCCGTCTCACCTTGTGCTAAGCTACGTACCCACCAATTTTCATCCAAATCGTTTTAGCCATTCTTGAGTTATAAATAGTGTAACTAACACGACTTTCTTTTATATATATAGATTTATTGACGTTTCAAAAGTACCAAATTATGGTATAATTGAAATAAATGCTTTGACTTTGACTTTTATGGTGTTGCGTTATAGTTTCGCCTTCTGCTAATGGCGGCTGAACGTGTTTGTGTGTTTCTCTAATGAATCAATCGTTACTTAGAATCTGTTTGTTTATTGTCATCGTTAATGCACTTCCCGTTATTGCATTATTTCCTCGTTCAGGTAAATACCTATTTATTTGTTGTTGTAACGTAATATAGTGCTGTTTTCCCTGAAAATACTAAAGTTTCCACAGGATTGTGACTAATGTCTAATCTCATGAAACAGTAGACGGAGGATCAATGCATAACATCAATAACTTATGACAATCCACTGTTAGTCTATGGGCTCTCTTTATATAAGCAACGTAACACCACGCTTTATTACCCGAAGAGGTAGGCAGAGGAGCACAGTACGGCACTTAATGCCACTACAATGTACCACCCACTTTTCACTATTTATGTTATGGATACTTTGCCCGAACCGGGAATCGAACCCGAGACACCTTGCCTGGTAGTCACACTTGCGACTAATCGGCCAATGATGCAGTCTGTATAAGCACTTCTGATGACTTCTGTCATATTATCCAATATGGTAGACTGGTCGATCGCAATTTAAAGGGCTCAGGTTTATTACAGAGCACTGCTTACTAATGCCATACACGGGAATGAATTCTTACTTCAAGCCTTGTTTAGAAAAAGTACCTTTTCTAGTGATCGTATCTAAAACAGGTGGCACTATAACACGACTGAGGAAGTTGATTTTAGTTCTGACATAAAAAAACGAAGTGAAAAACTGTGTAAGCGTGATACGCAGCAATTAGTTGAAATGTTCTTGGAAAGTATCCATAACAGTTGTATTAGGGTTGGTTACCCACGGTTCAATAAGTTAGGAACTAGCCAACCGGAGCTGAATTGACGTTCTACCTGAGTGGTGACCCTAGTGTTTACCCACTGTCTAGCGGTGTCACAATCTAATAACGCAGCAGTTTTAGAACGGGAACTATTATTAATCGGTAATTTCACATTACTAGACTAGACTAGGTTGAAAATAGTTTGAATTTCAGCGTCTTACCTTGGCTGGGATTTCCAGTTTTTCAATTCAATGTGTGTGGCGATAAATGCGTGGCATCTTTCGTATATCAACCATTTTACATTATCATTTGTTGAACATAATATCGTAATGAATGTCTCTCATTATCATTATACGTAAGTTACTAGATACATGCCTATCTTCCATGGGGGTAGGCAGAGACTATGGAACGCCAATTACTACGATTCATTATACTGATTTCGTATGTAGAATATGTTAGTTAAGCCAACAGTAATGTAATCAGATATTATTAGAGAGTGAAACAGTCCCTAAATACAGGTACAACGGAGTATTCATTCATAGTACATACATATGTAACTCAACAAAATAAAAAAAAGCATATATACGGTCGAATTGAGAACCTCCTCCTTTTTTTGAAGTCGGTTAATAAGTGTTCCTATTTTTCTAACAAACATTATATATTTAAGGATTTTCCATGAATTCTAATTTTACGTAGGCGAAGCCAGTATGGAACAACCCGACTTACTTATGCATGTATGTCTTTATATATTCTTTTTAGGTTTCTTTCCAATTTGTGTTTTTAAAAAAACTAGTTTCATGACCCTATTTTGTAAGACAACTTTTAACAATGGAATAAATACATACATTATCAACCTGTTACAATTCTTTTCTTCAGTTGTTTTTCTAGTAAAAAACATTCATTGTAACACGTCTTATTAGTAACGGAAATAGATGGTCTAATACGTACTAAGTGACTCCGTACTTCTCCCCTGTAGGTAGTTCTATGGCGGACTCATATTTCTACCAAGAATTCTCCTCGTCACGCCATCGCGGAGGGCAGAGTCCATAATTAATTCTACTAATATCTCAGATAAGTATTGGAGAAAATTCTATTTGTTTCCTTCAGCGTTCTAGGAAGTATATTAACTGAAGTACTTCTGAGATTTAGAAGAAAAAAATATAATAACTCGTTTCTTGAAATCACATCGACATAGTTACTGGCGCGTGTCATGTTTGTTTAACAAGCAGTTCTATTTTATGTGGAGTAAAAATTTGAGACACTAAATTTCGTAATGTCGGTTTCTTTACACGAGAAATTCTTAGGAATCACTTAACCGGCTGTAATGTTTAGTCTGGTAGCGTTCCAATTGGGTCACAAACTCATAACACTCGGGCATCGATGCTGCATGGCAACATCGTGTTATTGTGGACCATCTGCAATCTGTTATAATCTAATCGTATTCCCTCATTCATCATGTCATAGATATATCGTTTTGTCTGCTCCGATACGTATGCGATATGGTTTACCTCAGGAGTTTGTTATCAGCGGATTATTATTGCCCCAAGTTTATCTTAGTACGTAAATCTAGTGATGTAGACGATTAGTGTCGATGTAGGTGTGTTTGGTAAAAAATGAAATACATTATACACGTCCTGATGTTATGTTGGTCCTCCTATTGTTATGTTGGTGGATTACCAAATTATAGTCGGTTTTATTTTAGGTAACTACTTGGATTTATTATAATAATGTGCGGAGCGCACGACGCACGTTTACACACAACTGAGTATGACGGGTAGACAGCGACATTATTGACGAGTGTCCTACCTTATATAACACAATATTGTGAGGGGCCACTACTTACTAAATTGTGATGTTAATACAGACTAATACATACCTCTACATGTAACACCTATGATATGTTTTCCGTTGTGTCAGATCGATCTGTAGCTACTCACATGACTTGAAAATTTGTTATAGAATCTTTATTTCGCTTCCTTCAAGGAGTTTACTTATGCCAGATAATGTATCAATGAGACTGTAAAAAAACTTTTTTTTTAAGAGTAACGTTGGAGTTTTTTGCTCATTCTTCTCTATTCTAAACTAAACTTTGGAACGAGCGCCTATCTTCACTGACAGACAGACGGACAAATAATTCGACTTATGACGTTTCAAAAGTTAATGCCCCAAAATCTTTAATGTACTGTTCGAAGCTCCTTTCGATGGCTTTGTTCGTATATTTTACAAAAATAGAAATAGAAACAGAAAAACGTGTTTCCAATTATGGAATAAATCAAATTGTCGCGAGAATGAACTTTATTTTGTAACGATGTACTTGCGGAAGTATCTAATTGGGATTATTATGAAGTTGTTGATTTACTGTAGTACTTAGTCATTGCGCCTTATTGGGAAGAGATGTGCCATTGTTATATGTATAGCTCATACTTAGATTGCTGTCTTTTACGTAATATGGATTTGTTGACCAAAATAGCTTTTAATATGGAATTAATTGATGTGATAACTTGGCGCATTTGAGACTCTTTGGACAAGCTTATATTTTTGCCAATAACAGCAATTTCTGTGAGCTACAATTTGCAGGAGACCAAACAAAAAGGCTTCGAAGTTAATAATTATAAGTTGTACCTATAATATTAGTTTAAAATCAATCTAATCACAGAAATATTTTTATTATTAAGTTGTAATTGTATTTAATCTCAGTTCTTATTATTATTTTAGTATGTGTGTTATACCGAATTTTAATCAACTAGAAATAAATAAGATGATTTAATATTGCCGATTTGCCTTGTTGGCTTCTAACTAACTTTCTAAAAATAAATATATCAAATGCCGGTTGCTTAAGTTTCTGTAAAGTAATTCAAAGAATACACGAAAATAGACAATAATATGTACACATAATAGAACTTAGTTGTTGTAAAACTAGAGGTAACTTACAACAATATTAAACATCAGAGAATTGCAACATCAAAATTTCTGTACAAAATAACAGAAGCATTGTAAACGAAAACTGCGAACCTTATTTCCATAGACATGCGATTTCTCAAAGCATTCCATGCACAGCTGTCGTACTCAACATAATTATCTTTCTCACTATAAGCAACATTTCCTATAAATGTTATATAAAAAGTTATATGACTAGTGATTAGTGCAACAACAATTGCAACATATTCTCTGGAAACAATACCTCGTAACCGCCCATTACTTGCCGGTTGCCGACCAGTGTCGACAAACAACAACTTGCGGTGTTGAAGCCAACTAATTGTAGTCTGTGCCGTTTCTTAGGAGCCACTTTCTAAGATTGATATTAATTGTTAGATTAACTTGGTATTTAAGACTCAATTATTTTGACAGATGGAAATTCGTATTATACAACATGTAACTTAAATAACGCACATCCTGAAAATAGTTTGTTCAGAATCGTTAACTGAATCGATATATATATAATTTTTAGTAAGTATAGGTAATTTTTTATCCCAAAAAAAATAAAAACTACGGAAATTATTGTCATATTAACCCTGTATTATTAAAACAAACGAAATGGACCGTAAGTCAAAGCAATAAGACTTTTAAAACCGCAGTTTTATTTGTATTAATAAAAATTCTATTATTCAATACAAAATAAAGAAAAATAAACTTTATGACAAGACCAGTAAGGATGCATATACATGTTAAATTAAAAATTTAATGTATGTATTATGATTATAACATAATATTCTAATTGGGGTGTTTGAGGGTGTGTGTTAATTACGTTACATACATGTTGTATATAAGAGGTTGGTTGATATTTAAAATATGGTCATAAGCTATCTGAAATTTGGGTAATTTGTGTTTTTTTATGGGTGTGTCTTCGTCTTATATCTGCGACAAGTCGTCCATCGATGAACATACGGGTCTTTCTAGTGACATCTCATGTGTTTCAGAATACCTTTAAATCACGGTTTTTATCCCCGAAGGGCTAGGCAGAGGAGCACATCACTTATTGCCACTGTACCATGTAACACCCACTTTTCACTAATTGTGTTATGATTCCCATGTAATAGGGGGTGAGCCTATTGCCATATACCGGGCTCAATTTCAGACTCCGCGCTACCACTGAGAATTTTTTAAAACCCAGTAAAATTTGCCCGACCGAAATCGAAACCGAGACCCCTTGCCCGGCAGTCGCACTTGCGACAACTCGGCCAATGAGGCAGTCAAGTTTTGTAGTGTTGGATTGGAAGTAGTTTTGGAAAGATAACACATAGGATGATTCCTTTCATATCAGAACACAAAGAAAATACTTGTTTGCAGTAAGTTAGATACTTATACAGGGTGTAAACGGACCACTCCAAAATACACAGACAGGTGATGAAAACAAGGTTTATTTTCATAAAAGTAGGAATTGAATGTTTCCTTTATGTAATAATAGTGGCAATGAACCATTCAAAGCTGATATTGCAAGAATAACACATAAACAGTGCCTTTAGCCAAACGCCACTTTAGCGCTTGTCTACAGAGAGAGTAGAAAACTAAATGTATGGGGACGACACTGACAAATGTCAAAATTTACGTCAATTCCATATATTTTCTAAAGCGTTCCATTACACCCTGTATGCAAAACCATTTTGTCTTCATATCAACTTTCATTTTCTTGATTGACATAGATAAAACAAAACAAAGGACGGGGTAAAAGTCTTTCACAAACGAAAATTGACAGCCACGTCTCCTGTTCCAAGTAACAGATCATAAGACAACATTGATACACAACACTGGAATAGGCCCTCAACAAAATAATGGCATAAAATCTATCGAATACAGAGAAATTCGATCAACAATGTTGGTATTGTTTTTTTTCTTCTATGGCAATAAAGTTTCCACTATTTAGTAGTTGACTATTCTGCCAGCGTCATGTGTTACGGCAGGTGTGGGCATTACAGATTATATATTTAAATGAAAAAGGGACAAAACATAGCATTGTTATTGTTAAGCAGAGAATACAAAACTCAATGTTTGACATTAGCTTTGACATAACGTTGAATGTCAGTGTCATACCTATATTGACGTTTTTCTATCTACATATTTGAATCGATTAGACTTAAATTAGGCACTACCGGGGCTCCGGCTCGCCGTGCAGGAGAAGGAACGGGGTGGTTTTTAGTCAGTAAGAGTCTGACACTCCCTCCCGCCTCACCTAGGCAGGAGCAGTAATTCGATAATTTTCCCCGCTTAAAAAAAGCATATGTTATTTAGTACGTTGCTCGTCCAGTTGTTGTAATTTTCTTTTTTGTCGTTGTATGTTCCTACTTGGGCTAGACGGTGCCCAAGTTTTACTTCGTTAAAACAATGTGCATTATAACCTATAATTTTACTTCGTTAGTTAAAATGGTTTCCTGCAACAGACTGTTAATATTTATGATTGCTGGAAAGAAAGTTTCAAACTGACCAACAAAGAAGAGCCGAAACAGACTCGTGTCTGAAATCGAGACCTCTTTAGGGAGAATCTCTGATTGGGGTGGACTTAATTTGGTCCAATTTAACCCCACTAAGACACAAGTCTGCGTGTTTACCGCTAAGAAACTGCCGTTGGTCGTTGTTTGGTTGGTCTCCTCAGTTTCAAAGCACCCCCCTAACTGCCTCAGCCGGTAATGGAATACTTGGTGTCAACATTTCGAGCGACGTCCCGTTTTGCGGTCATTTAGAGGATAAGGCCAAATTAGCCTCGAGGAAGCTTGGTGTGCTCAATAGATCGAGGCAGTATTTCACCCTGACCCACCGCCTGCTTCTATATAAGGCACAGGTGCGGCCCCACATGGAATACTGTTCTCATCTTTGGGCGGGGGCACCCCAGTACCAGCTTCTTCCTCTGGACCGCATTCAGCGGCGTGCCGTTCGGATTGTTGGATGTCCGGATGTTTCAAACCGGCTCGACACTTTGGCAATGCGTAGAGATGTAGCTTCATTGTGCATTTTCTACCGCTTATACCACGGGGAGTGCTCTGAGGAATTGTTTGACCTGATATCTGCCGCATCTTTTCGCCATCGACCCTCACGACAGCATATGCATCCCCATCATATAGATGGTTGGCAGGCCACAACTGTGCGGTTCTCACGTAGCTTCCTGCCTCGCACAGCAAAACTGTGGAATGATCTGTCATCGGCGGTATTTCCGAACCGATACGACCTTCAAACCTTCAAGAGAAGAGCGTACTCCTTTTTAAAGGGCCGGCAACGCACCTGTGACTCTTCTGGTGTTGCGGGTGTCCATGGGCGGCGCTGATCGCTTACCATCAGGTGATCCGTCTGCTCGTTTGCCTCCTATTCCATAAAAAAAAAAAAGAAAACTTAAGTTGCCGTGGAAATTGATTTTCTTTTTTTCTCAGAAAGTGGGACTTCATTATTTGAACTAAAAATAACTTTGTTTCCATTTTAGCGTAAGTACCTTCATAAATTAAAACGTGAAAATATCGAATAGCCTTTTGAGATTAACAGAAAAAAGGTATTTTGTTATCTAATGTCCTATTTAGGCAACAACTATACAATGTTTAGTCTCTTTAATTATATTTATGCTTCATAGTAGCTGCTACGTTATTCTATGCCTTTCAATTCCAAGATGGAAGTGAACTCGATGGCGGTCCGCCATGTTATTGGTTGTGACAATAATCTTGACCATTGACAAGCGAGATTGCGATTGAGCGCACTTCGAACGTTCGAATTGACGGTTACACAATAGCTTATCACTACACAAAAGGAAACCCTGTAAAGAAAAATCAATCAACTTTGATATTTTTCTGTTCACTGTATAGGAACCTACCTCTATACAAATATGTAAACAAATCTGCACACACAATTAATTAATTTTATAATTTCTGTTTAGTTATCTTTTATCTTCGATGGTAATTAAGTGCCAGTGGGTGAGCCATGTTTCCGCATGAATGGGCCGGGTCGACCAGAGTGATAGCACGGCCTCACTGAAAACTGACGTGAAACAACGCTGCATAGCATCACGCCTTTTATCCCTGAAGGGGTAGGCCGAGGTCACATTATGCCACTGTACAATATAACACCTACTTTTCACTATTTATGTTATGAGCCCCATGTATGAGGTAACCCTATTGCCATAATACCGGGTACAATTCCAGACTACTTTGCCCGACCTGGGAATCGACAAGACCAAGCCTACTAGGCCAACGAGACAATTATTTATTTACGTCTTCAGAAATATTTATTTTAATTTCAGATTATAATTGTGTACATAGTTCATAGAAAGTTGTCCAACTTCTATAAGTATTGGATAACAAAATACGAATTAAGAGATTAGAATCCACGTTGTACAGAGGCCTTAGTACGAGTTTGATTCACGTTTAAAGTATTCGAAACGAGTATGCTTTCGGCATTTTGATTGGCTAGCACGAATGAAGCAACCAATCACAGCGTCGAACGCGTACTCGTTACGAATACTTTACAATACTGAGACCTCAGATACGGACCTAAATCTAATATCGAAACTGTTTTCTCGCTACAAAATCGCATTTTTAAAGTATTGGTAAATTCCAGTCCATCCTGATGTAAAATATTAAAGTGAACCTACTATGTAGGCTTGTTGTTGGTGAAACTACGTCGATGACCATTGAACAGGCTTTGTGAATGTGAAACAGTACTTGGTCGTTAATTGAATGATTGGACAAATTGGTTGTAGTACTGAAGTTAGCTTTACATGTTGATCGAACAAAAATTTTTATTTGGAAATCATTTTTTTCTTTTTTCTTCTGTTCTTTGGCAACCGAGTCTCCAATACGATGTTGTTGACTATACTGCCAGTGTCGGATGGTGACAGCAGATTAATGAACCGTCGAACTTATTTGGAAAACATATAAGTACAACATGACAATATCAATGAGATTGTCAAAAAAAGAACATTTTTCTTTTTCTAAAAAAGTAACGATTGAGTTTTTTTCTCGTTCTTCTCCATTCGAAATTACACTTTGAATCGAGCACATAGCTTCACTGACAGACATACTGCCGCATAATACAACTTTTGACGTTCCAAAAGTGCCTAATTAGGGTTTTAATTGAAATGAATGCTTTGATTTTTTTATATACCTGGGATACTCATGAATAATTAATTCCGATCGATCGGTCGATTGCTATTGTGAAATTTCGTACTCTTGAGTCGCAACACTAGCGCCCATTGTATCCGTATTGCGTGGATATTTAATGAACTAAATAAACATATAACAATAATAAAAAATATTTAATAAACAGCTACGATAGGGGTTGTATAGTTTTGACATTGAATCATTATAGAGATTTTATTGGATTGAAATTGCATTGACATTGAAAAATTGCAAGAATTTGAAATCTACTTTACCTACTGCGAAGAGTACTATTTGTTGTTTTACCATCATCATCATCGTATCACCCGCAGCACGTCTACTACTGAACATAATATGCTACCCTCAATGACTTCCAAATCGACAGATTGAAAGTTACCGTCAGTTACTCAAAACCCAGTGTCTTCTTGAAATTTATGAAGATAATAATTATTACCGAAAATTGAGTTTCCTATTTCGGCAGGAAAGTAGCTAAGTATTTTTCTCAGTATCACAAATATCCATTTGTAGAAATAAATTTTGTTTTAATATCAAGACTTTTTTCCTCTGAAGGCGTAGGCAGATGTGAGCAATAAGTAGAGAAATGAATAAATTCATGATTCTTGTATCCTCTTGAAGTTTTTGTGACATAGGTACTATTTCTTGCGGCTTCGATCGTGTTTTACCAAGATTAAATAAATATGGAGGTCCCTGTACTAATATAAAGCTTGTTTGAAATATGGTAAGCATGATCGATAGATTGTATTTTAATAAGGTAATTTTCTGCAGTTAAAAGTCTCCTTCAATCTCAAAAAAAAATACTTTGGTACTCATTTTCAGCACGTAAAATAAACGAACAAAGCAACATTTTAATAAATGGAGAAAGACAACCGCGACTTGTTTTTATTACCAATAGTTTAGCTTCACAAAAAGCATTTATGATAATGTCTAGCCTCTTTACAAACGAAAATATTCTCTCTAAAACCCACGCCAGAAAAAAGCGAATTGTTCATAGTACGTCGATTCTCAAGTATTTCTCCCTGTCGTTGCCTGGTTTAATCCCTGGCGCCAACATTCCTGCTTATTACATATCTTTAAACGCAAAACTGACACTAATCATCTGACATTCCGGCCGTAAACGTACGTCATACATCTTCATACAATGAATTATGTAAGGCTGTTACCAAAGTGTGACTAATAGGGGAGCTGGTCAGTCATTGGAACTGAGGATTTAAGCGCCGGCGGATAAACGGCGACCGAATCGTCGGAAGTACGAACTATGTAGTTAGTCGGTTGAGTGAATAAACTCTTTTTCTTGCAATTCTTAGCATCAGTGTTCCGAGTAACGCGGTAATGAAGGGTCTAATTACCAGAGTTCGCGGTAACCGTCGGTCTCTCTGTGCCCGGCCGGTAATTACTGCCCGTTCGAATGTGCCGTGTTTCGGCGAAGCGCTGTTTGTAATGCACGGTAAAAATTGCAATTACAAGGTAGTGACACTAAACAATTTGCAGAAAATGGAATAATTAAGTCTTTAGCTCTTCGTTTGAGGACCGGCAACATTCCTATAGAATATATTGGATTTAATTATATTAAATACTTTGTTGGCAGAGAAATACTATCTAAATGTTGTCATTCCGAATCCGAATGAACCATAGTTGATTCAATAACTGCATATTTATTCTAAATTTTTTATTGTTGTCCAATCTAAATTTCTTCTGATGAAAGAGATTTTCAGTTACTGAGCGAATATAAAACGAATTAACATGCAACATTATGAATTGGTGCTACGCTCATAGTCTTAAAAACTACAATCTTTCTTTTCCAGAACCTTTGAATCTTAATTGAATTTGTTTAATTTCCAATTCTATCATTTTATCCAGAAAGTAGTCTAAAAATAAATCAATGGATTTAACGTAAACATAATGACTTCAAATACACCAGAAAACAAACCTGTAACTTTATACCACTTATAAACAGTCAATCGGCAAAGTGAAACTGGACACTTCGAAGCGTAGATTATAGAAATAAACCAATTTAATTGACTTAGAGACAACGCCATTTTAATTTTTTTCTCTCTGGGAAAACCGATGCTGGGATCAAGGTCATCTTATTACGTTTCAGCTATCCGTAGCACTTTACAATAGGGAAATACGTTACCAGCTTAGCAACCAGGACAAACAAACGTACTCGTTTATTGCTATCAGATTGTGTAACAGGTAACCGGTTTAGCCGTTTGTCACCGAAATCCCCAACAACGTCATTTTTATCTACCTCTAGATGTTTTTTGTGACATGCTTTAAGGTCATTCGATTATCTAATATTTAATTTGTTTATTGCACGGATACGTGAGGTATTTCATGTGTTACTTAATAAAAAGTAGGTTTTTCTTGTTTTAATTAAGATGTCTCAGATGTCCTCTGTCTTGACGGATAATTTGATGATCAGGTTCTTGATAAGGAGTGGTTAGATTCCAATTTCATGAGATAACTATTTAATGTCTAAAATAAAGTTGGAAAGTTATCTAATGACTCATGTTCAACATATGTATGTAGCACTTATTTTGCCGTTTGAAAGAAGTGGTAATCACCATCGTTGTACATACCTACAGTTTGTCATTTATGTAAACACTAGCGATCCGTCCCGGCTTCGCACGTGTGCAATATGCGTGTATTATGCATAGGTATAACCTTCCTTAAGAATCACTCTATCTATTAAAAGATACCGCATCAAAATCCGTTGCGTAGATTTAAAGATCTAAGCATACATAGGGACAGACAGATGGTCGATAGCGACTTTGTTTTATACTATGTAGTGATTGTTAAGAGACTGCCTCGTTAGCTGAGTGGTCGCAATGGCTACTGCCGGGCAAGGACTCTCGGATTCGATTCCCGAGTCGGGTAAAGTATTACAGGGTTTCTAAAAAATCCCTGTAGTAGCACGGAGTCTGGATCTGTGCCCGGTATATGGCAATCGGCTCATTACTTATTACATGGGAACATAAATCGTGAAAAGTGGGTGTTACATTGTACAGTAGCATTGAGAGTCGTAATGTGCACCTCCTACCCCTTCGGGGATAAAAAGGGCGTGATGTTATGTTATGTTGTTAACCCGAACCCGACCCAAAGTAATTAATTATAGTATTTAGCTCACGTTATGATCCATTACAGTATCTAGAGACTACTTGACAAGTCACGTGGCATTTGGCACTACTCGACCGATCTACAAACAGTGAACCACTGAACCTGACAAACATCAAAACAGCCACATTTATTAGAAAACCAAATTCATTTGAAATCAGATGAAAGAAGCCTTTGGGAGATAAACAGAATTACATATGGATGGACGAACCTCGTCCCCAATTTATCTTTGAAACAGGGTTCAAAGGGCAGCTCACAGAAATTTATTCAAATTACTGAATAGTAATACTATTAATATTATGAATACAAGACGTATCAAATATTTCTTACTAGGTAAGCATTGCGTACTGAGTACCTAATCCTTCTTCATAGAAACATTGTATGTACTGAAAATACTTCATTTCATGTGTCATTTTATATACGCATGTTGCTTGAGACTTTGTTCGCGTAGAATATGAATTTTATGACATAACTTTTTTCTGATTCAATTTTCTAAAATAATAATGGCCTGTGTTACTCCTTAGTATATTAGCTACCTGCCAGTAAAAGTCCCGTCAAAATCGGTCCAGTCATTCCAGAGATTAGCCAATGTAAACAGACAGACAGACAGAGAAAAATTCTATAAAATTTATCGTCGTATATACAAGGTGTAGTTTTGAAACCGTGGCATTTCTCGGGGCATGTCACAGAGGTCATAAAGATTCAATGTAAGAGAAAGTTTCGGGACAATAGTTAAAAATACGGCTATAATAAATCGTTTAAGTTCGACAGTATTTCAGAACAAGCGACAACAATGTTTCTTATTGGAGTTTGATGGAATTAGGAATAATATCAATTACGTGTTTACAAGACGGCGGCGTGTTCGCACTTACGGATTTCCATAATTTACAGAAAAATGAAAAATATTTACCTACAATTTTTTTTATTGATTCGGAGTCAGGATCGATAGCCGAGTTAGCTCCTAGCCTAGGAAATGACGCGGCTTTAAAACAACACCTTGTATATTCACATGCATGTAGTAAAATACGTACTACAAACAGACTTCAATTTTATTTATCTGTATAGATATATTTTGTAGGTACGTATTAGGAATGGTTCGGTGGGCCCTTTGAATACCTGTGTGTTGGTAATGAAAGACCTTAATGCCTTCTTTGTAATGTTTTGAGTCAGGGCTGTCCAAACTACATACCCTTACGGGCTAATTAAATTCTTTACAAAAGCTGGAGGATCAGAAAAATATTTTCAGTGGTTTTTTTTTATAGCATAAGCTGGTATAATCGAGCAGACGGATGGTAAGCAATCGGCGCCGCCCATGGATATCCGGAACACCAATTCGTTACAAGTGCGTTACCGGCCTTTTGGGAATAGGGAATTCGAGGATTGTAGAGGAATTGAGAATTCGAGGATTGTGGAGGATTCGGGAATTCGGAAGACTAGGGAGGGGGGTAATTGGGCCTCCGGTAACCTCACTCACACGACGAAACAAAACGCAAGCGTTGTTTCACGTCGGTTTTCTGTGAGGCCGTGGTATCACTCCGGTCGAGCCGGTCCGTTCGTGCCGAAGCATGACTCTCCCACACTTAAACAAGTTGTATAATGAATTTTAACATTGTATTCTTTACTTACAGACAAAACTTGTATACATATCATACACTAAATTTTATTATTGTGAAGATGACTGAAGATGTTGAGGTTAAAATGTGTGTCGTGGGCCACATGAAAACAAGCCGCGGGTCACATGCGGCCCGCAGGCCTTTGTTTGGACAGCCCTGTTTTAAAACAAGCCGCGGGTCACATGCGGCCCGCAGGCCTTTGTTTGGACAGCCCTGTTTTAAAACAAGCCGCGGGTCACATGCGGCCCGCAGGCCTTTGTTTGGACAGCCCTGTTTTAAAACAAGCCGCGGGTCACATGCGGCCCGCAGGCCTTTGTTTGGACAGCCCTGTTTTAAGTGATGGAATATCAACGTGACCTCTATGACAACTGTTTATTTTCTGTAGGAATACATACGATAATAAAGGTTGTGTAGATTCGTAGCTAGGTTATCGATTTGGGCATAACATCACGCCTTTTATCCCCGAAGGGGTAGGCGGAGGTGCACACTACGGCACTTAATGATTATTAATTGTAGCCCATTATTTGTATTTTGTATCCGCCTTTTTTAAGGGATAGGCCGGTAAACGAACAGTTGGATCACCTGATGGCGAGCAGGCTTTTGGGACTTGGTGGTTTGTGGATTGCGGATTTGGAAATTGGCGAGGGATTTTTTTATGGCATAAGCCGGTAAACGAACAGACGGATCACCTGATGGTAAGCAATCGGCGTCGCCCATGGAGACCTGGAACACTAGAGGCGTTAAAAGTGCGTTACCGGCTTTTTGGGGATTAGGAGTTTGAGGATCGTTGGGGATTCAGGGATTGGGGAGATTGGGGAAGGGGAGGGTAATTGGGCCTCCGGTAACCTCACTCACACGAGGAAACACAACGCAAGCGTTGCTTCACGTCGGTTTTCTGTGAGGCCGTGGTATCACTCCGGTCGAGCCGGCCCATTCGTGCCGAAGCATGGCTCTCCCACACTTACATTTTTGTGTTTTACTTAAATGTGTGTGTGTGGGTTGGGAAGAATTGGACCCTCTTTTGTAATATTCAAATTATTATTTGGTAAACATTTTTAATCGACTTCAAAAAGAAATAAAGGAGATTCTCTGTTTGACCTGTGTAAATGTATGTGTGTATGTTTGTGTGATTGAACTCAGTTTTTTAAACGTCGTTTATAAAAAAAAAGAATTGGGATGATGAAAGGGTATGAAAATTAAAAATGAAATTAGTCCGTAAGTTAGGTAATTGAAAAATATTAGTCACGTATTTTTTTATTTTGTCGTATAATACCTCTAGAACAATACTTAGACAAAACGAATCAAAGTTTAGGAGTGGGGGCTAAAACGTCATTTCTACGTATAAAATGTACATAGAAGTGACGTCACGCGACATTTCAAATCAATATATCGTGGAAAGTATTCGTTTCTGTAAGAAAATAAAAAATACGTGTCTAATGATTTAAAATAATCTACCAGACGGACATCAAAATAAAAATAAGGCATCTACCCTATTATTGATTTACCTCCATTTAATACCAAACCATGATAACGCATGAGTTTACCAACATGAAATATGTAAGATATGTTATAATTTTAATCAATTGATAGATTAACTATACCTACCGATAATTAATATACGTTGAGTGATGATGTCATTCTATATCATACGATAGGTAATCCGTTTTGAACACGGCTACCGTACTTCTATCAGCACGTATTATAATATCACGCCATGTTATTTAGAGTGAGTAGGCAGAGATAGACATTTAGGTGTATAACAACGTAGATTATATGATAAAAAAGTAAAATGAAAATAACTGAGATAAATTGAGTTAACAACTTTTTTTTATGGGATAAGCCGGCAAACGAGCAGACGGATCACCTGATGGTAAGCAATCGGCGTCGCCCATGGACACCTGAAACACCGAGGCGTTTCAAGTGCGTTACCGGCCTTTTGGGAATTGGGAATTTGAGGATTGTGGAGGATTCGGGAATTGGGGAGACTGGGGAGGGGTAATTGGGCCTCCGGTAACCTCACTTACACAACGTCAGCGTTGTTTCACGTCGGTTTTCTGTGAGGCCGTGGTATCACTCAGGTCGAGCCGGCCCATGCGTGCCGAAGCATGGCTCTCCCACACTTACGTTAACAACAGCATATTTCATTAACTTAATAATGTATCTGTTTGACGTGACAACTATTGGCTTCACGACGCTCGGTCGGTTGTCGCGCATGCTGCTCATTATGGGGCCTAGTGTAGCTTGAATCTTGTCGAGTTACCTCGTAAAATTCTTACATGAGAAAGATGTACAACATAACAATGTGACTACAGGCTGAAGCGCTAGTTTTATTTTTGATTTCATTCATTTTATTTAGTACTAGCTAAACCGGCTAAATCAGCTGCGTTTTTCTAAAATAAAAAAGCAGCTGAATACTCCTTAGTACATTAGCTACCTGTCAATAAAAGTCCCAGTAAAATTAGTCCAACCATTACAGAGATTAACCAGTACAAATAGACAGATAAAAATTGTAAAACGTGGTATTTTGGTATATGTATCGTATGTATATTCATATGCACACATGTACACGAACGCCGCCGTCAGTAGTGATGATTCACCGGTTCTGGCTCACGCGTTTGACAGGTCAAATCCGGGAGAATCAGTCGCACCAATCCTAAAAAAAAAAAAAAAAAAAAAAAAAAGGTTTTGGCATGCTCTGATCACGTTTCTGCAGTCCTTTTTTGTGTAGGATGCGTGGTTCTGGAGTTATGCAAATCAATTGCAAATCCATTTATTGTTATCTCATTCATTTCCGGTGTTCCTGACCCTCATCAACGCTCCATTGTTATTATCTATACTTCGAACACCCTTTTGGCGTTCTTATCTATTACTCACTGGTAACCCTCATTATCTTTCATTTCCTATGTCATCAATAAAACACAATCATTCATTTTAATTTTCTAATTAATTTATTACTTTTTTCTACAAAATATGAGTGGAACATCTCATCCACAAAAATATCATTGTACAGTGTGTTCCCTGTAAATATGTTCGTAAAACTATGCATTGAACATCCCTGAAACTTAAATAGCAAATACATTAAGCAATATTCACCACAAACTGAAGTCCAATCATTCTGAATCCTATCAACATTCCAGTCCCATCTCTTACAATTCCTTTTCAAAAACTGAAGATGATATCGCTCAGGTGTTCGTCCATATGAATCAAAATATTGACCGATGCCATTCGCATCGATATGTACAGCTATCCAGTGTGACCCTGGTTTATCATCCGCATCCAAATTGCATATTATATACGTTGGTACATGTGTATACATAGGTAGTCTATTCGCAGCATAAACATTATTTTCTAGACTGACATGAATCTTTTTCATATGCTTTTGTAATTCTAGTGTGTCCATGATATTACTGTTATTAACAAATTATTACAGTACTAATCTATTCAATGGTTGTCATACGAATGTTCAATTATAGTGATTTGTAAATATTAAATATCGCATTCTTTTGGGAATCACAAAACAAGTTCATGCCTGTTGCGATGTGCGATAAATTTGTTGACTCATAGAGTTCAGATAAGAATGGTGCTATATAAGATCGAACAGTTGCAGTCATGCAGTCAGTCTATGGTCGTTTGACCACAGTGGATTGTGTACGTCTACCAATACTACGTTTGTGTTACTTACTTCAACGCATCAATGGTCATGGAGGTAAGTGTTTATTCTATTGACAAACTTACTTGTATTTCTGTTGTTGTTTCCTAACGTGTGTGTGTGTGTGTGTCAGATTAAGTGTAAACTAATTGATATTAACGTGATAACTCTGTTGTTGCAGAGATCATTCAACTTCGCAGACGATAATGAAAATACCTATAAACAGTATTACTACTCGCCACTCTCTCCCCAACACGAAGAAGAGAGTGATGACATCGTCGTTATTAACACAGACGATGGAGGAAAAAGGAAATCGCAACCGATTGATCAATTTTTTGAAGTGACACCAAAAATAAAAAGGAAGAAGCTGCTATCGTCGACTGTGGCACGAGCTGCTAGAGATGGCGTATCATACATCTCTACAAATTCTGACGACGGAGACCAAGCGACGCATCTCATAAAAATTGAAATGTATGATATGAAGAAACTATCCAAGATTCCAATTAGTGATCACTGGAAGCACGCTACCACGAGGATTAAATATTACGTAAAGAATAATAAGGATAGCATCTACGACAACACAAACGGTCTCGTATACAATATTACAAAGACAATAGCAGAAAGTGAAAAAGTTAAAAAATACTTTTTTAACAATGACACTCATTAGTGGATTAGTGAATGTGATTCTGTTTACTTAAAGTACTTCTGTGTACTCATTAGATCCAAGGAGCTGTCGCCTTGTGATGCTGAGAGAAAAACAATAGCAGAAGGAAGAGATGAGTGCGGTATACGTGTACAGAACACTTCATGGAAAAACAAAACTACAAAATTGATTGGAGAAGAAAAAGTGAAGAATATGCAGTACCTAAGAGCTGAATATCCATTTTTCAGTTCAAAATCTAGACGATTGATGAGTTTCGAAAACTGGCCTCTCGTTATGCAGCAGAAGCCTGAAGATCTTGCAGAAGCCGGTTTCTTTTATACTGGCTATGGAGACAGGACCAAGTGTTTCCATTGTGGTGGTGGTTTAAAAGATTGGGAAGATGACGATGATCCTTGGCAGCAGCATGTTCAGTGGTTTAGTAAATGTGCTTATGTAAAGTTTAAACTCGAACAGTGTTTTGTTTAAGATTAAATAGGGGAGGTATATAAAGAAATAAAAAATAATATATTGCATATAATTTGTTTTATTAATTTTATAATGTTACATTTAGTTACACACACACAAAAATGCATTAAGCATTACACATATATCTAAAACACAACACACATTATAATCCTAACTACTATAGTCTACAGTAACATTTCGATTTTTATCTATTTCAATAATATTGTCAAACTCAGCATAAACAATACAGTTAATTGTTTGTATTAGTGAGGATTCAAATCGTACTTCTAATCTTACACTACCATGCTTTATGAGATTCCAATGGGCTGATGAGTTAGCTGATAAATCAGGAGTTAAATCAAATGCTAAAAGACAGTAACCTTTGGCATACTGTTCACGAGAGATTGCATTTCCTTCATTAAGAAAGTGAATACCAGTCCCCGAGAATAGAGTATGATATGCTGATGTAAACATATTATTATTAAAAGATGGTTGCAAAGCTTTGGAAGGTATTTGTTGACCATCAATATATAAGCTGAAAGAGTTAATACCATAGTTTTCAAAGTTAAATGGATTTTTAGTAAGTGAACCATTAAATGCGGAATTATTCACAAAACCAATAATACATCTTTTGGGTACCTGTCCTAAGAATATATTATCAAGAGTTTTCCCTTGAACACCCGATGGAATAGTTAAAACTTTAACTTCAGCACGAGTTATAGGATATTTAGCAGTGGTAGAAGCTGGTGGTAAAACTTTCTGATGTGCGAGTAATACACTTGGATTAATTCGTGCTCTTCGAACAATAAGAGTTGCATCCGTAATGCAAACTTTAAACTTTACATCATTTGATCCAGCAATTAAATTAAAACTCTCTCTTGACCGAACTAATTTTACACTCATTTCAACGCCATTAATTAAAAATTTATCTTGATTGAAAATATCACCATGAAGATGACCAATCATTTCTACTTCCCTGCTTTCATTAACTAATTCCTGTCTTTTAACAAATCCAATGTTTTTACCATCTGTGGAATCCATTTTTCCTGCTGTATCATCATACCAAAGACTACAAGTAAGATGAGATTGTTTAGCAGCAGGTGCATAGTTTAAAAGGGTTTCCATGTATGCTCGATAAGCATAGGTATTATTAGGTGGTGACACAAGTTTTTGGTTTAAATAGATATCGAGTTGACTAAAAAGTGAATGCAACCAATTATTTACAGGTGCTACTGCTGTAGCTGATATCAAGTTTGTTGAATCTTGATTTAATACTTTTGCCTTTATGTGGAGTAATGTATGAGACAAATCTATGTAGTCATCGCCTGTTCCAGGAACTTGAAACTCGATAGGTCCATCATCAGCAAGAGATGAAATTGGTTTATAATGAATCCACAATCCATTTTCAATGCTTGTTTGTGTAGACGGTAATGCAAACAAATCTAATTCTGACTTAACGCACTCACAAGAATGATTATGAAGGAAAGACATACTTAATTTGAAAATATATCTTTGATGTTTTTTGGTTTTCGACCAAGTTTTTTCGTAGCTTTCACTTTCGCTGTTAGTGGTGGAATGAACGAGGCCAATCGTTTTCTTTTAGTTATATACCCAGATCCTGTCATGTTAAATCGATCAATTTTGTCATCAGCCTTTCGTTTTAAGTTCGTACTAACTTGCTTTAGACGATTTTTTATTGAGGCTTCCATAGGACGGGCTTGAACCATATCTGATAAAAGTCCTACTCCAGCATTTAATGCCTCCTTACCAACCACTCGAACACCACTTGAAAGTAAAGGTAAAACTGATCTAAATAACCCTCCTAAGAAGCTCCCAATACCATGACCACGTTGGTATGGTGAACCCTTATAAATTACTCCAACTCCTGATCCAGCTTGATGAGAATAATAATTTTCGTATGGACATTTATGATGATCCTGATGAGAATACATTATTATAATTTGTGGAAATGTAGTTTAATACACACGGTTCCAAACTGGAATGGGATTTTTTGTCCTGTGCTCGATCTTATATCTATTTCTAACGTATCGAACTCTCTTCGCATAACAGGTAAGTAGTGAGGTGGAGAGAAAATGTGCATTTTATTCGCACCATAAATGTATTTTGAAGGATCTAATGAAATGACTCTTAATAGCGGAGTCATAACATCACCCACAATCTGAGGATCGATAATATCGCAATATAGAAATAGTTGTGATGGTAACCCTAAGTGTAAATTAGCAGGACACTTCCCAAAATTTCTGTCTAGGAGATTTGTATTTGGTTCATAACCTAGTTGTAAACTTAATTTGGGTGATAATGTTATGGAAGTTATATTTTTATCCAAAACAGAAACAGACACAAATTTTGTTATTTCATCATAACGAAATTTCAAGTTCTCTCTGATACTATTTAACGTTTTTAAAATATGTTCAACGTTATCGTAGTTGGTAGCGGGAATATGTTTTTTGTAGTACACTGTTGATGGTTTATCTTCATTAGGCATTATCATGGTTTTTGTGATGTATACAACATTTTCATGATCTTGAACAGTAAACATGGTGCATGGATATTGAAACTCGACAACTCCAACCGACCATTCACCTTCTAATTTCATAGCTTTTGGTAATTTTGTTGAAAAATTTGTGGTCTTGTTATCAGGAAAGTATTCCATTGAACTATTGCTGAGCAAAGTTAAATAAAAACTTTCTTTATTCATATTTCTTGTAAACTAGAAGCTAAAATCCAACTGTTAAATTTATCTGGATAACCTCTCCACTTCACTAATACTTCTTTTCTGTTACCCGAATAACGAGTGCCAATTATTTTATCTATTTTATATTGTGAGGTGGGGTTGTAAGTGACCTTCTGTAATTCTCTTTCATAAAAAGTACCAACTATTGGTTCATTTTGTAAATCAGTTATTGTATAAACAATCCATGGAGATCTATCAATTATTGAAGATATAATAAATATTTCATCACTCCAATTGGATTCATATCCTTTTTGGAAAACATGTTTATATTTAGTTATTCGAACATAATCACCCACGTTGAAATTTGGTTTAGAATTTTCTAAAGAAAGTTTGTTTGATCCTCTATCATAAAGATTAGTCCAAACTGTCATAATATTGTTGGAACTTACATCACATGGGCACATCTTAATACTCGAGTGAATGCTGTGATTATAAGAGTATATTAAATCTTGTAAAACATCGACATATCTATAAGTATTATTATGAGTGAAATAACGCCACATTTTCATTTTTAGAGTTCTTTGAAATCGTTCAACAATACTAGCCTTAATATCAGGATTGTTAGTGGTATAGTAATTTATCTTTTTGGATTTAAAGTATTTTTGTACATCTTTTGAAATAAATTCTGTACCTTTATCAGATTGTATGTGAGTAGGTGTTGAATTACTTTCAGTAAATATACTTTCAAAACATTCTTTAGTTGTTTCTGAGTTTTTCTTTTTCATTGGTCTTGCAAAAGCATATTTACTAAATACATCAATAACACAAAGTATGTAGTTGAAACCATCATTATATTGAGCATAAGTTCGCATATCACTTAAATCAGCTTGCCACAACTCATTAATGTTTGATAGAATGTACCTATTACGCGGGAATTTTTTCCGAATGGGTTTATGTAGTGTATATGTTTCTTGTGATTGTAACCATTCCTTTACTTGCTTTTTATCCATTTTCTCCTTCATAGCTTTTGATAATTTATCAATACTACCAAAACCAGCGGGGTTAGATGGATCATAATAAATCCTGTTAATTTCTTCTAGTACGGGGTCCATTTTTCCCAATCGATCTTTTTACGTATTTTAGTTATAGATCTTTTATCTCCACTGCTCGGTGTAGAAAACTCTTGAACTTCAATCTCAGAGGTTTTGTTCAGATCTTTTGCTTGAAGTTGGTTAATAAACTCACATCTCTTTGGATTTCCAATATAAGTAAGTGGTACTTTAATATCTTTTAATGCTTTAGCAAATCTATCCCACCCTATCGGATCACTTTTTTTAAGGGTCTAAGTGAATCATTTATTAAATCAACAATATTACTTCCTGGAATTTTTTCATTATCAATTATGACTGTGCCTTCATTATCCCAACGTATTTTACTTTTACTTATTCCAATTAAGTTTAATAATGACTCACCTTTTTTATTATAAGTTTTTGGAATTAAACTGAGTATTTGTGTTGGTGAATACAGTGGATTTGCTTCACTTTCTATACTTTTAATAGATCCTTTCTCCTCTAACAAAGATTCAGCATCAACTGAACTTTTTAGATCTCTATCTTTATTTTTAAAACCAATTTTAGATCCATATGAATCTTCATTAGATGTATCAGAATAAATTGGAAATCTGAGTGGTTGACGATCCTCTTCGGTAAAGTGAAGGTACCTTTGTAGTGTTTGTAAATATAACATCCACTTCTTTCGGTCTTCCGTCTTACTATTCATAATATTTTGCATTTCAATATCTAGTCGAGACAAATTACTAGTAACCTTATTTTCTTGTTTTAATTTTTCAATCAATCCAGGTTCAATAAGTATCATTTTCTTAGCATTTTCCATGTTAACTGGCTAGTCCACTTACTAATCCACTCAATATTGCACCTAATATTATTGGTAAGAAAGCCCCTCCTTTTTGTATAATAATATTTTTTCTTAGTTTATGTGTACACTTATGCACCAGTTTACGGAGTATATTTTTGTGTTTATTCAATTTTTGTTTATCTTGATCTTTGAGAGGTATCTTTCCTTGTAAAACGTTATGAATACATTCACAAATACAATTTATTTCTTCTTCATCACACGTTTTAAGTAACGCTCTTTGATATTTTGGTTTAAGCGTATGCAAAGCGTTTAGCAAATGTTTATGCGTGGTGAGTCGACGATGCATCATTTAGAAATGATTTGAATTGTTTGATTCTTGGTGTATTTAAACTCTTTCGTGGGGACGTAGACTGTGCAGTAACCATTAAATGGGAATACATTTGTCTTGATACGACAAAAATCATTTGTATTCTGTTTTAAATCTATCATTAAATATCCATGCGCTTCGAAAGTTGCATCCCTGTAGGCGTCTTCAATGAATTTTGGGTTATCTGGTGACACTTGACGTGCTAAATATCTTATTTGAGTTTTATCTCGAGGGTTTTTAAAATAAATTATATAACTTGAGTTTAAAGAAATGTCTCTTTGACCTTTACCTTGATGAAATAAATTTTGTGTTAAATAAAATACACTAAGATTCCTGTGATGACTACCTTTTGTAAATATATCCACAATTCTTCCATCAGACTCTCTCATTAGATCATCAATAATAATAAGGTGTGGGTTTTCACCATCAAACATATTAAGATTTGGAATTCCTTGATGATAGTTAACATTTGGTAAATTATATAAAGGCTGCATTTCATCAAAGCACCATGTGATCTGATTAAAATCACAATTACATATTTCTTTAACTGATTTTATGAAATTTGTTACAAAATTTGACTTCCCACATCCACTTGGTCCTGCCACAATAGCAGTAAACGGATGGATAAAGTGATACATTTCACACGTCTAGAGTTTTAAAGGGATGAAATAAAAATGAAAATGTCGGTGTAAAATTACTATATATTGACAAAATTATATACCTAAAACATATAATTTGCGAAAAACAGAATGTTTTGTATACTATTTCTAATACATTTAGTACTTATCAGAAATAAAAACTACAATTATTTTTTGCACTATTTACAATCAAACAATAAATTTTAAATGAACTATTATATAATATTATAGTAATATCATAATTTTGCAATCAAAACAAATTTTGTATATACACACAGAAATAAAAGTAAAAAGTATTACACTTAACGTAATTTATAATGTCCCCAAGCCAATGTATCAATGTTGTTGTCCATAATACATCGTTTGGTATCATTATATGACAAAGATGTTTTATTTATTTTTTGTGTAAAAATAGTGTGTTTGATTGACTTAAATCGAAGCATACTACAATATAATACATTTTTATTAAACAAACACGATTTGTAATTTTCCATATTCATTTTTTTGGTAACACTTTTGTTAACTCCTTTTGCTTTTGCTATAAATTTATCTTCTATTTCTAAGGCATACATTTTTGATCGCAACCCTACAAATTCCTTCAATACTTTACCATTATTCTCATCTTTAAAAAAACCTAACTTTTTTTTATTTATTTTTGGATATCCGTAAATATTATTTTCCGGGTAATCTGATGTATCGAAATAGTGAAGTAGATCTGGTTTTATATCCTCATAAAAATTATCTGTAAAAATTTGATATATCAAACTATCGGTATCGGTGTACAATAACTTAATTTTATTATGAAACTTTTTAATCATGTAGTTATAATGAAATTCATACATAAGGGTCTTAGATATATCTAAAATACAAAATCCTAAATAAATCGGTTTATCATAAATTAACTTTGTTTTCCGTAATTGTATTGCGACTAAATGTTCTGAAAATATTGATAAACTATGGAATTCTGGTTTTGCAATCCAATCCTGAGCACCTAAAACTTTACCACGATTATCCCAGTGAGTTAGTAGTTTAACGTTTACTCTTTTTTCAATATTTTCCATAGTCTTACCGAAGACAGAATTATTCATTAATTTAAAAAAGTCTTTTTCAAAGTTTGATGTAGCTAACGTTCTCAAACTAGTATTTAAGTCTATGTATTTCTTTAACCAAGAACTCTGTTTAAATTTTAAAATTCTATGTACTTTCATTAATTTAATCCCCATTTCAACGCATTGTTTTAAATTCCTGTAATGAATGATGTATTTATTTTTATTATTTAAATTAGGAACTAATTTAGATTCTTTAGTATTACCCACACATATGTTTTCAGGACATAACGGAAAGTCAGAATGCAAATCATGAAGTTCATCAGGATATTCCAAATCAACTTCTAAAACATAACCGAAATCAGAGTTATCCGAAACATTATAATCTGTATTAGAATCTACCCATTCAAAACCACCAACAGGAAGAGATTGAGACATTGCCCAACCATATAAATTATTCGCATCAAAATATGTGAGATATGAATTAGGTATTTCGCTATCATAATCTTCCATGAATTTATTATTTGCTCTAGCAAAACGATTGCTACACTGAGATATACCCCCTCTAATACCAGCTTTAAAAAAAGCAACTTTGTCATAGTCTGTTAATAATTCTAATTCTATTTTTGTAAATTTTAACATTGCATCCCAACTTAAACCTGGGGCAGTATAGTAATGAGCAGGATCTAGTCCATAAGTTTTTATACAAAGCTTTCTAAAGTTTTCGAATACATCAGTCAAAAGTAAAACATCAGTTTTTAAATATAAATTGGAATAATCAGACATACTACTACACTTAAAATGTTGCCAAATATCTTTTGCGTGATTATAATCATCATTTGAAATATTTGAATCTGTGAGTGAACTATAAAATTGGTGTTGATCAGGAAGTGATGGATGTTTCAAGCAATCACTATTACACATAAATTCATAAGGATAAATACCTTTCCGTCTTAAACGTGAAAAATCTTCATTATTAGGATAGTTCCTTTTTAATTCTGTAAACTGATCATCATTAAGATTTTTAGCTAGTTGATCTAAACTACACGATAAAAATTTCAGTGAATCTACGAATCTTAAACTTACTGGTTGATTATTTATTGTTAACTGTTTTGAAAATGATATGTATCGTTCTTTGTTTTGTGGAATAACTTCAACTTTGTTATCATCGAGGTTTAATGCATGGACAATGAAATGAGCATCGTAGTGACTGAGGTTATGTAAAAATATTGGGATATGACGAGGGGTTCTGTACTTAGAACTACACACTTGATGTGCAACACCCCTAAAACTACCAGTGTGCCAATCAAAATCGTAAAACAGATCTTCATTTAACTCAGTTTCACAAATATGACATATGTTTGAATTTGAAATTTTAATTTTATCTTCATCTGATAATGGAACGGGACATTTTTGGAAACTATTTTTTTTAACTATTGCTTTCACATCTTCACAAAGGCGATTCATAAACACTTGTGCACAGTTTGACCCACTATATGTCTCATATTTTGATAATCTGTTATCATATGAACATTTAATGTAATATCCAAAACTATACACTTCATGTTTTTGAATATTAATTGTACTAGGCTTGGATGGATCGTTACTACATGATTCTATCGGATTCAAAAATGCCTCAAAGTCTGCATAAATCACAAACGGCATTTCCAACTTTTTCGCGAATTTATCAAATTTTAATTTATTATTTGAGGTTGCTTTACCAAACCAATCCTTTTTGGAATCCACACCGTTTGGTAATTCTGTACAAATGTGCGCGCAATCATATTGTTGATGGTTATTAAGTCTTTCCTTTGATGGGAAATGAAGTAAACATGAATCACATATACAAACTGCATGATGTTGTCTTGATATTTGTGAACTTACTAATCGCGATAAGTTTTTAATATAACAGTAATGATTGTTAGTACCATTCGATATATATAGTAGGTTAATATGATTAGGTGTACGACATTTTGATAAATATAAAGGACCTACAACAGAATTACACTTTTTTTCTTTATTATACTCTAAACCAAAAACATTAATACTAATATTGTTTAATTTCTCTACTTTTGATATATCTGCAATTTTAACCGGAAAAGAAATACCAGTAAATTTTAATTTATTTCCATGAATTGCGTAAGATGCTACCCGATCTACATTTTTACATACAGGATATAAACCGGAGAGTAATGCCCATTTGAAACACATATTATCATTATTTTTAACATTGATTACAGCTTTTTTTGATTTAATATCTTGAGGAAGGTTGATGTATGAACTACCACGTAGGGGGTTGAATTTGTTAACATTCATATCTATGTATTTAATTTGATTAAGACTCCAACCACTATCTTTTTTTTCAAATTGACAAATTTTACCGACTACTGTGTCTATTAATGATGAATAAAAAATATTTAAGTCATCTCCTTGACATATTATGTAATTAAACGTTTGAAAATCAAACGTATTTTTAATATCTTTAGTTTGTTGTATGAAATCAGCATGCAATATGAAGTTTATTTTACAAATTGTGTGTTGTTGAATACATTCATTTATCAAAAATAAGATATCGATTTTTAATGAATTTAAAAGCGATTCCGGCGTTTCAAAATATTGCCCTGATTGATGTGTTTTACTATTAATTCTATATGTTAAAATTCGATTGCCAAAAGCGGTTTCAACAACTGTAACATTCGTTAATGAATTATGTGATTTTAAAAGATTATTTTTATGTGTATTGCTTTTTAAATGGTTGTTTAAATACCTTTTATTAATATAAACATGACATTTATCACATTCCACCTTATTGTTGTCAACGTCATTGGTTTCAATTGATGATGTAGAAGCTCCTTCGTCAAATTTTGCTTTCTTGGTAACCTTATTTTCATCGGCAGTGATACCTTGTTTGATACCTCTTCCAACTTGTTGTTGGCTGTAACAAAAAAGAAAATTGTTAGACAAATCTTAAAATAAAACATTAATACAATAATATTTCTTATTGAGTTTGTACTTCTAATACTTACATCAACGTTGTTTCAACCATCAAACATTGATTATACAACTCATCATCATACGATGAATTGAACAGTTCACGCTTCTCCATTTCATCACAAACTTTAGACAGCTCCTGATTGAATTCACTGTTGGATTGTTCTATATTCTCCTCAATGGGTGCGGAAAAGAAAGAACTGATGCATATTTCACTGAAGTTTTCCATTTTTATAATAAAGAAAAAAGTATGTAGCACAGTAAGTAACAGTTAAGTGTTTTGCTAGGAAAGTCATCTAAAAATCTAATGAGTACACAGAAGTACTTTAAGTAAACAGAATCACATTCACTAATCCACTAATGAGTGTCATTGTTAAAAAAGTATTTTTTAACTTTTTCACTTTCTGCTATTGTCTTTGTAATATTGTATACGAGACCGTTTGTGTTGTCGTAGATGCTATCCTTATTATTCTTTACGTAATATTTAATCCTCGTGGTAGCGTGCTTCCAGTGATCACTAATTGGAATCTTGGATAGTTTCTTCATATCATACATTTCAATTTTTATGAGATGCGTCGCTTGGTCTCCGTCGTCAGAATTTGTAGAGATGTATGATACGCCATCTCTAGCAGCTCGTGCCACAGTCGACGATAGCAGCTTCTTCCTTTTTATTTTTGGTGTCACTTCAAAAAATTGATCAATCGGTTGCGATTTCCTTTTTCCTCCATCGTCTGTGTTAATAACGACGATGTCATCACTCTCTTCTTCGTGTTGGGGAGAGAGTGGCGAGTAGTAATACTGTTTATAGGTATTTTCATTATCGTCTGCGAAGTTGAATGATCTCTGCAACAACAGAGTTATCACGTTAATATCAATTAGTTTACACTTAATCTGACACACACACACACACACGTTAGGAAACAACAACAGAAATACAAGTAAGTTTGTCAATAGAATAAACACTTACCTCCATGACCATTGATGCGTTGAAGTAAGTAACACAAACGTAGTATTGGTAGACGTACACAATCCACTGTGGTCAAACGACCATAGACTGACTGCATGACTGCAACTGTTCGATCTTATATAGCACCATTCTTATCTGAACTCTATGAGTCAACAAATTTATCGCACATCGCAACAGGCATGAACTTGTTTTGTGATTCCCAAAAGAATGCGATATTTAATATTTACAAATCACTATAATTGAACATTCGTATGACAACCATTGAATAGATTAGTACTGTAATAATTTGTTAATAACAGTAATATCATGGACACACTAGAATTACAAAAGCATATGAAAAAGATTCATGTCAGTCTAGAAAATAATGTTTATGCTGCTAATAGACTACCTATGTATACACATGTACCAACGTATATAATATGCAATTTGGATGCGGATGATAAACCAGGGTCACACTGGATAGCTGTACATATCGATGCGAATGGCATCGGTCAATATTTTGATTCATATGGACGAACACCTGAGCGATATCATCTTCAGTTTTTGAAAAGGAATTGTAAGAGATGGGACTGGAATGTTGATAGGATTCAGAATGATTGGACTTCAGTTTGTGGTGAATATTGCTTAATGTATTTGCTATTTAAGTTTCAGGGATGTTCAATGCATAGTTTTACGAACATATTTACAGGGAACACACTGTACAATGATATTTTTGTGGATGAGATGTTCCACTCATATTTTGTAGAAAAAAGTAATAAATTAATTAGAAAATTAAAATGAATGATTGTGTTTTATTGATGACATAGGAAATGAAAGATAATGAGGGTTACCAGTGAGTAATAGATAAGAACGCCAAAAGGGTGTTCGAAGTATAGATAATAACAATGGAGCGTTGATGAGGGTCAGGAACACCGGAAATGAATGAGATAACAATAAATGGATTTGCAATTGATTTGCATAACTCCAGAACCATGCATCCTACACAAAAAAGGACTGCAGAAACGTGATCAGAGCATGCCAAAGCATGCGACTGATTCTCCCGGATTTGACCTGTCAAACGCGTGAGCCAGAACCGGTGAATCATCACTACTGCCGTCGCCGATACCACGAATAGAGGAAATCACGGCAGAGGGCGCGCTGGGCCCGCAGACGCGCTGGGCCCGTAGGCCGCAGACTGGAGTAGCCAGTAGCAGCGCGACAGTCGCCGCGTCGCGGGTCACGAAATGCTGCTCATGAATATGAGCCTCTAGCATGGCTTGAAACTAGTCGAGTTCTTCGTCAAATTACCTCTATTACATGAGTAAACCGAAAACATAATAATTTATTTGCATACATGTAGTAAACAGCGGTTATTTCAATATGACAGACACTCCAATTTCATCTGTATTGACGAATTCCGAATACTCAACCGATTTTAGCTAATTTTTTGTACAAATATTTGTAGCAGCATAGTAGCATAGTAGATAGTTATCGGGAAACTCCACACAAAGATATAAGGGCTACTGGGAACTTTACAAAACCCAAAAAGTATGAGAAACTTTTTATTATATACTACCTTCTGCCAGCGGCTTCGCTCGCGTACCCAGGGGTGAAAAGTAGCCTATGTGGTACTCCAGTTCATAATTTAGCCGCCGTTTTTTTTTAAGGGTGAGAATCATCGAATGACTGCTCCCGCCTGGGGAGGCAGGAGGGAGTGTCAAACTCTTACTGACTAAAAACCACCCTGTTTCGTTGGCTGGGTTGCGAGGAGGCAGCGCTGCTTCACGCGTCCCGCCTCCTCTTGAGCTAGCATAACTGCTTCGCAAAAGGAGGAGTCGGCATCCCAGTCCCCCTCGCTCCGCATTATGACCTGCACTAGGCCCGGACGTGAGAGGTCGCCATCGCTGAGCATCATCGCTTCCCCGAGAGCCCGGCGGTGCTCAGCCCACGCAGGGCATTCCGCTACAGTTAGCCGCCGTCTAACGTATCCAGCCGTTTCGACGTGATTGACTAACAAACAAACAAACACACAGACCAGACCAGAATAATATTAGCAGCATAGTACGATTATATTTTTATCATAAATTAGCTGATCCGGCAATACATATGTATGTACCTCTACATGTTAGGTACTAATAAAACAAAAATCAAAAACGATATTTTCTCATTTCCTTCTGGGAAATCAGCCATTGTCAATATTTCAGGTGAACTAGGAGATATATAAATGTAGTTTTTATGGTGTAAGCAGAAACCGTGGTTCGAGGGACAATAACAGTGGTTTGGCGAACGTTTGGCATGTTTCCATATTGTACGGACAATGCTGAACTTCTAAGAAATAATGGCAGCATTGTTTTGCGTTGGAATTTTATTATTATTGGCTCTCCTGTCTATTTGTTCGTACATCCATATAATGTTTATAAGAAGTTATGTATTTTTTTTTTCATTAGATACGTACTTAATGTGCCTACCCAACTACTTATACATTGAACAAAAGGGATTTGTTAAAAAGTGCGTTGTCTCTGATACTAAATATCAACCTGTCTGTTTGTTTTTAACTGTCGTGAGATATACTGAATTAACTAAAAATGACGGTTTGTTCAAGTAAATATACTGAGAAAAGCTCTACTAGTATCCAGTCACAGAGGGACTCCTCCTTATGAGTAGGCTGTGCGACATCGCCGCGACCAGTCACGCACAACGCACCTGTGACTCTCTGTTGTTGCGGGTGTCCATGGGCGGCGCTGATCGCTTACCATCAAGTGACCCGTTCGCTTGTTTGTCTCCTATTCCATAAAAAAAATCATCTACCAGATTTGGAAAACATTTGGAGGCATGGGCTCTTGGTTGAGAATCCGGTTAACACTACGTGAAGTACAAGTTAGGTGATAATATCGTCATTGTAATCCTTTGCGCGTCCACTGTTGATCACAGGCCTCCCAACGAGTGCCCTTTTCAGGTGCTGAGGGTGGCCAGAGTGCTTTATGTGAGGTAAGAATCACACACTCCCTAGTCATTCTCCCCAAAACGCTTGGCGCCTTTTGAAGGTTTTCCCCAGTAATAAAAAAAGGCATTCCGAAGAACACGTCACTGAATTTTTAATCTTTTATATCTTCATATTCAATTTTTTATTGCATTATATCAAATGTACAATAGGTGTTACGTAATTGAGTACAGTTTCAACATGAAACCCGGTTAGGGCGCGGTAACATATAGAGCAAAATATAATCTAATTAACTTACTTAAAATATTATCACATAAAAAAAGTTATTGTTTTCATTCTAAACATTAACATTTTCCCTTAAATTTATTTTAATGTGCATTTAAATTTAAATTTCTTAGTTGTATTTACATAAATACACGACACAGTGATATACTATATTACGTATACAACTTTAAAGTCAAATTTTACATGTAGGCAGGTATTGGACTTTAGACCTGATAAATAAAAAAAAGGAAATAAATCTATTATTAGGCCAGTAATATAAAAAATTATCAACCATTAACTAATTCTAATAAATACTTAGGTATCTTATTGTAATCGTGTATTGTAATTTTTATCGAAATCTGTGAATCTATTTTCCTCGTCGCTTTTCTATATTTAGTACCTATCTACTAATTGAACGTGTGAGTCATGCGCAAGAGTAGGACGACCTGACATTTGGAATTTGAATTTGTTCCGTTAAAAATAAGGTTGAATTTTATTTAAATTCAGATGGTAGTACAAGCGTGTTCAATTAGCTAAATTGTGAATTGGACGTCTTGTCTTTTCTTTTTTTTTTGTTGTTCTTTAATATGGTTTTCTAAAGGTTTTTATTCGAAATATTCTTAGAATTAATTCTTAATGCCTTGTTGGTCGAATTAGCAAGGGTGGCCAAGCTTGAAGTTTTGGTTTCCACTCGATTTTAACCTAATTCTTCGTAATATCATTGGTTCTAGGTCTGTGACATGATTGGCAAAAATCTTTTTTTTTTAGCAAAAATGGTAATAATACGGCTATCAAAAGTGAATCTCTGGAACTGCGGATTCAAATTGGAATTATATTTTTGTGTTGAATATTTCATTTATTTTTTAAAGAAAATAGGCCATAATACATCGAGCTAAGACTAATAGAAGTCAGTGCGTGAAGTACTGCGCGGGAGTATGCCAGTCTGTTCAAAGATAGGGATAATTTATTTTCTGCGCACGAACAATTATATATACTTCCCAAAGTCTATTAAATTTTTATTACTTATTTAAATATAAGTACATAATACGATAATTAATTTATTTACAGTAAATAGTAATATCTCAGTAATACATCTCAGGGAAAAAAACAAAAAAAAACAAAAACAAAAATATTGATAACACAAATAAAATTATGTTTTTATTTGTGTTATCAATATTTTATTATATTACTAATAACTCACAATGAAAGGGTACTTTGAAATTAAAATCTAGTAAAATCAACCAATATTAACAAAAGGTTTAATTTTTACAAACATAGGCCTTACGTATAAGTTTGTTTTACGAAATGTAATCGAAAAGAGACCACGGTCAACGGTCTGATTGCCCGGCTTTTTTAATCCGAACGCGGTCTCGTTTTGATTATATTTCGTAAAACAAACTCGTACCAAGCCCTCAGGTATTTATGCAAGTTTGTTGAGATTTTTCCATCTATACCTACTCCATTTTTCTAAAATCTAACATGCAGTTTTCTAACAGAAACGCCAATCCATTGTAATTTTACATACCTTTTTTAAGGGGGGAAAATGATCGAATGATTGCTCCCGCCTGGGTGAGGCGGGAGGGAGAGTCAGACTCTTACTGACTATAAACCACCCCGTTCCTTCTCCTGCACGTCGAGCTGGAGCCCGGTAACCCGTTAGGTTCGCCGTGACTCCGAATCGGCATCGGCCCTGTTGCGTCCCATCTGTGCGCGCAGAACGCGACGCGCCGTACGCTCGGGTCTGTTTCTGGCCGGATGGGGAACCGCACTTACGGTGGCCGGAGATTGTCCCGTGATCCCGACGCCCGGTGTGTCCTTCGCGATGGCTGGGTTGCGAGGAGGCAGCGCTTTGCTGCCTCACGCGTCCCGCCTCCTCCTTAACTAGCATAACTGCTTCGCAAAAGGAGGAGGCGGCATCCCAGTCCCCCTCGCTCCGCATCATGACCTGCACTATTATAGGCCCGGACGCGAGAGGTCGCCATCGCTGATCACTTCCCTGAGGGCACGGCGGTGCTCAGCCCACGCAGGGCATTCCGCTACAAATTTTAAATACCTTAGGGCCGATATTTCAATGCTCAGCTAAATTTTAACTGCGGATAAACTCTCAATATTTGACAATTCTTCCATATTAAAAACTGTAAACTATCAATTTTATTCCACAGTTAAGGGTTAACTGATGATTGAAAAATCGGCCCTGGCTCTCATTGACCCTATAACCTTTTAAATACTTAATTCAAGATTTTTTAACACAACCATCTTTTACTTTCTTGCAGCACCCCGTGGCAACACCCACTTATGTATAATCTACACAGAATAGGTCTTACTCTATAGTATAGAGAAGGTCGCTTAGTTTGACCAAAATTTAATTAAATTTTCGTTAATTAACACGTTTCACCAACATATTTCTAATCATTATCCTGTTATTTTTCTCTTCATTAGTCCGTTCATTGGAAATCAGCGAGTGTTTCCGAAATTAGAATTTTACCGCGAATTGCTCCAGCCGTTTTCGAGATCTGCGATTGGAATGGACAAGTTTCGCGATTCATTTTGATTTGGAGTATCATTAATAAGAATAGTGTTATGGATCATTGGATTGTTTAATATAGAATTATTGTTAATTTATTTGTTAACAAAATCCCACTAAGTAATGTTGATAAGGATTTAGTAAATCCCAACAATTCGAGCAGTTTATCGTTCGAGTGGTATGAGATTACCTAAGTCATTTCTTGTTAAAAATGTTGATTGTACGTGTGATAAATACAAGTAAATCCGGGTAGATTATATTGCAACAGGCGCCATGTTACGATACCTTTAGTTTAATACTGAGAATTATTCTCGAAAATGAAAAAAATAATTTAAGATTGTCATTTAGGTAGTAAAATCTGTTGTACCTATAGATTTAACAAAGCTAAATTTGAAAGTATGATATGAAAGTTAAATTACTTCTTTCGTTCCCATCGTGAGCATAATAGAGGTATAATCTTTATTGAGTGGAACCAAATATTTACGTCAGCTATTCAATTGCATTACGCCTTTTTATCGATTGTATCATCATGGAGACTCCGTGCTACTACTGAGATTTTTTTTAAAACCCAGTAATACTTTGCCCGACCCGGGAATCGAACCCGAGACCCCTTGCCCGGCAGTTGCATTTGCGACCACTGGGCCAACGAGGCAGGGAGTAGGAGTCTCAGTAGCACGGAGTCTGGAATTGTACCAGGTATGACAATACGCTCACTCCCAATTACATGGGACTCATAACGTAAATAGTGAAAAGTGGGTGTTACCTTGTACAGTGGCATAATGTGCACCTCTGCCTACCCCTTCGGGGATAAATGGCGTGATGTTACGTTATGTTATGTAGATATTTGAATAATTATGTTTGTTTTCCCTACTTAATCAAAGCAACGGAAGTCTATAAAGTTATAAATTATAATATATACTAATAATTTTGCAAATTCGCAGTTTAATTGCTCTCAGACTTCTCCAAGTTCTTTCGAAGTTAAAGGTTTGTCTTAATAAGCGCAAAGTTTTGAGCGAACTACAAGAAAACTTACGAAGAGTAAACATAGGAGCCAAACTTCTAATTATAGGCAAACACTGTTAACAATGTAACTTCATATCATGTTTGTTTATCCTCCAAAACTTTTCTTAGAGATCAAACTGGCCATTTTTGTAACTTTTTGCGGATCATAGAGGGCGCTGCATGCGAATATTAATCCCATATATTGGTCACAAACAATAACACTCATGTATGTTGCTTTGGTGAGTTGTGTGAGCTTATAATTAGCTACACACGAATAAATTTTCCTACAATAACATCTACAAATATCTTGTTTTGATCCTCATTCATTATTTTTCGAGAAATTGGGTTAACGTTAAAGCAAATATGATATTGTATCTGTTGATACTTTAGAGCTTTACGCAATAGGTTTGCATTGTGTATGAAATTTATAATTTTCTCATTTTATAATATCTTCACATAAAATCTGTGCATTGACAGGCACTCCTAATAAAAATAAACTTTTTTATAAATTACATAATTTACAAAGTGAGATTCCTAAGTGGCAACTACTAAGGGTGTTTTGAATTCTATATTTATAGAGGTATATGGAAAATACACACACATACACACATCCACAGTCTATGAAAGCCCACTGCTGGGTCCCTTCCAACTGGGTATATTGCCCGTGGGCCCGTGATATATTGCCGACTTGCCAATCTGTAATTACACGCGGAAGGAGTTACTGAAGAAGCCCTTAGAGGGCTTGTGTTTCGGTAACTACCTAAAATTAGGAATATTATGGAAAATACTGTTTTCTCACACGACAAGGTTTGAGCATTAATCACCACGCTTGCTCAATGCGGGTTGGCGATTTCAAACTTATAATATGCGATTAAAAGCCTAGGTTTCCTCACTGTGTTTTCCTTCACCGTTTGTCAGTGGTATCTAGAAAATATTAGAAAGGACTTATAACTCGGAAAACGTCACATTGGTACTTGCCATTGGTAGGTTTTGAACCCTCATGCATGAGAAGTGGGCGTCTCTAACCTCCGGGCCAACACGACACGATACGGAAAATACACATGTGCATATGCATTAGAAACCTATACGGACCGTAATTAGATTAAGACCTTCGGTTGGAGAAGTTGTATTCCGATAATTTTAGGAATCTACGGAAGAACAGTACCGTCACTATATCGTTCGAGGCCCGTGGCAATATCATCGGATTTGCGCCCCGTCCCTAATAAAAATAGAGAAGTTCAGAGGAAAACCTCTGAACGGGGTCCCTTCCAACTGGGTATATTGCCGGTGGGCCCGTGATATATTGCCGACTTGCCAATCTGTAATTACACGCGGAAGGAGTTACTGAAGAAGCCCTTAGAGGGCTTGTGTTTCGGTAACTACCTAAAATTAGGAATATTATGGAAAATACTGTTTTCTCACAACACTAATAAGGAAAAGTGAGAGACAAATAGATAACATCACTTATCTACAAAGTTATTATTGTCAAAACAAAAATAGTTTGTCTAATCATTGTATTCAGTGTGACACATGCCATTTCACACTGATAAAGGGTCATTTTACAAATTGGAAATTTTGAAACAATGTGTCATCACAAAGTATCTTGATAGAGTGTACATTAATCACCGATTTCCTGAAAATCGTATGGAATTTGAGGCGACGGCGCATACGATAACGCAAATCTAAGTTACGCTATCAAATAAACAATCAAGATTCTTTATCAGAGTATTAAGATGTACTTATCAAGTATTGTAAGTAAACACAATCTGCAATGTTGTATGTGAAAATATTATTAAACGTGTTATTTTTCCCGGATGACCATGAATTGTATAAAAATTTTGATGACTGTAACTGTTTTTTTTATGGAATAGTTGACACACTAGCAGACGGATCACCTAATGGTAAGCATTGCGTACAACGCGTCGCATTCCGCGTGCGCCTCAAAGAGCCATCAGACCACCACGGATGGGACTCAGTACGGCTGATGCCCGAAGGCCTAACGCGTAGGCGGGGCCACAGCTCGAAGAGCAGGAGTAGGAACGGGGTGGTTTTTAATCAGTAAGATTCTTACACTCTCTCTCGCCTAACCCAAGGCGGGAGAAGGCATTAGATGATTTTCCCCACTCAAAAAATAGAAGCATTTAGCACTCCCATGCAGGATATACTGCCATGCATATTCTGGTGTCGCAGGTATCATGGACACAGTCACTAGGCATTGCCAGTCTATAGATAGTATAGCCAGACAATATGAATTGATGAAAAGAAAACAACTTGCCAAATTATCTGTTGAATTTCTCAATTTCATTAATTCATTAATTTATCGAAGAAGTGGAGGAACCCGACACAGTGAAGAACATGGATCTCTGTGAGAATATTCTCAATACAGAAAAATCCGAAAGCTTAATAACTTAACGTGTGTCTTATCTTATTCAGTAGTCTAAACTAATTAGCCATATCCACTAGACCGTATCTGCAGGTGATTCCGTTTTTAGCAATAAGTCAAGGCGTTTAATCTACCTACCATTACATTATTTTTGATAATATTTGATAAGCAAGGATTATGGATAGGTAGGCACAATATTTCACAACACTGACTAAATATTAAAATACTTCAAAAATGGAGTTTTCCTTAAAATATTGACATTATGACACATCCATAATTGTTCAAAATGCTTATTAGATAGGTATTTATTTGGTAGTTTTGAATTCGCTAATGTATCTGTAACTCGATTATGGTGGAAAATTACACTTTTGAGTTGCATTCGTTCTCACGCCTCTTTATCCCCGAAGAGGTAGGCAGAGGTGCATATTACGGCACTTAATGCTGTTACTAAGTAACACCCACTTTTCACTATTTGTGTTATGAGTCTCATGTAATAGGGGATGAGCCTATTGCCATATACCGCACAATTCCAAACTCCGTGCTACCACTGAGATTTTTTAAAAACCTAGTTATACTTTGCAACACCCGAGAATCGAACCCGAGACCCCTTGCCCGGTAGTCGCACTTTCGACCACTTTAAGCACGCGAAAGCATAAGATCTAAAACCAGTCCTAAACTACCAGTTGACGATTTTTTTTTAAGGGGGGAAATTCATCGAATGACTGCTCCCGCCTGGGTGAGGCGGGAGGGAGTGTCAGACTCTTACTGACTAAAAACCACCCCGTTCCTTCTCCTGCACGTCGAGTCGGAGCCCCGGTTACCCGTTAGGTTCTCCGCGACACCAATTGACGATAAGCATCCCCTAAACTTTCAATAGCTTTACTGTGGTTCACAAGCCACATTATAAGCGAGAGCCTTAGGACGTGTATTGGATAGTGATGGTGATAATAATGATGAAGAATTACCACATCATTTCATATCTACAGGTCACGACGCGACAGAGATTAGAGATAGCAGTGAAACGACTCACGATGACTCATCATCATCAGTCTATTAATAATTCACCTATCAGATTTCGTTTCTAATATTATTTTAATCTCTAATTGTGATAGTACCGGCCGAATCTAATGCGTATAATATAATTCTTTTTATCGACCATCCATCTGTCTCAAACACGATTGTTTTTTTTTTCTCGTCATTAATTTACACCGTTAAATTTTAGTCGTTTTAATCCCATGGACCTGTGGTTTAACTAACAGAATACTACTCATTACAAGCTTGTACTGCGGTGTAACATAAAAAATAAATAAATTAGCAAATGATAAGATTATACTCGCAAAATGTATGAAACCAAAAGTTGCGCCACGAGATAGTTACCTACGTCGTCGTCGGTCGTTGCGTATCGTCGACGGTCGGGCAGTGTAGGTACCTTGGGGCCCAATAGGGCCGATGCCGGATGCCGGAGAAGGAACGGGGTGGTTTTTAGTCAGTAAGAGTCTGACACTCCCTCCCGCCTCACCCAGGCGGGAGCAGTCATTCGATGATTTTCCCCCCTTAAAAAAAAAAAAAACACGGCGGCTATTGACTCGATCAACTGATGTTTGCGAGTCCACGTTGACCAGCGACCGCGTAAATGTTGTTAGGTTGTTACTGATAGGAATGCTGCCTACTAACGGTTCGCATTATTTATTCACTCATACGAGAATTGATTCGAGTTAAAAAGTACTTTATTTTTTAATTTTATCTTTACAAATCGATAGTGTTTCATGGACCAGTTCGAACCTCCAAGGGATTAAAACGATTCAAATTTAACGGTGTATAATAGGTGCTAGATAGTCATACTGCTTAAAATTGTGGTATCTTTAATGTCTATCAGAGTATTAGAGCCTATTAGGTAGAATTCAGCTTTATTAGTATGTCTCACGATTATTATTATAAAATTCAGCTTTATTTAAAAGTTTCATCCAAAGTTAAAAAAGTATACATACCATTACAGAAGGATGAGCAACACAATAAACAAATTAAGATTTCAAAGAATGCCTCGTCATTTTCAAGAACAAACCAAATATTTTAATATTGAAGAACTTGAACACATATCTTCAATTCTTCATTAGCAACCGATGACTCAGAAGACGGACCAAAGAACTATAAGGACAGCTGACGCCTAAATCCGTCCTTAACGCTGACATCATTATTAACATAAACATTTCTTAAATTATTTACAAATTACGCAAAAATGCGTAATGCCTGACGGGGTATTACGTCACACGTTTGATTTGTATATGTTACCTACTGGAGCGCATTAGACACCATGTTATAATGAACGCGTCATTATGCCAGCTTGGAGGAGACGGCGCGCCGTTATCTACATCACTTGCTTACATTATGTTTAATCAGATGATGCAATAAGTGACGTCACAGGTGTTGGATGTATGCAATAATACAGTTTTTATAGTAATATAGTAATAGACTAGGATGTGTGTTAAATCCGTATGTGCATACCTACCTACATATAACTTTAATCACGCAAATAAACTAGGACCGTCTTTAGATGGGGGCCCAATAAGGCTGATGCTGATACGAAGCCGCGGAAGATGTAAAAGGCTACCGGGGCTCCGGCTCGAATTGAAGGAGTAGGAACGGGGTGGTTTTTAGTCAGTAAGAGCCTGACAGTCCCTCTCGCCTCACCCGTGCTACAGAAGACACTGGATGACTTTCCCGCTCAAAAAAAAAGAGTTGGGACTCTTTTTTTATCTCTTGTTTTATTGAGGTATATTGAAGTAGAGTGAAGACAACATCTTTTTTCAGTATTTGTTCTGTTCTGGTTCTGGAACGCTCCTGAATTTTACATATTTGTTAGATAAAAGTTTTAGATAGTTAGATTTAGCCCTGAGCAACACATGTTGCGATGTTTCGTAATCTTAATATTCCTTCTAAACGAATTCGGGCGTAGTTAACCTTAAAATTAGGATCATTCGAAAAGATTTGTTTGTCACAACCGAAAGAGGATCTTTAGTTGGATTATTTAACCTCAAAACCTTTTCAAATAAATACGAATGAAGTTTGGAATTACCTTATTGGTTTTCAGTCTATTTGAGACCTGATTCAGAATTCCTGAACTGAAAAACTTCCTGTAGAAAAAAAATCCATTAACCGTTACCTACTGAACCGTTTGAGTACCGTCATTATAGACACAATTATAGAACAATAGGTCGCGGTCACCGGTGTCCTCGCGGTGTTTGACAGTTTAAACCACCATAAATTTGATCATCAATTGCAGTGCAGACAAAATATCAGTCTATAAGTATAAGTAAAGTTTCAAAACGATTATCAACATCAACTTTAATTTATTACACCCAAAATTGGGCATCTCATCAAGAATTAAGCCATTAACATGATAAGATTCCAAGAAACATATATATATTGGCATTATACACATATACGTATAGTTAGTATGTTTGTACTTGTATCTTATCATAATAATGTATTCTCGGAATAGTCCATTCAATCTTGTTTTGCTTATTGACTCTGTGATAATGAATTCTACAGAACATCTCCACATATGTATAGTATATAATAGTCGCCTATGTATATATATATATATAATTATAGTAAATGTTATGATTTGTTGAAATGAAAACAATAATGTATTGTGTACTCGCGGTTATAGTTTTCGAGAAAAATGTTGGAATGTCTATAACATAACATCATCACGCCTTTTTATCCCCGAAAGGGGTAGGCAGAGGTGCACATTTCGGCACTCAATGCCACTGTACAATGTAACACCCACTTTTGCACTATTTATGTTATGAGTCCCATGTAATAGGGGGTGAGCCTATTGCCATATACCGGGCACAATTCCAGACTCCGTGCTACTACTGAGATTTTTTAAAAACCCAGTAATAGTTTGCCCGACCCGGGAATCGAACCCGAGACCTCTTGACCAGCAGTCGCACTTGCGCCCACTCGGCAAACGAGGAATGTCTATCTTTATTTTAATTGTCTGGGGCTATTCTGATTACTGTAATTTGTCTATGAACTATTATAAATGTATGTATGTATTCATTGGTATGTAAGTAAGCTACTAGTTATTCCCCAGACTCCCCAATTCCCGAATCTCTCACACTCCTCAAATTCCCAATTCCCATAAGGCTGGTAACGCACTTGTAACGCCTCTGGTGTTTCAGGTGTCCATGGGCGACGCCGATTGCTTACCATCAGGTGATCCATCTGCTCGTTTACCGGTTTATCCGATAAAAATAACCTGTAATTCTTTAGTAGCCAAACCTCCCCCACAGACTTTAGGTTATTGAAAGTAATACTAAAGAAAATTTGAGTTTGATTATGGGTCCCTTTATTTTATTTATTTATTCGAAGGAGTACGGCCACATCACAAACATATGACATTCAAAATACACAATAGTAACAAAATAAGGGTCTGATGCATGCGACAATAATGGCGTACATAGCATTGGCAATTCATAGGCTTAACAGTGGCTTAAAAATAAAATACAATTTGAGAATTACGGAAAAGAAAATAACAACAATAGTCCACACCATACACACATTAAAATGAGAATTTAACAAGTTCAATTTTCTATATAATTATCATATGTCTGATTAAAACAAAACAAATTAACAACAAAAACAACAAAAATTAATTAGAATCTATGCCATATTAAGTCTAATAATAATAATTTAATACAAATATAATATAATAAAATGTCAAATCATCGTCAAGAGATTTATAGATACATACCTCTACATAGGCCTCGTAGGAATTTCTACTATGGCTACATGGTAAATCCGGTATTACATAAATACATAATCTGTGCATATGTCTGTGCAAAGCTCCACTAAGTTACGCTTCGGTTGTAAAGGAAAAAAAGAGATTAGGATTATGCAGATTACACATCTGAAATTCAGGCAGAGCTCGTAGCTATGGCTTTGTATTATCCTTTGATCTTGGATCAAGGAAATAGAGATGAGGAAGGTGCTATTCAGATATTTCAAATTAATGCTAAACCAACGAATATATAAAGAAAGAAAGTTTTGTCACTATCCCTACACTCCCCGCGTGTGTTTAATAATAACAATAAGTTTATTTAGCAAAAAGTTACAGAAATGTACATAAGTAGACATAACAAGTGGGTGTTACAATTCTAGGCATTACAGTTTGTTGCAAAGATTTCTGTACAGAATTATAGTAACCCTGCCTCGTAAACTAGGATATCCTGTATTTTAAGAGACAGTGTCCAGCTTATAAATTTACCATTTTTATACAACAGTGGACAATGTCGATCTGCCGTTTAAACTTGATAGCAGTAATAGTTGTGAGTGTACGAGTAGAATGTGGAGTGGATGTGTAGTGGTGTGATGTGGTATGTGTTTGTTGTGGTTTTGTGTGTGTGAATACAGGGGTGAGTGTGTGTGGATGTATGTGTGAATATGTTTGTAGTGTACGGTTCTACATTTTAGGCGATGTAAGTAAGTAAAATGTTTTAAGTGCCAATAAATATACAGGGTGGAATGTTATAATGCTACTTGAAGGGAAAGTACTCTTAATAGTTTAGATAGAAAATTTTACTCAAAGAAAACATTCCTTTATTTTAGAAAAGAACGAAAACGGCATTCCGACATTTTTGAAAACATGGTAATCGAACCGACTAAAGTCTTTAAAAGTTGCATCCTGTACTTTTATTGCACCGATCGTTAGGGTCAATAAGGATGAAATTTCTTGGTGCGGTGGCTGGGCGACCGGCTGCCGCGCAACGTGTAGCGAGTTCGATTCCGACACGGAACAACTCTCTGTGTGATCCACAGATTGTTGTTCTGGGTGTCATGTGTATGCGAACATTAGCTAATTCCCTATAGGAAGAAGGACGAGAGATTCACACTAGCGTGATCTGGTGTTTTTAATGAATTGGGCATCAGGTAACTTCACTCACACGATGGAAATACAACGCAAGCGTTGTTTCACGTCGGTCTTCTGTGAGGCCGTGGTCACCCCGATCGAGCCGACTCATTCGTGCCGAAGCATGACTCTCCCATATTTATTATTATATATTATGTATGTGTATATTTCTAAATAAACGTAATCACACAGCCCTATTAATTTTATTACAGTACCCAGAAATGAATTAGTACAAAATGCTTCCACTGCTGTGTAATAAAGCAATTCCAGTGAATTGTTTGATGTGAATTATTTCTAACTAACGTTAATTAGATGGAGCGACTGTTATTTACTTTGTTATCTATATCTATACCTATAATCCTATCCTATTCCTAAATCCTAGGAAAGTGAAAACTGTACATCGAATAGTTTTTTAAAAGAATACTTCTTTCTATTTTTTAGAATTTTGTCTCCAAACTTTGCATGAATATTACGAACAGGTCGGGTCAACATATAGGCTACATATTATCAGGCTATCAACTACGGGGGAGGAGCTGTGAATCACTATTTCACGCGGACAAAGTCGCGGGCTCAGCTAGTACATAAATATTAAGTTATACGTAAGGTTATGGGGTGCGGTGCCAGAAGACCTCCCCGTGGTGCTCCCTGGGTGCGGGCGACAGTCTCCCTAGCGGGGGTGATAGGGTTGGAGTGACTGTCGCCCGCAGCAGACTTCTGGACTGGGCGGGCGAACCCGATAGGGTTCTGGAGGCGGCGGGCTGTGTGCTCATGGCCCGCGCTTCCGTGGGGCGTTTCTCCGCCTGTCTCTCTGATTAGCAGAGAGCGTGGCGGAGAGGCAAGGGCGGTGCTCGTTGTGCACTCACCCTGCCAGCGAGCAGCATCGGGACACAAGCTGTCCCCGATTGCAGCCGTCGATATCGTAATCCGTAAGGAGGTCACGGTCACGTTTTGTGACTCTGAACGGGACGAGGGTCTTGGCTTGGTCGCCCGGACCGCGAGGAAGATAACCTCTATAAAAAATTCCTCCAATACTAAGTTCTGGTGCGCGGCGAGAGTATGCATGGCTGAGGAGTAGTGTCAGTCGCGAGCGCACCCCCAGCTAGGGGACCAGTGGAACCTCTAGTTGGGAAACAAACTAACACTTACCCAGGTACAGGGGGCACTGCCTGGGTGGACCGAATATTTCCCCCATACTCGTGGGAATTGTATGGAGAATAAATCAATATCAAAACCACAACCGGAGGAGGAGAGTGCGGGTGAGCTTGGCTCGCCTGCGGTAGCGGGAGAAGGGAGCCCAAGTGGCTCCGGGACTCGTGGTGAGGCGCTGGACTCGTCCAGCAGGCCCCACACACGGGAGTCCAGTCGGAGGGTGTCGGACTCAGAGTCCGACACAACATTAGCGGAGCGGCTGAGCGTGAGCTCGAAAGGCTCACGCCGCCGCGCGACGGGGACGTTCAAACGCCCCAGGCTGGAGGAGGACAGTTTGTCCCCGTCCTCCGGCGCTCAGGAGGCGCCTCCCCCCAAGGTCCCCACGGCAGCGCGGGGTAGGGGCGGCAAGGGCAGCGGTCGCCGGAAACCGGCACCAGCTGCCTGCGCGGAGTCAGCCGAACAGTTGGCCGCGGAGGGCAGGGCTCTCTCAAGCGCTGTCCGTTCGGAGTCCTCTGCGGCCGAGATGTCCGGCGTGGAGGTGTCGGAGGGCGAGCGCGGCTCTGAGAGCGAGAGCTGCTCCGGGGGCCTCCAACAGGCCATTACGGCGGAGCTCTACAAGCTGGCGATGGGGAAATCCCAGCCGGTTAGGTTCCGCCTCCTCAGGGCGGCGGCGGCCACAATAACGGAGGCGGCCTTGGAGCAGTGTGCGGTGCCCACTGCGGGAAAGGTGCGCTCCGAGCTGGCCGAGATGCGGCGAGAGCTGGCGCGCTTGGCGGCCTCCAATGCGGCTCTGGAGGCCGAGCTGCGGACGGCCAGGGCCGAGCTCGCCGCTGCTCGCGGCAGTCGCCCCCAGCCCCCGGCGGAGGCCGACGTAATCGGACTGCTGCGGGCGGAGTTGGCTGCCTTCCAGCGACGTTTCGACGTGCTGGAGGGCAGGCTCTTGCGCCCCCCACTCGCGGCGAGTCAGGTCGCCCCCGCGGTCCCGCGGTCGTACGCGGCCGCTGCGGCAAAGCCTTCGACCTCGAGTCAGGCTAGCCGCAGCTCCCAACCGCCGGCAAGGGCGCGACCGGCTGCCCCAGCGAGGGCCTCGGCGCCCCCGCCGGCGCAGACCCCAGCTGCGCCGACGGCGCCGGCGCCCGCAGGGCGCAAGGAGAGGAGAGGCGCTCCAGCCCGGCAGGCTGGAGTTGCGGCAGCGGTGGTGGAACCCGCCCCGCGAGCGGAGGACGGCGGCGGGTGGCAAATCGCCGGCGAGGCGAGGAGAGTCGCCAGGGAGGGCCGGAAGCGCCGCAAGAAGGCGCAGCGGCAGCGACGGCAGCAGCAGCGCAGGGAGAAACGCGCTGCTGCCTTGCTCCTCGCCCCTAAGACCGCGGCTGTAGTGATTACGCTGCAGCCCGAGGCGGTCAATAGGGGCGTCACTTACGGCGACGTCCTCGCCAAATTGAAGGGGGCGGTATCTCCTGCGGAGTTCGGGGCGCCAGACGGGTTCGCGGTCAAGGTGACCGCTACCGGAGCCCGTCTTTTGGAGGTCCCCGGCGCGACCAGCGGCCCATCGGCCGACGCCCTGGCCGAGAGGCTTAGGGCGTGCCTCGGTGCGGACGAGGCCCGCGTGTCCAGGCCCACCAAATGCCTGGATGTCAGGATCTTGGGCCTGGACGACTCCGTAACGGAGACGGAGGTGGTGGCCGCTGTGGCCAGGACGGGAGGGTGCCCTGCTGACCAAGTTAAGGCAGGCGCCATCCGCCCGGACAACTCGGGGCTGCGCACTGTTGTGGTCAGCTGCCCCGTCACAGCGGCCAAGAAGCTGAAGGAGGGCAAAAGGCTCTTGGTGGGATGGGTCTCGGCGCAGGTCAAGCTGCTCGAGACCCGGCCTCTGAGGTGCTACCGCTGTCACGTGGGGGAGCACGTGAGTGTCAAATGCACCTCGGAGGTGGACCGCAGCGACTGTTGCTTCCGCTGCGGTCGGCCCGGTCACAAGGCCGGCTCGTGCTCCGCCCCGCTGCACTGCAATGCATGTGCGGCACTGGCAAGCCGGCCAATCACCGGGTCGGGAGCAAAGGCTGCTCCCCTCCCGCCAAACCCAAGGGCAAAGGTAGGCCCTCCGCCGCCCCTGCCGTTTCCGCCGCCGCCGCCGCCACTGCCACCGCAGTCGCCGCTGCCGCCACTGAGGAGGTCGGAATGGACTGCCAATAATGGCCCCATTCCGCCTCCTCCAGGCGAACATCAACCACTGCGCCGCTGCTCAGGATCTCCTGCTCCAGAGCATGGCGCAGTGGTCGATCAATGTCGCCGTGGTCTCCGAGCCGTACTTTGTCCTGCCCAGGGATCACTGGGTGGCGGACCTGGACGGCTCGGTGACCATCATCTCGTCGGCCGCCGCCGGTACCCCTCAAAGAGGCCGGGGCTTGAGGCTGCTCAAAGAGGCCGGGGTTGTGTCGCAGCACGGTTCGGAGAGCTCGCTGTGGTGGGCGTGTACTTCTCTCCGAACCGAACTCTCGCCGAGTTCCACAACTCCTTGAGGGAGTTGGTCACCGTCGTCGTCGGGTTCCGTTCCCTCCCCGTGCTCGTCCTCGGGGACTTCAACGCCAAAAACTTGGCTTGGGGTTCCCGGTTCACCGACGTCCGGGGTAGGATGGTGGAAGACTGGGCCCTTGAGACGGGCCTAGTCGTCCTGAACCGGGGTTCTGTCCCCACGTGCGTGCGGATGCAGGGCGAGTCGGTGGTGGACATCTCGTTCGCCAGCCCTGCTCTGTCACCGCGTATTGTTGACTGGCGCGTCATGGAGGAGGTGGAGACGTACTCTGACCACCGGTATATCCGGTTCGACGTCTCCGCCGAGTCCGCAGACCCGCCGGTCAGACAGGCCCCATGTGGCCCGCGTTGGGCGCTGAAACAGCTGGACCGGGAGCTGCTCCTGGAAGCCGCCATCGTGCAGGCCTGGGTGATACCACCGGTCAGGCCTGCCGACATAGACGATGAGGCCAAGTGGCTCCAGGACGCCATGTCCAGGATCTGTGACGTGGCGATGCCCCGGATCCGGTCGAGGCAACAAAAGCGCCAGGTGTACTGGTGGTCGCAAGAGCTAGCAGCTCTACGCAAGGCGTGCACTGCTGCGCGACGCCAGTACACTAGGCGCCGCAGGCGCCGCATCCGTCCTCCTAATGCGGAGGCGAGAGAGGCGGAGTTGTACGAGGGATACAGGGCGGCCAAGGCCCTCCTCAAGGTGGAGATATTGCGGGCCAAGGAGGAGGCCCGCCGAGAGATGCTGGGGACTCTGGACAGAGATCCGTGGGGACGCCCGTACCGGATGGTACGCGACAAGCTCCGCGCTTGGGCTCCCCCGCTCACCCAGAGTCTCCGGCAAGAAGTCTTGGAGGAGGTGATTGGCACCCTGTTCCCTCGACTGTGGAGGGGGTTCACCCCTCCGTATATGACTCCGCCCCCTGCGGTGCCCGACGCGGGCTACAGCGACGACGACGACGACATCGTCCCAGAGGTGACCGAGGCAGAATTGAGAGCGGCGGTGCGCCGGATGGGCGCCAAGAACACCGCCCCAGGACCCGACGGCCTGCATGGCAAGGCATGGGTCCTGGCCTCAGAGGCTCTCGGGCCTCGATTGATTGGTCTCTACAGCGCATGTCTGGAGAGAGGCCAGTTCCCGCTTCTCTGGAAAGCGGGAAAACTGGTCCTCGTGCGGAAGACGGGGCGCCCTGCGGACTCTCCGTCCGCGTACCGGCCCATAGTGTTGCTCGACGAGGTGGGGAAAGTCTTCGAAAGAATCATTTCGAACCGCCTCGTCGCGCACCTGACGGACATTGGGCCGGACTTGTCGGACGGCCAGTTCGGCTTCCGCAGAGGGCGCTCCACGGTGAACGCCATCATGCGCGTTAGAGACCTCACGACGGGGACTGCAGTGTCCAGGGGTAAGGTCGTAGAGGCGGTGTCTCTGGACATCGCCAACGCCTTCAACTCCCTGCCCTGGAGCTGCATCTTGGAGGCACTCCGATATCATCGGGTGCCTACCTACCTCCGTCGTGTAATCGAGGCTTACCTGACGGACAGGTCCGTCAGCTACCCCGGTCACCGGGGCGAGTGGAACCGGCGAGAGATGGCACGCGGTGTTCCACAGGGTTCGGTTCTGGGGCCGCTCCTGTGGAACATCGGCTATGACTGGGTGCTGCGCACCGACCTCCCGAACGGCGTTAGCACAATATGCTACGCCGACGATACGCTGGTGCTAGCGCACGGGAGGTCACACCAGGCGGCGGCCGACTTAATGGCGACAGCGGTTGCGACAGTCGTTGAGAGAATCCGGCAGTTGGGACTCGAGGTGGCGCTCCACAAGTCCGAGGCCATGTGTTTTCATGGCCGCGGGAACGCGCCACCTCCGGGTGGGTCCCAAATAACGGCGGGAGGAGTTACCATCGGCGTCGAGACGACGATGAAGTACCTAGGACTCGTCCTCGACAGTCGGTGGAACTTCATAGAACATTTCCGACGTTTGGCTCCAAAGTTGGAGAGGACGGGGGCTGCGTTTAAACGCATCCTCCCAAACCTCGGGGGGCCAAACGCCTCCTGCCGGAGGTTATACGCCGGGGTCGTGCGGTCCATGGCCCTCTACGGCGCCCCTGTTTGGGCGCCAAACCTGTTGCGGCGTCCCACCCGGACGCTGTTCATGGCACAGAGGGTCATGGCGATCCGAATGATCCGCGGATACCGCACGATCTCTGGGGAGTCGGCGAACCTCCTTGCCGGATTACCGCCGTGGGATCTGGAGGCGAAGGTGCTCGCGCGCGTGTACGGCATGCGCGCGGAGGCACGTCGCCGGCCAAACCCCGCTGCCGCGCCATATAGGCGCGTGGCGGGATGAGCTCCGGCGCGATCTCATGGCGGAATGGCAGCAACGACTGTCGCAACCGAGGGCTGGGCTCGCTGCCATCGCAGCGGTAAGTCCCCTCTTTGAGGAGTGGCTTGAGAGACGCTACGGCGTCCTCACCTACCGCCTGACGCAGGTCCTCACCGGACATGGAAGTTTCGGGAGGTACCTGTGTCTGATGGGGCGGGAGGAAACGCCCGGGTGTCATCACTGCGAGGGCCGCCCTGAGGACACGGTGGAACACACGGTGGGAGAATGCCCTTCGTGGGCTGAGCACCGCCGTGTCCTCAGGGAAGAGATCGGCGATGGCGACCTCTCGCGTCCGGGCCTAGTGCAGGCCATGATGCGGAGCGAGGGGGATTGGGATGCCGTCTCCTCCTTTTGCGAAGCAGTCATGCTAGCTAAGGAGGAGGCGGGACGCGTGAGGCAGCGAAGCGCTGCCTCCTCGCAACCCAGCCATCGCGAAGGACACACCGGGCGTCGGGGATCGCGGGACGATCTCCGGCCACCGTAAGCGCGGGCCTGCGGACGGCGAGCATGGGTGGCTCCCCGTCCGACCAGAAACAGACCCGAGCGTACGGCGCGTCGCGTTCCGCGCGCGCCTCAAAGAGCCATCAGACCACCACAGATGGGGCCCAATAGGGCCGATGCCGATTCGGAGTCGCGGAGAACCTAACGGGTAACCGGGGCTCCGGCTCGACGTGCAGGAGAAGGAACGGGGTGGTTTTTAGTCAGTAAGAGTCTGACACTCCCTCCCGCCTCACCCAGGCGGAGGCAGTCATTCGATGATTTTCCCCCCTTAAAAAAAAAAAAATAAATACGTAAGGTTATACATGAAGGCCATCTCATATCAACCAGGGCAAAAAACATACCTAGAGGTATATTAGATTAACTTTTGGTATGTACCTATCCTAAAACTGTCAACCAAGTGATTGGAAGTAGCATAACTACTCTGTTTTGGTTACCAAATTATGCCAAACGTGAGTATCATGGTGAACCACGTCATGAGTAGGACATTTGAGTTCAACGGTAGTAATAAGTTTTATATACATCCCTTTCTAAAAAAGGTGTTTCTTTTTTATATTTATGTAGAAGATTAGACATGTTAATGCATTAGATAAATGATCGTACGTAACAAATAGGTAGATATCACAAAAATATTAAAACAAATATAAAAACTTCATTACTAAATCTATGGTAGATACTAAATATGACCTCACGAAAAATAATTAGGTATTTATATCTCTAGTTAGTACTATTAAATACAGTTTTAGCAATGCAAGAGTCTATATTAATATAACAAGACTATAAATAGATGAGCAATATGATATGATAACCCGTCTGGTTCTGGTCAGGCGGCGAGCCACCCATGTTCGCCGTCCGCATGCCTGCGCTTACAGTGGCCGGAGATCATCTCGCGATCCCCGTCGCCCGGAGTGTCATTCGCGACGGCTGGGTTGGGAGGAGGTAGCGCTTCACTGCTTCAGGCGCCCCGCCTCCTCCTTAGCTAGCATGACTGCTTCGAAAAAGGACGAGACGGCATCCCAGTCCTCCTGTTTGGCGACGTGGATTCATTCGCATAATCCCTAAAAATGGAAATAAACCCCCCGATGACCCTAAGTCATACCGGCCTATCACGCTTTTACCATCTTTAGGGAAACTACTTGAGCGACTTATCGTTCCTCGTTTACTGCCAGGTGGACCAAAATTCCACAACAATCAATTTGGTTTCACTGTAGGAAAGTCTACTGTCGACGCGGCTCTTTCTGTCCGATCCATGGTAAATTCGTCTGAAAACAAGTATATAGTAGGCATTTTTCTGGACATTTCCGGTGCCTTTGATAACGCATGGTGGCCAATGTTACTCTTAAAACTGAAAGGTCGTGGCTGTTTTAGTAACATATATAAATTAATATACACTTATTTCCTTCACGGTTCCGTTAAACTGAAGGTTTGTCATTGTTCTCGGTCGAAGTCGTTATCAATGGGATGTCCTCAGGGCTCCGTTATTGGCCCGTATTTGTGGAATTTAGGATTTGATGATTTGCTCGCGATTCCCCTTCCTTGTGGCTGTACTTTGACTGGATATGCGGATGATGGCCTTTTGCTAGTAAAATCAAATACCCGCGCCGGACTGGAGTATTTGGCTAAAGACTGTCTCAGTAGGATCTCGTGATGGGGCGAACGAAATCGCTTGACTTTTGCACCCCATAAAACTTACCAGCTATTGCTTAAAGGAAATCTAAAGTCATGGCCGTCTATTAAATTTAACAATGTTTCCGTAAAACGAAAGGAGTCTGTTTGTTACCTCGGTCTAGTATTGGAAAAAAACTTTTCTTTCATTGAACATATTCAGGCTATTAGTCAGAAAGCCAAAAATAACTTCTATGCGCTGACGCGAATTTCCAAAGCCACCTGGGGTCTCTCTTTTCTTACGCTTAGGATCATATACGGAGCAACCTACCTAGGATGCGTGTGCTATGGGGCACCTGTCTGGGCTGATAGGGCCACAATAGGCGCGGTATGGCGAAAACTTCTCCAAGGCCAGCGTCTAGCCTTGATTTTCCTGTGTAAGGCCTATAGGACGGTTAGCACTGAAGCCCTACCTGTACTCGCAGGCGTCCTTCCGGTAGATCTTGAGGTGCAGCGACGTGCTGCTATGTACTACAGTGCGAGGCCTAATTTGTCAGCAAGCTTTCTAGCACAACGTGATAGAAATAAAATTGATAGATTGTTTAAGCCAGTGACAGACGTTTGGGGCGAGCTTATAACCGAATGGCAGTGTAGATGGGCATCTTCTATTAAGGGCCGCCACCTGTATCAGTTCTTCCCATCTGTGCATGAGCGGCTGGAGAGGACATGGTTGGAGGTGGATCACTGTGTTGCCCAATTTCTTACTGGCCACGGCAACTTTAAAAGCAAATTGTTCTCATTTAAACTTATTGATTCACCATGGTGCCAATGTTCGACAGAGGAGTTGCGATACGAACAGTCGGCCCATAACATACTCTGGGAGTGTGATCTCTGGCAATATGAACGTAACACCATGTTAAATAATTTAATTGTTTCGTCAGGTGTAGTTTATTATACGGACCTTGTGGAATCTAGAACGAATTTCCGTGCGTTTAGGCGTTTTTGCCATACCTATTATTGGAAGCAAGTATAACAGCTCACACATAGGACCCACTTAGTTTTTAGTCAAATTTCCGTGGTGCTTGGCGACTGGGCTTCACCCAGTTGTACAGTCTCTTCTTTGTGCCTTTAGGCTTAATTCATTCTGTCTCCTGCAGTAATTCACCGAGGGAAGTGAAAACCATAGTTTTTTCCAAGACCAAGACAGTTACTCATGTCCCTGGGACGCGCTGGACTTCAGTGTTCCGGTGTTTTCATGGTTGTATCTACTGTAGATCCTGGCTTACAGGAGTTGCAGCGGTTTTGGGAGGTTGTGGCGGGCTTGTCCCAATAAAAAAAAAATCCTAGTCCTCCTCGCTCCGCATCACGACCCGCACTAGGGCCGGACGCGAGACGCCGATCACTTCCCTGAGAACACGGCGGTGCTCAGCCCTCGTAGGGCATTCCCCAACTGTGTGTTCCACCGTATCTACAGAACGGTACTCGCAGTGATGACACCCAGGCGTTTCCTCCCGCCCTATGAGACACAGGAACCTCTCGAAGCTCTCATGTTTGGTGAGGACCTGTGTCAGGCGGTAGGTGATGATGATGAAGATGGGACTTACCGCTGCATTCAGGCCTTCGACAACCGTCAACCGTAAGTTTGAAATCGCCAACCCGCATTGAGCAAACGTATGGTTATTAATGCTTAAACCTTTTCCATGTGAGAAGAAGCCTTTGGTCATCAGTGTTTACTTATAGGCTGTGACGGATGATGATTACTTATCCTTAGAAGTACTAAAAAGTCAAGAGACAAGGGTGTTACCAATCCATTTCAATGCCGCTTCACAATCGATTATACAATGGTGAATGCAAAAATCTCGACTGAGCATACGTTCTATTTTCATCGAAATACTGACTGTTGATTGCGAATCCATTAGTAGACAACAGCTTATCAACCTACTACTATTCTATCAAAATTCTCAACTTTATACATGTTTGTCAAGGTTGAAAATTGATTGTATATTTTAGGGTAAGGATAGCTTGATGTGCTGGTATTTGTACATACCTATTATACATTCTACTCACGTTCATGTGAGGAGTTTGTTTCAGCCTTGTGGACCAGAATGAACACCATTTTAAATTGAATATCTGTTTTCTTTTAAGCTACATTTATAATTTGTTCAGTAACAAAACATCCAGTTTGTATCCTAAAGGTATCTATGTACTTGTGTAACAAGTGAATTTATATAAGCAAATAGGCTACAAGGCAGCACTGTTACACGTCAATTTGTCAAGCGAACGATAAGGTCGACTTTGCTTCTTGTACCTCTAATTACGTCATGATTTTATGTTATACGGTTATGTTTCATCGGTATTGAGATACGGCCTAGTCATATGGGGTAATTCAGTGGATATAGAAAGAGCATTCTTAGTACAAAAAAAAACTATCAGAGCCATGAGTGGAGCAGATTATTTGGATCATTGTAAGCCTTTATTTAAAAAATTTAAGATTCTTCCACTCCATTGTTTATATATTTTGGAGGTTTGTCTATTTGTTAGGAGACATCCGCATTTATTTATATTGGATGAACAAATCTCTGAGAGACTGAAAAAAATACATACCGGTAAATTACTAGTACCTTCTCAAAGATTGCAACTGTATAGTAGAAATGCCAGTTGCATGACAATAAAAATTTATAATAAACTACCACCTGCATTGAAAATGTTACCAATGAATAAATTCAAATGTAAAATGTTTACTTGGCTCCTGGACATGTGTTTTTACTCCGTTAACGAATTTTTAAATCATCCTTTTTGACCTTGTAATTAATATTTGATGCTATTAGAAATATTGACATTATGATTAATATGTAAATATATTTTTACATTAGAACCAGTAACTATGACATATATTTTCTTTTTTTTTTTATTCTGTTTGGTATTTATTTTTTGACATAACAATTTGGACGAAAAATGTATTATTGTTTTTTTTTAATGAATAAATTGTATCAAATGAAGATTATTGTAATGTCTAAGATTTGCATGGACTTAGCTTATTTAATATTTCTACACCAGAAATGGTAGTATATGTGTTTCTATGTCATTGTAAGATATCAGTGTACCATGTACTTAGAAATAAATACATCTTTATCTTTATCTTTATCTTTACGTACTTCTTAATTTCAATAGTAAACCTTCCCCTACCGCGATACAGTACATTCAAATTTAGAATTACTTGAAAACTAACTTGAAAACTGGTGGATTTTTTTTATGGCATTAGCCGGTGAACGAGCAGACGGATCACCTGATGGTAAGCAATCGGCGTCGCCCATGGACACTTGGAACACCAGAGGCGTTACAAGTGCGTTACCGGCCTTTTGGGGATTAGGAGTTTGAGGATCGTAAGGAATTCAGGGATTGAGGAGATTGGGGAAGGGGATGGTAATTGGGCCTCCGGTGACCTCACTCACACAACGAAACACAACGCAAGCGTTGCTTCACGTCGGTTTTCTGTGAGGCTTCTGTGAGGAAATCCTTAAAACTTGGCCAACAAAATCATAACGATCAAACATTTTTTCTTGAATTGCCTTTAAGTATTTCAATAAGACGAAAAAGGTTATTTGGTTGGGAATAATGTGTGTATGTCAGATATTATATTTACTGGTGCTGCGGACGATCTTTCAGTTTCTCAGGTTAACAGGGTTCCGATTCAAATCATTATTAAGAAATAGTATTTAGTCAGTAAGAGTCTGACACTCCCTCTCTTTTTACCCAAGCTAGGAGAGGACAATTGACAAGTCCTCTCTCAAAAGAATATTGTGTTAAAGAATACTTTAATAATAACATTACTTAAATATTTTTAAATGATATATATCAAAATATAAATAATATATTATAGTATAACAATATCAATAACAATAACAATATAGTACAACAATATGACTGCCTCGTTGGCCGAGTGGTCGCAAGTGCGACTGCCGGGCAAGGGGTCTCGGGTTCGATTCCCGGGTCGGGCAAAGTATTACTGGGTTTTTAAAAAAATCTCAGTAGTAGCACGGAGTCTGGAAATGTGCCCGGTATATGGCAATAGGCTCACCCCCTATTACATGGGACTCATAACATAAATTGTGAAAAGTGGGTGTTACTTCTATGTGCACCTCTGCCTACCTCTTCGGGGATAAAAGGCGTGATGTTATGTTATGTTATAACAATATATAGCTACTATGTTACACGGACTAATGTGTTACGAGAATTTCTAATGTCTAGGTATTACTATGTACTATGTACCTAGGGTTGCCAGCTTTTTTTTGACGAAAAAAACGTTAAAATTTTTATTTAAATAGGAAAAAAGTATTTATAACAAAAAAGTAGCTTTCATTTGTTTGTATTCAAATTCGGAATTACTCTCATTTATTTTTTTCACTTTAGAGTAGTTTCTTTAATTATCTAAAGATTAATTAAATAAATGCAAAAACGATAGACAATATTCATACATACACGTCTGAGTTAGATAAATTAATTGTTGATTATCAACTTGACATAGTACTTATTCAAGAACAATATCAATATACCCACTTACGGCACAGGGTAGTGCAGCTGGATGGCAGGTCGCGGGCTGGAATTTATGTCACGAGATCACCTAATTTCACAGTAACATCTATATCTAATTTAATGACGTCGCACTTTGCCGTCGCTGAGATTGCTTCGGGAAATTGTAAATTGTACGTTGTGAGCTGTTACTTTCAATATTCTGACTCAGTTACTCCTCATATTCATCACCTCCGTCACGTCTTGCAATCACTTGCGGGCTCCAAAATTATCATTGGTGCTGACGTTAACACGTCTTCATCCTTGTGGTATGGCAGGGCTACTGACATGGAACGGCGCTGTGCTGTTGAAGAATTCATTGCCGAAATGAATCTCTCCATTCATAATACCCCTGATGCACCACCTACTTTTTGCAGCCAAATGGGCGAATCTTGTATTGACGTCACACTTTCTAGTGCAGACGTTAGCTTGGATAGGTGGCGCGTCCTACCAGATGCGTCGTGTAGTGATCATCGCCTGATCGTGTACGAGTTTATTTCAACATTACCCCTGGGTCCAACATATTGCAATGATAGCTTTAGGTACAAGACTAAGGGCGCGGATTGGAACTTTTTTAGTTCATTATTTGCATCTCAAGCCAAAGATTTCACTCGCAGAGATCTCTCGGCCGAGGAGGGTGCTGAAATCATGTCAGATGCCTTTACTTACTGTGCCGACATCGCTTTTGGTCGCGGGTCCTTGACAAGTACGCGTAGATGCGACTGGTGGAATAACTATCTAGTCGAACAACGTAAATGCTTTCGTAAAGCGCGCAAACAGTTAAATAGACTAAAGAAACTTAAGGGAATCCGATACCGTTTTGATGAAGCACTGATTGCGCTTAGAGTTGCCAGGTCACGCTATAGAGCTTCGGTGGAGAAAGCCAAGGGTGATTTGCTACGGAGGGTTGTACAAAAATTAGATAAGGAGGGCCGGTGGTCGCCTCTATACCATGAGTTCAAAGCTAATAGATCCGTTGATCTGGCATTCGTACAGGACATAAAAGTCAACAATGTACCACTGGTATTAAGGAGACAACGGAAGTTCTACTCGATGAGCTTGTCCCTGACGATGTATTCGAGACGGACAATGATTATCATCAACAGATTAGGTCGTGGGCAGCTATACCGCCTGAATCACCTGTGTCTGATCTACCGTCCATCAACGAGCTCGTAACTATTGTTAAAACTTTGCCTTTAAATAAATCATCTGGTGAAGACAAAGTCTCAAATAAAATGATAATAAAAGCATGTAAATCCGCGGCTGATGCGATCCTAACTGTAACCGTTGTATCGCGGAAGGCGTCTTTCCTCGTGTATGGCGACGTGGATTCATTCGCATAATCCCCAAGAATGGAAATAAACCCCCCGATGACCCTAAGTCATACCGACCTATCACGCTTTTGCCATCTTTAGGGAAACTACTTGAGCGACTTATCGTTCCTCGTTTACTGCCAGGTGGACCAAAATTCCACAACAATCAATTTGGTTTCACTGTAGGAAAGTCTACTGTCGACGCGGCTCTTTCTGTCCGATCCATGGTAAATTCGTCTGAACACAAGTAAATAGTAGGCATTTTTCTGGACATTTCCGGTGCCTTTGATAACGCATGGTGGCCAATGTTACTCTTAAAACTGAAAGGTCGTGGCTGTTTTAGTAACATATATAAATTAAGATACACTTATTTCCTTCACGGTTCCGTTAAACTGAAGCTTGGTCATTGTTCTCGGTCGAAGTCTTTATCAATGGGATGTCCTCAGGGCTCGGTTATCGGTCCGTATTTATGGAATTTAGGATTTGATGATTTGCTCGCGATTCCCCTTCCTTGTGGCTGTACTTTGACTGGATATGCGGATGATGGCCTTTTGCTAGTACAGTCCAATACCCGCGCCGGACTGGAGAATTTGGCTAAAGACTGTCTCACTACTGATTTCGTTCGCCCCATCGCGAGATCGTAGGATGGGGCGAACGAAATCAGTAGTGAGAACGAAATCGCTTCACTTTTGCACCCCATAAAACTTACCAGCTATTGCTTAAAGGAAATCTAAAGTCGTGGCCGTCTATTAAATTTAACAACGTTTCCGTAAAACGAAAGGAGTCGGTTTGCTATGTCGGTCTAATTTTGGAAAAAAACTTTTCTTTCATTGAGCACATTAAGGCTATTAGTGAGAAAGCCAAAAATAACTTCTATGCGCTGACGCGAATTTCAAAAGCCACCTGGGGTCTCTCTTTTCTTACGCTCAGGATCATATACGGAGCAACCTACCTGGGATGCGTGTGCTACGGGGCACCTGTCTGGGCTGATAGGGCCACAATAGGCGCGGTACGGCGAAAACTTCTTCAACGCCAGCGTCTAGCCTTGATTTTCCTGTGTAAGGCTTATAGGACGGTTAGCACTGAAGCCCTACCTGTGCTCGCGGGCGTACTTCCGGTAGATCTTGAGGTGCAGCGACGTGCTGCTATGTACTACAGTGCGAGACCTAATTTGTCAACAAGCTTTCTGGCGGAACGTGATAGAAATAAAATTGCAAGATTGTTTAAGCCAATAACGGACGTTTGGGATGAGCTTATAACTGAATGGCAGGGTAGATGGGCATCTTCTATTAAGGGCCGCCACCTGTATCAGTTCTTCCCATCCGTGCATGAGCGGCTGGAGAGGACATGGTTGGAGGTGGATCACTGTGTTGCCCAATTTCTTACTGGCCACGGCAACTTTAAAAGCAAATTGTTCTCATTTAAACTTATTGATTCACCATGGTGCCAATGTTCGACAGAGGAGTTGCGATACGAGCAGTCGGCCCATCACATACTCTGGGAGTGTGATCTCTGGCAACATGAACGTAACACTATGTTGAATAATTTAATTGTTTCGTCAGGTGTAGCTTATTATACGGACCTTGTGGAATCTAGAACAAATTTCCGTGCGTTTAGGCGCTTTTGCCATACCTATTATTGGAAGCAAGTATAACAGCTCACACATAGGACCCACTTATTTTTTTAGTCAAATTTCCGTGGTGCTTGGCGACTGGGCTTCACCCAGTTGTACAGTCTCTTCTTTGTGCCTTTAGGCTTAATTCAATCTGTCTCCTGCAGTAATTCACCGAGGGAAGTGAAAACTATAGTTTTTTCTTCTTCTCCTCTTATAATATCTTCTGATTCACTTCGTTGCGGGAACCGAGACAGTTACTCATGTCCCTGGGACGCGCCGAACTTCAATGTTCCGGTGTTTTCACGGTTGTCTCTACTGTAGATCCTGGCTTACAGGAGTTGCAGCGGTTTTGGGAGGTTGTGGCGGGCTTGTCCCAAAAAAAAAAATATTCATACAATTTATATTATAGCTTTATTTGGTCGAGGTTATTTTCACAACCAATGACATGGCGGACGGCGATTGAGTTTATATTGCTCTTTCGAATTAAAAGTTACAGTATAGGCTAGTAGGACTTATTTAATATTTTCTTTACGAACGAGTTTTTTTAAATAGGTTGGATCCGCACTAGGATTTTCTCCTGTGTCGTGGGTGCGTTTACAAACATACAAGTTCACATACACATGACACCCAGACCCGGAATCGGTCTAGCCGTTCTCAAACGGAAAACGGGTTTCATTTTTATCTATATATATAGATAATTACTAAAAATAAAGTAGGATACGTTATAATAAAGAAAGGGTAGCAACCCTATATGTACCTAATACTCAGATTCACCTTGAGTTCTTGTAAGGCAACGAGGTATTTCCAGCTAATATGAATTCGCTCTAACGTCATTTATACCTACAACATAAGGTTTCGAATGCCAAATTTGAACCTTTGAATTCCAAGAAAATTCTTACGAATCTCCTATTTTACATAGATTCCATAGAAAGTTTATTATTATTTATGTTTTCGGAATTTGACGTCGTTTCTGAATTTCGATGTTGTAAATCGTAAATGTTTCGTATAGATTTCGTATTAAATGCCCCAATTTTTCGTGGTTGTTGTGAATAGATACGTGTCTGGAAATGTTTTATGTGTATTTTTTGGTCTTCTTTCTAAATTGAATTAGGTTCATACTTTGTGTGATGTTATAATCGAATTTTCTTGTACGCAAAAGCAGTACCTAAGGAGAAAAAAGTAACTTAGTTTTAAGCTGCTTTTTAAAACAAGCTAACCAATTTTGTGTGTATATGTTACTCCTTAATCTATATTTAGGTAATAAATAGGAGAGATATACCTAATTATTAAAACTATATGAAACTGAAAACCTTATTTTAAAACATTCTTAAACCATTCAAAAGATTATTTTTCAGAGTTTTCGAGTATCCACGTATACATACACTAGCTACTTTCTCGCGGTTTCACACGCTCTGCTCAGCTCCTATTGGTCGTAGCGTGATGTTTTATAGCCTATAGCCATCCTCGATAAATGCGCTATCCAACACAAAAAGAATTATTCAAATCAGACTTGTAGTTACGGAGATTAGGGCGATCAAACAAACATACAAAAAACAAACTCTTCCGCTTTATACCTCTATAATGGTATAAGATAGGCTATTTTTATCCCAATATTCTTAAAAGATCATTTCGGTTGAAAACTTTTAACGTCATCAGCCATGTGGAATCACGTGGTTGAAGGAACAAGTGAAAAGTTAGTTAACAAATAAAAAACTAACTAATACTTATTTTTTTTAAACGATGCCCCACACTAGGATTTTCTCCTGTGACGTAGGTGCGTTTTCAAACATACAAGTTCACATACACATGACACCCAGACCCGGATCAACAATTCATTATATACTTATGTTATTATCCTTACTAATATTATAAATCGGAAAGTGAGTTTGTTTGTTTGTTTGTTCCGCTTTCACGCCGTAACTACTAAACCGATTGCTTTGAATTGCAGATGTACAGTTAGAAGTCTGGCTTAAATAATAGGGTACTTTTTATCCCGGAAAAAATTGATATTCTCGAGGGAAAACGAAATTATTGGTATAGACGGCGCGGTGTGTATTGGTATATGTCATATAAGCTACTTTTTATCCTTTTGTGACGCGAGCGAAACCGCGGGTAAAAGCTAGTATACTTATATAAGACTAAATAACATAACATCATCACGCCTTTTATCCCCGAAGGGGTAGGCAGAGGTGCACATTTTACCACTGTACAATGTAACACCCACTTTTCACTATTTATGTTATTAGTCCCATGTAATAGGGTGTGAGCCTATTGCCATATACCGGGCACATTTCCAGACTCCGTGCTACTACTGAGATTTTTTAAAAACCCAGTAATAGTTTGCCCGACCCGGGAATCGAACCCGAGACCTCTTGACCAGCAGTCGCACTTGCGCCCACTCGGCCAACGAGGCAGTCTACTAATAATACTAAATACTTCTATATTATAATATAATACAAGTATATGATTTTTTCATAATCTCCAAATCACAAGAATCCAACTAAGTACCATTGTCGACCAAATAAATTGGAAATTAAATATTTAATTTAAATAAGGTGAGTAAGTAATATTGTTAAGACCCAAGAGACCCCTTAATAAGGTTTTTCGATGAAAATCCACAGAATACGCAAATAAAGGACTGTAGACCCTAAGCAAAGTAAAACAAGCAATTTTTTCAGTACTCAATTTCGCTTGAATTCCATAAATCTGTTCGGTCAATAAGGTTCATTTTCCCATGAGAGTGATTTGAACATTTTTAACCGATTGTAAAGGTTAAGTTTTTCTTTGAGAGTACATATTTCTGTCTACATATAAAATTAAATATTGCAATCAGGTCTTTGGTGGAGGTACTATTACTTGACGAATATTTTCGAAGCTCCTGAACAAGGTTTTCATTTTAAGGCATTTTTTGGAGATTCTTGTTTTTTTTTCTATAAAGGTCCTCTCTACCGGTAGACCTATAGCAGTAGGCGTCTACAATAGAAATTGGTAGGCGTTTCACAAAATATCTGCACCTCTGGTACCAAGGACGGTGATTTCAATTCCTGTTATCGACAAACGTAATTACATTTACATCCCACGTATTCTTCGAATCATTCCTTTGATGATTAGGGCGCCATCTTGCGCTCAATTAAGGTACTAATTAAAATTTTCTAACTTGATTATATTTTATTACTCGCAAGAAAGACTCTAGAGGTAGTTTCCTTGAAAAGTTAGGCAGAGGAGTGTGACTACAGAGTGTAGCAGCTCAACCTTTATCAGTAATTTTTTTCATTGGATTTACGACCTTATATCAAATTAATAAGATTGAATTTAAAAGATGTAGCTTGACATGCTAGCGCCTGTACCTACCTACTCCCACTTCTGAACAGTCATGTAAGTTCCAAGTAAACGGGGGCGAGATTGCTTTACCCAGAATTGGGGGTTCGAAAGGGATCGAATAACATTTCTTTTAATACTTATATGCAAAGTATTGGAATTTTCAATATCGGGAATTCTCAGTAAAAGTACGTAACGGAATATTAGTTATGTTGCTTATATCAAAATTGGTTTGCGTTGTGTTACCTAGAAGTTGTCGTAAAATTCCCGGTGCAAGTACACACCAAGCTATGGAAATTGTAAAATTTCTTCGATATATTTTCTAAATTGTGGCAACGGACGCTTAGAAGATTTAACCACATACATTTAAGTCTGAGAGAGCCATGCTTCGACACGAATGAGCCGGCTCGACCGAAGTGGTACCACGGCCTCACAGAAAACCGACATGAAACAACGCTTGCGTTGTGTTTCATCGTGTGAGTGAGGTTACCGGAGGCCCAATTATCCCAATTACTTGCCTAGTATCCCGAATCCCCGAATCCTCCACAATCCTCAAATTCCCAATTCCCAAAAGGCCGGTAACGCATTTGTAACGCCTTGGTGTTTCGGGTGTCTATGGGCGACGCCGATTGCTTACTATCAGGTGATCCGTCTGCTCGTTTACCAGCTTATGCTACAAAAAAAAGATGACTTCATTAAATCCTACATAGCGCTATTTAGTGAAAGTAGCGCGTGATTAACATAGACCGCGACACACAGTAGAAAACACACTGTGTCTCCGGTATATCTACGTTCCGGCGTACCATGGTATAGAAAATCCCAACACCTATCAACTTCTGGGCTGTAGCCCGCCAGGCACTATCACCTCGCATGATCGGATGATTCTCTTTTACCAATCTTAGGGAACTTCAAGGCCCGAGTGAATAGGTTGCTTATGGGACGACGTGCTCCATCGTAGACCGCATCATCGCTTACCATCAGGTGAGATAGGGGTTAAACGTTGATCCATCAAATATAAAAGAATCTTTACTCTCATTTCCTCAAAAATAATACTCATTAATATAAACAGGGACAGTAACTGAACAATTTATTGTTTATAATGTTTTTTTGTATGTTTAAAGATAGTTCAAAGACAAAGCATTTATTTCAATTAAACCATAATTTAGTAGTATGGTTGATTTTTTAAAAGGGACAAGCCCGCCACATCTCCCAAAACCGCTGCAACTCCTGTAAACCAGGATCTACAGTAGATAGTAGTAAGGTTGATTACATAATTCGCACTTATTATATATTTTAAATTTACTTTCATTGAAATCTAGTATGCTATTTGGTATTTTATTATAGCATTTAATATCTAACCTTATAAAGGAGTTCTGTACCTTGGACAGTCTGAATTGCGGTATAGCTAACTTATTTTTGCCTCTAGTATTAAAATTATGTCTATCGCTTCTTTTTTCAAACAATTGCCTATTTTTCCTAGTACGGAGGTTGAACACTGATATAATAGTCTACTACATATTTTATTTTCACACGCCGACAAAAGCGCGTTTAACAACTAATCTGAAGATAAAATTAATCGCAAGAAATACTATGAAGCTTGTTGAATGTTTCGTAATAAAGTGTTATGCAAATTATATAAATATAGGCCATATCGAGTGGATACAATCGAATGTATACGAACAAGCGATCCTAACGTACGATAACATTATCAATACTAGGAAATGAATGAAAAAAAACGAATTCTGAGTAATATCACACAAAAACACGTTTTCATTATCAGACCATTGGCACTCAAAGTTCTAGGAAACGTGACTTTCAATTTTATAATTATGTTTTTTTGACATAAGATAAACTTCGTCGTGATTGGATTTCTCGGTAGTGGGTCACCGAATTAAATAATTAATTATTTTTATTGCCTTCAATTCAACTAAAGAGGTTAATTACCCACTAGGATGTGCCACTTTTTATCGATTCATCAATAGTTCATGAGAATCCATTGCAGCTAGGCTACACAGATAGACAGATAGGGCCCAATAGGACTGATGCCGATACGGAGCCGTAGAAGACTACGTTATTTTGACACATTTTGTATGGAGCTCATATCAACATTCTATCTCTAGTAAGCAAATCTACAGATAGATAGGTTATAGGGGTTTTTTTTAAGGGGGGAAAATCATCGAATGACTGCTCCCGCCTAGGAGGTTATAGGGGTTAACGGGTTGCCGGGGCTCCGGCTCGAAGTGCAGGAGTAAGAACGGGTTGGGTATTAGTCAGTAAGAGTCAGACACTCCCTCCAGCATCAACGGGGCGGGAGAACCCATTGAATGGATTACCCCCTCAAAAAAAAAACTGCTGCTAGGCTATTCTGCAACTGTCAAATTCGAACTTTCAAAGTGAGGTTGATCGCAGTAGGACTTATTTTCTCTACTTATGAGTTAATTTATATTTCTCTCTGTATAATAGGTACTGTTATAATTTATCCAGCAATTTTAATTTTAATTTTATCTTTTTGCTTAACATAATGCTGGTGGTGTGTTTCGTCTTGTGAGTGAAGTTACTGTAGGTCTAAACTCCTCCCCCTCTCCAAAGGTCGACCACACACTCGTAACTCTAGGTGAGACATCTGCTTATTTGCCTCCCAATATCATAAAAATAAACTTGCCCATTGAGTAGAAAATTTATTAAAAATAATTATAGTTATATAGTTTCTAATAACGATGTGTCTCGTCTGCATAAAGATCACAATAAGGATCTTCCTCAATCAAAAATAAATTCTTTCGATTATAATTATATAATTCTATTTCAACTCGTTGACTTCTTTATAGTTCTTCTTTTAGTATGAACTAGTTTTTTAAAAATAAAGTTCATGAATGATACCTACTTTGAAAACATAAATAATGTCATTGATACCTATGACATTTTGAATAGAATCTTATCCTAATAATATCTACAATTTATTGCGTTTCATTCAAATAAAGCACTTAATTAAATTACTAAAGTACGTACTTTATAATATACGTGTATTACCTAAATTAGTTAAGGAACAACACTCCATTAGGAGACAAGTATTTCCAATAACCATTAACTGTGTATTAATAATATCGGTAATTAAGTGACTTGGATTGTTCGGAATAAGGAAGCGCACAAATCAAGGAGTTTTCTTGTAAAGAACTTATAGGCCTAATTATAGGGCCTACGTATCTACTATAAAGAGGATTATAAGAGAAAAATATTTCAACTTGTTAAGAGTTTATTTTTCCTGATAAAGTAAGAAAACAAGTACTCCTAATGATGTAAGGTCCATTGTATCCATCCACTTAAGTATGGTAGGACCGGAGTGATACCACAGCCTCACAGAAAACCGACGTGAAACAACGCTAGCGTTGTGTTTAGTCGTATCAGTGAGGTTCCAAGAAGACCCTCCCCCTTTACCCAATCTCCCCAATCCCTATAACTCCAACAATTTAAATTCCTAGTCCCCAAAAAGTCGCGGAGAACCTAACGGGTTACCGGGGCTCCGGCTCGACGTGCAGGAGAAGGAACGGAGTGGTTTTTAGTCAGTAAGAGTCTGACACTAAAGGCGGGAGCATTCGATGATTTTTCCCCCCTAAAAAAAAGTCCCCAAAAGGCCGGTAACGGACTTGTAACGCCTCTGGTGTTTCAGATGTACATGGGCGACGCCAATTGCTTACCATCGGGTGACCCGTCCGCTCGTTTACCGGCTTATGCAAATGCAAAATTGTCCTTTTAGAAAGCTGACAACACATCTAGAAGTTCTCTTGAGTTGCAGATGTTCATGGGTGGCTGACTTACTATCACATCACATACCTGTATCACCTCACATTACAGGTTTCCTCAGGATCCTTCACTGTTTGTCAGTGGTGTCTAAATAATTTGGGAAAATACATATGACTCGGAAAAAGTTCCATTGGTACTTGCTGTTGGTAAGTTTCGAACCCGACTCTCATGCATGAGAAGCGGGCGTCTTAAACATTCGGGCCACATCTCTTTGGTCTGTATGGTTACATAATATCCTATTCCCAAAAACTTGTTGGTTGTGGACATGTAAAAATGTTTAATTTCTTATAATATAGATCAGTCCGTTTCCTTTCGTTGTCCATTTGTCATATCGTCATCCAGTCCCTCCTCTTTTAAATCAAATCACATATCACAGTGTCATATAACGGGCACAATTCCAATATTCATACTAAATTGTGCCCAGCTTTTTGCTGAGTTGGCGACCCGTTTGGATTGGGCATGTCTGCCAACACCGCGCAGTATGTTGCGCCTGTTATTATTAGCTTGTTTTAGTTTTATAATTTAGCTTATTGTCTTTTTTTTTCTTTCTCTCTCTCTCTGTTTATAAACCTTTTTATTGTTATTTGTTATAATGTAAATTTTTTGATCCTGGCGTGCATGTTAAGCCGAATATTTCGTTTTATTTCATTTCAACAATACAAACTGTCCTAATTCAAATGACACAAATTGCTTATTTGACCTTATCTTTTAAAACTAAGCTTACTATCGTCTGCGAGCGGTTTGGCCTGCGTTCCCGTGGTAGTCTATATGTAAAGATTATGTTGAATTATTCCAGACTATAATCTAAACCTGTTTCAAAAGTCGTGTTGGCCAGGAGGTTTAAGACGCCCGCTTCTCAGGCGTGAGGGTGCCGGTTCGAAACCTACCGGCAAGTACCAATGTGACTTTTCCGAGTTATATGTACTTTCTAAGATTATCTAGACACCACTGACAAACGCGTACATAAACGACCTGCTTAAGCCCGGTATCTTTGGGTATGCAGATGACAGCACAGTTGTTGAAGGGTATGTGTCCAGTGCGCGGACTAGCGGAACACAGATCCAGTCTTTAAGAGAATCCATGGTCGAACGTTTGAACTCGACCTTGAAGGCGGTCTCCGACTGGGGTGACGCCAACTTGGTTAGGTTAGGTTAGCAAAACCCAGGCGTGTCTATTCTCCGCCAAACGGAGTCAATTTCCGCTGACTCCTACTTTCCGGAATGTGTCCGTACCGATAACCGATCATCTTGAGCTTCTTGGTGTAACTCTGACGCCTACACTCAACTTTGGCTCCTATATAGAGTCAAAAGCGCAACTGGCTGGTAGGAAGTTGGGTATCCTATGGAGGGTGAGACGGTACTTCACGCCGAAACAATTGCTGAGCCTGTACCAAGCACAGGTTCGGTCCTGTATGGACTACTGCTCTCATCTTTGGGACGGCTCGGCAAAATATCAGCTGGACGCGTTAGAGCACATTGAGAGGCGTGCCAAGAGGCTCATCGACGATGATGCGCTTGTGAAGGCTCGGCTTCAAAGCCTCGAGCACAGGCGTAAGGTTGCAAGCCTTTCGGTTTTCTACCGGATACATTTCGGTGAGTGTGCGGGGGAATTGCACAACTTGATTCCCCCTAGTTCTTTCCATCATCGTACCACAAGACAATCAGCGAAGCGTCACCGATTCATGGTAGATGTTCCGCCCACACGCACGAAGCGCTTCGCTTCAAGCTTCCTTGTGCGTACTGCTAAAGAGTGGAATTATTTGCCAGAGTCTGTATTTCCTGAAGGGTACAACCTGGGAGTCTTCAAGGCCCGAGTGAATAGGTTGCTTATGGGACGACATGCTACATCGTAGACCGCATCATCGCTTACCACCAGGCGAGATAGTGGTCAAACGTCGCCCCATCAAATATAAAAAAAAAAGAAAAAAACGGTGAAGGAAAACATCGTGAGGAAACCTGGGCTTATAATTTCTAATTATAAGTTTGTAATCGCCAACCCCCATTGAGCTAGCGTGGCGATTAATGCTCAAATATTTTCTGTGTGAGAAGAGGCTTTGCTCAGCAGTGGGCATTTATTGGATGCCTATCAGCTAAAGAAGAAGAAGATGAAGAGGGCTATTTGACATAAAGGAATAGCAAACAAACAAACACAAATTTCTGCATTTGTAATATTAATAAGATCAAAATAGACTTCTATATTCTTGACAAAGGTTATTGGATTACTGACACCACTTTAGGAAAAAAATATGCTTTGATAATCATAATATTCTTGTCATATAAAGTCAGTAGGTAACGTCGTACCTAAACAAACATGTTTTAGTTTTATTCTCCCAGATTACTTGAATATCCTTTTACAAAACATATTCGAATTCCAAATTCTTAGCACTCTGTTTACATCTTAATGCCTGACATTTAGAAATTAGTTCTAACTAATTCATTGTTATTTTCTTCCTTGTATAAGTATAGGATTTTGTTTATATTATAACTTTCGTGAGCTATTACTAAATTATTACATTTTTCGGCTCACTCACGTAATTGTTTGACGAGGTACTCAACTGGTTTCAAGACACATTTTACGGATGTGAAATAATTTTAATTAAAATATATTTCAGTTTTTTGAGTTTTATGACAAACATCTAGACATTATAAACTTTTACATTACACGTCTCTACTTTCGTTATAAACAGGCGTAGGTAGTATAAAGTTAATCTAGTGATATTTACTTTTAGTCTTTAGCGCCGACCTGTCTCGCCGGTGAGTTTGACAAATCTTTGAGAACCGTAGGTTTGATATAATCAGATTGATAATACTCTCAGAATTACTGTCAAGGTTATACAGGCTGACTTTGCCAGTTTATTAACCGCTTCTTCAAAGAAATCTCACACCGACTGGTTGATAAAGTCCTGTAAATAAGTGCCTAATGCACTTCTCAGAATGTTTTCCATTTTAAACAAACTTTAGACGATTCCATAAAATTCGTATTTATAAAAATATTGAACCGCTTTTCGTTGAAGTTGTGTTTTGTTGTTTTGTTGCGGTATTAATAACATTGTGTTTGTGTGTGTCTCCCTGAAAGGTAGGCAAAGGTGAGTTAGTATGAGTTTCGTTGCTGGAGAGCGGAAACTTTATCTAAAATGACAGATCCAATTTTGATAGTTTTGGAGATCTACTACTAGAAAAGGTGACAGTCTGATATTGTTTGAACAACGAGCTAAAATAACAAGGCCAATCTATTTAGATAAATAAGGACATGCCAATTTTTTATCATGCAGTAAACTGGTAGACTAAATTTTAGTACTTAGAAAATTTATTGCTGTCAAATGTTCAGATTAATTTGAACAATTCACGAAGTACCTACAACGTTTATTCAGAATTCATATTATGGCATGAATAAACAGTTTAAATAATCTATATTTTCGTGGAATATACAAATCAAATTATAACGTGTTTGGGTAAAGCTAATTTCCATGAACATGAGTGATTGCTCCAAAATAGACATTAATGTTAAGTTAGTCTTTGAACGCCATGTTACTTAGAAGTTAGGTTATCGAAATCATCATCATCATATTAGCCTCTACACGTGTACTGAAACATGAGCCACTCCCGATGACTCCCAGCAGCTGTAGCCAAAGGCCATTTAGCGCTTGTCTACTTGTAGAATAGAAAACTATATTATATGGAATTGACGTAAATTTTGACATTTGTCAGTATCATCCCCATACATTTAGTTTTCTACTCTCTCTGCAGACAAGCGCTAAAGTGGCGTTTGGCTAAAGGCACCCATCTGCCGGTTTTAAGCGACCTGCATTCAACTGCTTTGTCTTTCTATAAATAATTTTCTATCATCATCATATCAGAGACATTCACCGTAGAATACGTATCTCCCTCAATGACTTCTAGTTCTGCCGGTTGAAAGTAGCTAGCATCCAGCAGCTTCATACGACCTCTATCAGATTGTCTGTCTACTTAGGGTGTATATCCAGCACTAGGCTGCAAATAGTGCGTCTACTAGATTATTTATTTACTTATGATTGAAAAATGAATGAATCTATCTTGTGGGTCATTTATTTTTGTCTAAAACATTACCTACTTAAATCGTGATTCTAGTTTCCATTTAAGTATCTATTTTAGTAACATATTTTCCCGCAATAGCATTACAAAGCTCGATTGCTTTCGTAATATTTATCTTTCTTCTTATTTTTTTGCTTTACACTCAATACAAGGTACTTTGTAAACATCAAAGCTTCGAGTCCCTTTCATTGAGGCTGTCTCAAAAGATACATATTAACGCAGTTGTAGAAAAACTACGTTATTGGCAAAGAGAGAAGAATATCAGGGCCTTATTTGCGAGTTTTACAAAAGTGTTCGAACTAGTTTTTTCTTTTGAAACGTTGCACACTAGTATTTTTGTCCTGAATCGTGGGTGCGCTTACAAACATACAATTTCACGTATACATGACACCTAGACCCGAAACAACGATTTGTGGGTCACACAAAAAGTTGCTCCGCGCGGGATTTGAACCCGCTACACGTTGCGAGGCAGCCCGTTGTGCAGTCACTGCACGTCACCAACCATTCAGTTAAACTAGCGTTACATTGATATTGAATTATTAATGATTTGTGGTTTCTTTGCTGCAAGTTACTGCCTCTTTAAATAATCGTAAATAGATTTTTTTATTGCATCAGCCGGTAAACGAGCAGACGGATCACCTGGTTGCTAACCTACTCTTGAATCCAATTCCGATCGATCGACATTGACATTGTGAAATTTCGTACTCTTGAGTTGTAACACTAGCGCCTATTGCATCCGTATTGCGTGGATATTTCATGAACTAAATGGTATTCAGTTTGTTTTTTAATTTGTAATCGCCAACCCGCATTGATAAAGCGTGATGATTAATGCTCAAACCTTCTCCGTGTGAGAAGAGGCTTTGCTCAGCAGTGGGCATTTATAGGCTGCTGATGATGAACCAGTAACCACATAGGTAATTCTTATTTAGGATGGTCAATGAAGCATTTAAAATTATATTCAATTAGTTATTGACGTAGGTACCTACTTTATGTAATGGACTAATTCTAATTATATTATAATTATATTTAATTTTTAAGTTAGGTACCTGTTACTTTATATTATGTACAAATTAATTTAGAATTGTCATTAGGTGTGGTGTTCAATATCTGAGTCTGAAATTTGAGGTTTACATTAGGTTTATATTTCGTACATTATTACAAAAACATTCCAATTAAGTTAATAAAGAAACTATAAATACTCCTCAACCTATTCCTTTGGAATAGCAGACGTGATGATAAATTATTATTAATGTTATTATTCTAAGAATTTCCATTAAGTTGCACTACGTAGAAGTAAATGCTATTCATAGTTAGGACGAAATATAATTATTTTCGTTCGTAGAATCCTTTTCAAAAACCTTTTCGATTGGCCAATCAAATTCGCCGAAAAGAGATCGCTCCCACCGAAACACTATATGTTCCGGCTGGAATATGACGACTTTGAAACTGGTATAAAATGGTTACCACACCAGGTTTGCTTACTAAGAAATTTTAATTCACAATGTTACAATCAGCCCACGATTTTAATGATTCTGATCGCAATGACTAATATTTCTGGAATATGTTGTCATCCCACGCATCTTTGTTTCTGGTATTTATTTTTATTTTGAAATGTATTCATACGTGGGATTAGTTTAGATTGTAGTTTATTTTTAAAATACTAGTGAACCATTCATACTCGTGAACGCTTGTTAGTTATCGACAATGAAATCTTTTATAAGTTTACTTTTGTTTTTTCTGAGAACCATAAAATTAATTCATTATCTTTCAGCAGAACAGTTTTGGAAATGGTACTTAACTAAAAATTATTACTTGAATACGATCAGAAAAATTGAACTTAACGACTATAGAAATCGAATAAATGGCAACAGAGTGATAACTATTAAAAATAATAGAATATTACTATCATGCTCACAACTCATATCCTTTGGTCATCGATCGTGACAGTAGACATGACATAATACTATGTTCCTATTAATAATTCAACACGACCAATCGTCTGTCGTTCGTCGGCGTCATCATAAAACGTAGGGCAGTTAATAGCAACACTGTTATTGTTATTAGTAATCATTCTGTAATATATTGAATGAATCATTTTTACAAAACATGACTGACGAATATGGCGCGTAAATTTGACAGTACTACTATAACAAGATGGCCGCAACCATAGATTTCTATCAACTTTTTTCACGTTTTAGGTTTAGAAGAAAGATACGTTAATAGCTTAGTATAATAGGAATGGGGGCATAAATAAAACAAGTTCCTGTTTACTGTGAATTTATTTTTAATGTGAAAGGTAACAAACTATACAAACTACGGTGATAATTATACCCGCAGTAGATAGGTATGCTAACCGCTGGTTGAGGATTACTCTGAAGTGCTACCTGATGGATTGGCGGTCTCCGCAAAGAGAAAGCTTTTACCAATAAACTATTATCGCTATAGGTTGGGGTATTATCATTTAGAGGTGTTTTCATAGAAACCTTTGTTTTCTGTGAACTATATTAGTATAGCCAGGTAATATAAATAGTAAATACATACGTATAATATGTTTGTTACATGGTCGTGATAGTCCTCTTCTATACTTTAGGCCTCCGTTACACTAAAGCGATTCCATAATCTTAAAATGCTATTTAAAATTAACAAGTACAGATATTTATGCAGACCCTTAGTCGAGTTTCTCTTACAAACTCTTGATGATTATTGTAAGAGTGGTAAGTAACCAAATTCTGCTTTGTTGTCATCACCACAAGGCAAATGTAACTTTAAAATTAAATGGCTACGAATTAACATCGTATTTCGGGTTATCTAGTACACGTCACATGAAACTCGATTTAAATATGTAACAGGTATATTTAATGTGAATAGGTCGCACCTCCGGAACTTTGCTTTTGCGCGTATATTGAAATGTAAATATTTATGCATGAGATACATATGAATTTATAAATCATTTAATAATATTGGAAGTAATTTGAATTTTGAGTAATTTGACTGCACGGTTGGTGCGGTGGCTGGGCAACCGGCTGCCGTGCAACGTGTCGCGGGTTCGATTCCCGCACGGGACAACACTTTGTGTGATCCACAAAGTGTTGTTTCGGGTCTGGGTGTCATTGTGTATGTGAACTTGTATGTTTGTAAACGCACCCACGACACAGGAGAAAATCCTAGTGTGGGGCAACGTTTTCTATAAAAAAAAAAAAAAATAATAATGTACGTAATAGTACAGGAACAATATTAGCATTATTTATAGATAGGTACTTATGTACGTAAAACGTAGTTAGATATTAGAGTAGTATTAAAATACGTGTCGTGAGTGTCGTGGTGGCTCGCTTCGAAACCTACCAACAGCAAGTACCAATGTAACTTTTACCGAGTCATATGTACTTTCTAAGATTATCTAGGCACTACTGACAAACGGTGAAGGAAAACATCGTGAGGAAACCCGGGCATTTATAGGCTGTTGATGATGATTAAAAGACCAACCTGTTAATATAAACCAACATTATGAATTTAGATGTTAGAATATAAATGTTTATTAAGTACTATTTCACGCAAAATCTATTGATTACAGTGAAAATCTCAAAAATAAATAGGTAAGTATATTTTATACAAATGACTTGGACGAAACCGCTAAGATTAGACATAAAACAATAGTTTTATAAGTAATCTCGTTTAAAAAAAAGCAATTAATGATGAATAATTGAATGGAGGCGCTCTGGTGTACCGTAAAGTCTCCAGTCTCATAGATCGATATCAATTCATTGATGTGTAAACTTTTAACAACTACAATAAGTACACTAAGTAGTCCTACTATTTGCGTCAGTGGCGCCATGCCACCTGAAGAGTCATTAGGTATATAGAGATAACTTTCTCGCTCTTATTTTTTAGTTCTGGTAGTTAATGCGCGTTAATACCTACCTACCTTTAATACATTTCTTTTATAAATACCACACAGTAAAAGACATCTACAATTCCCATTAATTATATTAAATGACTGGAATTTCCATGATGTGCATCTGTTATTTACGAAAAAAAAATATTATAATAAAACCCTCTCAAAGTTATTAAGAATTTAAATCAAAACAAGAACTTTCAGGAACCGCTGAGAATTTACATACCAATGTGTCATGTATAAATACGAGCGTCATCAGAATTACGACTGAAAAACATCATCGGAATGCAAAGCAAAAACATAATACCTACCTTTAACTCGTCGAATACCGGTTTTGCAGACACAATTATAGAACAATAGGTTGCGGTCACCGGTGACCGCTTGGTATTTGACAGTTTAAGTATGGAAATAACATTAGTACACTACAAAATTCCGTTCCGATTAACCAGAAACAATATTATACCGGCCGCTATTGGTTCAAAGAAATGTGAATAATCGAACGCAGCTGAACTTGTTTTTTTTTTCTTTTACTTCGAAATTCAAACTTACGACATAACAAGACAGATAATAATAACGACAATTAAAAACATTCCCGCCTTTTTATCGAATTACTTTTTTTTTAATAATTGTTTTCCGACGTTTTCGTATGAGGTTTTTATAAAATTAATTCGAGTTTAATTGCTTTTACTTGGAACGATATCACGGTCGTTGTTTTATTAAGATACGTATAATGTTCGTTTGAGAAATAAGTGCTTGTGTTGTGTATTTATTCACGTTTCATTTCTTGTGGTTGTCGTTCAGCCATGTGAAGAATGTTATTGGATATTAAAAACTTGCTACTTTTCTATGTGAGATTATTTCTAGGAATTTCGTCAGGTATGTGTGTGTACAAAGAACTAAGTTCTTCGTGGTATTTTGATGAAAAAAATGTTTATTATATTAGATTTCTTTCGTAAAAACTGAAGACAAAGTAAGATGTTTGTAGAGTAATTAGGTAGGTACATCATTATTGATCAAGAAAATGGAATCTTAAATTAATCGCAATGTAACTTTGTAAGTAGGTAATTATACCAACCAAAGTACAACGCTTATTCGTTTGATACGTTAGTACCTTTGGTAAGTACATATTTAAAGGTATACATAAATCTAAGCACTATAGCCTTACTTCTTGTTCCATACAATATTAATTAATATGTCACGGAGAACCTAACGGGTTACTAGGAATCCGGCTCGACGTGCAGGAGAAGGAACGGAGTGGCTTTTAGTCAGTAAGAGTCTGACACTCCCTCCCGTCTCGCCCAGGTGGCAGCAGTGATTCGATGATTTTTCCCCCTTCAAAAAAATACAATATTAATATAGCTTGGACTACCTACGTATGGAAAATAATTAAGTAGGTGCCTACTTTCATTATTATATATATGACAAATTTAAGTGGGCAAAATTGCGGGAAAAGCTAGTAAACTATGCTTAAACAGACGCCTAAGTAAATAAGTACTTTTAGTTAATTACTTAATAGTATTCACATGTAAAGTAAGCCAACAAAATTTCGGAGTCGCGGAGAACCTAACGGGTAACCGGGGCTCCGGCTCGACGTGCAGGAGAAGGAACGGGGTGGTTTTTAGTCAGTAAGAGTCTGACACTCCCTCCCGCCTCACCCAGGCGCGAGCAGTCATTCGATGATTTTCCCCCCTTAAAAAAAAAAAAAAAAAAAAAAAAAAAAGCCAACAAAATTAATATTAAACAAGCGAAAACCAAGTTTAATGAGGTCTTTATCATTTTCTCTATACACAAAATAGTTTAGACGAAATTCGTTTTATATTAAGTTTGTAAGTCACTATGATATTTTAATATAAGGCGTAATTTTATCCAAGCTTATTAGAGGTAGATTACAGTTGAAAAACAGGCTCTAAGAAGCAAGACATTTCTGAGATAATACAATTCGATGTGATTTAGGAAAAGTTTTCCTTGCCAGGTGGTCCCAGGTTTGATTACCAAGTCAGGCATAGTACTATTTGAGTTCACACAATAACGCTACTAATAAAAGTTTGATGAAATATGGATTAGACTTATGGAGTCGAGTCGAATCAAAATATTTTGTATGTCAAAAGCGTTTGCGATTGCTCAACCAAACAAGCTATTAAACGTAAGTAAGTACCTAAAGATAAACAAAATTAGAAACTCTTTAAAACAAAATTAATTTTATTTAAAAAGAATAGCGAGAAACGAGGCATCATAATATTTTATGTTCAAAATTAATTAAAACTTCAGAGCAAATAAACCTTTCATTTTGAAAACGACAATGTAAATATCTGTATACAAATATCTTGTTAAAGCCGTTATTAATATGACATAACGGCGGATAAAATTAATTCAACTTTCCTATATAATTTCTGCGGAAGATGATCCAACAACGAATTCGCGGTACGAATTACATTATCATTCGCGACATAAACGCTGGAAACAAGACCATAACTTTTGAGAATAGAGTTGAAAATCACTTGCAGTATATAAAGTTGATGCAATATATAATTGGAATGAATATTGTACCTACTGGGTCAGATCTAGGCAATTCTAACTAGTCATTGGTAAGACGTGTGTCATGTCAGACTGTCTGTCTACAAAAAGATTGAATACGTGATCTGGACAAATAATGTCTGCGGTATATAACCTGATAATTGCCGATATCTGACACGTTTCTAAGAACTGAGAGACCGCAATTTATTTCCAGTTAATTCTTAAACCAATAACGTCATCCTTTATAAGTATTTAATGATGCCGGTGTAGGTATAATTTTGAATCTCTGAGAGAATATGATAGAACCGTATATTAAAGATAAAAAGGCCTATGGGGATAATCCTGGCTTCGTGGTATTACTGAGAATTGACTCTGAAATTGATCTCGTCTTTGATTTACCATCACATGAATAAACCGAAGGTTCCCCCCAACAAAAGGCTAGCAACGCACTTGTAACCACATCCCCAAATAGAGATTTGAGAATTGGGGAATCCTCAAATCCGTACGCACGTGCCCACGTGGTGTCGCTGATCAAGTACCATCAGGTGACCCGACTGTTCGTTTGCCGCTATCTCATAAAAAACAGGACATGAGTGAAAATGTACATATTTTGTATTTAGATATTATATATTTTTATGCAGTATGTATTATTACTGTTAGTTATTTATTTTATTTTATTTGCATATAACACAAGCCTGTTTTCGCTGATTTTGATTCGCGGAGAACCTAACGGATAACCGGGGCTCCGGCTCGACGTGCAGGAGAAGGAACGGGGTGGTTTTTAGTCAGCAAGAATCTGACACTCCCTCCCGCCTCACCCAGGCGGGATCACTTACTCATAAGATGATGTTCGCCCCTTAAAAAAAATAAATTGCTGATTTTATATTTAACCCAAAGGTCGACTGGGAGGAAATGCCATATCGCATTAAGTCCGCCTTATGTACCTTATTTGGTGGACATTAAAGAGTTAATAAATAAATAAAAATAAAATGCAGTGTAACTCCGTTATTTTACAATTTCCATACAAAGGCTTTCGAACAAAAAGTTTGGAAGACAAGCAACTTTAGGAAAAGTTGGAGCCTTTGTGCTACGACTTGCTACACTTAAACTGTGCTTATACTTTCCTTGGTATTTCAATACTTAAAGCCGTCTTTTCTTTGACCTTACAAAGGAAAGATTTAAGATTTCCTGAAGATAGACAAGAAAGTTTTAAAAATGTTTTACCTCAATCTGTCTGTTCTCTATCTGTTTCGTTGATATCATTGGAGATTAATTTCTTTCCGAATTGGGAAATGTATTAGGTGATGCTGTTTTTACATTACAAAGCGGTATTAAATCATTGTCAGTTTCTATTCGCCGCCGTTGTAATATTTTTATGGAATAGAAGAATGAGCAATTGAGCAGAGGAATTGTACAAAATTATAAGAGAGCGCTACTGCCCGGTCTGTCTTAAATGAGTCCTTAGTCACTTATTAAGAAACACGCAGGGAGAGCAGAGGTGGTTCATGGAGCCTCTACCTATATGTATAACCTGTTACACTATCAATTTCTTAATAAATATTCTTAATTAATGTTTTCTTTATAGTACACAATAAATAAGTGTGGCAGAGCCAATCTTCGGCACGAATGGCCCGGCTCGACCGGAGTCATACCACAGCCTCACTGAAAACTGATGTGAAATAACGCTTGCGTTGTGTTTCGTCATGTGAGTGAGGTTAGCAGAGCCCAATTACCCCCTCCCCTACCCAATCTCCCCAGTCCCTGAATCCTCTACAATCCTCAAATTCCTAATCCCCAAAATACCGGTAACTCACTTCTGACGCCTCTAATGTTCCAGGTGTCCATGGGCGACGCCGATTGCTTACCATCAGGTAATCCGTCTGCTCGTTTACCGACTTATCCCATAAAAATACATTAAGTATATTCTATTCCTATAGTAGCAAAGAAGGTAGAAGTTATTCCTTTAGGAAAATATCTCGCACTTCGGCCCACATCTTCGGGGAATAAGAGATTATTATTTAAAAGAAAATGAAATCCGACAAGGTGTGACTTTGAACATTTACTTATTGTAAAAGCTTTTAATAATTTTGTCGCCGTAAGAATATTTTTAAAGTTGACATTGGAGATTTTCCCATAGTAAAAAGCTTTTATTCAGTTTCTTTGTCGACCACCAGTAGAATAATATTGTTAACTTTATCCGATGTAGACCTTTTAAGCACTTATTGCCCACAGGGGATCTGAAACTTCAGAGGCACTAAGAACTTCAAAAATGTACATGAGGTGAACCTACTCTTTTCTGTAAAATTGCTTTATTGGATTTTTAATTCTATCGTTTGGGTATAAAGTTCCAAAGCCAATGATAAAACTGACATATTGGAGTAAGGTGATGTGTCATGTGATGGGCCACTATACAAATAGATACAAATAGGAGCTTAAAAACAAAAGTGTCGAGAGTTTTACACAGTATTGACTTAATATTGTGAAATACATTACACCATAGTTGGTAATTACAACCATTTTAATCTAGTGGACCCCGCGAAATTTGTTTCGACTTGGAATTTTTTCTGCGCATCCTTGGTAGTTTTTTCTTCCATAAGATCCTTATCCTAACAGTAACAAACCCAACAAAAAAGAATTAGCAAAATCGGTTTATCTGTTCTCGAGATTAATGCTTAACACGTTGACCGCCACGTCGGTCACCGGTGACTTACGTTAGCGGAGCCTTTGCCTTCAACAGTTTTCCGTTGGCAGTCAATGGCTTAACAACCAACACATTCAGTTATTCATTTTTATATGTTAGTCGTCAACAAGTTTGTTAAGTCTTTAGGATTAATTTCTGTTCTGAGAAAGTATATTTAATAGAAGTATAAAATTCACAGTGCAAATAGGTAAGTAATAGTCAAAATTAAAGTCACTAATGCCCGAATACTGAAACGCTACTCAATTTTAAGTCGCGCTTAACTTTAAGTGGTACAAACCACGGTTCAGCGACCACCGCAAGGTTTATCAACCACTGCGTCATACTCTGAAGCAGCAGATCTTGAGCCCGAGCGTAGTGGTTAAAGGAGCAGAAGAACGAAGAACCATTACAAACAAAACAGACTATGAAAATTTCCATGGAATATTAAAAAAAGGTATAACCACCAGTTTATTTGATTTTACAAAATTATAGTTAATATGAGTGAATAACGTATAACTTCTGCTGAATAGAGACCTGGAATACATGTCATGGAGTAGGTTATGCCATTGCGAAGAACACTCCAGGCGTCGGGGATCGCGGGACGATCTCCGGTCACCATAAGCGCGGGCCTGCGGACGGCGAGCATGGGTGGCTCCACGTCCGACCAGAACCAGACCCGAGCGTACGGCGCGTCGCGTTCCGGGCGCGCCTCAAAGAACCATCAGGCCACCACGGATGGGGCCCAACAGGGCTGATGCCGATTCGGAGTCGCGGAGAACCTAACGGGTTACCGGGGCACCGGCTCAACATGCAGGAGAAGGAACGGGGTGGTTTTTAGTCAGTAAGAGTCTGACACTCCCTCCCGCCTCACCCAGGCGGGAGCAGTCATTCGATGATTGTCACCGCTTAAAAAATATACTGGAGTAGATTATAGACAGAGAACATATAACACTTTTATTATGACAACTAACCTAAAATACATATTAGCGTTAAGGAAAGATTCTGAAAATAAGCAATATGATATGTTTTTTCAATTTCATTGTAATGTCTACTAAGCTTTGCTTTACTTCAGTAAATATTTGTGTCATAATTATAGTGTAGGTAGAAACATAAGTACATCATCCATAAAACATAATTTTGTGAACTTGAATACGTCATTAAAATACCTTTGGGGGACAAAATTCTCCAAGTTCCTAACTCCGAAATGAAGGCAATGTTTTAGCACGAATTCGAGTTTCTCACGTAGCGTTGAACATCGTTGGGTACGGTTCAGTTTATTAACTATGTTGTAGTTCCAAACTTTGTACACGTACCGTATGGCGTGTTCATTACCTATTTCAAAAGTTTGAACTCTGTTAATGCTGTACTCCATGTTCAGCCATTGTATTATAAATATTTTTTGGGTTGGAAGTCAGGTTAAAATTGTTTAATTCTAGTAATGGTGTAATAAAGTATGCCTATGTACTTATTTGTAATTAAAAATAAGATGAACCTGCTGATCGAGTTCAAAATTACTTATTAATAGGCTTGTAAGTTGTTGTCACACACATACAAAGTTCTATAAGCACTATTGACATTATAAAACAGCCACCAATTAGGTTAAAATAGTCCAACTAATAGTTATTTAAATTTATGTTTCCTGCTTAACAACTGTCATAGATTAATCTACTTATTCATGTTTTTTTTAAATAGATCTTTAACCCAAAATCTAACGGACGCCGCATTCACAAAAACAGGATCTCAAAAGAGAATTTAACTCTAATCTAGATAGTGTCATCTAAACGAGCCATAACGAACGCGATCTCCGACTCGATTATGCTACCAAATTAACCATGCAGGTGGCAAAATTTGGAACTAAAACCTGTCCTTATAAAGCCTATGAACAGAACCTTGATGAGCACACCAGCGCCTCTATGGAGCGCATGATTAAATTAGCAGCTTAGTAAAATTCTAGAGAAACATGTACGCGACTGACGTTATCGCTGCGTACATTCATAAAGTTTAGTGAATGAACGGCAACGACATTACATCATACAGCCACAGTTACTACGAAGGTTGAATTAATTTAATGTGTTACTAGTTTTTCTAACCATGCTTGCTTAGCGTGCTCCTTTGTTGTAGTGTCCTAGTTGAATAATATTTTTATTAGTTAGGTACTATTATGTAGAAGTGTGACCTATGTAATGTTATAATATGAATGTTATTTTTACTTCGTTGGAAATTCTCGTTTATTGTATTTTTACGAAAGTCAACATAAGTACAAAGACGAAGCCTCTAAAGAACCTCCAATTATTTACTCTAAATGCTATTTTAAAGCTACGATAGGGTTGTATAGTTTTGACATTGAATAATTATATTGAGATTTTATTGCATTGAAATTGTATTGATATTGAGGTTGGTTGGTTTCAAGAGTACGCACCGAGATGTTGATATTGTTGATCTTTTCCAACATGTTTGGAACTATTAATGGTGTATTCCACTTAGCAATCTTCTTGTTTCTTGATCACGAATAGAAATTACAAATTAAACTTAATGGAAAACAGTATAAATTGTGAATACATATACATAATACATACGGAAATTGCTTGATCTTCATTATCTTGTGACGTTATCCAGGAAATGAACATCGCAGTGACATATTAACATATGTACATACAATTACTTAAGTATTTATGTATCTACTCGGCCTTTCTTTATGTTTATGTACACTTCGGAGCAAACAAATGGGGCCGCTACCGCTTTTTCTTTTTCATTTCTTAGTAAATATTTTCTGATACAAATATTTTATTGATTTACTTTCTATTAACACTCCCTAAAATTGTGCACAGGTGACTCGCCGCCCGACCAGAACCAGACCCGAGCGTACGGCGGCGCGTCGCGTTCCGCGCGCGCCTGTAAGAGCCATCAGACTACCACAGATGGGGGCCCAATAAGGCTGATGCCGATATGGAGCCACGGAGGACTTAACGGATTGCCGAGACTATGGCTCGAAGTGCAGGAGTAGGAATGGGGTGGTTATTAGTCAGTAAGAGTAGGACACTCCCTCTCGCCTCAGCCGGGCGAGAGAAGTCATTAGATGATTTTCCCCCATCAAAATAAAAATGTCGTATAAAAGACAACTTAGGTACCGTTATAATAAGAATATTTTATTATAAAAAGAATATGTTTATTTAAGTTATAAACAGAGGGTTTAATAAAATGAAAAACATGGTAGTGGCCCCATTTCTTTGCTCCTAAATGTAGATACAATTTTTTCCGGGTCCGGGTGTCATGTGTAGGTACGTAGAATCTTATGTTACTCATTCATTACATAATAAAAATTGTGGGATTTCCTCTTATAAAAAAGGCCATCGTGTTTAAGAAAATAAATAAGTGTAATTTGGCTGCCTCAGTTAAAACAATAATGTTGCATGATTCCGTTTCCGTACGGACCAACTCTGTGCGATCTTCACAATTGTTAGTCTGGGTTTGGAAACCACTTAGTAGTATTCCAGAAGTTGTAGTTCAACAGAAAATACCAGTACAAGCCCCTTTTCAAATACAAGAAGTGATGTAATTATTTTACAAAAATTAAATAATTGAGTTTTGCCTTGACAATTTAAATTAAACAACTTAATAATATTGTTAACATGAAATAACAATGATTCAACATTTTGATGTTATTTAAATGTGTGCAATGATTTGCATGTTAAGTGCTTCTCGGAATAAACTATATTTTGTAATATCATTACCATTTATAGTGGATTACACGAACTCCAACCCGGAAAATTACTAATGTTTTGGTGACATTTTCCACCGACATAACATAACATAACATCACGCCTTTTATCCCCGAAGGGGTAGGCAGAGGTGCACACAGAAGTAACACCCACTTTTCACTATTTATGTTATGAGTCCCATGTAATAGGGGGTGAGCCTATTGCCATATACCGGGCACATTTCCAGACTCCGTGCTACTACTGATTTTCCACTGACTTCACAAAATAATAATTTTGAATCTATATAGGTATTTTATAATGGGTGTATATTCTACATAAATAATTTTAATAACCAACAAAATGAATAGGTTATCATCAAAACAAGATAGTTTAATTAACTCGTCGAGTACCGGTTTTGTAGACACAATTATAGAACAATAGGTTGCGGTCACCGGTGACCGCTTGGTGTTTGACAGTTTAAACGTGTTTTCGAAAAACAAAGTTCCCGGTGTAGAAACTACGCAATTTTCGCACGACATAAAATGATTCGTTAAGCAAAACTTTCTGTGAACTACAGTGCTGCAGTTTGAAAACTCTAAAATCCTTTTATACCTTGTTCTGTGTTTTCATAGTTAGGTACAAATATTTTAAATATTACTCTAAATTTCTCCTTTGAATGGTAGTTTTAATCTGCACAACTGCACAGATGTTGGGCAGCCGACTGCTGAGGACTTAATAAGAGTTTGTTTTACGTTAAGAGTAATCGAAACGAGACCGCGTTGACCGCTCTGATTGATTGATTGATTAGAGCCAGCCAATCAGAGCGCCTTGGGGTAATTGGGCCTCTAGTGACCGCACTCACACGACGAAACACAACGCAAGCGTTGTTTCACGTCGGTCTTTTGTTAGGCCGTGGTAGCGCTCCGGACGAGCCACCACCACCACAAGTGCACCGATAACACAGGAGAACATTTCAAGTAAAATCCCAAAGTCAGTGTGTAATCTGCATATACCGGTAGGGATTAATTAGTTTGCAAAACTGTGCTACGAAACTATAAAAAACGTAATTTATTAATAAAAATACGAACTGCTGATTCGAATTTTACAATTTACGCTTCGTTGTAAAATTTCAGATTCCAGGAACAACATAATATTAAAAGGAAAATAGTAGTCATCATTTGTATATGTTTTTTTCTTGTGTAAAATACGTGTTTTTATTCGATGCGCATTGCGGAGTTTAGTATGTAGGTATTGTATTGTATTCTTACCTATTAATATAATGGGTTTTTTCTCTTTTGGTATTTTCAGATACTTAGGTCGACCTCTGTTGATAAAGTTTGTAGGAAACATTGTGACTTTTTATTTAATATTAATTAGCAGAAAATTTCAAAATTTAGTCCATAACATACCTGCATAGCCTTTTATGGGACAAGCCCGCCACAACCTTCCAAAACCGCCGCAACTCCTGTAAGCCAGGATCTACAGCAGATACAACCATGAAAACACCGGAACACTCAAGTTCAGCGCGTAAACCTACAGACCCTAGGATACTCGTAATTGGGTACTTGCCAACTATTCAATACTTTTTCGAACTGTCAAAAACGACCGTTTTCTATGAATTTTGTACGAGATTGTGTATTGTTACGTCACGTTTTTTTGCTCTAAACAGCATACTTATTACTTAAAAAATTGCTGAAAAAATACTAAAATTAAGTGGTCGTAAAATCAATGAATGTAAATGTGATTATTTTTTAATATTTTATTGTATTGAACAATCGAATTTACAGTGCAGAGTTGTAGACGATTAGAGCCCTAGATCGGAAAAAGATAGATGATCTCGAAATGTGGTGTTGGCGAAGAATGCTCCGGATACTATGGACTGCCAGACGAACAAATAGGTCAATCCTGGAACAACTCAATATAAAGACTAGACTGTCGACCGTATGTTACAAGCGAATTCTTGGATATTTCGGTCACATTACCCGCCGCCAGTCAGATAACCTCGACAAATTGGTTGTTGTTGGTAAGGTGGAAAGAAAAAGACCACTTGGCCGATCACCTAGCCGATGGTGTGACCAAGTTACCAACTACACTGGACTCTCTGTTACGAAGACCTTAGAGAAGCCGAAAACAGGACAAGATGGAGGGAAATAACGCAGAGGGCAACGAAAGCCTTTCAGGGGCACGACCTTCAGAAATGAAGCAAGCGATCGAGAAGAAGTTATGATACAGAAGATTTGTGTTCTAAGTCGGTTATTGAATCGTTCGCACTAGTAAAAATATCAAAGCAACTAAATAATATTCTCTTAAACCTATACAACGACCAACGATTGCCAATTTCCTCAATTGACGCGAACAAATTGAGTGGATCCCGTGTTGCATTGTTTAAGCAAGCCGACAGAACTAGATATCGTTAAATTGAGACCTATTTGTTGATACTTTGTCAATCACCATTCTGAGAAATGAGGTCAAAGACTAGTCGTGGCTAATATACCTATCTTGGGTGTTATTCCTTGAAAGGGGTAAGCCAAGGTCCAGGGTGTTAATATACTACAGATGGGGCCCAATAGGGCTGGTGCCCGATACGGATCCGCGGAAGGCCTAACGTATTTTCCGGGCTCCGGCTCGAAGAGTAGGACTAGGAACAGGGTGGTTTTTAGTCAGTTGAAGCCTGACACTCCCTCTCGCCTAACCGAAGGCGCGAGAAGATAATGGATGATTATCCCCCTCAAAAAAACGGGTATAAGTAAATGTAACCTTGCCGCCAGTTAACGATTAATTTAATCTTTGACTTACGTTGTTCATCATAACATTGTATCTTTTAGCCCCGAAGGGTTAGGCAGAGGTGCACATTATGGCACTTAATGCCACTGTACAATAACACCCACTTTTCACTGTTTTATATTATGAGTATGAGTCTCATGAAATAGGGGATGAGCCTATTTGAATACTTTGTTAAGTATTCTGATTTGAAGTTTGAAGATTTATCTGTTGATTATGCCCTTTACTATTTTTATTTATATTTGTCATTTCCTTTTCTGTATGTATTGTATTATTAATGGTGTACAATAAAGTTATATCCTATTCTATTATTATCTGAAGTCTGAGCGTATCTTCCAGATAATATAATCCTTTTGGAATGGCAGGTTTAGAAGACATCCGAATCTTTAGAATCATTTCATATGTTTAAGAATTTAAATTGAAGAATGGGATATTTAAACAAGATTACAAAAATGTAATTTAAGTAATTCGTTAATAACTATACTTTGAACAAAATTTTAATGTTTTTAAAGACCAAGACATCTTACAGAATACAACCTAAAAAAAGTTTCTTTTTGAGACACATTACATTTTATACAAAAAAAAATTATTTTCAGAACTTTGTTTGCAAAACACGGCTAAAGTAGTTAATTAAAAACAAAAAGGTTTTAAGAAAATTATTTCTTTGTAATAATTTAAATGGATACTTACTTATGTACTTGGTAGACTCTACAAAAGGTCATAACCTTATACCTTTTATGTAGAGGTATTGGACCTTATTCCATTGAGAATTATGAATTAAATTAGTAATAGCAAGTGTTAATTAACTTCAAACGCGGGTTACTCACGTGAATATACTGAGAGAAGCTCTACTAGTTTCAAACCACAGAGGGGTTCTTCCTCATGAGAACCAGCTCAGTAAGCTGCGCGACTTCGCCGCGACCGTGCACGCTGCTTTCCTCATTATATTCACGAGAGTAACCCGCCATTTTAGTTACCTAATTTAGTATGTCTCACGATAGTTATTATAAAAAAATAGCTAGTGTGACGGTTGAACCTAGAATTTCATATCCGAAAATATTATTAGATTTTCTCTATTATTAAATTTTTGAAGACCCACGACATGAATATAACATAACATATGCTTACCATTTTTATGGGATAAGTCGGCCGGGCAGACAGATCACCTAATGGTAAGAAGTCGGCGTCGCCTATGGACGCCTAAAACACCAGAGGCGTTTCAAGTGCGTTGCCGGCCTTTTGGGGATTAGAGAATTTGATAATTGTTAGGTGTAGGTACATCCAGGAATTGAGGAGATAGGGAGGGGGATAATTAGGCCTCCGGTAGCCTCACTCACACGAAAAAAATACAGCGCAAGCATTGTTTCACGTCGGTTTTCTGTGAGGCCGCGGTATCACTCCGGTCGAGCCGGCCCATTCTTGCCGAAGTATGGCTCTCCCATACTTACATATATACGTTTTTTGTGAATAATGAACTTCCTTTTGGTAATGGGTAAAAAGCGTAATACTATGTGTTTGTTTGTACAGTACATTAACTTCATTAAATAAAGCTTGAACATTTAACCGTAACCTACAACACCGTCTCATGAAAGAAACTGTAAATGAAAGAAAGTGAGTTGACATTATTGTAGTAAATTGTTTATTGTATAACAATGGTACTGATTAAGTTTGAACCTGTGTTTACAACTACGGAACACAACGCCTCAGGATAACGTGTTCTAGTCAATTAATCGCCTGAAAGTTTCACGCTGAAACATTCTGAAATTAGGGCTCGTACACAAAACTGTGATGCGATGCGATGCAAATTCGCAACGCAGAAAATTACGACACGAATTGCTGCGATGCGATTTCGTGCGACAAGGAGTCTCCCAGGGTGACCATTCCTTCGACGGCCGTCAACCGTACTAAACGTCTTTTACATCTAAATTGATAACTAGGTCGTGTCATGGATCGTAAAAAGAAGTGTACAGGAGTTAGGGTTATTGCTTAGGAGATACAGGAAAAAGAAACAAAGAAGATTTTGTGAAGACAAGATTTTTGATGCGCGATGCGAATTAATTCGCAAGTTCTTGCGATGCGTAGAGGGATGCTCGCACATTTTTGTGCTATGCGACGTCGTTTCGCAGTTTTGTGTACGAGCCCTTAAAAAGTAGTATTTTACAGCCAGCCCTTCAGAAATATATTCCAAAGTCTATCGGACTTAAATCAATCCTGTAAAACTCATTTCAGGCGAACTAAAGAGGTTGTATAGCAGGTATTGGGTTCCACAGGGATTCTCCGTGGGTCCTATTAAATTAAATCACTTTTAATAGTTTCTATCGAATTCGAATCCTTCTTAGAATTACTCCAATCTTCTTTAAGTGGGGAAATTTTCGGAAAATGTTTATTTTTCCTGCTACTAATCCTTTTATTAAAAGATTATCCCTAAAAACGAAATGTTTTTTTGGTTTCATTAGTCATTTATTGACGGAATACTTGTGTATCGAAATTTCCTAAGTAATCCTTAGTCATTTTATTGGTCATGAATGGTCCATCCATCAAGGTCACCAGTGGAAACTGATAATATGACCGTTATTTTATGTGTCATAAAGTCTTATACAGAAACCCGCATATTTACCAGACTCTAAGAATGGATTGGAAGGAAATTTTAGCAAGAAAATCGTGCATCGCATTTGGAATTTTATGTGAGCTGTATTTAACGTCTAAATTTAAACGTACTTAGTAAAGTAGTTGTGAGAATGCTCTTAAGCAAGAATTCCCCGGAATTTGATAAACCTCTTCGTCACTTGTAGTTTATGGAATTGTACTTTACCCGGTGGACATAAAGCTCACTTTCTCATGTAATGATTACAATCCACTTACTTAATGGAACAAGGATTATATCATCGCCACCTACATCACGGATAGATAATTTTTTTTAAAGTGAACTGAAAAGAATAATTTACGCATCTATTAAAATCCTCTGATTAGCTTCTTGCATTAAACGATGGGACGTTTATGTTGTTTCATTCTGTTATTCAAATGGAACTCGGTACTGGTCAGCAACCACGGAGTTTGAAATTGGGTCGTATTTGCGGTGATTGGTTCACCCCTTAAAACATGGGACTCATAACTGGTAAAAATTATGTCGTCATCATCATTATCAACAGCCTGTTCTCATCCACTACTGGTATAGACTGGATATAGGCCCCTCCAATGGCACGCCACTGATATCGATCTTCAGCTCTACACAACCAACCGCCCTACACTATGTTTGCCTAGACGCGGTCACCACTCCAGGTTAGCTCTGCACTCCTTTAGCTAAACGCCACTTTAGCGCTTGTCTACAGAGAGAGTAGCAATCATAATGTATGGGGATGACACTAACAAGTGTAAAAATTTATGTCAATTCCATCTAATTTGGTTTTCTATTCTACATGTAGACAAGCGCTAAATGGCATTTGGCTACAGCTGCTGAACGATCATCGCTTCTACAACAAATTTTCCACTGCTGTGACACCGTCCTTTGCACTACGTTAGTAACTTTAGTTCTCTGTCGAGTAATGGCCAAACATCGGCCCAAAAAAAATGTATATTACATTTTATATTAATTGTACCTTGGACTGCCTAATCCTTCGGAGATTAAATGGCATGATGTTATATTATGTGACAACGTTATGGAATCCAAAATAGTTAATGCTCCTATAATATGGGTCATAAGCGTCGGTACTTTTCTAGTTCTTCTGCACTGACGTGACTGTGGTTGAATATGTGTGGCGGACTTCCCACAACAATAAACTTTGTATTAGTAACAAAAGCTAGGAATAAAATATGACTGTACATGTATGTATGTCTGATATAGGTAATATTTATGTCATGCCCGCTTAACCGACTAAATGATGGACTGTAATAAAAGATCAACCATCTAGGTCGTTTCCAACTGACCGATCTGGAAGTCATTGGGGTAGGCCTAAGTTCAGCAGTGGACGTTTTATTCGTCCTAATTACTTTTACTATACTGGACCATTGAAACATCGCTATACTGATGTATTGCAAACAGTGGTTCCCAAAGTTGTAGAGACTACAACCTATCTAAATCAAGTTACAAACCTCAGGACCCATATATACATAACATCACGGCTGTCTCCCATGGGGGGTAGCAGACTCTGTGGATCCACTTTTAGGGAATGAAACTGTTACCAATAGGATAAGTAAAATATAGAATGGTTGGTTAGTGTGTCATTATACAGACAAGGCCCACTAAAATTTTACTTGCGACCCACCAATGGGTGGCGACCCATAGTTTGGGAAACCCTGGCATACAAGACTGCCAGTTCGCTGGTGGTTAGGCAACTGGGTGCCGCACAATGTGTCGCGGGATTGATCGCGGGCACGGAACAACTCTTTGTGTGATCCACAAATTGTTGTTCCGGGTCTGAGTATCTATGAATGTGAACTTGTATGTTTGTAATCTCTCCCACGACACAGGGGAAAATCCTTGGACAACGGTCCATAAACAAAAAAGCAAATAAGAGCATCAATTTTCGAAACTGATAGCGCTCGGACACGCCATCATAATATGAAAATTACTTCACGATGACGTCAAAGAGGCAATTAAGAATTATTTTGATTATATACAATTGCAATAAGTATTTAGTTAGCTCCTATTATATGACTATGCGCCGTACGTAGCATATGGTAACAGCAGAGTAGAATACATCATCCCTTCCTTTTCTGTGGGTGGCGAAAAAACCCGAATTAAGGACAATATACATATATCCAAGAAACCGACTAACTTCGCTCTATAACAAACCGGAACCCTTTAAACTGCGTGGAGATTTTGGCAAGTCCTTCATAATTAAAGATTCATGGGCCAGTAATAGACTGCCTCTGGCTGCTATTGATAAATATGACCAACCCCATACAAGGAAGGAAGCCTACCGATTTATCCATTAAAATATTTATATTCCCAATACCGTTAATTTTAGAATAACGTCATAGGAAACTCAAAACGGCAGTCCTTAAATTATGCGGAAAATAAAATTAAATAATTTGCTTATAATTACATTTATGTGACCGCAAAAGGAAAAATGTCGCTTAGAGTTATTCATCCTTGTTACGTCACTGAGACTAAAAGGTAAAGGTCGTTTCAGACAGGTGACACAGTCGACAAAGGTAAAAATATCACTCACTAGTTTTATTTAGGCAACATTTTTGCTGGCATAATGTTATTAAATACTAGCTGCTTACCCCGACGTTACACGGTTCAAAAACGCTATACATCTTGACGTGTTAGCGAAACAACGATGAGAATTGGTTCAGTAATTTCAAAGCCAAGAACAAACAGTCGACAAAAAAATTGTTTCCTCTTTATAATATTTGTACCTATAGTTAGGGGTGTCTCGGAGGTTGCTTTCTATTGTCTTTTTTTATTTTAATCATACTTTACAAATTATCAGTGTCCATAATTTCATGTTTCATATTCTCGAATCAATCGATTTTCGGTTTCAAATTCTCAGTAGCGTGGAGTCCAAAAGTGTTTTAAAGTATGACAATAAATTAATCAGTCCTTATGTAGAACTGACTCAAAATAGTTACCACAGCCTTTGTTAGCCCATTCCTTATAAGACAGTAGTCATGTATCATTATGTCCGTATAACCACAAAACTATACTTGCCGCATTTGAAATCGCTGACCCACCTTGAGCGTGGTGATTAATGCTCAAACCTTCTTCGTGCGAGAAGAGGCCGTTGCTTAGCAGGGGGCACTTGTAGGCTGATGATGATAACATTGATGAATACCTGCCGCATTATAAATTGCCGCTACGACATCGCCACCAAGTCTGACCTAGCCTTTAGTACAGTCATCGACTGTAAGTGTTTCTAGTCGAACCTTAATTGGGGAATCTGTTCGCAGATTGCAATTTATAAGGATAGAAGCGTTTTTAATACTTCTTGACGTAAATATTTCGGTATTTTGATTTGGATTTACGTCAAACAGATCGCTCGCTGAAGCGCTCGGGTTTCGCCATGGACGCCATGGTTACGTAGTTTATGACGTACAAAGCAATTAGTGGTGATAGATTGTACCTATAGCGATAATAATTATGTATTTTATGTACTTATATATTTTATGTTATTATATTTTATCTGCCTCGTTAGCCGAGTGGTCGCAGGTGCGACTGCTGGTCAAGGAGTTTTGGGTTCGATTCCCGGGTCGGGCAAAGTGTTACTAAGCTTTTAAAAAACCTCAATAGTAGCATGGAGCAGACTCCATATACAGGCTCACCCTCTATAACTGGGATTCATAACATAAGTAAATATGTAGTTAAAAGAGGATGTTACATTATACCTACAGTGGCATTAAGACCCGTAATGTGCATCTCTGCCTACCCCTTCGGGGATAAAAAGGCGTGATGTTATTTTATGATATACATTTTATAGTTGTACCTGCCTCGTTGGCCGAGTGGTCGCGAGTGCGACTGCCGGGCAAGGGGTCTCGGGTTCGATTCCCGGGTCGAGCAAAGTATTACTGGGTTTTTGAAAATTCTCAGTAGTAGCACGGAGTCTGGAAATGTGCCCGGTATATGGCAATAGGCTCACCCCCTATTACATGGGACCCATAACATAAATAATAGTGAAAAGTGGGTGTTACTTCTGTGTGCACCTCTGCCTACCCCTTCGGGGATAAAAGGCGTGATGTTGTGTGTATTTTATAGTTTCTGTGGGAATTTAATAAAAACCTATGTGTTTCCTTCCTAAAACGCCTCAAGGATATATCGACCGGAGTGATACCACGGCTTCAAAGAGCACCGGCGTGAAACAACGCTTGCGTTGCATTTATACTCACAATCATTTGTTTACCATTATTTCATATAGGCAGTACCAGGACAGTTGATTCTTATCTATATCTATACTAGAGGTAATATTATAAAGAGGAAAGATTTGTATTTTTGTATTTTTGTATGTTTGTAATGAATAAACTCAAAAACTACTGGACCGATTGCAATAATTTTAGAAAGCTGCATTATTCAGAAGTAACATAGGCTATATAATATCACGCTAGGTCCTATAGTTGTGGAGCAGTAACCAAAAATGTTTTAAAAATGGGGGAAAAGTATCGTTTCTGAGGCCTTCCATGGCGTGCGCTGAGCATATAGTTAAAGTTATACAGAAATGCTCTATAGATGAATTGTTCATCTCATTTTTAAAAAAGTCCGCGAGAGCATATGTAGACATATGCTCTCGCGGACTTTTATAGTTTACCCATAACAATCGATTTAATGAATGGTTCAATCCTTATAAAAGTTTGCTCTAGATAACTTTTGAATTGTTCAATCGGTTACCTTAAGACTATTAATTCATCCAAAAGACACCTATTAGGTAAGTACTTACCTACTATTTCAAAAATACATAAAAAAGATGAAGTCCGGAAAAATATTTTCAAAAGGTAAATACTTCCTAAATAAAAAAAAAACTGAGAATAAATATAAATAAAACGTAAAACTATGTAAAAAATCTTAAGTCCCCCCGTGCGAAGCCGGGACGGGCCGCTAGTTTATTATAACATTTTTTTTTAAGTATCGATGGTGTTTCTTTCTCGTTCTTCTCCATTCGAAACTACACTTTGGAACGAACGCCTAGCTCCACTGACAAACAGACGGACGGACATAACAAGTTTTGACGTTTCAAAAGTGCCTAATTAAGGATTAATTGAAATAAATGCTTTGACTTTGACTTTGATATAACATTTCATGTAGGTGTTTCTGCCTACCCATCAAACAAGTATGTTATTGACAAAACATTTGCCCTTTTTCCAAATGCCGAAACCCGAAACGAAAACAAACATAATAAAATAAAAACAGTACACAGACTAGACCTAATCCACTCCTATCTACATGATAGAAAGCAGATAACAGAAATAACTAGGATATGCCTTAAAACGCGGGATGAGAAGACATATAGATCACAAATTAGAACCATAAAACTAGGAGTTCCACAGGGTAGTGTCTTAGGTCCCTTGCTTTTCCTAACTTATATTAATGATCTCCCTAGACACATAAAGCATCCAATGGTACTTTTTGCAGATGACAGCAATGTAGTGATAAAATGTGACAGTCAAAAGGACTATGAAAATGAAATTAATGAAACATTAAGAACTATAATTAAATGGTTAATTGACAACAATTTGAAAATAAATTTAGATAAAACACACATAATGCACTTTCACCAAAGAACTCAACCAAATAGTATTAATGTAAATTATAATGGACAGGCAGTAGAATCTGTAACAAATACAAAATTTCTGGGTATAAACATTGACTATAGACTTTCATGGACAACTCATATAGATAATCTCTGCAAAAAAATTAACAAATCCTCATTCGCTCTTTATAAGCTCTCCAAAATAGTTAACAAGGAAGCAATTTTAACGGCTTATCACGGACTGGTGGCACCATTACTCAGATACGGTATTATATTTTGGGGAAATTCGGTAGACAAGGAACTTGTATTTAAAGCTCAAAAGAAGTGCATTAGAGCAATGTGCCAAATAAATAATACAATTAGCTGTCAACCTTACTTTGAAAATCTAAAAATTCTCACATTGCCTTCCCTATACATTTACGAATCAAGTATTTTTGTGAAATCAAATCTAAATTACTATAAAACTGCTGACAAAAGCTATTATCGAAAATTAAGGGATAAAAAAAGGTTAGAGGTACAGGTACCTTATGGTAAAACAGCACTATTAAATAAAAGCTCTTTATGCATGACATCATTAATATATAACAAATTGCCTGATGACATTAAACAATTACCAATCCACCAGTTTAAAAAGAAATTACATTCATTCCTAATAGTGAGATGTTATTATGATGTTAAAGATTACTTGTGTGACAAAAATATTGTCTTCCAATGACAAGAAAAGTGAATATGAATATGTGTATAATAATATATTGAACTGTAGTTGACATTTAATTTGCTTGTCTTTCCACTTTTTAACATTTATGTAAGAATGTGATTTGAAATTTTGTAATAATGAATTATAATATATTTTACCTTTTATGACTTTATATTGAATTTGTATGTATTTGAAGTATTTTAAAATTGTATTGAGACTAAATATTATGACTAATTGTGTTTTAAATTCTGTTTTGTGTATTATTATTGTATGCCTCAACGGCGGGACATAGCTGTACTTTTTTATTATTTAAGACCTGTATTTCTGATGCATACCTATAGTCCACAATAAAGACGATTTGATTTTGATTTTGATTTTGATTTTTACAAATAAATAAAGTTATTTTATATCCACAACCCTCTGAGTGGATAATGTGTATTCTGTACACGTACAACACACTCAAATCAAGGTCCCAATTTATCAAATATCTTCAATCCATTACCAACCTTATGGCAAAACTATAAGGGTGAAAATAAATTAAAGAAATTGAATAGAACAGGATAGTTTCATGTGCTTCTACCTGTGTACCCACAAACAAGATTGCTTTTGTTCGTTTCTCCAATCTATTTATTTGAACGATCGCTGGAATTAAATTGAACCAACAATGCAAAATTTCCCAATATTGGTCTTTATGGAAAATCAATTAAGTAGTTTATAATTGAAGAGAAACATAAACGGAAACTGAAAACTCCAAATTAAAACATAACATAATAAAATAACATCACGCCTTTTTTATCCCCGAAGGGGTAGGCACTAGGCAGAGGAGCATATTTCGGCGCTTAATACCACTGTACAATGTAATACCCACTTTTCACTATTTATGTTATGAGTCCCATGTAATAGGGGGTGAGCCCATTGCCTTATTATATCGGGCACATTTCCAGACTCCGTGCTACTACTGAGATTTAAAAAAAACCCAGTAATACTTTGCCTGACCCGGGAATCAAACCCGAGACCCCATGCCCGGCAGTTGCACTTGCGAGCACTCGGCCAACGAGGCAGTAAATTTTTCTAATAGGGCAGATGCCTAATTTTTATTTTAATGTCCGTCTGATAGATTATTTTAAATCATTAGACACGTATTTTTTATTACCTTACAGAAACGAATACTTTCTACGATATTTGAAATATCGCATGACGTCACTTTTGAGTACGATTTATATTCTAAAACGACGTAACCACCTCCCACTCCTAAAGTTTGATTCGTTTTATCTAAGCATTGTTATCTTACGACAGAATAAAATATAAATAAAATATTTTCGACTTACTCACGTAATAATTTGACGAGGAACTCGACTAGTTTCAAGCCATGCTAAAGGCTCATGTTCATGAGCAGCATTTCGCGACCCGCGACGCGGCGACTGAACAGTAGCAGCGCTATAATTTATTTAGTATGTCTCACGAAAGTTACAATACAAAGAATAAAATATAACATACCTAACTGACGGACTAATTAGATTTTTAATTTTTAATTTTCATACCCTGACATCATCCCTATTGTAACTTATCCACATAAAACGTAAATAAAACTGCACAATATCACGTTGTTATCAATTTTGCTAGTTTTTTCACAATCGCTACACTACTTATCTATGCTAATTTATCTAATAGTAGGTATTGTAATTATCGAATTAATTGAGAAATTATAGCAATAGTGTGCAAACAAATATCTAGTATTATTTGATAAGCCACTATGATGCAACTGATTGGGGGCCACGAAAGTAGAGTCTCGTAAAGGGTACGAAACTGATTCAAAGCCTCGAGCACAGGCGTAAGGTTGCAAGCCTTTCGGTTTTCTACCGGATACATTTCGGTGAGTGTGCAGGGGAATTGCACAACTTGATTCCCCCTAGTCCTTTCAATCATCGTACCACAAGACAATCGGCGAAGCGTCACCGATTCATGGTAGATGTTCCGCCCACACGCACGAAGCGCTTCGCTTCAAGCTTCCTTGTGCGTACTGCTAAAGAGTGGAATTCTTTGCCAGAATCTGTATTTCCTGAAGGGTACAACCTGGGAGTCTTCAAGGCCCGAGTGAATAGGTTGCTTATGGGACGACGTGCTACATCGTAGACCGCATCATCGCTTACCACCAGGCGAGATAGTGGTCAAACGTCGCCCCATCAAATATAAAAAAAAAAAAAAAAAAAAAATCGAGTACAAAATACAGAAACATGTCATGACTATTTGCTGGACTTTTTTGGAATAAGCTCGCCACAACCTCCAAATACTGCTGCAACTCCTGTTAGCCAGGATCTACAGTAGATACAACCATGAAAACACAGGGACACTTAAGTCCGGCGCGTCCCAGGGACATGATTAACTGTCTTGGATCTCACAACGAAATAAATCAGAAGATATTATAAGAGGAGAATGTAATGCTAGATTATAGACCTTCTCTACATAAGAAGGTCAGTGTCCATGAAATCTATAGGGTTGTTCCTTAATAATCTCCTACGAGATCAATCTGCGGGAAAGCAAAGGACTTTTGTCGATTTTCGCAATAGAACTTCGTCTCTTGATAATTTTTAGACATTCTGACAAACCCCCCGTAGAAGTGGCTCATAGTTCAGAAGCGACTGTTGATGATGAATATTATACACTGAAAAAGTGTTTTAATAAACAAAATCACGAAGTCTAGAAGTTTACATTACAGCAACATAATTATAACAAAATATTAATTTTAATAAAGAAATAAGGCTTTAAGAAAAACGATACTTTGATAGACTCGTTGCAGTTTTTTTATTAAGCGTCTTAAACGAATTTCATCTCGTCTCGTCAAATATTCCAGTCGCAAAATTAAAGAACTTATTGAAATGTGTATACCTAGATGTTGTGTTCGTATTATAGGACCTAAAACTAATTTTAACATAATTTAGACTCAAGAGACTCCGTACTTTGCATAAATAAGACAACATAACACAATATCAAGCTTTTTATCCCCGAAGGGGTAGGTAGAGGTGCACATTATACCACTGACAATGTAACACCCACTTTTCACTATTTATGTTATGAGTCCCATGTAATATGGGGTGAGCCTAATGTCATATACCGGGCACAATTCCAGACTCCGTGCTACTACTGAGATTTTTTTGAATACCCAGTAATACTTTGCCCGACCTGGGAATCGAACCCGAGACCCCCTGCCCGGCAGTCGCACCTGCGACCACTCGGCCAGTAGGCAGCATAAATAACATTTCTTTGGAAATAACCGGTGCTCATTTATAACTTAGGTACTATAACTTTTACACCCTGTTTCATTCACCACATCTGGTTTTTCGTTATTATAACTCTTTTTTTTTTAGGGAGGAAATTTATTCAATGGCTTCTCCCGTCTTGATTGAGGCGAGAGAGTATGTCAGACTCTTATTGACTAAAAACTATCCCGTTCCTACTGCTGCTTCGAGCTCCGGTAACCCCTTAGGTTGTCCCCAGCTTCTGGAGTTATTATAACTCTGTGGAACAATTTTACTACTTAGATACTTATGTACCTACATCTACCTATAACTCAAGATTTCGGATCAGCACAAATGTTTATTCCATTCTGTCTTCATAAGACGTTATTCTATCATAAACTCCTCCATATGATTTCTCCAAATTGTGTCCATCTTTTCTTAGAGCTTCCACTCCATCTTCCTCCTTTCATCTGCTTCATATCATGTTCTTATAGTTCATCTCTTTTATCCCCATAATACAAAATGAAATAGATTTGTCCAAAGTTATTTGAAAACTTCGAACTAAGAGAATAAGTAATCAATCATGTTTTCTAGCTTCTGACTTTCTCAATCCTCAATAAGAGTTATTGTAACAATTGTTTCCACAGATAATATTTAGATTGGATGTAAATCAGACGGCCTGGCATTTCAAAGTTTATATAAACTTATATTAAAATTAAATTGCGGGTTCGCAAACTCTTACTTATAAAGTTTATTAAACTTTATAATTCATTAACTTACATCGTTGTCGGCTTTGTCTACGTTTTCTGAATTTTTTACCTAATATTTAATCATCATGAATAATCTCAGATAATGTTTATTCGTAGGTAGTGAAAGAACCTAAATTGATTATTATTGGAATAAGTCGGATCAACTCATAGGCCATGTTTTTTTTAAGTCTTTATTTAATAAGAAGGGCTTTAGGGCAGCCAAACCGTTTATAGGTTTAACTAGCCCTTAACCCATATTTAAGCTTAAACATAAAATAATTAAATGATACAATTCTCTAGCCTGATGCCAATGGTGACGTTAAACACTGTTGTAAATGTTTTATTTGCAACGCGGGGAAATCACGGTGAAATAAATAAGAGCTAAGTTAGGTAGTTAGGAATAAACTGTTCGACCTAACCTTTTCTTTCTTAAGTCGCTTGAATTAGTTCAATAGGAAAAGGGTAAAACGTGAACTACCTAACTCTACAGGTAATTAGACCTTAACCCAGAAACAAGAACCACGTCACACACGTGCTAGGGAGAGTCCACCTATAGAATAGAATTACCAATGTCGAGGAAATAGCTTAAACGGGGAGGAAAACGGGACGTATTAGCAGAACTGACAATTTGCAGATATGACGTCATAAATGTTGCCACAGTACCTACGTCATGATGACACCGAAGTGACCATATTCCGTTAACAGTTCCGAGTACGACTAAATTATAAGGAAACGCTGTTACACAAGAAAATGCTACTTTCTAAAGATGAAACCCACAGATATGGAAATGTTAACAATTCCGGCGAGATTGAAATATACATTAAGCTTGATAAATTATTTACTGATGTTCTTGGTAACATTCGTGCGCGTTATAAATGTCGAGGAATACGCGCACGGCCATCTGTACGCGCAGATTGCAACGCGCAAATACCGCCTGTGGTGATGTAGTGCGTGCGATTGAAACTGGCGCATGACTAATAATTAAAACTTATTATTTTTGGGCATGCCGTAGTGGCCCGGAGGTTTAAGACGCCCTTTTCTCATGCATGAGGATGCGGCTTCGAAACCTACCAACGGCAAGTACCAATGTGACTTTTCTGAGTTATATGTACTTTCTAAGATTATCAAGACGGCGCTCACAAACGGTGAATTAAAACATCGTGAAGCAACCTGGGCTTACAATTTTTAATTATAAGTTTGTAATCGCCAACCCGCATTGAGCGTAGTCCTTAATGCTCAAACCTTCTCCGTGTGAGAAGAAGCTGTGTTTCGCAGTCGGCATTTAATGGCTGTTGATGATGATGATGACGATGATGATGATGATATTTAGGTATATAAACTGGACATTGCTTGTAAACCTTAAGACAAATTGCATGAATCTTAATAAGAGCTCATGCTAACTCACGTACCTATCCAGGAATTAATAATAATAACTTACGAACAGGTATTAGTCTGATTACCCCAACCTTAACTGAATTGGTTTTGTGTTACTGCGTTTGAAATTAAATCATTTCGAGCTTAAAATTTTATAACCTACACCAGCGTATCTTCCTTCCTTATAATCTCATCTCACACAGCCACGAGAAATCTTGTAACTTTAAAATCTATTTAGAAATCCATTGCTCAATAATCCACACAATGAGCCAGCCAGATCTAAACTCCACAGATTTCATTCTTCGAAGTGTAAGGCAAACAAAGCGGCTGTAGGTACGTCGCCTTTTCACCGCGCGCTTGCTATAGAAAGCCTGGGCCTGCGACGATGCGCGCGCGTTCGCGGAACAACGCTGCCCGTACAATGCCGACCCAGCTGCGCCTTCCTGGTACAACTCACACCCGAGCACCACCACATGAGGACTCACAGAATGTCCACTACACACTAGTTCCATGGTTTCTTAAGTCTAGAGAAACTGGATGAGTAGGTATAGGATTGGTTCAGTAATGTGAAATTTTGTAGCATCTGTATTGTTGCCGCTCTTATATATCCTTTATTCATCAATGTTATTAAATTCTGCAGTAGTTTAAACTTAGAGAAACATAAATTCAGTCAAAAGTTTTACCATTAATATCAGTAAATGTGTTCTAGCAAATTAGACTGTCTCAACGAGACAGATTTATAAATGTTCCTTCCGCAGAACTGACATTGAGACGACAGTAACTCAGCGCGACCTTAACCTACATTCAAGAAAATCAGAAATATAAACATGAATGTACAGAAAAGAAAACATTTTATTTCTAAGAAAGGTTGACTTCATCTCGTTACCAGTCTTTGTTCGCCTTCTGCACATCTGCGTCGCTCCGTATACCCACATAATGTTTGTTTTTACACCACAATACGATGAAGACGTTAACTTGAATATTCTATATTTCCATTTACCTCAACAAAAATGTGATAACACGCATGATTTAACGATTTCCAGACATCATAATGTAATAGTCTCACGACCACTGGACCATTACTAGATAAGTAGACAACACACTCCTTCCTCAACGGTAGTTCTACGTACGGTTTTTTGTTAAACTCCGAAGGGAAATGGTCTTGGAACGATCACTAGAGGTATAATGTCATAAATGTGACCATAAAATTTAACAGGAAAAGATACAACAGGAATATGATAAGTTTAACATGAGTGACCAAGCGATTAGACAAGGCAAAGATAACAATAAGACTGACTACCTAGTATGGAGATTTAATAGCTGATTGCCAATTTGAAACTGATTTATTGCTTTAGGCATTTATGTTGTATCTTGTAGCCATTGTATTCTTCTTATGTAATCATCGCTTATATAGTTACATTGAAGTCTTACAAAATATCGTGACGTGAGACGATACTTGCGCAATTGTCCCCAATGCACGATAATAACCAAAGTAAGTAATAAAATTAGTCACACCACAAAAGAATGACCATGTAATTTATTGGCAAAAACAACTGCCGAATTATGAAGAAGCACGACTGTTATAACGATTTCAATTGAAATGAAGTGCTCAAAACATATCGATTTCAAGAATCGAGTCGTACAGTTTTTAGTTGGTCGTTACTTATTGCGAACCGTCTCGTCTACTTTGGCGCAGTCTGCGAGTGAATTCTACAGAGAATATTTAAATTAAAATTCAGAGGATCCATATAATTGACACGCGATAAAACACATTACACTCATTAAGATCTAATAAAAATGCTTTTACTGTTAGCGTTAATTAAAGAGCTATTGTTTCTTCGTCCAATCAAAACATGTTTGTGCAACATTCAAATGAATGTTCAAGGGCGCTGAAGTCGTAAATATAGTGGATATGTATGTGAGGTGCTTGTAAATATAAATAGTATTTCTTGGAAATTGTATTAACTGTTTTATTTTGATCGCTAACGGAGATGTGGCGCCGGCGAATGCGACGCAAGTAGCCGCGTGTGTTTTGCGTAAGTTTTTGTATGTATGTGGTGATTCATTGTTAAAAAGCATATGACAACTCGTCATGTAGGTGCAAGCTATTTTCGTACCTCGTGACGTCACAGTGAGCGTCAGGGCGACAGTTTCCTGTCTTTATAATAGTAAACAGCCATACAAAAAGGTTTTGCTTTTATGTATTTGTTGTGTTTTTATTTAACGGTATTGGTTTGTTTCGTATTACGAAATATGTAAAGTATGTTGACGTTGGTCTTGATTTGTAGAATCCTGCCAACGAAGTCTTGTCGAATTGCGTAAATAAAGGGTAGGTACATTAGATGCAGTTTTCAGTGTCAGTCACTTTCCATTTCTTCTGTTTCCATAAACACCAGGTTAATATAAATAAAGCTACATAAAACACACTTGTCTACCAATTCTATGTCAACCATTAGTTGTTTAAGTACTTATGTAATTTTTTTTAATTACTTAATTAATTTAAAAAAATCTTATTCAAGGTTCACTAAGTTGTACTCCATTTTTACAAAAGACAAAGGGCCATTAATTTTGTCGTAGCTTACTAAGTTCATAAATTCTTTGAATTTATCCCTAATAGAGCAATTACAGTGTCTTACGCCCAGTTCACACTTTGCTAGTAATTTGGTCGTGTTTTTTTTTTTTTTTTTTAAGGGGGGAAAATCATCGAATGACTTCTCCCGCCTGGGTGAGGCGGGAGGGAGTGTCAGACTCTTACTGACTAAAAACCACCCCGTTCCTTCTCCTGCACGTCGAGCCGGAGCCCCGGTTACCCGTTAGGTTCTCCGCGACTCCGAAATTTGGTCGTGTAGTGAATGTTTAGTACTCATGCACTTTTTTCTATCTCAAAATCGAAGCAAGAGAGAGCTACTACATATAGGGTAAGTGCGCTTGTTCATGTCCATATTACGGATCGCCATGAATGTATTGTATATTTAAGATACCTATTAAAAACGTCCAAGATAAAAAAAAATGTGTACTAACTACTACTAATATGGTCTTCTTATTCATAACTTTCTTATTTTCGGGAATTTGGAGCCAATGAGCTAGCTCGACCGATGATACCACGGCCTCACAGTCACAGGAAACCGACGTGAAACAACGCTTGCATTGCGTTTCGTCGTGTTAGTGAGGTTACCGGAGGCCCAATTACCCCCTCCCCAGTCCCCGAAACCCTAACAATCAAATTCCTAGTTCCCAAAAGGCCGGTAACGCACTTGTAACGCCTCTGATGTTTCGGGTGTCCATGGCAACGCCGATTGTTTACCGGCTTAATATGGACGCAAACCTATTCTACTCGCTACTCGGCTATGACCACAGAAATATTATAAACACTAGCGCAGTGTGAACAAGACCGTACGGTCGTACCTTCCAACCTTTTTAAGTACCTATGTACCTACTTCCATTGAGTCTCATTAAAACGTCGGTTTCAGGTGAAAGGTACGTCGTCACAAAGGGACGTCTTAGTTCAAAGAAAATGATTAAAAGAAGATAAAATGGCACAGAGGTTGTGTTAGCGGAACCGGATTATTATTTCTATAGGTATTAAATTGGATTCTGACTAGGCAGTTAGTATGTCCAATGTGTTTGTTTGTCTTTTCGATTTATTGCTAAAATTGTTATGCTGTGTATGAATACCAAAAGATAGATATGGCTTTTTTAAGGGGGGAAAATCATTGAATGACTTCTCCCGCCTGGGTGTAGCGGGAGTGTCAGATTCTTACTGACTAAAAACCACCCCGTTCCTACTTCTGCCCTTCGAGCCGGAGCCCCGGCAACCCGTTAAGTCCTCCGCGGCAAGTCAAAGTCAAAGTCAAAGTCAAAGTCAAAATCATTTATTTCAATTAGACCAAAAAGGCACCTATGAACGTCAACAATAAAATTAAAAGTTAAAGGCAAGATAGAGATAGCTACTATTCATATTACAGTTACATATCTGTGTAAAATATTGTTTTGCTTGAATACTTGTTGTTGAATTATAAGTTTGAAATCGCCAACCCGCATTGAGCAAGCGTGGTGATTAATGCTCACCTTCTCCGTGCAGGAAGAGGCCTTTGGGCAGCTACTTATAGGCTGTTGATGATGATGATGATAACTTGTTGTCCACGACTCATTATGTAAGGGTCCAGATGAATACCAGCTCATACCTTCTTGCGTCTGATGCACTTGTACCTCTCTACATCTACAGCAGTGCTATTCTGAAAATTATAGTCTCAAAAGTCATCTCGCAAATTATACGTTTAAAAGACCATTAAAAATGTCAATATACACCCAATATGAAAAATACCTACCTAACGTAATTCCTCACCTGGTAGCTCTAGTCTTAGTCGAACTCGTCGCGGAGAACCTAACTGGTAACCGGCTCGACGTGCAGGAGTAGGAACGGGGTGGTTTGCTCCCTCCCGCCTCCCCCAGGCGGGAGCAGTCATGCGATGATTTTCCACCCTTAAAAAAAGATCAGTTGAACTCACTTATTTTCAGACAGCGATAGTTCAGATATTTTCAGTCTCACAGCTGATTTTGAAGTGACTTTGCCAATCAAGACATGCACCCCTTGGACCATGCTACCGTAGTAGCCTTATTACTTCTTTTATACTTGAAGAAATGCATTTTTTCTTTCTATCCTTCTATCTTTCTATTTGTCTTCCTTCTTAAACAAAATAAATAATGGAAATTAAAACGTTATTGCGTTATTCGCAAAAAGACAGCATCCCTGATCTGCAGATTGCGTGACAGCCGGGATAAAATCCTGGAGACTGTGGTGGATAGATTCTCATCCCCACTCTAGAGGTCATTTGTGAGAAGAGTTATTTAATAATTTAATTTAATAATAATTATGTATTTCTGTATGGTTGAAATTTTGAATCTATGTTGACATTTTCTCTTCAAGTTTAAGTATGACTACGATATTAATTGTGTATGGTATAGATATTAATTAATTTTATGGATCTCTTAGATGTCTGAAATAAAAGATTTTTATTTTTATTATTTATTTAAAACAGAGATGTGTGGTGTGACAAACCCAAATTGTTTAGCAAAAAAATAAATACATTTTGTACGTGTTCACGAGCAAAACGGAGAGCGGAATCGTTAATATTTACCCGGAATTCGTTAAAAGTAATTTAATACTGTCGACAGTCGTTTTCATTCTAGTATTTCATTTTTTTTCCGTTATGTACCCATCACAAATGACATAGATTTTTGTATAACAGGATCAATGAAAACTTTTGCAAATTGTATAAAAAATATCTAAGTATTGTAAGTCGTTAATCAATTTCTTAATCGATTAACTTCGATTAATTTACTTGTCAGTTAGAAGCAGGGAAAGTTTATTGTTTCCACAAAATAATCGAGTTTGGCATCGTTTTACTCGACTATTTCCAATTGCACTCTCGCTTCATTGCACTCCCCTAGTCTTAGCTACTTTTATTTAATTACATTAAGTGGTAACCCTATACGGTGTAAGTAAAATCAGTCAGACAAGATTACTTTTTGTTAATATTGTTAACAGGTATCCCCGAAGGGATAGGCAGAGGTGCACATTATACCACTGTACAATGTAACACCCACTTTTCACTATTTATTTTATGTTTTTTATTAACTTACAAAAAGCTCTTACATTACAAAAAAGTTCCTTACACAAAAACACGAGAAAATTATAGAAAACACACATTACATTCAGATGACTTCTGCTATAGGTACCATCATCCTTTGGGTACAGTTACCACAGAATTAGAAACTCAGGTATTGATGACTTCCGTTACATTTCCCGTGAGACCCAAATGTTACGCATACAAATTTGTTATTATTCGAAGGATGGCAACGCTGTGGTAATATTTACCTAGTTTCCAGTTAAACATCATCCCCATCATAACGTCATTGGTAAAAGATGTTTTAATCCCTGATGGAGTCCCATAAGTTCGTCTTCGTAAGAGGAGAATACATCTTTTCTTTAGATGTAGCAAGGTGATGATGATTAAGGGATCAAGCAGTAGCGCTCTCTGATAAACCTAAACCTTTTCAAACGGTATGATCTCAAACTCGCTTGCTAAGCCAGGGGATTATGGCAAACCCATTTATGAAGAGGAGGTCCGTAGTCCAGTTTAAGTGTGGGAGAGCCATGCTTCGACCGGGGTGATATCACGGCCTCACAGAAAACTGACATGAAACAACGCTTGCGTTATGTTTCGTACTATCACTCAAGTACTACGAGTAGTACTTTGCCCGACCCGGGAATCAAATCCGAGACCTCTTAGAGATATATAACTTTCTTATTCTCATGTGTATCTTTGTTAAAAGCGGAAATATGACTTGACTAGCCATTTAATTTACAGTTATGATATTATAATGCGAGCCACGATCCCACACGTGGTTCCTACTTCCGATCTTCTGTTTTTAATATTAATAACTAACGCTGCCTGACTATAACATGATACGCTACGGTAACTGTAGTGAAAATTGTTTTCTCTAAGATAAAAGGTTAGCGATAATTAATTGGGAATCAATTATTTTCTTATAAAGAAAATGGGCATATTGTTTAGGTATATGTATGTACTGAATGCTTTTATGTTTCCTTTCTTTATTAAACGTTGTTTGTATGTGAGGTACTGATAGGTATGAAAAGCACTTTACAGGCAGTTCGACCTCAAACAACATGTTGGGGATCACACAATGAATTTGTCCCGTACGGGAATGCAATCTGCCTAATATTGCGCAGCAGCCAAAAAGCTAGAAAGCGTTAAATATAAACAACAAGACAACGACACATTCATACTCACAAGGTAAAGTTTAAAACTATCTAACATTATAGTCGCTTCCTGATATCATTACAGCAACCATCACTCATGCCTCGTGCCCGACCCTCAGTTCTCCAGTTACTGGTAAAACCACGGAAGACGGAAAACAGGGTAAACGTAATTCATTAGAAATATTCGGTTGGGCGCGCACCCTCGATTGTTGTTACTTCGAAAGCCGCCGTGCCGTGTATCTGGGGCACACTTCCTACAATTTGTCGTGGGAATGTGCTCGACGGATGTGACTTGAATGGTACAGAGGTCTTCAACGTTGTTTTGTTCGCTTTGTTTTTCTATAGTTCTGCAGTTTTATTGATTTTTTGTTAACCCTCTGCAACTGACGTGGTTAAATTGTTACAATTCAACTGAGGTGTATATTATACCAGACACCATTTCAACAGCAAATATTTTTGTAGAATTAAATTATAGCGAGCACTCTACAGTAAGGTACTCGCAGCAGTGATGCTCGTATTTGAAAAATGACGGTATAACACGTGATTTTGTATTTCGCGGTGTCTGTGGGACTACACGTCAGCTGCAGACGGTTAATCTTGTTTAGTTTGCGCATTTGAAGAAGAACGCTTTCACTTTGTTATGAGATATCGTGTTCGATCCCGAGGGTAAGGATGATCGATGATATTCACGTCTCAGAATTTCTCAGTTAATTAAAAAGAGGCCAAACTGAAACTGCCCTTACTATTTTATTATGAGATAAATAAAACAGAAACTTATAAATGTATTGGTTTTGATCAACATGTTTTTTTATTTTGAGTTTTCATGTATTTTAATGAAAACGCTTTGTACAAGCTGCAAACGACTATGATAAACAACGATGTTATATCAATTCTAACGCAACAATAAACGACCACAAAATGTTATCCACACCTGAATTTTAAGTGCGTAAGTGCTGACAACCGACGCACCGATGCACCGGCTGCACCGCAACGGTTCGTACTAAGCGCGCCGGATGCAAGCAATCGACGGCAATTTGCGTCGCGTTTCCATTGCAACGATTGCACGCCCGTTGCCCAACTGCCGTGCGTTTGTAAACAGCCTTAAATGATTGTCGGCCCCCTCATTATGGTGTTGTTACCAGGAATAATGTGTTCACATTATTTTGTTGCTCTATGTCATTTGTCTGACTGTCTATGAGTGACTGCGTAGAATCCGTCGTGTCGTTTCATTGAAATCGAGTACTCGTACCTATATACTTTTGATCAGTATATCTTTAGTCCCCTCTAAACATCTGTCCCAAAATCGAAACAAAAGAGAGCTACTCAAAACTCGCTACTCGACTAAAATACTACCGCAGTGCGAACGAGGCTTAAGGTTCATGTCGACACACGTCTGAAACATCGTTGTCTCGTAGTTCACCTCTAGGCACCCTTATTTCCTTTCTTGCTTTTCAACAACCATCGCCATTCAATTCTGAAATAAAAGAAAGAAGTGTTTGAAATATTGTATTCACTAAATTAGACAATTTTTCAGCATTATTATCAGCACACGTGTTAACGTGTATAAAGTAGTACGTAGTGGTAGATCCTAGAGGTATATTAAAAGGACTTGACAAAAGTACTCACCTTCTATTGACTTAAGGCGCAGCGCTTGTATGGTGTTCTAATTAAATTTACTAGATTACCTTCTCTTCTAGGTATCTAGTGTTGATAAAATATAGATAATAGCACGAGTCTGAGAATTTAACGAGAACCACACATTCATAGGAACAGCATGCACTCATTAGATAAAGTAACATTACGTAGTAGTATTACTACGTAATGTTACTTTATCTGTCTTCCCCAAAAAAACATACACATTATATTATTGTACACTAGGCGTTAATGCGTTTTCATAAGTGAATCGCAAAAATATCATCACTTCTGACCACAACTATCGATTAACTTACTGAATCAAACTAGAACTATTTTCATTTCTACGTAAAACATTCTCATAGGGACATGAAAAGCAATTAAAACTACAAATTCAACGCAATATTTTATTACACTGCATGTAACGGTACGCATCAGGACATAACATGTGTTTGTTCCAGGGCCGTATTCAGCCGCAGCAGGGGCCGCAACAAGACGCGCACAGGCCACTCGTGCACCCACCGATGCACCCGTGCCCGCAACTAAAGTACGACCCTGCCATACCGCAACGGGCGCTGAAAAGAGACAAGGCATGTTTTTTATCTGTGAAAAATAAACAGAAAGTGTTTGTAGTCCACGCCACCAATTTGTAACATAGTATCATGATTGATAATTTTATTGCATAGGTAATTCAAATGTAAATTCGGTGCCAACTCAGAGTGCTTTGACCAACAGGAGTGTTAGTGGCCTTTTTTAGGGGAATAGGGGAAAAATCTTCGAATGACTTCTCCCGCCTGAGTCAGGCGAGAAGGAGTGTCACTCTTACTGACTAAAAACCGTTCCTACTCCTGTACTTCGAGCCGGAGCTCCAGTAACCCATTAAGTCCTCCGCGGCTTCGTATCGGCATCAATCCTATTAGGCCCCATCTGTGACGGTCTAATGTCTCTTCGGAGCGCGTGCGGATCGCGAGTTTGTTTTGTCATTTTGTGTTTTAACTGAAATTTGATAAAAAGTAAGTAATATCTTCAATTCTCACCCATGTAAACATCCGATGCCTCCAGAGTACGGTGAGCAGCAAGCTCCTACGGAATGGACGCAGCAGGGGCCCGCGCCGCAGTCCATACGCCGCGAGCAGGGCCCCCCGCAACACGGCCCTGCCATGGGTCCCTGACATCCTACGCAGCAGTTACGTACAGGCATAGCGAGTGAACTGAAAAAAGTAATTTTCTATAGTAGTGTAGCAGATACATTTGTTGACATAGGTTGGTATAACTATTTTTACGGAGTAAAGTCCTCCTTGATATTTTTCTACTTCAATAGCTACATCTTCAATAAAAGGAAATGTTTATAAGTACTTACAACAGTTTTTCTATAAAAGTATTATTTAAATATTTTTTTGATCATTTTACTTGTTGAACAGAGGTCAAGATTTTTTTATAAAATGACGTTGAATAATAAGTTTGAAATTCGAAACTTCTTTTCCACCATAGAGAAATCTTCTGGTAAGTAAAAACTTAAGCTTACCTACTGTGAAAGAACTGTGAAAAGAGTTTGGGATACTGGGATTTTTTTTAATCCAGTGCTCATTTTAAAAATCGTTTTGTTCAACAGAAACCTATAGAAGAAGAATATAGTAGGTATGTACCTATCTAATAAGTCTATACTTACAAAGTATTAACTTAACCAGCAAGTTGCAGAGTAAAGAAGGTAGGTACTAAGTTCAAGTCTTAATAGCATATTATTCTCAAACATGAACATTCTCAGTAGTTTCTAGTTTCTACTCAACCAGAATACAGGCACACTGGCTGCTAGAAACCATAGAGATCCCGGACTCTCACTGTGTTAACTAAAAAAAACAAACGTTGATGTCAAAAATTCACGAAACAGACAATAGCGTTTTAGTAAAAAAACTTCAATAAATTATTAAAAATCGTAAAAATCTTTAAAAGTATTACAAAAATCTTATAATATTTTTATACGAGCATTTTCTGATAAAATAATATCATCATGTGTTGTGGTGGATATGGATGCTGCGGTGGATGTTGTGGGGCCTGTGGGAACTGTGGGCCTTGCCGAGGGGGATATTGTGGGGGTGGACCCTGTTGCTGTTGCACTCCTTGCAACTGCCAAGTAGCGGGTCTCGCTTACCCAGCCCCTTTTTGTGGCCCCTGTGGTGGCATATGCAGGGGCCCCTGCGGCCGGCCCTTCGGCACCTACAGTTGGAGGTACAGGCCCTGTGGTTGCTGTTGAAGATGACCCAGGTGGTGACGTCACAAAAGTCGTGCTGTTTCGTGAATAAATGAGTCTGTTTTATATTCTGTTCCATTATTTCACTTTCTCGTCTCATTTCTATTTCTTAGAATTCGTCCTTGAAATAAGGATGTCATTATAACAGTACGTTAATTATGAAGGGGAGATATCAGTCGCCACATGTAAAGTACCAGACAACTTCACCAAACAAGATTTAATTTCAAGAAACACTCCATTATTTAGAGACGAGCGTGTTAATAAAGTTGTTAATTAAACACCTTCCATTTCTCTTCGCCGTCAAGGTGCGCGAGAAAGGAAGTTCGGTCATTTTGTGTGACCATCAGATAATGGCGACCGGAAGTGCCGAGCGATGTACCCGCGATAAAACTATATTTCGTCACATGACTTCTCTTTTAATGTATTTCGCGTGTATTTAACAGTCATTACACAGTTAATGTAGTTTCTTAGAAATCGTAAAGTAAGTTCTTGGATTTGGCAAAGTAATAAAAATTAAGTATTCTCGTGATTATTATAACTATAGTTGCATCGTTATGAACATCGTCTGATATCGAGTCAATAATTCAAGGAATTCATCAGAGATTAATCATTCAGAGATTAATCGATTTTTCAGAATCGATAAATATGATACCGAGAGCATCTGTCGTTCGTCATATAACGTTATTTGAAGTAAATTACATGTTACAACGTACTCTGATATTGATACTCCATTACACTGTATCTAGGTACACACTTACTAAGAACATGTACATTAGCTATAGGTATGTACTATTTTCAAGCGAATAGGTAGGTACCTACTGGTGTTTTACGTTCTACTTATTTATTGATTCTACGTAAAGTAACGACTCATGTTTCGTTTGTTGTTTTTCTATTTATCATTTCGGCACGAGGAGTTTGTTTCTTCTCATTCCCTTATCTCCAGACCTGAATTTACAATTAGAAGGTCACAAAAATAATATAACTATTTGTTGTTTCTTTCGGACATCAAACCATGATAAACACAGCAGCCATTTTGCACAGCTGTCGCGCCAACCGTGCATTCTAATAAAATATATCTGTAGGTAGGTACTACATTATATTTCTGCTTTACAACCAAAAAACATTAATATGAACCTCAAAAGGGCAAACATTGTTCAATGGACAGCAAAGGTCGGTGGCCTGTGATACGCATGTCCCACAAAGTAAGTTTTCAGAATAGGGGCCGATGTCGTGGAACCAATGAATTCAGTTTTCCCAATGACAATACCGCGACCCGCGACGCCACTTTGTTTATTTCACCTCTACAATTCTAGCAAATTACGTGTTCACAGCGGTCTTCGACCTTATTCGGCGAATCCGAAAATTTCCCCATTTCCTACAAAACACTAACCACTTTACATTGATCTGTCTTGTGTTTATCATCGTGATATTATCGTAGGTCAGGATAGAGCGGATTTTTTATAGATGCGGGTGTCGTTTCCAGTGATGTCGGCGAGGGGTCCCATTCCACGAATGTTCCCCATACAAAGTCACGGTCTATTTTTGTATATTTCTGGTAATCGTGACATTTTTATATCGTATGCCACCGCGGTACACGTGGCAGGTAATCAATCTTGTGAGCTCCATACGTCTGGCTTGCTATAGGTAAATGTTTCTATGATTTAAAAAAGTTGAGATATGTTGAAGATTGACAGATAATATTTTTTGTTCCCCGATCGACAGAAGCGTCCAAAAGGGCTTCCATGAATGGTCCCTAGTGTAGTTTCGGTATACGCAATATGTACGTCGCGTCGTCGAACAAGAAACTTACTAGCTTTTACCCGCGGCTTTGCCCACGTATTACTGTTTTATCCCATGGGAGCATGGGATATCCTATCACCTAAGTCAGCTCATACCCTGCCCGTATACCAAATTTCATCAAAATTCGTTCAGTAGTTTCAGCGTGATTAACTGATTAAGAAACATCTACCACACACATGTACCTTGTACTTTGTCATCTCTTCATACTTTACCTCAAAACTGCAACAGCAAACGACCCACGGTGACGTCACGGGCAAGCAGGTTTTCAATTTAGTAACTCCCTTGTATCTTTCAATCTTTGAAACAGAATTATGCAGTTTTTAGCAATAGATTCGCTCCTGAGTCACCTAGACCACAAACTACCTACATTCTACAGTGGGTGGACACATGACATGTGGTGGAAAGGAGTTCAGGTAAAGCACTATAAAGATCCTACAGTGCAGAGAGCACTTGGAGTGTCTCAACTTAACAACAAAACAACAATCGCTTTCAGACTCGTTTATTACAAAACAGAACAGTTTCGTGGTCTTGTTGACAGATCAGTGGCAGTTGTAACACGGTCCTGTGGGACAGCAGCAACATCCTTGCACGCAGGGCTGACAGCAACATCTGCACATGGGTGGGTCACATCCACCCGGACACCGAGCAAACGTTCCCAGATTAAAATCCCGGTAACAACCGTACTGGTAAGGCATTATAGAAAATATTAAATTCTATAATGTAAAACTATGTTTGTATTGTTTTTGTAGAATTTTAAGATTTTTTTCAAGCTTTTTTTGTATAATTTTTCTTCGCAGCAGATATCAGACTGATGTTTTTTGACAGTTGTATGTTTCGAAATCTGGTGACAGTCTTGTTTCTTTATCAAGAGCTGTAGTGGCCAGTTGTAAAGAGTTTTTATAGTGTCTTGTTATATTTATTTATTTATTTACGTTTGACCACTATCTCTCCTGTTGGTAAGCGATGATGCGGTCTACGATGGAGCACCAAGATTTTTTGCTCTTGACATCACAAAGATCAGAAAGATGGAGAGAAGACTTCCAGTTTACGGGATCCAATTTTACATATAACATCACGCCTTTTATCCCCGAAGGGGTAGGCAGAGGTGCACACAGAAGTAACACCCACTTTTCACAATTTATGTTATGAGTCCCATGTAATAGGGGGTGAGCCTATTGCCATATACCGGGCACACCCGAGACCCCTTGCCCGGCAGTCGCACTTGCAACCACTCGGCCAACGAGGCAGTCCAATTTTACTTTATGATCCTTTTTATACCTACTTTACTTTATTATGTTTTCGGCTTACTCACGTAATAATTTAACGAGGAACTCGACTAGTTTCAAGCCATGCAAGTAGCAGCGCGAAAGTCGCCGCGTCGCGGGTCGCGAAATGCTGCTCATGAATTGAGCCTCTGGCATTTTTTAGTATGTCTCACGAAAGTTACAACTACTTTACTTTATTCATCAAGCAATGAAAATCAATTTGTAATTCTGATAACAACCAAAGGGTTACTGCGACCCTCGGCTTTGAACCCTCGAAGTCTCACAGTTTTGAATTCCTCTATATGGACAAGACGTAATTGTACGGCTCAGCTCTGCTCACGGTTAGAAAGAAGAAGAAGAAAGAGAGAAGAAAGAAGAAGAAGAAACAAAAGAAAGAAAGTAGGTTGGTGTAGTGAATAGTGAACTTTATTTATTTACGAGAAACATGCTAGATGACATAATAAAGAAAATATCATAAAGGTCGTGCTGGTCGAAAACTCATAATTTGACAACTGTTCAAAAATGGAACACGATCTGCCATCTTCGGGCATTATAACTTGATGATCTGAACGACTACCACTTCTCCCTAACAAACAAAAATCAAAAAATATAATAAAAAGAAGATATTTATTGTGATATTTTTCTGATAGTTTATTTAGTTTAAGCACAATGCCTGTTTACTATGGTGGATACTACGGCGGCGCCCATAGCGGCGGCTACTGCTTATACTCCAACTGCTGCCACCCCTCCATTGGAGGCTGCGGCCCCTGTGGACCCTTGCCAGGACCATGCTGTGGACTCTCCTGCTAGTGAGGTAAGCAGAAATATAACAGTTTAAGAGTAGGTAGTTTGGCGAAGTGTTGGTCGCTTCCAACCGATCGATCTGGAAGGTGAAGAAAGCCTATGTTCAGCAGTGCACGTTTTGCGGAGGTTATGGTGATGAAAATGATGATTGTGTGCCCTGTAAAAACAGTGGCTATCAGCACAGGCCCCAGATACCGCTCCTTGAAGAAGTAATTGAAAGGTATTGTTATTTTGATATTCCAATATTTGCCTCCAGGAGCTGATCGCAGTCGAGTGGCCCAGCGACAGTTACATACGGAACAGGAACGTTCACTTAACACTGTCCCTACTAACGTTCGTGACCCTGTCAGCCCTCAGCATACTGTGGTTCCTCACGGAGTATAGTATTATCAAATCATATGTGAATATTGTCCAAATAAAATTGTCCAAATGAAATTATGAAAGTGAGTTATTATTTGCAGCTATTTTACATAGGTACGTAGTATGAAATCTTGGATTCTAGGGTACAGAGAGGGACAGCCCTCTTGAGTGCCTACGCAGGGACAGCCCATCACTCGCAGAGTGCCTACACAGGACAGTTGTCACTCGCAGAGTGCCTACAGAGGGTCAGCCCTCACCCGCATAGTACCTACACCGAGGGACAGCCCTCACCCGCATAGTACCTACACAGAGGGACAGCCCTCACCCGCATAGTACCTACACAGAGGGACAGCCCTCACCCGCATAGTACCTACACAGAGGGACAGCCCTCACCCGCATAGTACCTACACAGAGGGACAGCCCTCACCCGCATAGTACCTACACAGAGGGACAGCCCTCACCCGCATAGTACCTACACAGAGGGACAGCCCTCACCCGCATAGTACCTACACCGACGGACAGCCCTCACCCGCATAGTACCTACACCGACGGACAGCCCTCACCCGCATAGTACCTACACAGAGGGACAGCCCTCACCCGCATAGTACCTACACAGAGGGACAGCCCTCACCCGCATAGTACCTACACAGAGGGACAGCCCTCACCCGCATAGTACCTACACAGAGGGACAACCCTCACCCGCATAGTACCTACACAGAGGGACAGCCCACAAAATACTATGGGCTTTTACACAAAACTACGATGCGTCGTCGCATCGCGCAAAAATGTGCGAGCTCGGCTCTACGCATCGCAAAGAACTTGCCAATTGATTGGCATCACGCATCATCTATCTTTTCCAAAATGTTTTTTTCCGTATCTATTTAAGCAATAACAGAAGTACACAGGACAGTTGTCACTCGCAGAGTGCCTACAGAGGGTCAGCCCTCACCCGCATAGTACCTACACCGAGGGACAGCCCTCACCCGCATAGTACCTACACAGAGGGACAGCCCTCACCCGCATAGTACCTACACAGAGGGACAGCCCTCACCCGCATAGTACCTACACAGAGGGACAGCCCTCACCCGCATAGTACCTACACAGAGGGACAGCCCTCGCCCGCATAGTACCTACACAGAGGGACAGCCCTCGCCCGCATAGTACCTACACAGAGGGACAGCCCTCACCCGCATATTACCTACACCGAGGGACAGCCCTCACCCGCATAGTACCTACACAGAAGGACAGCCCTCACCCGCATAGTACCTACACAGAGGGACAGCCCTCACCCGCATAGTACCTACACAGAGGGACATCCCTCACCCGCATAGTACCTACACAGAGGGACAGCCCTCACCCGCATAGTACCTACACAGAGGGACAGCCCTCACCCGCATAGTACCTACACAGAAGGACAGCCCTCACCCACATAGTACCTACACAGAGGGACAGCCCTCACCCGCATAGTACCTACACAGAGGGACAGCCCTCACCCGCATAGTACCTACACAGAGGGACAGCCCTCACCCGCATAGTACCTACACAGAGGGACAGCCCTCACCCGTATAGTACCTACACAGAGGGACAGCCCTCACCCGCATAGTACCTACACGGAGGGACAGCCCTCACCCGCATAGTACCTACACGGAGGGATAGCCCTCACCCGCATAGTACCTACACGGAGGGACAGCCCTCACCCGCATAGTACCTACACAGAGGGACAGCCCTCACCCGCATAGTACCTACACAGAGGGACAGCCCTCACCCGCATAGTACCTACACAGAGGGACAGCCCTCACCCGCATAGTACCTACACAGAGGGACAGCCCACAAAATACTATGGGCTTTTACACAAAACTACGATGGGTCGTCGCATCGCGCAAAAATGTGCTAGCTCGGCTCTACGCATCGCAAAGAACTTGCCAATTGATTGGCATCACGCATCATCTATCTTTTCCAAAATGTTGTTTTTTTCCGTATCTATTTAAGCAATAACAGAAGTGCACACTCTTACGATCCATTTCCACAACCTAGTCATTTAAAATACGCTTAGTACGGTCGACGGTGGTCAAAGGAATGGTCACCCTGGGAGACGCCTTGTCGCACGAATCGCATCGCAGCAATTTCGCATCGTAATTATTGCGTTGCGAATTCGCATCGCGTCGCATCGCAGTTGTGTACGAGCCCCTAAATTGAAGGGATTCGGTGCCCTATTAATAAAATTAAACCATGTGTATGTGACCTGAACGTATATTTATACAAAAATCCAGACATAAAACACTGTTAATGACTGCGAACGGCATAACCGCGACATCTTCGGAACTGGAGGTGGTCGAGGCCCTCAAGGGTCGCCGTAGTCAGCCGATTGGATCGCTAGTTGCAGTACATCCCGACGGCAGACATCGCGGACAGAGTTCGGGCAGCGAACGAACCTCCGAGCTCCTAGAGGCCCCCAACTTGGCGCCCGCTCGACGTTCCGACTCGTTACTTCCGTTAGTAACGAGGAGCCATACGCTCTGAACGGAGCATCAGCGCTGGCGTGATCGCGCTCCCAACTCGTCTGCCCTGTCTCCCCTCGGAGCCCCGCCCGCGCACCAGTCGCCTCTAGCAGCAGCCGCCATAGCAGCAGCCGCCGCAGCACGGGGAGCAGCACGAGTAGCAGGGGCCGCAGCAAGGACTGCAGCACGGACTACAGCACGGACTACAGCACGGGTAGCAAGGCATCTTGTCGTGATCTGCGCACCGAACAACTCAACCGTCGCAAACAAATACTGTACGGGGTAGGCGAGCTTGTTGAATATTTTCACTTTTTTTGAGTTTTTAATAATTTTTTTTTCACTGCGTGTTGTAAGTTTGAAGTATGATTGCTAATTAGTTTCGCGAACCTTCTCAGCAATAAAGAAAGTTCGTAGAACAGAAATCGTTCGAATTTCAATCAATTTAAAATTTGTTTTCTTTATCGAGTATGTTTTCAGTAAAGCAAGAAGTTTTGTTACAATACCAAAAAGGCTTCATTGGAAAAGTTAAAAGGAAATAGCGCCCGACCCGATACAATGTAAACAACAAAAGATAATTTATTACATAAAGAATTTTACAGGATTGGAATTTAAATATTCTTCGAGTTACTTTTTACCAAATTACCTTCAGCATAAAATATGCATACATCAATCAATAGGTGTTATATGCACTATAGAGGTATAGTATAAGTAGGTATTACGAAATTTTAGCATGTATGTTGTTGTTGTTGTTGTTTTTAGCATGTAAGTTGCTAAAATTTCGTACGTATTCCGATTGTTAGTCCAATAAACCAATAGTGTCTCGACTTGTTAGCCTGATGCTTGGAATTCCATTGATTTTCTTGCTGCTCCATTGATTTTCAGGCCCTTATAAATTATAACATAATGGTCCATTAATCTTGAGAAATGGAACAGAACGTAGTTGTGATCAGTACTTGTCCCCAATAAGATTATAGCATCCCAAAAATTCACGAAAAACTCGCATCACTCGAAAATTATGATGGCAAGTAAATGATAATAATACATTACAATTTATTTACGTCGAAAAGAACGAATTCGTAGAACGTAGGTATCCGACATTAACTTTGAAACTGATAACACAAACAGTTTGAATTCTTAGTAAAACAATAATTGTTAGCATTTCATATTAACTGTTGTGTTTCGCGGTAAGTAAAACAACGCATGGCCGGTCGCCTATTTAGCAATACAAGTTATATTTGTAACGAAGTCTACGTATGAAAGGATGGGTGGGTAGATTCTCGGATTCAAACTATTTCGGACAGCTCAATTGGTACGATTGTTAGACACACACACGTGCAAAGATATTAAATTACCTATGACGACTAGCTAAGGTTCTTAGTAGGTATCGAAACTCTGTTCATATGTAGAGGTCTACTAATACCTAGGACCTAGATTCTTCGAACTAAGATCAGATATACTATCTATTCGCAGGGCATTGCATGCATACAGAAGTGGTCATAACTGAGCGACTTCAGTTCATTACGGCAATTTTGCTACGCTATTTTGACGAGCATTTACGACTTGAGAAGACTTATAAAACAATACAACTAGCGTCAGTTGTATTGTTTTATTTTTTTCCTCGTGCTCTCTGGTTCGGTGAAGGCGGGATGAGTAGACAAGAAATTGTCACAGCTTGCAGACTACGATCTGGGCATATGCCTCTTAATAGTTTCGGATTCATAATGCATAAAGTCGAATCACCAAATTGTGCTGTGTGCGATGTTGTAGAGGATGTGCAACACATTTTGTATGAGTGTCGACGTATTGAGTCTCAGAGATATCAGGTGTTTAGTTTAATATTGGTTTAAGAGCTTTAATATTGGTTTCTATCACAGGGTTTTAGCGTCACCATTGTCATCTGAGGCTAGAAAATTGTATCATTTAATTATTTTGGGTTTAAGCTTAATTGCTAGTTAAACCTTTTGTAATATTTGTATCCTATAATAGGGCTGACATTTTCTCTAAGAAAAAAAGCCCTTCTTATTAAGTAAAGATTAAAAAAAAGAGTAAGTATTTGAAATATCCAGTCTAGATTGCAATGACCACTTGTCAAAACCCACATGTTACGAACCCACGCATGAGTACATTTTGGTACATAACCGTACCAAAATTCAGTTTAACGGAAAACCCTTATGTATGGTGATAACCCGTATATTTAGCACAATACTCAATTCATGTGTGTCCACTCAATATTCCGGGGAGCTACCCCTCCTTCGTGGAATAGTGGTGCAGCTGTCACGTACATCAAACTACACAAAACTATTTTATCTTGGTCTCTTTATACATGATCTTTCCGCACGTTGAACGGTCAGTTTATAACGGTTCGTTTAGCCGTGTACCTCGCCGACCCACGGCAAACAACAATGGAGGATAATCAGAGAAGCTGGGATCAATATTGTCCATGTCCATGCCCATGAATAAAACTCTCCCTAAATACGTTTGCCAATTTTATCATTGTGCGGCGGTCTACCGCATCGGATTTTAAACCAGATATTTTTATTTGCTATTAATTCGCAAAATAAAATAGGTACTTCGAACATACAACAGTACTGTTACAAGTACCAGTACCCATCCATTATAGATAATCTGTTTGCGTTAAGGTAGGTACTGCAATTTACTAACGAAATCAATAATTTTATTTACTCCTAATGCTATAGACACAATATGCTGACTTCGTGGACTCTGTCCGTACGTAGGTATAATTAGTTACCTACCTAAATTAATCAAGATGTCGATTATGAAATGAAAATTCGTAGAATTCAAAACAGTTAAACGCTTGTTTCCGACGAATCGCCAGTAATAACTGAGTAACTAATTGAGTGGCAGATTCCATTAACTGTAAACCCCAACTATGAACTCTGTAGGGATACACGTTTAATATTTAACTTCACTAACTCACATTGAAATACCCAGATCCCTCTAATAGTAGCAGTGAGTTAATCCTCACATGAAGTTATTGATCTATACTTATAATAAATTTGTAGAGAGGTACCGACTGCCTCGTTGGCAGAGTGGTCGCAACTGCGACTGCCGAAGACTGCGACTGCGACTCCCGGGAACGCGGGCGAAGCCGATTGCAGAAGCTAGTATTAAATAATAATATTTATGTACTCGAGCTCTACAGATATGAGTTGCGTAGGAGAATTTAAAACTAAATCAGTAAATACCTCGCGGTGTTAGCAATTCGAATTTGTTCTATGAATACCCATCTACGTCCCAGATTAACTCGAGACATGTTTTTCAAAACATTTCAAGGAAAAGTGTCGCGACAAATAAATTTTATTACAAGTTGCAAAAAAATTTAACTAGATATTCAAATTGTTGAGTTCTGAGAATGTAAAATGGGGGACACAATAAAACCGTGGCTCAAAATTAATGATATTATTAATCATTACAAAAGATGTTTCAATTCCTCAGTGAGTTTAGAGTTTGGCTAAGTTTCAAATATACATGTTGACGAAACGTTCGTGTCATCGCGCGATGATTTAAGACATGCGATTGTTGTGCGTTCCTGGCGATGACAAAGGTTCCAATTTGGTGCTGTAGGTACGTGTACCACTTACGGAAAATTTATTCTGGACCCAGCTTTAATCTTGGACTATGGACATACGTGTGCTAAATGTTAATTGGGCGTGAAACTATTCGTGATATTTTAAAAACAAATTATTTAAACGTTTCTATAGGTACCTACCTACTTTCTATTCAATACAAGGGCAAACACAGACCATTTCTTTAAACCAAACGTTACCAAATTACTTTGTTCGATACAAAATATCGATTTAAATTAAACGCTGTTGAAAATAAACAGGATTACACATTGTAAACGTGAAATCGATACAGAATTCTCCAAACATAAATAACTGCAGAGATAGGAAACCACGTGAACGAAGACGTAAGCTAAGTATCAAATAATCATTGGTATGTAAACTATTAATATTATTATGGAGGTTTTGATACGATACTGTTACCAGAATTAATTATTATCGCAGATGTAGATATTTCCTGAAGCGGTTAAGAACTAACAAGTCGCTTATTTATACCTGACTACTAAAGCGTTACTCATTTTAAGTTGCGTTTAAATATAGGTACTTCTGTCACTACAAATTCCTTGTCGACAAAATATTCAAGTACAACTTAAAATTATTAAGCCTTTACGAATTCGGCCGTTAGAAGATTAAATGTAAGTGGAATACAACAAGTGCCTGACTAATAGGTAAATTGTAAAGTAGCGTAACTAAAACTAAGCACAACCAAGATGAATTAATGTAACTTGTATTTTTTTTGAGGGGGGAAAATCATCCAATGTCTTCTCCCGCCCGGGTGAGGTGGTTTTAAGTCAGACTGTTACTGACTTAAAACCACCCCGTTTTTAATCCTGCACTTAGAGCCGTGGCCCCGGCGACCCGTTAAGTCCTCCGCGGCTCCGTATCGGCTTCAGCCCTATTGTTCTATAGATATAATAAATATATAGTGGCTTGTTCTATAGATATAATAAAAATATAGTGGCTTGTTCAGTCGTTTATCGAACTGTACATTATACCTACGCTGTGAAATGTATTTCGTTTTCGTTCCGCGGCAAAAGCACTTGCCATAAGTAGGACTTTCGATGTATAAAGTAAAACCAAAAAAAAAAGACATCATTATTGTTCGTTTAAAAAAAATCATGGAAATATGCGCATGAAACACTACTTATATTAGGCACTATTCGCATCGCACGTGCCTCCCGACGAGAACTGCCTACCTCTTCGAGAATTACCTACATGGTTTTGATAACGTTCTGTGACTTCGTATACAGTTTCAAAGTTTGCTTTTAGCAAGGTAAAAGATCAGATAATGTATCAATGAGACTGTAAAAACATTTTTTTAAAAGAGTAACGATGGAGTTTCTTTCTCGTTCTTCTCCATTCTAAACTACACTTTGGAACGAGAGCCTAGCTTCACTGACAGACGGACGGACGGATAATTCAATTTGTGACGTTTCAAAAGTGCCTAAGTATTATTTGAAATAAATTTTGACTTTGACTTTGAATGGTTCACCGATTATTTTTGTATACCTACTTATATTTCTTTGTAAATTATTGTATTAGTAAAACAGAACCATTTTACTTCGAAACGAAAGCGAAATAGATTATACAGTAGCTTAATAAGGTAAGCAAAGCTACATACATTATGTCTAGATACTAAATGTGTAATAAAATGTCTAATAAATAATGTATAAAATAATATAATTGTATCATATAGGTTCATAAGTGATAAGTGATAATTTTAATAGTAATAAGTTTATAGTGAGTAATTAAGTTGATAATGAATAGAATAAGTACATAATATATTAGATGATTATTTAGTTATTATTTATAAGTTAAATTGCTGTACCCTAACAGGGTGATGTACTGTACTAGTAGTATAATACCGCTATGTATACACATTTTGCAATAAATAAATAAAATAAACTTGTAAGTAAACCAAGTTGTGCCTACCTGGAGTAAACAATGAACTTACTTAGGTAACTTTAAATTCTATATTTACATGAACGCGTTAACGTGGGCGTTTCATTCAAAAGTAATTTTGTATCATGTCATTCACCACACACATCCACCCACGTTTTCTTTAAATGTGTTCAATTTTCCATTTTTCCATTTTAGTCGTCAATATTTAAATATACTTATTTGCTAACGTTAATTTGTCAGGCGCCTTCAACATTTCTACTCGAGGTCTTAAGAGCGAAAAGAAACAATAATTTAACGAGAATATAAAACTATTTAGAAAAAATACTCCATCAAACGAGATGCTCCCTGCATTAGTATTAATACTACATAACATAATACACCTTTCATCCCCGAAGGGGCAGGCAGAGATGCACATTACGACACCTAATGCCACTGTACACTGTAACACCCACTTTTCACTATTTATGTTATGAGTCCCATGTAATAGGGGGTGCATATAAACCCGGTAATACTTTGCCCGACTCGGGAATCGAACCCAAGACCCCTTGCCCGGCAGTCGCACTTGCGACCACTCGGTTAACGAGGCAGTTAGACCATACCTACCTTTTTTTAATAAAACAGCCATAAAACGCAGTGAAGTATGCTACAAAAATATGTTTGCAAGGCTCCATGACATTGTATTATCATAATACGCAGAATGTAGGGCATCATTATCGACCCCCAGGGTACTTCATCACATCACCCGCCAGGACTCATGCAGGCGGAGCTTCTGCATTTGACGTAGACATTTGAAAATCATGACGGCTAAATACCGCACTAGCTCTCTCGCAAATTCGCTCTCTTCCAACGAAAAATTAATTGAAGTTTTTCGTAGAACTTTCGTCGCCTTTTGTGAGTGGAGTCGTTACAGAAATTTAATTGAAAATTCTAAGCCAGACATTCTATCTCCTAGTTTCGTTGAAATGTTGCCTAGAATTTTTTAAATTTATATTTTTAATTCAAAATCTAAATGCAAGCTTCTATTTAACATTGTTAATACGACAGAGTATTTGTATATATTTTACGTCACATAACGATCTTATGGCAACTCTGTTTTTTGTATCTGTTTATAGGTAGGTACCTAGTTAGGAGGCTGATATTGTATTGATTCGCTATTTTTTCTTTACCGCTGATAACAGCTAGACTAGGTTCTAGCCATCTATGTATTTACTTCATGGTTCTAGCTAATTGGGTACATAAACTATTAAGTTTAAAATTTCAAGAAACAGATAAGTAAGTACATATAGGTCGTTATTTCATGCTTAGTTGGTAGATCGCAGAGGAGTTTCGTAGAAGAGTAGATCTTGAGTGTAATTGACAAGAACACGCGTCATAGTTAGGTTGATACCTACTCAGTATTAGAAAATCCTAGAATTCTCAGCGGGCGACCTGATGTTGTATACCCTCCATTACAGAAACTAGTTTTCTATTTTATAAGAAGGATCTAAATTACCCTAACCATGGGGTTCTTTAAGAAGGGAGTAATTAGGTTTTTCAAGGGTCAAAGCGCAAGAAATGCCCCAGGTGTTGCAAGCGCACATAGGCTACAGTAACTGCTTACTATCAGGTGGGCCGTCGTATTATTTGCCACCGTTGTGGTATAAAAAAAAACTCGTAAGTAACGCCCAAATACTGAAAGGTTGAACCTAACGGGTAACCGGGGCTCCGGCTTGACGTGCAGGAGAAGGAACGGGGTGGTTTTTAGTCAGTAAGAGACAGTAAGAGTAACACTTCTAGAGTTCCGGGTATCCATGGACGGGGCGCCGATTGCTTACCATCAGGTGATTCTCCTGCTCGTTTACTGGCTGATTCCATAAAAAAATGGTGATAAAATATATTCTATCCTACAGATTACTTACATAATCATAACGTAAGACAATGTTACCTATAAGTAAACCTGGGGACACGGCAGTGCCCCCGCCAAGTCGAGCGCGAAGCAAACACTGGCGTACCATGCTTTACTGGAACCATTTCGCCGCATTTTCAGGCCATTTGAAAACCTCTGGATAAGACGTTGAAGGGTGACACGACATTTTCCAAGTGACAATTTTTCATCATCAATAGGTAGCAGTTCTGGCAATAGATTAGTGTAATGGTGTCATGGAGCACCTGGTTTTGTAGCCTTGTGTACCCTTCAACGGCAAAGTCACACAACATTGACTATAATAATAACGAAATCGCAATAAGGAACCTTAGACTTTGTTTAGAGATTAACCAGCAGCGCCATCGAGGCTTGGCTAGTTTTTTACAGAATGTTTTTGGTGGGTGATTATATTACGCTTTCGAAGAAAACAGGAGGCGCAGGCGTAATGTAAGGAACACACAACCAGTCAAACTTTACATAACAATGACAACAATATAGCCATCGGTTTTCTCTTTAACTCGTCGAGTACCGGTTTTGCAGACACAATTATAGAACAATAGGTTGCGGTCACCGGTGACCGCTTGGTGTTTGACAGTTTAATTAGACTGGATGCGGTCAGTTTATGGAATATGTAGTTATTGGAACGCAATATACTGATTCTCGTTTCCCGAGAACTGTTAGATATTTATTATGTACCTACCTCCCTCCCTACTGGCGCAATTCCCCTCTTGGAGTTTCTACGAATTGTGGGCATGTACGCAATTATACACAATAAGTATGTAGGTACCTATGTATAAACAACACAAACAAGCTACGTATTATTATCAGTAATATTATAATTAATACCGTATTAGCTATATGCCTATTGCCTATTACGGCAATATTGTGTTTCATGGTTAAAACCTACAATATGATAATGTTTCATCACTTTTGTTGAAACTGGAAATCTAGATATTACCTACTTTTTCAAGTTGCAAATCGAACTTGTGACCTGATGCTTAAGCAAGGCACTATTTTGAATTAAACCCGAAGATGTCTGCCGCTAATTTTAGGCATTAGGTTCAGGTGTTTGACAATACTTATGTTAAAGAAGAAAATGTGTAAAATAATGTTTTAAACAGAAACGAAGATCCTTTTTAACTGTAAACAGAACTCGCAAACACGCTTTCAAAAACAAATTAATTCGATAACTTTTCAAGAATTTCTATATAAAACCCCTATTGTGACCACAACCGCAAAGCGACCGTAACTATTACGTATAGTGAAAATAATTAAATACTTACATATATTGCTTTATAAAATAAAAGCGTTTGTATGTACGTAATATATAGTTAAAAGAGCTAAGTATGAATTAACTTGTTTGCCAATTAAATTCATTGAAAATACGGCTTACTGGCGTCAAATTCGATAAAAACTTCAACTACTTTCGAATCAAACCGGGACTCTTATCCATGGGTTAGAGAAGCACTGCAGTCGGCGCCTGTGTACCAGACTCCTGATCGTGGCCGAAGGAGGCGAACTGTTGACTGTCTGCGGACTCGGAGTCACGATCCTCAATGAGAACGGTGGAGGAAGTAGATAAAGTTGTTTGTAGTTTCTTATCCTTATGAATCGACGACTTAGATCGAACACCTTTTCTCAAGACAGGGGTCTTGAAAAGGCGCCTAGTTTTTGAGGAGTAAAACTATGAAAGTGCTGCTGTTAATGCTTACCATCAGGTGATCTATCTACATAACCTCTGATCCCATAATAAAATCTTAGGTAACATCGCGGGACGGAACTTGTAGTATTATAAGAAAACTAATGAAATACAATACATTATGTTTGTGGTTTTTTTTTGGAACCGTAATACCATGCAATATTTACTAGAAATGTTTGTCCAAATGGTACTTGCTTATATATTGTAATGAATCAGAGCAGGAGTTCCCATAATTATTTACTTACCTATATAAGTGACGTTGTTTGTTTGTGTTAAATGATTTTGTGTCTACCTAAAACATAATAGGTAATACCAATCGCTTTAGCTGATAGCTTTTATAACTTGGGTTTTTAGACATAATCTTGCTTGGTACCAACGTGTATTGAGAAAGCAAAATGAACACTATTACTACAGCGATCTCATTTCGATCACGAAAATGCTGAATAAAAGAATAAATATATTTTTGTATTAGGAAATGTTCAGTGACATGGTCCAATAGATCTAGAGGTACATTTTTACCTCTACAGATCTATTCTCAAAGCTATGTAAGCAATAATTAGGGACTTGAATATTTTAAACTAATCTAGTATTTTTTTTATATAACTTTAACATAACATTAATGCCACTATACAATATCACACCCACTTTTCATCCCTATTTTTGTTATGAGTCCTATGTTATGGGGGATGAGCCTATTGCCATATACCGGGCACATTTCCAGGCTCCGTGCTACTATTGAGTTTTTCTTAATGAAGAAAACTTATTTTTTTTAATTTTAATCTTTTTTATCTTATTTAATAATTTAATCTACATCACGTTAGAGTACATAAGCTAAGCCAATTCCTGTACAATGTGGCCTAATTATTTATCGATGCGTTATACATTATATGTAGGTATGTCATTAATTTAATTACTTCTGGAAACAGCACTAATTACAAGCCAGAACCAAGTTTAATGTTCGATTATGATTAGTTATGAGAAATGTATTTGTTTGTTATTTAGGTACAACCTTTTATATTCTAATTAAACTAGGTTTTACGTACGATTATAAATAAGTTTTAGGAATTATAGAGGGAAAAATATTGTGCCTACGTTATATAATTCCATGGAATAATTATGAATTGTTTACGTAAATATTCTGTTTTTGTATGTGTTCCCAGAAATTGAGGACTATTTTTCAATATGTACGTATGTTATCGAGTTTATTATGTTCATAAATAGGATCGAATGTTGTGCCTAATAGGGATATTATGTTAACTTTGTCGTTATGGAGATAAAATCCAGAATTAATTAATTACTTGGGTACACAAGCGTGTGGCAAGCACACTTGCATAGTAACTCATATTAGTTTTTACTATAATTATATAAATTATGCCAATCTGCCATTTGCGTTTTTAATCAAAACCCCGATTAAAAGTAATGGTTTTCGTCGAACGCCATCTATAGGCCATAGTTCCATTGTAGGAATTACAGACAACAAAGTCCCAATGGTCGCAAGCCATAGCCAACTTAATAAAATCATCGTAGGCAGGATAGCACTACAATGACAATGAGAACGAATAAATATTGACAGCCGGATGTGGCGTATTACGCTTAAGACGGGACCATTCGATTGTAAACTTTAGAGATACCTTATGGTTATGCACTCCTAGTACTTTTTTAATTAGGCTCACTGCCATTGCAGCGGTAAGTCCGTGAGTCCATCCTTTGAGGAGTGGCTTGCGAGACGCTACGGCGTCCTCACATACCGCCTGACGCAGGTCCTCAAAAAAAAATGCACAATGCACACAGGGTCATAAAATAAAACCACCATTACTTATAGAAATATATGTAATTATCAGATTATTATTCCTTAATGATTAATTTGTACTTAAAATATATCCATTGATCAATCATACGATTGTTGAACTGCATAGCCGTAGGCTTGGATTTCTAGGAAATTCTTCTACGCTTCCTTCTCTTCGAAGCCTCATCATCACTTTCGTCCTCTTGTTCTGCGTCGCTAGCAGCTGCCTCTATAATATCGGTCTCGGCATCATTGATGTCTTCATCTGAGAAGAAATATTTCGTTGTTAGAAAATATAACATAACTAATAAGACAAGAACAAAATTTAAAACAAATGTAAAAGATCCAACAGTCAACCTAATTATGTATAGTTTTTTTGGACATGGCATGGCGTTAAATGTAACGCCATGCCATGTCCATGATATGCCTTACAATGGTAAGCCTTACAATGGTAAGGCATATCATGTACCTTTTATTATTAAATAAATAATAATAATAATAACAAGACTGCCTACAGTGCTTAATTGTTTAATCTGTATAAGGTCATGTCTTTGGCCGATGGGGATAAAGGACTTCGACAAACGACTTAAAATCAAATAAAAACATACTGTGATACTAAACGCGGTTCCTTATAATTCCATTGTAATCTAAAAATTAACTTTCCACAAAAGTATCACATACATACAAGGAAATCACATAAAATTTCCTTCTCGAGTCGAGAATATACAAAATCTCGTTTAATTTTCCTTTTCTATGAACTAACATCACTCCTCTTTCGAACACAGCATATACAGTAAAGAAAATAAACGGAATCCTGTCAATTCTTGGAATACATGTAACTATATTAAATCGGCAACCTGATCTCATAAAGTCACGAAGATACTATGAGTATTCTTGGAAGTTGCACTTATGATATTGGTAGTAGTATACAGTATGTTTACTTATTTCGTTAAGTAGCCGACAAGGATACGACGTACGAAGGTGATCCCGGACATTGACTCGCGTCCGAAACTGTGCACTCTAATAAGTGTTCAAACAATGTTTTCTAATCTATATTGGTTCGCTAGTAGTAGTGTAATAAAGGTGGAGTTTGTTTGTTTGTTTGGCTAAAACTTACAATCTATCTATATAAATAAAAATGAATTCCCGTTAATTAGAAATGTTCGTTGAAGTCCAGGGAAGATTCAAAATGTGAGAAACAGATTTTTTGAAGCGATACGAAGTTTGTCCGTTGAGCTATTAATAGAATAATATTATTAAAAAAAATCTATTCTGTCACTCATAATTACTCATTAAGTAAATTAATTATAAGTTCCGGCTTTCTCACGTAAATATTGAGAAAACCTCTACTAGTTTTAAGTCACAATGGGACTCACTCTCATGAGCAGCGTGCGCAGCCTACTCGATGTCACCGCGTCCGCGCAGCGGTATTTTTAATTAGTATGTCTTACGATAATTATTATACAAGATGTAACTAATTTTTACTTTATGGGAAACCTATGTTCAGCAGTAAATGTATTGTAGCTGATAATGAAGAAGGATTTCGGTAAACCGCGATAAAGAAAGAATAGGTACGTACGGAAATCTTAACACGTTAAACGTCATGGGGGTCACCGGTGACCGGCGTTAGAGGAGGATTTACCTTCAACAGTTTTTTAAGACTTTGCTTAAGTAATTTAAATTAAATTTTATATTTATTATATAACATATAATAAAATAAATAAAAAAGTAAATTAAGTAAAAATCTTAAGTAAAAAAAACGACTTTAGTAATTACTTAAGATTTTTCAAACGGCCAAATGTGAGTGACCTCATCGTAAGAGCATTTGGCAATTCACGGAACAAAAAAGACACTGAGATGACATTGAATTTCTGATAATTGTACAAATCCGAGTTATCTTCTCAGAATACAAGCTACCGACCGCATCTTGATGATTAGCGGTCGAATGCAAATAATAGAACGAATTCTCAAAACCAATCGATTTTAAAGTGACTTTTAGCTGTTAACTTGTCAAGCAATAAATATTTGCAGACGCAAATATTTATTTAAATCATACAGGACTTTGATTTTGACCCAGAATTTGTTCAAGATTGTATAAACGTCATATTTTTAGATTGCGAAACATGTGCAATGTAACTTCAATTTTGTTCATTTTATAAAATATGATCAAGAGTTTGAACGTTTAATTATGACATTATCAGTAAATCCGTAATACTTTTCGAAGAGCAAGTGATAGAAGCTGAAGAATTATAAATCTCCCGATCAATTTCGATCATGATGACCAGTCTAACTAGACTAGCCCATTACGCAGGAGATATTATAGTGCACTCTGTTCCCTCCCTGAACCCGGCGGCAGGCCGACACAAGCCGGGCCAACCGCGACACGTGCGAGCCACGGGAGTGACACTGCCGGGGCTTGGACTTCCGGACTCTGGGCTAATAATGGTCATTTTATTCAGAATACCATCACCTTTTGGCCGGCGCGGGAATCGATCCCAAGACACGTTGCACAGCAGCGGGTCACTCAACCCACCCCACTTCGTTATATGCATGTAACGTTTCTGCCATAATATTCAAACAACGGATGGAATCTAAGTTTATGGATTGTCACTTAATACTAAAGTTATAGACATTTTACCTTCTTCTCTAGTTTCATCAGCTTGTTCCTGCGCGTTCAGTACTTCTTGTAACACGGGAGCCTTGATCCTGAAGTCGCGGGCAGTACCCAGGGATAAATACTGCTGCCAGTTTAACTGTAATAACAAGCGATTTCTAAATTATTATTGTTTTTATGAGATAAGGCAAACGAGTTGTCGTATCACCTGACTTTCATGGACACCAAACCCACAACGTCAAAGGAATTACAAGTATATTGTCGACTTTTGGGAGGAGGGGCGAATAAATAACTGTCTTAATCTATTTTATTTATCTATATTAATAATTTCGTCAAGGGGTACGGTAGACTCGATCGAAACATTACCTGAATAACAAAACATAAAAAAATATCGATTTCGAGTCGACAACATATATCCGCAAAATTCGGATTACGGAGATTATTTCGTTTTATTAATTCATTTTAATGACACTGACAGACAAACCGCAGTCGCCAATCGCCATCTTGAGTAGACAATAAACGTTCTGTTTTATACTCGCCAATCAACGCGTTGTCGCGTCAAAAAAGTAAAAATTAACAAGAAATATGAATAATTTCACGCGAACGAAGTCGCGGGTAACAACTAATAGGATTATATTTTACAAACATATGAACTAAAAAAAATCCGCACCGTCCATGGATACAAAACACCGGGGGTCACAAGTACGACCTTTAAAGAAGGAGTTTAAAACCTTATTTATATAATTTTCTGGTTACCTTAGCCTTAGTAGAGAGCATGATGACCCGCTTAGAAAACAGCTCGGCTTCCAGCACAAGCCGCGGTATGAGTTTAGTTTCCCGAAGCAACTTAGTGGCAGTCTCCTTGTTCTGCGAGGCTTCTAAGTACGTGATCAGGTTGTCCGTCACTGAAGACAGCTTCTTACCGCAAAGTTTTAGGAGACGCTCGAAACTAGAGAAAGAAAGGATTTTTGTGATTTATTTGAAAGAGTTCTGTAGTGAATTTAAAAATATTGTTTAAATTTAAATAATGAAAGTCTTCCAAAGCCTTCCTTTACAAATAAAGACTTATTATTATTCCAATGGACGAATTTTAAATGAAAAATGAAGCAATCATCCCTTTATAAGTGTTATTGAAAAATTGCATTTTCTTTTTATAGTCCTCATAGCGCCATCTACGACGTGGTACGTAAAGTTTATAACGCATCACCTTTGTAGATTACATTGTAAGTGAAAAATATAAGGTTTTGTTCAATCATTTGTAGATGTCGCTTCACTACATTTGCTATCTTAAGAAATGTAGTTTCTAAAAATCGATACTTGTAGATGTTAGTTATTTTTAAAGGAAAGTGCGAAATAACCTTAAAATACTCTTGTCAGAAGGTTCAAGTTTATCCGAAATCGCAGCTACACGGTCTCTGTCAAATGTGTAGTCCCATAACTGACTATTACGACACTCGCGGGAGGAGTACGGGTAGTGACAAGCGTATTTTATTATCTACACGACCACCACACGGCCATTAAGAGCCTAGCAATTATGATTTTATTTTTAAGGAGGGGGGGGGGATCTTCCAATGACTTCTCCCGCCTTGGGTCAGGCGAGAGGGAGTATCAGACTTTTACTGACTCAAAACCAACCCGTTCCTACTCCTGTTCTTCGAGCCGGAGCTCCGGCAATCCGTTAGACCTTACGCGGCTCCGTATCGGCATCAGCCCTATTGGGCCCCATCCGTGGTGGCCTAATGGCTGTTTGAGGCGCGCGCGAAACGCTCGGCGCCGTAGGCACGGCTCTGGTTCTGGTCAGGCGGCGTCACAGCGGCCCGTGCTCGCCGTCCGCAGACCCGCACTTGCGGTGGCCGGAGATCATAAGCAATGACGCCTACCGTACAGTCTGCGCCATGACGGGGTCTATCTGCTTGACGAGCGCCGCCAGCATGGAGTACAGGCGCACGGCGGCGGCCAGCACGCTGTCGCTGGCGGCGCCCACGGTACAGCGCAGCTTGCAGCACCGCGCCGTCCACGTCGACATCTGGCACAGCTGTAGCACTACAGACTTGTATATCTCCGTTAGATCTGTAAGGTTTATACTCAGATTAAAAATAGGAGAATAGGAAAACACGTCTTTTTTGGGATTGCGGCAAACGAGCAGACGGATCTCTTGATGATAAGCAATTGATGCTGCCCATGGACACTTGCAACACTAGAAGAAGTACCCTGTATGAGGTACCCTGACTACTAACCTAACCTGTAAAAAGAGAAACAACATTAAAAGCTATTGTTTCAATATTTTCCTATTATTTGAACAGTAATAATTAGTGAAACGTTTTCACCAAAATTTATTACACAGAATCATATCAATTTTGCTGTCCACAGATAGCGTATGAATCCAATGCGCGGGAAATTCAAATTAAAATGAAGAACAGAGAGCTTCGTTTACATGTATACCTCGTAGAATCCTCTGCTCCGCAGTATGCACGGCCAGTGCAGCGGCGCCAGTAAGGTCCCTGGCGCGCGCCAGTAGATGGTCGACGGCGCGGGCGCGCGCGGCCAGGTGCGTACAGACGGCGACCAGTACAGTGTGGCCGGTGCGGGAGTCTATCGAATGGAAGTTTTCTGTCTCCTCCCCTGATGATGTGTCTTCTTCCTGTGGTTAATGGACAGTGTTAAACTAATATCCGTAACTTAATTTTTGTAAATTACTATTATAAGTTTAGGTTAAGGTTGACTTTGTAAAAATAAAATTTTAATAATATGTTTGCCTCATGTTAGTTAAGCATTAAACGATGGAACTGATAAAAATTGATGTAGGTATAATTATTCCTTTCAGACGAGATGATAATAAAAACTCAGAGAATCAGACTTCCGATTCCTTAAACTCATTGTTATTATTATTCCATTTCTTTTCATTATCACTATCAGGAACTTCTTGCCGTCTTCTGTCGAATACCGCTTGATCTTCAGATTTCGTGGAACTCTATCAAGCAACGTTAATAAATCATAATTAGAGGTATACCAATCCTTACATCGATCCTCCCGAGTACAGTGGCGAGTTTGACGAGTAACTCGTCTAGTAGCGCGGCCTCCTGCAGCTCACTGCAGCTGGCAGTCAGTAGGGGGCCTATCAGGGACAGGCAGTCCTGGGTACTCGTGCGAACGTAGTCTTCTAGTTTTACTAGGACCTGGATGTAAAAAGATTACAATTAATAATAATGGTTATATTGAATATATTATAATGTTTTTAGCTTACGTAATTATTTGACGAGGAACTGAACTCGACTAGTTTCAAGCCATGCTAGAGGCTCAGCAGCGCGACAGTTGCCGCGTCGCGGGTAGCAAAATGCTGTTCATGAATATGAGCCAAATAATTACGTGAGTAAGCGGAAAACATAATAATATATTTAGTATGTCTTACGAAGATTAAATTGAAATTGAAACTAGCCGAGTTTCTCGTCAAACAGTTACGTGAGTAAGCCGACAACATAGTAATTAATAGGTAAATTCTTAGAAAATAATGTTTTATCGCTAAAATTATGATCAAAATCACATTTGATTGTCGGTAAGGCACACGTTAATAAAATAATGTAACAATATTTTCGCCCAGTTTTCTTAAGAGTCTCCATCATTATCGTTAACCTGTACTCTTCTAACGTGGTGGTTTGAAGATTCATCATTACGCTTGCTCAAGACGAATTGATGATCTCCAACTTATATTTAGGAGTCTTATCAAGAAATAATTAAAATACTCAAATTGTTTTTAAAAATGAGGTCTGTACTATATTCTATTTAATAGCTGTTGCCCGCGACTTCCGCGTAGAATATGACTCCTGTTTTATCTCATGGGGCATCTAAGTCAGCCCATATCCTGTCTGTATACCAAATTTCAACAAAATTCAATAAGACATAACATAACATCACGCCTTTTATCCCCGAAGGGGTAGGCAGAGGTGCACACAGAAGTAACACCCACTTTTCACTATTTATGTTATGAGTCCCATGTAATAGGGGGTGAGCCTATTGCCATATACCGGGCACATTTCCAGACTCCGTGCTACTACTGAGAATTTTTTAAAAACCCAGTAATACTTTGCCTGACCCGGGAATCGAACCCGAGACCCCTTGCCCGGCAGTCGCACTCGCGACCACTCGGCCAACGAGTTTATAATTCTGTACCTTCCTCATATTCATACTTTTTACTATTAGTTAGCTAACCTTTTTTCTTTAGTATTTTCTTCTTCTAATAAAATTTGTCAATACTTTTGTTTTCTTACATCATAATTTTTCTCGATACAAAAATGTATGTACATAATATTATATTTTAATAAACAGTGTTTTTAACCTTCATTATCTTATTTACTTTTCCACCATACTGGTGGACCCCCTAAAGTGTGATAGTCTATTTTTTATAACTATAATTTTTTAATAAAAGAGGTGCATTCACCAGTTGATTTTTCCCGATTCATGATGATATTAATATGTCGTAATCGTATTATACGTGTCATGTTTTTTTACCATAGTTATCTACTACTTTATTTCAAGAAAAAAAAATATCATACCCTAGTTTTCAGCGGGCAGGAAGCAGTAGGCGTCTCAAGCAGCATGGCAGCTATCTGTATGAGTAGTCCGAGTTGCTTCTTGACGACGAGGTCCCGTTCATCCGGCACGCTGTCCGCCTCTATGTGCTGCAGGGCTGTGTGGACGTTGTCGAGAATGGTCGCTAAACATTCTGCCGCGGACTCGTTGGAAGCCGCTGAAACAACAATATAGGAATTTATAAAGGTGCTTAAACATAGAAGGAATAGGCTTAACTTACAGACTATGTCAGTATAATATCAAGGTTACAGAGAAAGAATGAGCTTAATAGGATTAATGCAAGAAAGGGATGAGTTTATAGTCAAACATTATGTATCATTTCAAGCTCCATATTTTTGAGAAGTTCTAAAACAAATAATACGTTTCCTAAGACAAGGAACTGACGCAGAGATGCTTTACCTAGCACTCAAGCAATCGATTATTCGATGAACGAGAGAACATTTTAATTAACATAACATCATAGTTGACTGCCTCGTTGGCCTAGTGGTCGCAAGTGCGACTGCCAGGCAAAGGGGTCTCGGGTCCGATTCCCGGGTCGGGAAAAGTATTACTGGGCTTTTAATAAAAATTTGGAGTATGGAATTGTGCCCGGTATATGGCAATAGGCTCACCCGCTCTTACACGGGACTCATAACATGAATAGTAAAAAGTGGGTGTTACATTGTACAGTGGCATAATGTGCACCTTTGCCTACCCCTTCGGGGATAAAAGGCGTGATGTTATGTTATGTAACATCATGCCTTCTGTTCCTTGACGGGGAAGATATTGCAATAGTAGTAGGTACTCACTTATAATAGATAAGAAGCAATCCATCTTGAGCATGTAGAGAGGAGAGAACAACAAGGTGAGACATGTCTTGAACACTTCCAGACATGTTAGCGCTACCTGGTCGTCGAACTCACACATGTTTTGGAACCTGCAATATTAATATTTTTATTAAAATTTAAGTACTTATTGATCTAATGTGACATGAATGTGTTATAGTTTCAAGTTTGATTTAATAATTATATTGTTGTGGTAATTTTAATTAGAAAAACTTATTAGCAGTGTTTTGACCAATGAAGATATCGAACCCGGGAAAGCAGAAATATAAAAATGTATCTTAAATTGACCATTCTTACCTACAAATAGCCTTATTATACAGTATCGTGGCGACCCTGACGACGTGTGTGGCGACTGCCTTCTTGTCCGCGGCGGCCCCGGCCAGCGCCGCCTGCACGCCGCGCAGCGACCACCAGTGGAAGTCACGACGAGCGCGGATCTGGTTGCGCTGTTCTAACGATGCCCAGCTTACTTCGTCGCTGGAGTATGATGGGAAAATTAAGGTTTTAACTGCCAATAGAAAACAGTTGAAGACAAATCTTTTTTTTTCTCTCGCGATGGAAATCCTCATGGACTTCCCACGTCGTGGGGTAAACGAGAATCACCACACATTGAAGACAAATCCTCTGCTAACTTCAGTCATCGGTCATCCCCATTGCGTTTAATGTGTTAATGGGGTATATTGTGAAAGTAGAAAATTAAATAAAATATTTGACAAATAAATGTGAAAATTACTTAAATTAAGCGCAATATCAAAATGAACTTACCTATACAGCAACTCAATAATTTTCTGACAGAACTTGGTGTCCCATAGACACGGAAGTGGTTTAAAAGGTCCGACCTTATCCTTCACCAGGTTAGATAGCTTCACAGGAGCTTTACCCTTCTGCTTTTGCGACTTCTGTGACTTCTGACTCTTCTGCGATTTCAATGTCTCACGCGTCTCATTGAGAGACTTGTTGCCTTTCTTACTTGATTTTGGTAGGACCTGGAAATAGTAGTAAAACATTGCAAAACTAATTAATCAACGATCGATGCATCTGGGATCGTAGAAAGATATAGACCAAGGTCACTGAGGCGGAGGTAAGCAACAATTTTCGAAGATTTTGATGATCTGTAATCCTCGAGACGCTAAAAAACGTGGGCGTGGTTATGGCTTCTGTTTATGAGTGTACATGTGATGATTAATATAATGAATGTGAAAAAGTTCTGATTACCATTGTCATCTTAGACTACATAACATAACATCACGCCTTTTATCCTCGAAAGGGTAGGCAGAAGTGCACATTATGGCACTAATGCCACTGTACAATGTAACATCCCCTTTTCACTATTTAATGTTATGAGTCCCATGTAATAGGTGGTGAGCCTATGGCCAGATACCGGGCACATTTCCAGACTCCTTGCTCCTACTCAGATTTTTTCTAAAAACACGAGTCTCCAGGCCGCCGTAGTCGCACTTGCGACCGTTCGGCCAACGAGGCAGTCATCTTAGATTAGGTAATGCATAATTGCGTTTTACGTTTTCTAAGGACCGATTTTTCCGACGCCAGAGAAATTTTAACTAAGGAGTAACTTTCAATATTTGACAATGCTTCCAACTAAAAACTGTCAAATGTCAATTTTATTAAACAGTTAAGAATTAAGTGATGATTGAAAAATCGACCGTAACAGTATATAAGGGTGTGTATGTACATACATACATAACATCACGCCTTTTATCCCCGAAAGGGTAGGCAGAGGTGCACATTACGGCACTTAATGCCACTGTAATGTACCACCCACTTTTCACTATTTATGTTATGAGTTCCATGTAATAGGGGGTGAGCCTATTGCCATATACCGGACACAGTTCCAAACTCCGTGTTCCAAACTACGTGCTACGTACTACTGAGAAAAACTCAGTAATACTTTGCCCGACCCGGAAATCGAACCCGAGACCCCTTGCTCGCTAGTTGCACTTGCGACTACTCGGCCAATGAGGCAGTCTATTTATTTATTTATTTATTTATTTATTTTGGTTAACCAACAATTGTTTACACTATATACATTACTGATTAAATAGCTATAGAAACATTTACAAGTGCAACAATAGGGTAGACGACTAATTTTTATTTTAATGTCCGTCTGGTAGATTATTTAAAAACATTAGACACGTATTTTTTATTTTCTTACGGAAACGAATAGTTTCGAAGATATATTGATTTGAAATGTCGCGTGACGTCACTTCTCAGTACATTTTATACTAAGAAATGACGTTTTAGCCCCCACTCCTAAACTTTGATTCGTTTTATCTAAGTATTGTTTTATTATACAACAAAATAAAAAAATACGTGTCTAATATTTTTTTATTACCTAAGTTACGGACTAATTATATTTTTAATTTTCATACCCTGTCATCATCCCCATTAATTATAGGTTAACACCACATGCAAAAAATAAAACGATAAACAAAACATAAGTCATAAACGTAAGTCTACATAGCATAACTATAACTATAAGGGTGTGTTTACTAATTTATTGTAGCTAAACAACAGATTTAATCTAAATAGTCAGAGAGATAAGATGCCAACATAATAAAAGTTTACCTTAGACTGTTCCAAGAGTTGATTACATGCTTTGAACAGCTTGTATAGTTTGCTGGCCGTGTCATCGCTGGTGAGGGTCCACTGCATGATAGTGTGGGCTATGAGGGCCTCGTAACAATGTATCGTCTGCTGGACTTTCAAACTCTTCGCCTTGGATTCCGGCGTCAGGTCTGAGAGGTTTGGTTCTTCCTGTTGATAAAGTTTTAAATAGTTTTTGTTAGACCAACCATACCGACCATATTCAAGTTGTTGTTAACGTTTTTGAAAGAGTAACGAATGGAGTATCTTGGTCGTTCTTCTTACATTTTGGAATTAGCACCTAGCTTCACTGACGGACAGACTGACAGACTATTATTTATTTTGTATTTGTTGACGTTTTAAAAGTACCAAATTATAGTTTCATTGAAATAAATGCCTTGATTTGATTATGACCAGAAAACTTTTGCAAGAGGTAAGTATGTCAGTTCGCTTTATTATTGCAAGGACGTTGTTGTAAACATAAATGATAAAACATATATGTGTTAATACTTTATTTAAAGCGCCAACTTATACTCTAACAACGTGATAGTCACATATTAAAGTACCAAATGAGTAAAGAATTTGATTTCTTAGTAAATGCTTTACTAGATTGAAGAGTCCAATGTTGTGTTATTGTGACAGCACATTTCCAACTCAGTGATTTAGAACTGTGTGTAATAAGCTTTGTGCATAATATTTGAGTAAACACACAAAGCATACCTCTAACAATTTAAGTTACGACAAATATGTTATAATAAAAATGTCACCATATCAATATCGACGAAGCTGTCAGCATCACAGAGTTGTTGCATGACCCTGTTTAGCTTGCTCTTCAGGTAAGCATGGCCTGTCTCCACGGTCTGGCTGGACAGGATGTCCTCCAGGTCCTCGATCTCTGTGGTTTGGAGGAACTGGGCCACTGCAAACAGGAGCTGGCCTATGGGCTCCTGGTGATGGAGGAGGGAGGTGTGAAATTATGATGGTTAAATTTTCATAGTATGTAACTAAAGTATGTGTCAATTGGTATTGTGATCCTCATATCAGAACGAGTATTTTAGTTTTTATTTTTCAATATAAAAAGGACTTTAGAATTGTCGCGGGCGCATTGGTAATTCCATGTATAACAGATATATATGTAAAACATGATATCTATTGGTCTGATCACTTTCCGTTAGTAATTAAGTGTAATTTTAATGTAATCTTTAGTACAATTTCTGTTAAACCCACACCGCGTAATAAAGTATGTTGGGGGGATAGAAATGGATCTCAAATTAATTTATATTATAATTTATGTAACTCTAAGTTAAAAGATGTTGACTTTCCAACAGATTTTCAACACTGTAGTGGTCAGCATTGCAGTGTATATAGTCATAAGCAAATTATAAACAAAATGTATATTAGTATAGTAGAAATATTATCCGAGGCGGCTAACGCTTCCTATTATGTACCAAATAGAAATACTCGTAGAAAAATGTTGGCGGGATGGAACGATCATGTGCGCGAGGCTTACAGGATTGCTAGGCTAAAGTTTAGAACATGGGTTCTCAATGGTAAACCAACACAGAATGAAATATTTAATGAAATGATTCAGGCACGGAAACAATTTAAAAGTAAACTGAAATGGTGTCAAAACAACCAAGACCAGATTAAAATGGATAAGTTAGCAAAGCATCATACGAGTTCAAATTTCAAAAAGTTCTGGAAATATACTAATAGTGCAAATACAAAGCCTAGTATTCCTGTTAGTGTCGATGGTCTCTCCACTCCAAAGGAGATAGCTAACATGTTTAAGGATTACTATTCAATAAAGTCTCCGCTGGGTCCGGCATGTCGGGGGTTTAACGCCTGCCATACCGACATTACGACGGTCGTCCTTGCAAAGGATATAAAAATTGCTATCACTAAAATGACAGGCGGTAGATCACCTGGCCATGACGGACTCAGTGTTGAACATCTGAGATATGCTGGCCGGCACCTGCCTCGTGTCCTTGCCATGTTATTCAATCTATGTATAAGCCACGCATACCTTCCTCATGGGTTGATGCGGACTTTGGTGGTACCCATACCTAAAAATAGGACAGGAGATATGGCAGACAAGACAAACTACAGGCCAATTTCTTTGGCGACCATTGTTGCTAAGGTGCTTGACAGTGTGCTCAACTCACATTTCACCAAACACATAGAGCTACACGACGCCCAGTTCGGATTCCGGCCTGGGTTGTCAACAGAAACAGCTATTTTTAGTTTGAAACACACTGTTAAGTACTATACAGACAGGCGTACTCCTGTGTATGCCTGTTTTCTAGACCTTAGTAAAGCCTTCGATTTAGTTTCCTATGATGTTCTGTGGCAGAAACTGGCAGGGACTGGGGTGCCGCCAGAGTTAGCGTCGCTTCTGAGGTATTGGTATCTCAATCAGAAAAATAATGTGAAGTGGGCGGATGAACTTTCGGATGCGAGCGGGTTGGAGTGTGGGGTGAGGCAGGGGGGTTTGAGTTCACCCTTGCTCTTCAACCTGTACGTAAATGCTCTGGTTGAGAAGCTCAGCGGCATGCATGTCGGCTGTTATGTTGATGGTGTCTGCTGTAACAACTTCAGCTATGCAGACGACATAGTGCTGCTGGCTCCGTCGATTGGGGCTCTCCGGAAGTTACTCGCAGTTTGTGAGTCTTTTGTGGCCTCACATGGACTTTCTTATAATGTGAAAAAGACTGTCTACATGGTTTTCAAATCGGATCACAAGAAACCGCCTATTCAACCGATTGTTTTGGATGGTGTCTGCTTAAATAAAGTAACTCAATTCAAATATCTTGGGCATTGGGTTACCGATGATTTAAAAGATGATGTTGATATGGAGAGGGAACGCAGAGCATTGTCGGTTCGGGCGAATATGTTGGCACGCAGATTCTCTCGTTGTACAGACGCAGTTAAAATAACATTGTTCAAGGCGTATTGCACCTCACTGTACACGGGAAGTCTGTGGGTTAACTACACCCAGAGAGCGTACAATGCTCTGCGCATCCAGTATAATAACGCGTTCAGGGCACTGTTGCGGCTTCCACGTTTCTGTAGTGCGTCAGCAATGTTTGCTGATGCTCACATTGATGGATTCGCTGCTTTATGGCGCAAAAAGACTGCATCGCTCATCAGTCGGCTGCGTGGAAGTCGTCACAGTATCCTGACTGCTATAGTCGATAGACATGATTGTCCATTGATGCGTAAATTAGTGCAGCGGACTAAGTCCCTGTTTACTATTACGTATTAATATTGTATCTAAGTATAGTTATATATTGTGTTCTTTCTTTACTATTATTTCGATGGATCTCAGTTATCTGAATAAATAAACTTTATTATTATTATTATTATTATTTAAGAGATTGTTCTCTTTCTCAGCCATAAGGCCGGCTTTAATGTCCTTCACGGGTGTCAACCAAGTGAAGGACATATATGTAAATGAAGTATTTATTCTGCTAGAAGTATATTGTTATCTATCGGTAATGCTGATAATGGTGGTGGTGATGATAGTTGTACTAATGGTGGTGGGACTTCATTTTCATCTATCTGAAGGAACTTTCTTACTATACGGCACGTGTTAAGTATTGCAGCTTTCTGTAATTTAATGTATGTTGTGTCTTTAATATTTAATAGTTGTAGGCTGTGATGTAGGTGCTTCGGTATAACTCCAGTGGTAGATAGAACGACAGGTACTATGTAAACTTTATTTTGTTTCCAAATCCTAGTTACTTCGTCTTTGAGGTCGGCATATTTTTGTATTTTTTCCGTTATTGTTTTAGTTAGATTGTGCGTGTTGGGGACGGCAATATCGATTAGGTAGGTGATTTTATTTATTTTATCTTGTAGAGTGATGTCAGGTCTATTAAAGTGAATGATTCTGTCTGTAAGTATTGCGCGATCGTAGTACATCTTGTGGGTGGAGTTTTCTAAGATAGTGTTAGGGGAGTATTTGTAGTACAGAGTGTGTGTGTCTGTTATGAGGTTGTGTTGAATGGCGAGTGTCTGGTGAATGATGTTAGCGACTTGATTGTGACGATGAGTGTAGTCGGTTTGTGTGAGGTGAGGACAAGCTCCAGTGATGTGCTGGATTGTCTCTGAATGAATGTGGCATTTTCTGCATTTGTCGTTTGTGAGGGTAGGGTCTTTGATAATGAATTTCCTATAATTTCTGGTATTGATAATTTGGTCTTGAATAGCTATTATAAAGCCTTCAGTCTCCGGGAAAAGAGTGCCTATTTTGAGCCACTTATTTGAGGCTTCTTTGTCTATGAGTGGTTGTTGGAGGTCATTGTAATGTCGTCCATGGAGGACTTTTTTCTGCCATGCTTCATTTAGGTTTGCTTCTTGTTCGCTGTGTGTTAGGATATTTTCTGTAGAAGATTCGTGTAGCTTAAGGGGTGTGTAATTGTTGTCGTATTTTACTATAGCTTTATGAATATTACTAGTGAGAGCTTTCTGTTTGAAAAACTTTTGCAACGTATCTACTTGCCGTTTCCAAAGGTTTGTTATATATATGAGACCCCTACCCCCATTTTGTCTCTTAATAGTAAGTCTTTCTATTGCTGACTTTGGATGATGGTGGTTGTGTTTTGTAAGAGTTGTTCGTGTCATCCTTTCTATGGAATTTATGTTGCTGTTACTCCATTTGATGACGCCAAACGAGTATGTCAGTACCGGGATTGCGTATGTGTTGATTGCTTTTATTAAGTGTTTTCCAGTTAATCTGCTTTTACAAATGTTAATTACTCTCCGTTTATACTCTGAAATAAGTTTAGTTTTAATATGTTTATGATCTATACCCTTTATTTGTTCGTATCCCAGGTACTTGTACATTTCGTTTGGTTCCATTGCCTTGATGACCTGATCCCCACCCTCAGAGTCTGCAATCACACAATCACCAGCGCGTATTTTGCCCTTTATTAAGTGCAGTGTCCTGCATTTGCCTAACCCAAACTGCATGTTAATATCTTTACTAAATTCGGTCGTTACTTTTATTAATTTATCCATTTCTTTGTCTGTTTTTGCATATAATTTTATGTCGTCCATGTATATTAAGTGTGAGATTGTGGTGTGTGTGCTATCATGTTTTAGTTGGAATCCTGCGCGCTGATTATTGAGTAATTGAGAGAGAGGGTTTAGAGCGAGACAGAACCACAGGGGGCTTAAAGAGTCTCCCTGATATATACCTTTACGAATTGTTATTTCTCTACTAGTGATTGAATTATGGTAATTATTGAGTTGCAGAGTAGTTTTCCAGATTGGCATTAGTGATTTGAGAAAATTTATTATGTCACTATTAATTTTATACACTTCTAAAATGTTTATAAGCCAGGAATGTGGTACGCTATCAAATGCTTTTTTATAATCTATGAATGTGCAGTGGAGGTTACGTTTTTTAGTTGTAGCATGTTTGTGTATAACTGAATCTATTATAAGTTGCTCTTTACACCTCATGTGGCCCCGCCTACACCCTTTTTGTTCTTCAGCAATTATATTGTGTGTTTCTACATGTGATCGTATTTTACTTGAGATAACTGATGTTAAAATTTTATAAATAGTAGGTAAGCAAGTAATTGGTCTATATTGGGATGGTTCCGAGGTATGTTGATTTTTAGGTAACATAAAAGTGAGGCCCTTAGTTAAAAATTCCGGTGGTTGTTGTTGTCGTAACACTAGTTCTGTTAAGTTTTTGGCTAAAGGCTCATGAAGTACAAAGAGCTTTTTGTACCAAAAGTTGTGGATTTTATCCACACCAGGGGATTTCCAGTTATGTAGTTTATCTGTTATCATTCTAATATCTTCTTTTGTTATTTCATGAAATTCCATTTCTTCTATTGTCTCCCATCTCTTCTTTTCGTCTGCAATCCAATAAGCTTCTATGTTGTGCGTTACTTGTGTTTCCCAGATATTTGACCAAAAATTTTCTAATTCTTCTTTACTAGGGATTTCATTTGATGTTAGTTGTACTGTTATGTCATTATCTAATTTTGAGTTTAACTTTCGATAAAACATTTTCTCATTGTTAGCAAATAGGTAATTGTCCTGTCTTCTTTGTAATGCGGATCTATATCTTTTATATCTATTCGATTTGAGTGCTAGTTTTTGCTTTAGGGTGTCGAGGTATTCATCCGGTGTTTTGTTGTTTGGTTCGTGTCTAGTATGTAGTCTAGTATTATTGAATATGGCAGTTACTCTATCTACTACCTTTTTTGATCTATTGTTGTGTGCAACGTATTGAGTGAGTTTTCCTATATCTGACCTTAACTTACTTATTTGTCGTTCTAGTCTTATTTGCCACGCGGGTTTACGATCTTGTGAATCTCGTTTAGGTTTATCATTATCTTGCAGTTTATATCCTAGCTCGTTTGATATAACTGATGCAGTACAGTAAATTAATGTATGAATATCACTAAGTTTTGAATCAATTGTTATGTATTTTTCTAGTAGACTATTATTAAATATATGAACTAATTTGAAAAGGTGTTTGCTGTATTTTAACTTAGGTAGTATAGGACGTGCTGAAGGATCCATTCCGGAAAAGAGTAAAATAGCGCTTTGTAATTTTTCATCCAGGTCTAATACTATCGTGCTTTCGTTCCTATTTTCAACCGCAAGAGATTCTACTTCGTTTTCAATTAATAATGTTATAATATCTGTTTGAGTGCTCATGTCTGATGTCGAATGTTGTGTTGATAATGTATGCCCGATGTATGAGTCAGATGTATGAGATTGATGTTGTGTATGACTTAGTGACCTAGGTACATTAGTTATGGTACCGTGGTTATGAGTGGGAGAGTAGTATGAGTATGGTTGTGAGTTTGGGAAGTCATGTATGAGGTTCTGTGAGTGTAAGGGTATGTTATGTTCTATGTTTTCTTCCTCTTGAAGTTTAATTTTTACTTCCTCTTGTAATTTATTTAGAACTTCCGTACTTAATAGTTTATTCCTAACGATAACTCTCCTTTGATCTGCTATCCTTTGTTCTGTAACATTTATTTCTGGGTATTGTTGTATGAATTTTTGATGTAGAAGTGTTCGGTATGTAGTTAGGTCTGTCTCTAATTTGGTGATATAGTAATATGTGCGCATGATAAATGTATTTACTTCAGGTGACCATCTCATGCGCACTCTGGGTTTCCCAGCCTTCGTGGACGCGGGTAAAAAGGTCTCTTGGACCACCTGCGCAACAGCAAAGGTGGGGTTTTCGGCTTCCCTAGACTCTTCGTCCGTTGGAAGAGGTGAAAGTGAAGGTGCATACGATGTTGTACTTGGACTAAATGGTTCAATGATAGATGAAGATGGTGATGAAGGGTGTAGTGCTGTAACTTTTTCGGGTGACCCGGTGGGAGCCCGCCTACTCAACTCCACACCGCCGACGGTTCGTCCACTGCCACACCCAGCGTCAGCTCCAAGTGTGCCCCGGCGATCGCCCCCGGGCAGCGGCCCTATACGTTTACTCTTTGATCTAGTCTCCATTTTTGATGGGTTTCCATTGCCATGTTAGCCGCGCCAGTATTTTTTTAATCGCGTGTCCGCCCCCCACGTGAATCTGATGGTCGATTCGGACGTATGGTTGGATTTGGGGGGCTTATTATTATTATTATTATAAACACAATTTGTTGATCACATGAATAAGATTATTTAGTTGGAGAACCAAACACGCAACACGTTGCGCTTCAGTCGAGTACCCAGTCACATCGCCGACCGTGCAATAAGATAAAACAACCTGGACCAAAAACTAATCTATAGCCGAAAAAGTTTATAATAGGGTAGACGACTGTATTTTTTTAATGCCCATCTGGTAGATTGTTTAAAAACACGTATTTTTATTTTTTTACGGAAACGAATAGTTTCGAATAGTTTCGAATAGTTTCGAATAATCTATGTACATAGAAATGACGTTTTAGCCCCCAGTCCTAAACTTTGATTCGTTATATCTAGGTATAATTTTATCGTACAACAATATAAAAAAAGTGTCTAATATTTTTTCATTACTTAACTCACGGACTAATTACATTTTTAATTTTCATACCCCGTCATCATTCCTATACAAAGCCAATATTTAAAGGTATTATGCTGTTATATTTCCTAGTAATGTTACTTACAGTCAAAACAACATTAACGCCGTTGATCTGCACGCACTTGTCAATGAGCAGGGAGCCAGCAGCGTCGTCCTCAGGCAAGTACTTGATCAAGTGGTCGTGTAACAACTCTAGAATAGACTCGTGTAACACCGGCTTGTCTTTTGCACAGTCGTATATTTCTGTAAAGAAATTGAAAATGTTTACGACATATAGAGGTAGTTTATTTTATGAAGAAGTAAACCAACATGTGAGTTAATGTCTGTATTTATACTACATTTTTACACATCCACAAGGAAACTCAAGTCAGAGCCAAGCATAATAAAAACAACTTAAGTGTGTGAGAGCCATGCTTCGACGTGAATGGGCCGGCTCGACCGGAGTGATACCACGGCCTCACAGAAGACCGAAGTGAAACAAGGTTATGTCGTGTTTCCGTCCCCCAATTCCTGAATCCCCAACAAATTCTTAAATTCCTAATCCAGAAGGCGGGTAACGCACTTGTAACGCCTCTGGTGGTCCAGGTGTCCATGGGCGACGCCGATTGCTTACCATCAGGTGATCCGTCTGTTCGTTTACCGGCTTATCCCATAAAAAAAAAACTTACGTGAATACAGCAGTTGTTTGACGAGCGCGTCTTGTACGAGACACCGTCGCAATATTGATACTACTTCCATACACATCGCCTCGTTGCGGACTCGGGAGGTAACACTAAGATACAAACAGAAAATAAGTATGAATGACGAAAAATAGCCACAATATAAAATCACAGCTACCCGTACTCCAAGTAGTATAATGAGGTGAATATCATTTAACACCCTTACGTGCCTTTGAAGTAGTAAAAAAGTCGAAATCAAAACATGCAACACACGCATATTTTTCGACATGTAGTTATTATTTACGTTATTGCTCGACATTGATTCTAGATTTGCAAGTCAGTAAAAAAATTGCTGGATAAATACTAAAATTAAGTTAGTAATAAAATTAATTAACGAAACTGTGATTATTTTTAAATATTTGTATTGAACAGTCGAAATAATTTCTTATTGATGAAGGCACGTACCCAATAGGCTTATACTTTGTTTCATCATACTAAGAATCTTCATTAAATAATGGCGGGATAAATAATTGATACGAGGTAATCACATCACGTACAAATAAAATTATTATTAAAATTATGAATAGGTAGTTACGCATTTCCGTTTTGTGTAGTATGCAGGTCCACAGTGAGCTGCGTGAGGTAGGAGTGTCCGCTGTGCAGGTCGGACACCTGCGAGCTACTGCTGCACGCACTCACGCGCACGTGGCGCAGCACCGACAGGAACCCGCACGCGGCCAGGCAACGGTGCTGGGACTCTCTGGGGGGGGTTAGATGTCGTGTGGGCTGTATGGTTCTGGCATAACATTGATTATTTTGAGTTGGGGGAGAAAACAGACATACTCGTTGAACTGTGGACATTTTCATTATTTTTAGGGCCTGTACCTGCCCACCCTGTCTGTTTGTACGACTAAGAACAAAAGCAATGTTTTCGTGCAGTTTTTTTATAGATAAAATCATGAATCCTTCGTAGGATGACTGAAGCCTGAACCTGAAACAGTACATTGAATAACAGGAACCAAAGATAGAAGTTCAGTAACATGAATATCATCCTTGTTTTCGTGTGCCAATGGCCAAATAAATGCATTTTCTTTCTTTCTTCTTTCTGAATATGTGACAAAATTACAAGAAATCTTACTGCAAGTGGAAAACATTCTAAAAAACAATGAAACAAACCTGGAATAAAGTCCTTTTCGGCACACCAGGACAAGCGTATCTCTGATCCTGGTACTGAAGTTGAAAAGTGGATGTACAGCATCCAGTACTGCTGCTGGCGCTTTGTATCCAGCTGGAGACGGCTGGCAGTTCTCTAAGATCATGCTCAGTTGGGGACAACGCTCCACAGACACAGGCGTAAACTTGCAAAGCACGTACAGGCACTCTGTTTAAAGAGATTATTTGTGACAGCTTTAAGTATGATAGATAAGCCATGAACTTAAATTAAATTTTGTACTTTACTTAATCAAAACTAAATCATTTCGACTGTTGAAATCAATAAAATATTAATAAATAATCACGCTTTCAAAGAAGAATAAGAATAAGAATAATTTATTTGTATGTACTCCACTTACAATGTTTTTTTTTAATTACTATATCAAAGTAAAATTATGCTAGACTATTAACTAGATAATAATAATACATTATTTTGCTTAAAACTATGGACAGAAAAATAATAGGACTAATACTAATATTTGTCGCGATTTGCTTGCACTAGGCTTATGCAACCTGTGTTTCAAGTCATCACTTTATTACTATTCATGTTAAATCTATACAGGTTTGTATTATCACCTACTTAAATAAAATTTAGAAATTATAAAACAAATTAATCTATGTATGTGACCTACTTAAAGTAATTGACCTTAAAGACTAATTAACTAGGTCAGTACATCTAAAAGTTTTTCTGTGTCATTATAATTTAATTTAAGCAAGTACTCTGTTATTATGTTACAACATTTCTTATGACTAAGGCTGTATACATTACAAGATTTATTTATCTTATTGTACAAAAACGGTCCGAGAAACATATAAAATCTAGTGCAATAGACATGTTTAGTTTGTCTAGTTTGGCAGACCAGATTATTCCTTTACTTTACCAAAATTTCACGGTCATAGGTGAGATCCGAATGTTGAAAAAGAACGATTTTTAATATACTTAATTGCCGTACTGTAAGAACCTTACATGCCTTGTAAAGTTCGTGAGTAGAAAATCTAAAAGGGCGAAATGTCGCAACCTTGAGGATGGCCCTCTGAGCACGTTCTAGTGGAAGCATTATTGTTTTAGCGGCACCTCCCCATGATGTTATGCAATATGTTAGTATTGATTGGCACAAAGCTAAATAGACTTGTTTAATTAATACATAGTCAGCTATATTGCGTAAATTTTTAAATACGTACATTAATTTACGTACTCTTGTGCATAATAAATCTATATGTTTGCGAAAATTTAAATTTGCGTCAAGCGTAACACCGAGGTATTTAATAAAATCAGTTTTGATAAGCGCGGGACAGGTACATGCTGAGTCACCAAGAGTAGTACATGTGTGTGCATAAATATTTACATTAGTCATATGTGGGTTATGGTTTCTCATTGTGAACATGATATATTTCGTTTTATCTGCATTTAATGTTAATACATTTTTATAAAGCCAAATAGTTACAGCAGTAAATCCTTGAAAAAAGGATGCTGTTTGACTCTAAAAAACCGTGACGTCACAATACACAATCTCGTACAAAATTCATAGAAAACTGTTGTTTTTGACAGTTGGAAAAAAGTATTGAATTTGACTAGTAGGCAAATACCCAATTGTCACCAAATCACCATCAAGTGTTTCTGTGAGTGTCGTGAGTTGACAGAGAGAGGCTGTTCTGCTTCTCAGATAACGTGAACCTTTTAAACTGTGAACCTGCGATTTTACAGTATTAAACTAAAGTTCTTCAAGTGAGAACAAATTTTTGGCATACAGTAAGTCTGTTTATTGTAATATATAAATTATTTATTTATATAAAAATATAATAAGTGTGGGAGAGCCATTCTTCGGCACGAATGGGCCGGCTCGACCGGAGTGATACCACGGCCTCATAAAAAACCGACGTGAAGCAACGTTTGCGTTGTTTCGTCGTGTGAGTTAGGTTACCGGTGGCCCAATTTCTTTTCCCTTCCCCAATCCCCCAATTCCTGAATCCCAATCCTCAAACTCTTAAACTCTTAATCCCCAAAAGACTGATAACGCACTCGTAACGCCTCTGGGTTCTAGGACCACGGGCGACGCCCTTTGCTTACCATCAGGAGATCCGTCTGCTCGATTTCCCATAAAAAAATCGTAGATTTTTCTCTTCCGGCCTATCCTGAACTAATTGGCTTAATATAATCAGCACTATAGTCTTGTGTATGAACTCCTGCGTGAGTAAACCGGCTGCTCGGCTCGTATAGATCGTAGCGTGATGTTTATATAGCCTTCCTCGATAAAGGGCTATCCAACAAAAAAACTGCCTGTCTCATTGGCAGAGTGGTTACAAGTGCGACTGCCGGGCAAGGGCTCTCGGGTTCGATTCCCGGGTCGGGAAAAGTAATACTGGGATTTTTATAAATTCTCAGTAGTAACACGGAGTCTGTGTGCCCGGTATATGGCAATAGGCTCAACCACTCTTACATGGGACTCATAACATAAATAGTGAAAAGTGGAGTTACATTGTACAGTGGCATTAAGTTCCATAATGTGCACCCCTGCCTTCACGTGCCTATCTTATGTTATGTGTTTTCATGATTGTATCTACTGTAGATCCTGGCTTACAGGAGTTGCAGCGGTTTTGAGAGGTTGTGGCGGGCTTGTCCCATTTAAAAAAAATATCTTATGTTATGTTATGCCAACAAAAAAAAAATATTCAATGCAAACCAGTATATGCAGAGCTTAGCGCATTCAAACAAAAAAACTCTTTAGCTTCATAAATTAAGTAAAGATATAATACAATGACAATATACAATACCTGCATACTGCCTCAGCGCGGACTCGGTGCAGAGTTTGTCAGTGAGCTGTTGTAGTATAAAGGGGGCGGTCTCAGGCTGTGCCTTGCTCAGTCGCACCAGTATGAGCTTGCCGTGAGACCAACATGCCGTGGCCGTCGGCTTCACTCGCGACACCGACAGTAATAGGAACGCGAGGTTGATGAGACCCGCTACTGTCAGCTGACGGTGATTTTTACTAGAATGATATAAAAATATTGATTTTTAGAACATTGATTTTCTCCTGTGTGTAGGTTGCGTTTACAAACATACAATTTCATATACACATGACACTCAGACCTGGAACAACAGTTTGTGGAGCACACAAAGAGTTGCTCTGTGCGGGAATCGAACCCGCTACACGTTGCGCGGAAGCCAGATCTCCTGCTACCGCACCAACCGTACAATGCGAGTTGTTCTTTCATTTCGTATTATAATTTGCGGCAAATATTTTGCAGTTAACTATACTCTATTCGAGGTAGCATTAAACAAAAGTCAAAAAGGTTGTTTTTAGTGTACACTTTCTAATCAAAATACAATATACGCATATTTGATTTAACAGTTCTTGGTAATAAGACAAGCATCCCTGTTAAAAACGTTAAAGAAGTAGATATTATCAGTACTTGGAACGTTTACCATTATTCTATACTTTAGTTATTTATATTTTCGTATGAATGTTCATAATAATTTTCTTGTTACCTTTTATTGTGCATAATTTTTATAGGGAAACTTGTTATTTTTTTATGACACCAACTTCTACCTTTTTATTTTTTTTATAACACGATGGAAATCCTTTGGACTTCCCACGCCGTGGGGACGACGGGAGGGTGTGCCTGACTCTTACCGGCTGATAATGGTTATATGTTGCTTTTTAGTTTTGACTTTTTTTTGTTATTAATTTTCGGTTTTTTAGAAGTCGGTTTTCTAAACGCAATTTTTAAAATTGTTTGAAATTAAAATTGTGTTTATCATACAAAAAATACATATTTCATTTATCGATAGAACTGTTTAGTACATACCCCACAATAATCAAAAATGAATGAGTAAATACTATAGGACTAAAACCCAAAGCGGACAGAAATGAATTTGTGGAGCAATATGGATAAATGTAATGTGGCTATCTATATAAAATAATTTTAAATATACATATGTTGTGCACACCTGTTTCTATTAACCTCTTTTTTATAATGCAAAAATGAATGACTATATATAGTTATCCATAAGCAAATGATGAATAAACAATTGAGTACTTGCCTACTAGTCAAATTCAATACTTTTTTCCAACTGTCAAAAACTACAGTTTTCTATGAATTTTGTACGAGATTGTGTATTGTGACGTCACGTTTTTTTAGCGTCAAACAGAATACTTATTTCTTAAAAATTTGCTGGAAAAATACTAAAATTAAGTTGGCCATAAAATCAATTAACGAAATTGTGATTATTTTTTTAATATTTTATTGTATTGAACACTCGAAATAATAAATTTTGATGCAGGCAAGTACCCAATTTGGCACCATTTAAGTGAGGCACCACGGCGTCACAGAAAACTAGCGTAAAACAACGCTTGCGTTATATATCGCCGTGTGAATCAGGTTACTAGGGACCCAATACAACACCCAATCCCCAAGAGTCCAGTTACGCACACGTTTGTCTTGTGGCAAATAATAAGTTCATATTGGCTCCGTGTTTGAGTATAAACACATCCTTGGATGGCGCCGATTACTGTCGTCTTCTCGTGTGCCGGGCTAACCCATGAAACAAAAACTAAATTCAGTGAAGTTGAAATGCAATAATCATGCTCATGCTCTGACACGTTAACCTTAAAAACAGATTTTAATACTAAGTAATATTAACGCCCACCGCTAATGCTCACCTGACTCGACCCTTCACGACCAATAGCGATTTGACACGTTCGCGTCCATCTCGTTTTTGTCTACGTATGGTAGAAACACTGATTGCTGTACGACTCGTGAAAGTAATGGGGCTACTGTATTTTTGCTCATTAGATGGCGCTAGTGTGAGATTCTCGTTCATCGTCCAATAGAGAATTAGCTAGTGGCACACCATTGGACGTTTAATATTTGACAGCTGCTGTAATTGGACAAAAAACCTCAAGCTACTATTGCGTTATCTGGTGAGAAAAAAACGGTAGCCCCCATTGCGGACACACACGTGCCCATTGATCTCAAAGCTACATTAGCGCTGACGTTTCAAAAGTGCATAATTAAGGATTAATTGAAATAAGTGCTTTGACGTTGATTTTGTGCAGTGTCGTGAACGAGTGCGTGTGTGCGGCGGGCGTAATACACAAACATTCATACTAATATTTCAATGAGGTAGATTTATAAAAAGTTACATTGTCATGCTTCCAGTGTATGTCAAGACAAACAGTTTACCACGCTACTCCAAACACCACTATTACAAGCAATTTTGAAAATTGTCACTCAACAGTGCATTAATATAACAAGCCAGGATCTGAATCCAAGGGTTCAGACCCTAAACCCCTCGGCATATCAATCACACTCGCAACCACTTTTCTAACCACGACTAACGGATAACCTGATGGTAAGCAATCGGCGCCGCCCATGGACACCCGCAACTTCAGAAAAGTTCATCATCATCAACGGCCTATAAGTGGCCACTGCTGAACAAAGATCACTTCTCGTACGGAGAAGGTATAAGCATTAATCACCACGCTTGCTCAATGCGGGTTGGCGATTTCAAACTTATTATTAGAAATTATAAGCTCAGGTTTCCTCACGATGTTTTCTTTCACCGTTTGTCAGTCGTGTCTAAATATGATTAATGTACATTATAACTCGGAAAAAGTCACATTGGACTTGCCGTTGGTAGGTCTTTAATTTCTGTCACATCACGGCATAAAGTGAAAAATTACAAGTGCGTTTCCGGCCTTTTGGGGTCAGGAATTTGAGGATTGCGGACTTGGGGATTGGCGACGGGGGATGGAGGATTGTGGGATTAGTAAGCAGTAAGTAGTCACTCACTAAAAACCAAAACAAGCGGTTTTCTGTGAGGTGTACTTCAAATTACTATGTGGCAACTACATGAATACTAATTAGAGTTTCTGGACTCTAATAGGTACAAACTTTAGCACGAATAGGGATGATGATGAAAGAGTATTCAAATGAAACATTAATATTTTTTTCAGTTAGATAATGGAAAAGTATTAGAAATAAAAATGATGACATTTTTATGTACAGTCAAAGGTCAAAAGTCCACTGCCACCGTGAGTGATGTTCACACGGCAATGCGTAAGTAATTTCATATTAATTTGCATAAAAACGCATGCGTACGCATAAACACACGCACGCGCACGCACACGGATAAAAATATGCGTGTGCATGTGTGTATAAGCGCTGCAGCGCAACCGATAGTAGTCTTACGGTGGCAGTGGACTTTTGACATTTGACCGTACATATATAATCTAGCAGATGGACATTAAACGAATGATTCATCATCCCTATTGCTGTACTTACCTCTCAGTAGTTAGAACTTTGAGTAGACTGACGACGTCGACGTCTGGCGGTAGTACGGCGCGGACCCACGCGGACTCCCGAGCACGGAGGTCGTCCATAGTGCGCTGCTCTATCGCTGACTTAACTAACTGTAAATTACATATAACATTTATTGTAGTCATTTTTTATTGCCAATTAATTACAGACAATATTTATACAAGGTAAGAAGATAACTGTACTGTTGGGGAAGTGGTTGGACGAGCAACTGCTGTGCAACCTATCAGGATAGTTTTTGTACTAAAACAAATGTTTTATAAATTAGGAGTTCAATATCAACGAAACATTCAAATCGAACAGAGAATCAAATAATACAAGTAATGAATAAAGAGACTGCCTCGTTGGCCGAGTGGTCGCAAGTGCAACGGGTCTCGGGTTCGATTCCCGGGTCGGACAAAGTATTACTAGGTTTTAAAAAAAGTAGTAACACGGCGTCTGGAATTGAGCCCGGTATATGGTAATAGGCTCACCCTCTATTACATGGGACTCATAACATAAATAGTGGGTGTTACATTGTACAGTGGCACAATGTACACCTCTGCCTACCCCTTCGGGGATAAAAGGCGTGATGTTATGTTATTATGGATAAAGAGTATAACTCACATTTAAACACACAGTTTTGTAATCACCTCCTTTTTCTGACAAAGCCATGGCCAAGTCTATGATGAAGGGGGATCTTAACAACTGTGTCTTCGGCCAGCTCTTCAAGTGCTTCCGAATTAATTCAGCGTCCGCAGCACCACGCGCGAAGTGGAACATACAGGTCGACAGACAGCGACTTATCTCCTCTGAGCTGTGGGATGCTGAGAAACGTACATAGGTTGTAAAAAAACAAAACTCAAAAGCATTTATTTCAAATTAAACCATAATTTGGTACTTTTGAAATGTCAACAAATATGAAATAAATAATAGTCTGTCAGTCTGTCCGTCAGTGAAGCTAGGCTATTTTGGTACGTATGGGTTGTTATTTATTCATGAATTTAAAAAAAACTGACGATACATGGTAGGTACGTCGATTGCTGGTAAGATTTGACTTAAAATATAATTTGTATTACTGAATTTGGTTCGATGTTTCGTCTCAGAGTAGTCAGATGGGCAAAGAATTGTTAATTTCAGTTTTCCAAATATAGAGTATATTTATTTTATAATTCTCGTTGGCATCGTGTGTTGTAGTCACAAAAAATATTCATATTGCCCACGAACACACATTTTGACTGTTTTACAGCCTAAAGTTAAGAATCGGCAATGTTTTGCAACATTCTTGACTTTCGCAACTATCAAATTCTTGAGGTACTCAATCAAAGGTCAGATAAATTACTAGACAAACAAAATAAATAGGATAAACGTATAGGTGCTATATGTGGGTGTAACTAGTTGTAGGCGCGACTTCTTCCGCGTGGAAAAAGTAGCGTAATTCCTTAGTACATCAGCTACCAATAGAAGTCCCGTCAAAATTGGTCCAGCTATTTCAGAGATCAGCCAGAACAAACAGACCGATAAAAATGATACTTATATGTATAGATGCACAGATGATTCCGTTTCAAGTGTGGGAGAGCCATGCTTCGGCACGAATGGGCCGGCTCGACCAGAGTAATACCAAGGCCTCACAGAAAACCGACGTGAAGCAACGCTTGCGTTGTGTTTCGTCGTGTCAGTGAGGTTACCGGAGGCCCAATTACCCTCCCCTTCCCCAATCTCCCCAATTCCTGAATCCCCAACGATCCTCAAACTCCTAGTCTCCAAAAGGCCGGTAACGCACTTGTAACGCCTCTGGTGTTCCAGGTGTCCATGGGCGACGCCGATTGCTTACCATCAGGTGATCCGTCTGCTCGTTTACCGGATTATGCCATAAAAAAACTCACTAATATCATCTAAGTCAATAGTGGTGGACTCGGAGTCTTGTGGCGGGGGCTCCAGCTTCGTGTACAGCCGCACGCTGAAGTAGTGGTTAATGTGGGCCAGCACTATCTCCATGTCATATAATCGGCATAATCTGGAATACAATCAACGTTTAATATTATTTTGATGCATACGCAAATAAAAAGAAGAAAAAAAGGATTGAAAAAATAGAAAGAAACGAAAGAATGGAAAGAAAGAAAGAAAGAAGTTGAATTTCAAATTATATTAGTACTTTTATACTTTAGAATCACTTAAACAAACAGTTAATTTTTCCTTTGTTTTTTTTTCGCAATAAGTAATATTTTACAACTAACACTAGGTATTAGGTATTTATTAATATAGTGTTTGTAAGTGCGGCTGCTGGGCAAGGGGTCTCGGGTTCGATTGGTCGGGCACAGTATTACTGTGTTTTAAAAAAATCCCAGTAGTAGCACGGAGTCTGGAAATGTGCCCGGTATATGGCAATAGGCTCAACCCCTATTACATGAGACTCATAAATAGTGAAAAGCGAGCGTTACGTTGTACAGTGGCATTAAGTGCCGTAATGTGCACCTCTGCCTACCACTTCGGGGATAAAAGGCGTGGTATTATGTATGTATGTGTGTGTTTAATAAATACTCAGCTTTGTATCGTTTCTTAAAGAGCGAAAAACATTTTAGAACAATTCAAATTTAACTATATATCTATAGCCAAGTGTGGGAGAGCCATGCTTCGGCATGAATGGGCCGGTTCGACCGGAGTGATACCACGGCCTCACAGAAGACCGACGTGAAACAACGTTGTGTTGTGTTTTGTCGTGTGTGTGAGGATACAGGAGGCCCAATTCCCCCCCCCCCTCCCTTTCCCTAATCCCTGAATCCCCAACAATCCTCAACTTCCTAATCCCAAAAGACCGGTAACGCACTTGTAACGCCTCTGGTGTTCCAGGTGTCCATGGGCGACACCGATTGCTTACCATCAGGTGATCTGTCGGCTCGTTTACCGGCTTACCCCATTAAAAAAATATCTGGTAGATACAAGAATTGGCTGGCATTTTATACATATTTCAGTGATCATTAGTTAGAGGCGTGGACTGCCGGTTATAGTTACCTGAGCAACTGATGCAGTAGCGGTGGTATATCATCTGGTGGTAAGTCGTTGAAATACGAACAAAACTTGTTCACAAGCTTCTTGTGGTCATTTCTCGACAATTGTATGTACCTGCAAGTACCACACATTTGCTTATTTACAATTACTTACTTCCTCGCCGCTCTGCTCGGCTGCTATTGGTCATAGCGTGATATTTTATAGCTTAAAGCCTTCCTCGATAAATGGACTATCCAACACAAAAATAATTATTCTAATTGAACCAGAATTTCCTAAGATTAGCGCGTTAAAACAAACTCTTGAGCTTTATACAGCTATACAGTGACTTGTAACTCAAAGTACTCCTCTCGGGAGGTGATAATACAAATAATTTCCTACAAAATTAGCCCTGGGGTCTCTGGTCCGAAAATGGCTACTTTCCGAGACATTCAAAACTTATGGTTTGGTAAAAAAAAAATTAAAACAAACTACAAAAATATCAATAAATAAAAAACATCAAATTATGTTTTATAATAACTATCGTTCGCAATCATTATGAGTGACTACTATATTTGCACGCCATTGTATACGGCAAACATGGCTCTAACTTTTTTCACTGCTACCCGCTATCTTACATGCTATTTTTTATTGTATGTACACGTATGTTTGAGCAAATAAATATGATTTGATTTGATTATGAGACATACTAAATTAACTGAAATCGCGGGTTACTCACGTGAATATACTGAGAAAAGCTCTACTAGTTTCTTAGGCTGCGCGACATCGCCGCAACCGCACACGAAGAACCCCTCTGTGGTTCGAAACTAGTGGAGCTTTCCTCTGTATATTCACGTGTATTCATTAATTTCTCAAAAATAAATTAATAAATTAACTAAAATATTTATAGTAACATAATGTAAGAGGATTTATCTGCTCAATTGCCTTCTATTGGATAAAAAAAGCTCTGACTTACTTGAACATAGCAGCCAGTGGCACAAGTTGTTTCTCCAGCCACTTACACTGGTACAGAGTCTGCACGCACTGATCTTTGAACTCCGTAACAGTTAGATCTGAGCCGCAATGCTTGATGGTGTCATGCTCGCCCAAGGTATTAAAGCACTCAGGTAGTACATATTTCCAACTAGAAATGAAAACAAATACTTAGGAAATATCCTATTCTATAGTCAGTCAACTTATTTGGTATATAGGGTGTAAACGCTTCCGACAAGAAGAAATTGTTTTTACCGTTGTAATTGTTTTTGTTTTCGTTTAATTCATGCAATATCAGCCTTGAGCACATGATCATAACTATTATTACATAAAAGAAAACATTGAATTACTTTTATGACACCATAACTTGTTCTTCACGATTACCTGTAGGCGTTTTTCGGTAGCGTTCAGTTTACGTCAGCCCAACAAATATAAAAAACACAAGGTGTTTTTTTATATCTATATTATAGCTACGAAACTAAAGACTTTCAATACTGGGACAGAAGCTGTTATTATACTATACTTGTTTCGTCTGCACAGTTTTATCCGATCTAGTCGACTCCTATAGATCATAGTGTAATGTTTTATAAATGGGACTATCCAACAGAAAAAGTCTTTTTCAAATCGGCCCAATAGTTGCGGAGATTAGCGCGCTCAAACAAACAAACTCTTCAGCTTTATAATATATAATAGTAAGTTAGTATAAGATTGTATGATTTTTAACTTGTCGAGTACTGGTTTTGTAGACACAATTATAGAACAATAGGTTGCGGTCACCGGTGACCGCTTGGTGTTTGACAGTTTAAAGAAGCCATATCTTTTATAATGGTTGGCTCAGTAGCCAATGTTTACTTAATGTTCCAATGTTTATTGCCACAGTTCCGAATGGAGTCTTTGTTTTCTTAACTGCATACCTACCAAGGCCCACATACTATATACTCACGTAATATTAACATCATTGTCTTGGATGATGGACTGTATGCTTTCATTGGCCCAGCGTACCACATCATCCACAGACAACTTGGGGAACTCCACACATATCCTGCCACACATTTCACTACAGTGAGTCAGAGATACGGCCTGCTTCCTCAAAGTCTGGAGAGTAAGGTCCACAATCTACAAATCAAAATAGTAAAGAATGAAATTCGTAATGGGAATACATCATTTTCCTCTACATATGTAAATATATCTACACCGCATGAAACAATAAAGTATTTGTTGTTGTTCAACGTACTAGGGAACATGTCAGAACATGATCCGGCAAAAGTAAAGCGTCATGTTTACCTGGGCCTTTATCTTCGAATTCGAATCCACATTATCAGGAAATCCATTGAGAATACAGTTTATTGCTTCTCCAAAGTCTCGACATAACACAGTATGTGGTAAAAACTTGATTATCTGAAACAAATACATTATCGCTACCAATTTTCCATACAAACATTTGTTCGAATCATTTAATTTTATAAGAAAATTCCCCAACCATTTCGACATGCTGCTTACAAAATTCGTATAACTCTACTCTTGGGTGGGCCAGACGTCCATATTCCTTTATTGTACTAATTAATTTGTTGTACTCCATTATGGTTAGAAATGGTTCTTTGTTTACAATTTCACATGTGAGGCCATGTCAATGGCTAACGCCAAGCCAAAATATTCAAAAATGATCAAATTCAAAATATCAACAATCAACAATCCACAGATAAACTGTCAAGTGTCAATATCAAATGACAAATACCCATAGTCTATGGCGGACGGCTCATGCTATGGTTCCGGTAAGTTTGCTTAACAAGCTGGCAACACTACGGATTTAGGAGTTCCAGCGCTCAATGTTTCGTATTTTGAGCATTTTTTACAATAACCTCTAGATAAAAGAAAACATTGTTTACTTTCCAGTTTTCCAACTTTAAAAAATGGTCGTATAATTTTGCGTTACGAAATGTTCAAAAACATAACTGAATTTTACTACAAATTAATTATGTTTTTAATAATTTGTTAATGGTAATTTGCTCAATATGACATCCCAGTGGTCTCCAACCTACCGATTTTTGATATTTCTACCGATATGGGCTCTGTTCTACCGAAATACCGAAATATAACGATTTTTCTACGATTTCACAGTATACATGGAAAATCTCCCGATTTTTCTACCGATTTTACACTTTTAAGTTGGCAACCCTTTTCATTTATGTTTAATATTACGGAGAAGCCCTCAATAGTCTGGACCTAGTGCAAAATGTAGGTCATATATTTTGGGGAATACCCTTGACACCCTTGTGTCCTACAATTCGATGTTATGAGGGGCTTCCCGCTCGGGAATTTACCTGTCTACCTCTAGTATATATATACAGGAATTTGGTTTTATTTTTTCATTAATTTTCTTAACTTTGAAAATGTTGATTTTAAGAATCTCAGAAATTTTATGGATATTAATGACGTATACTATGGTGCTGCTGCGTCTAATACACTAATAAGTAGTTCAGAAAATCTAAACTCTAATCAAGTAAATTTGTTTAAATGCAGATGCCTAGATTTTTATATCGAAGCTTGTAAGCAAAAAACCACGTGGTTTCCATTGAAAAATAACCCAATAAAAGGTTTAGACATAATTGATCCAAAAAATGTTAAAATTGGCAAAACTGCTTCGATAGTTCCTGTGAGTAGGCTCTTTCCCAATATTGTTCACAGCAATGATTTCCAGGAAATTGATACAGAGTAGCGCATTTTAAGAAATTGTGAACAAATCAAAACATTTCCTGATGATGTAAATTTTGGGATGAAGTAAGTTTCCTAAAGCGTGGCGATGAAACTCAAATGTTTCCATTGTTGCCTAATTTCATTTTTAATATTTTATCACTTCCCCATTCACCCGCTAACGTTGAACGCATATTTTCACATATTAATCTTTTAAAAACAAAGCAGCGAAATAGTTTGTCTACTAAATCAATCACTGGTCTATTACATTCAAAACGACTCTTAAATACAGCTAATTGTTACGATTTTGAAATTAATTCGAAGATGACTGCGGGTATGGCCAAAGAATATTGGTATAAAAAATAATTATGATTGTTACAAATTAGTCTGTAAGTTTTTTTTTAATAAATAAACGAATTTTATTGAATATTGTATTTTTTTTGTCAAATACCGATTTTGGGTACAAATATACCGATTTTAGCTGGCAATTCTACCGATCTCGCTCTATGACGTTCGAGACCACTGTGCCACTGTGACATCCCATAACGTCTTTTTTGATGACGTCATCAGTTTATGTTTAGCGAGTGAGAAGTTACGAAATTGACGAATTTCATTTGTTGCGCACGTTTGTGTACAATTTAGTGTACGCGCTTTTATATTTTTAAATCGTAACACACAACACGTACTCATATATAGCATAACGTTCAAAATCGAAGTCCCATGTGTAGTGTAACTGAAAGTCACCGAGACATTCGTTACGTTACTTTTGGCGGCATCGCATGAAGCCACAGAAATAGATTTCCTTGTGCAATATCGGCATGTATTAAAAATTCGGTGAAGTAATTTGAATTTTGGTGGAATTTTGGTGAGATCATCAACCTTGGATCGTTGAAAGCGAGGTGTGAAGATGGTGTAAGGATAGTGATAACAACGAGGCAGTATCAGTGATAGAAACATGGAAAACCCGACGGTTAGAGAATTGAGGTCAAGGTCTCGCTCGAAGACACCCTTCCTGCGGTCGAGCTGCGACCGTGAGAACTGCTTGGATGGCGAGGAGCACACCCATCACAAGGGAGGACGGAAAACACCAGTAAAAAGAAGCACCCCTATCAAGTAATCACGCTAACCGTTATCACTTACTACCTGTAATCTCTAATCTAAAATAAAACTCAAAGAGAACCTATTCTTCTGAGTTTGAGTATGTGTACTAATGACAAGAGCTTCAATTCCTATTAGAAAATCTAGCCAACATTGTAAGCTATAACTTGAACCTTGCTATCACAGCTTAAAGTATTGGAAATATCAAAGATTACAATGAGATAAACATAGCTTTATCTTTATTTATGTCACAACTAAGTATATCAAAGATTGATTTGCTAAGACCCAACATTTTATTTTCATTGATAAAGTGACTTCAATTTATTTTACATGAAAATATGCTAAACTATCAATCCTTTAAAACACTGGTCAGTGTTAAGGGTTAGTTGCAGTGCTAAATTTTTAAAATATTAAATTTAAAATTATTATCCATTCAAATGTGATCTAAATATTTTTATACTTAAAAATTATTGTTTACTTTAGTTTCAGCTGTTATAGTTACCAGGATAATAGTGACAATAACAATTCTTAATAAATACAAATATTCATTCATACAAAATAATGAAGTCACATACAATAACATAATATGGTGCCTACCATACCACAGAGGTTTATTTTATCAATGAAACAAGGTATAAGGTAGAGCAAGGAGGTTTTATAATCAATGAAGATTACACTCTATCATAAAAACACCTACAATTTTTTTTTTTTTAAGATTTATGTGACAGTTTGGTTACAAGGTTATTTAGGGCCCAATTGAGGACAAGTTTTGTTTACAATGATGTCACAACACAGATTTAAGGTAATAAAGGTATATGGTTTTATAGTGACCTTGTTGCTACTATGCACAGCTCTGATTCTGAGAATATTGGTCATAGATTTATTTTAGTGTAATGTTGTAATGGAAACTATGTATTTACAATGCATGAATAATAATGTGAATAATTGGTCATGAATAGAAATAGAAATTTATTCGCAGGAACATGTGATACAATGGATCTTAGTCTAATTTTCAACAGTACAGTGTATTCCACCTTTTCCAGGCATGCAAATGTTTGTTTATAAGGCACTTTATATAAAATAGAATATAAATACAATTTCATTGATTAATTATTACGTAATGTCAAAATAATGATTCCAAAATGTCAAATTAATTTTTTAAATACATGTCAAGGCATTATGTCTGTAAAATTATTACGTCCATGGTAAAATTACATGTCATAATATTAAAATCTATTTCTTTCTACAATTCCATAGTCAATGAAGTCTTTAATACTGTAAAAACATTTTTCAATTAGCCCTGCTTTCAACTTAATTCTAAATTGACGCAAAGGTTCTCTAATAGATCGAGGAATTTTATTATAATAATATACTCTAATTGCCATTATTGCACAATTCTTGCCATAAAGAGTACTGCGACAATTATCCATTTTTAGTTTGGATGCATCTCGCTGTAAATGCTTACTATCTTCATTCACTTTATTAAACAAGTTATAATTTCTCACAAACATACCAATTTCAAAAATATACAGAGATGCCAAAGTCATAACGCTCAGCTTTATGAAAAGCGGTTTGCATGTCTCTAATGGTCCTACTCCACATATAGCCCTAATGCATTTTTTCTGAACTATGAATGCTCTGTCTATATCACATGAATTGCCCCACAACAACAGGCCATACCTTAACACAGAATTTATTATATTACTGAATTTCGTTAATGACTGTAGAAATCTTACGTAAAAGTTGTGATTAATTTATAATGTTCTAATATTCTAATAAAGAAAAAAATAATAATTTGTGCTAAATTAGTTATTTCTGATAATTACTCAATTCAATTCAAGTTTCATGATAATGAAATAAAATAGTAGCAATCTAACATTTTAATTAGGACTATCTGATTATTAATTAAACAAAATGTAAACGGATACAAAGTAATTAAATTAAATGCTTTCTTTGATAAGAATAAAATATGAAGGAGTCTGTAACCTTGGCTAGCGGAAGTGAGTCACTTGATAACACAGACCTTAGCAATATAATTGATATTCCACCAATATTGAATCAAACATTTTGTGCCATAAACATTTGTTTTCTGACCAATTAACATGGTAAAGTTGTTTGTAAAATCATGTTGATAGTATCACCACTAGTATGATAGGCAAACTGCCAGAGATTTGTACAACATAGTATGATGCAGCCAAAACACTATAGCTATAGCGAATCAAGGTCAATTCAACATTTGTTTATGTCAATATACCAGACTGCTATGTTGGTATTTTGTAATCTTCTGGTCATAATTGATGGGCTCATAAATAAGATAGAATATAAACCTTTATTTCTCTTTTGGGATTTATGAGCTATGCTCTTTAGTTTTGACATGCTAATCTCTGTACCTAGTAGACATATTGTAAAAAAGCTTTTGTTGGTACTTGATACTCAGTACTAAATCTAAAATAGATCAAGATATATCCAGAAAAATGTAGAATTCATATTCTTGCGCAAAAAACACCCTTGATGACTACAATACAGAATTACTAAAGTCTGCGATGAGACCTTACTTTTTTCACCTTCTTTCTTATTTCATACTAAATTTAAACTTATTTCTCAGGCAACTAAACCAGCCAGCGAGTACAGTGACATCAGAAACGATAACAGAAGTAGAGGAAGAGATCCCGCAACCATTGCACCAGACTCGACAGGCCACCAAAAACGCAGCACAGCTCATCAGGACATCAGACTACTCCTCGGAGGAGAGCCTTGACCGTCTGAAGGGACACTCTAAAGAAGTTGTCCAGGTAAATATACCTCTAGTATTAAAACTTTTCATGAGCATTCATCATAAAACTGCTTCCATTATGTCATGAATTGGACATATAGGTAAAAGGAGGTACAATTGAATCTAAGAATACCTTCATGGTATTCTTAGATTCAATTGTACCTACTTTTTTAATTTCATTTCAACTTGGTTGCATTGTATTTTTATCAGTTACATAACTGATAATACTTTACATAAACTAGATTGCGTGCAACAACACCAAAATCGAAATCAGAAGTTAAGGTCATGTAAAATAAGGAATGCCGAATAGGTATGATGTGGAGATCGTAATCGAACGTAAAACATCTGTCATACTTGGCGAAGATAAATTTCTTAGGCATTTGCACATACACGCTAATGAATACTCCATTAGTTCATTCATTGACAGCGCGACGCGTGGAAAATGTAAACAAAGGTTGCGATGTCCAAGTCCGGTGTCCACTTAGTTTGCACATGATGTTCTATGCACCTGACTGTTGTTCTGTGACCACTCACCTGTACTATGTTATGTTTATGTTATAATCGCGAGATGTCACGGTCGTAGACGCGATCAAGATGTTAAACGCTTTATTTCATATATTTAAAAGAGTATTGAAATTGTAGATTCGTAGTTATTCTGACGAGTGCTAAGACGATGCGAATGTTTAATGCATTTTAGTACCTCTATGTACATATTACTAGACACACATCTCAAACCTAGACTTAGCAATGCTACTGAAATGTGAGTCATAAAACACCGAATAGCAATGAGATTAATATACAGAACGTCCAATAGCCTGAAACACCAAAGGCAAAATCTCGAAATTCCTACGGAAAATCCCGAAACTCCTAAGAAAATCATCGAAATATTCTTTTTTTAGCATATGAAAGCAAAAGCTAGTAAGCAAATAACAGTTTTGACCTACAGACCAAGATGTAAATATTAGCTAGGCCACCTGGCCTAACGGGTAACATCCGTAATTCCGTATACATATCAACACGCCTCTCTCATTGTTTACGTTACTGCAAATCACACATCCATCTGTCGGCTGTCCGATATCTGTTTACATAATAAATAATATAGCCCGCAATACAAAACTATTTAATTGCCTCTTTATTTAATGGCAGTGATGTCTTTATAGATCGCATCTCAACTTTACAATCTGTTTTCTATCAAAGGTACTTGTGCACTAGAGAACTCGATGTCAGATTCTTTCACCACTTCTATTTATGTTTTTGTTAATCTAATTGCTATAGAAATTGGCTTATGAAATGTCTGTACAAATTAGGCTTAAGAAACTTATTTGGCGGTTATGGCATCACAAGTCAAACATATGCTCTAAAAATATCAGAAACGGCTTTCAGTGAAGTACTAACTTGCTCTGAATGGCTGATATTATGGGATCACATACTTAGTGAAAGGGACTGGAGTTAGTCGTACTAAAACAGGGCCTTACATAGGTATAAATCCAACCAAGGGTAGTCAGGAAAAAAGATTATCTTGCCATTATTCACATTACCATGGTTATATAATATTTTCTTATAATTTATGTGGAGAATGCAATAAATATGTAGGTACAATAAACTAACATTTTGTACCCAACATTCCACCAGTAAGAATTAGATTAAATGCAACAACGTTTAATTAATTGCGAACCGTCTGCTGCATGGCTATCAGCTCATTTAGCATATCACCATGAATGGCATCGGTTTCCGTATAAAGAACGTCATTGGACTAAATTTATTTGAAGCATTATCTTCAATGCCTACAGTATTAAAAGATTTAGATAAGGAGTGTGCAATATAAACAACAATGTTAAGAGTTCCAGTACCCGGCGATAAATATTGCACATTGACTTTTAAAAAGGGACAATTTTGTTCTACAAATCTTTGTCTTTTTCATCTTTTTATGAACAGAGTGCTCAGCTAGTTTTGGCGTCACATGATCATGAGTAGTATACGCGGGGGACTTGGTCAATTATCTCTCCATAAAAATTGGATGTGCAATATGTATGGCCGGGTAATGTAAGTACAAGCTACGTCGGTCGGCCGAATCTAGGAACAAGGTCTACCGAAATACTCTTTGTTGTATCCTTGAGCGAATTTCGGTTGAGTTTATAGTTTATGGCGTATTTAGCAACTTTGTACGAGATGTGTGCCATGATGACTTATCGGATTTAAAATGTACATAAATATAGACTAGTGAAGTCGTAACTCATGACCTCATCAGATCGGAGATTTCAACAAGTAGAGCTTTAAAATAACAGCTCAATTGTTAATTCGATAAATTTTAATTAAAACTTGTAATAGTGAACACGCTAGGGTTGCATGTTTTGGGTGCATTAAACATTTTAACCGCTTTAATAAAAAGTCGCATTTGTAAATTAGCCGCACCTCACCGTGTAATGCCGTTAGTCTACCGTGCCTCCAATAGTACGTGTTTAGCCTATGAAAATACTTAATTATAGCGGTATTTTAAGGCCTAGAAAAATCTCGGTTGTCTTTGAACAGCATCGGTCAAAAATAATTCTATACTTTAAACTTTGTACACAAAATAAGCAGCTGCGATAGGTCGCAGCTGCTTATTTTGTGTACAACTCGGTTATAGGTAACCGAGTGTTTCACCCTAGATACTTGTAGCTTGCGTCACGCCCTAAGCAAACACCAGTAATTGTTGTTACAAGGACTCGCGTACGTATTTATGGGAACCAAAACCGGCATTTGGTTGTAGTCTTTCGCCATGTCTGCATTACGAACAAAACGTTCGCGAATTCCGACATATTTGTTTTTGCGTTTCATTCGCCCGCTGATGTAAAATGAACAGTACGCATACATCGTCCCAAATATTCAATTTACTTAGTTTGTTAACCTCATAAAGAAATCAATAAACGCTTTTAACCTTCATCATAATTATACTTTCAAGTTTATATGCACCGCTATCTCTTGTCTTAATGTTTAAGATAATCCCATCTCTATTTGCTTAGATCGTTCACCTCCTTTCAAGTTCAGCTGCACTATGCTCGTCCGTCTTAATTGAAAAGCAATTATAACCGAAACATAAATAACAATCAAGCAATTGAACTTAACAGACGCCCACATGTTCGTCTAACAGACGTTTCCTCCTGCTTACACTCCTTATATTTAAGCAGTTTCCGTCAGTAACCACGTAGAGTAATGTTAATGTATTCTATTGTCGCACAGAACAGTGGCAATAAACCTGAATCGATTCACATTAGCATGCAGTCACGGAAGTCTAGAACAATATGATAGCACTACACTACTTAGCTATTGAATCTAAATATTCAGCTTTGAAATGCGCGCGCTATTAGCGACCGGCACGGCGACCACCCAGCCGCCAGCCAGACGCGCTTGACACTTCATATTTACAGCATTTGGTCTTGAAAAATAATGAACATGACCGTTAGATAAACACCTACATTTCGACGACACAATAATTTATTGTTAACTGAGTTTAGTAACGCTATGCGCTTACTGGCCGCCGGTCCTGCCGGTAAGCACTAGAAACAGGAAAACATAGCGATTATCCTTCCAAATATAACTGGAATCAACCTTCCCCCGCGTGGTTTATTTTTGAATTGCCCATACTTCACGTATGGGGATTATTATTTCAAGCCATCTGGCGCCTAACAGTCGCTACGCGTTGATAGCACAGTGCATTAGTTCCTTAGCAAGGATAGTAATAATTACTAATTTAGGAGAGTGATTCCAATTCCAAGATTCCTGACCTAGTTTTGGGTGTGGTGCTTAATTTAGAAATATCCAAGGATCGTGTAGAGGGAGGCGCGGTGCTATGAAGTTGCTATGGTGATCCGGTGAGTGAATTTACGCAATTGTAGTGTATCAATCGATATGCGGTTAGTTCAGTGAGGTCTGTGTGCGTTGAAGATGTTTTCTCGGACGTTCAAGGTCGGTTACTGATTAGCCCACATACATAAGTGTAGTGCATGCATACATTATCTAATGCTCGCTACGGTTGTCTATACTTTAAATTCTCCGTCACGTCGTCGCTGGTTGTTCAATATACTTGTACCTTTTACAAGTATATTGAATAATAAGCGTTTTACAGCGCATGTGCATCGTCTTCCAGTGACCAGTCGAAATCAATACTTGAAACCAATTTACTGCGTTGTCTGTGTACTCTCTCACCTGCGCGCTATTCACCTGTCCGGAATATTTATGGGAGTCGGTTGAACATTTTGAACTTGAAATTCGTTGCATCAGAAGGCATTGAAACGCTCAACAATAGTATTATGGAGGTGATTTTCCTGTTCGCTTTAGTATTAATAAACAATGATGGCAATAGATACTTACTTCCTTATAGTCGCTATACCACTCAATGTTTATCACTGCAATAGCTAACTCCTCCGCTAATAGTATTCGTCAATTTCCGCACTCATTAATATGGTCACCAAACAGTTTTGAAGTCTATTTGGGGCAATGAAAACCGCGGGCAACACTCGCTTTGATCTCTTTGAAGTGAGCGGATATCGGTAATTACGTGGAAGTGATCAAACGAGGACATACGCTGATCAATTTAGCTGTAATATTTTCTTTTATCTTGAATTTGTTTTTATTATTGTTGGCATGAGTTAGTAAAAACATTTGATTTCCTTAAACGTATATTATTATCCTTCTGTAATCATTGTAGTTTGCATGGTAACAAATCGGTTAACATGTATCCGATATATAATCCGATCTACAAGTATTCCGGTTTATTGTTTGACTGCGGTTATTTTCTCTTGGAGTTCCGCACGTTTAGTTGCCCAATTCTTCAATGTCAAAGTCCTAGTGATTCATGATTCATAATATGGCGCGCTTGCATCAACAGCGCCACGGTTGGATTGCCTCTAACAAATTCTTGTGTACTTTTTGTCCAAGTTACTGTAACTATGATGTCACTACGATGACTGAGGGAGATTTTTTATATCTTGTAACAAGCAAATGAAAAGAAGCATACACTCTGAACGTGGATCTTAATAGGTTTTATTGTAGTCTTGCTACAATTAACTAAACTAAACTTGGAACTTTAATCTATTTTCTTTTTTAATGCAGTCTCTTGAATTCTTCTTGATGGGTTTTATAAGAGGACCCTCATATATGAAATACTCACTCACAGTAAAATTTTGGGGAGTAATCGGGAAGGCAACAAGGAATGGTTAGACAAGATATTTAATTAATAACGGGCTTTTAAATTACCTACTCACTCGTTATTTGGAAGCCCCTTAATTCGTTAATGGTAGACCTTGTTCGGTCCCGTGACTACACAAACTTTAAAAATGGTATTTACCGTCTATGTTTGGTTGTCACTTGATAAATTATTACAGTTAGTACTTCTAGGTTTTCTAGGCTTTGTTAGTTTAGTAATGAAACCTTTGAAATACTGCGAACTATCTACTTTAAAATAATGCTAAACCTTTGGAATACCGGTACCTTTGTACAATTAGTGTTCCTTTCTGTTAAATCCTTGATTCAATGCAAAATTTATTAATTTCATCATAACATAACATCACGTCTTTTATCCCCGAAGGGCATATTACGGCACTTAATGCCACTGCACAATGTAACACCCACTCTTCACTACTTATGTTATGAGTCCCATGCAATAGGGGGTTAGCCTATTGCCATATACCGAGTACATTTCAAGACTCCGTGCTAATACTGAGATTTTTTTTAAACCCAGTAATACTTTGCCCGACTCGGGAATCGAACCCGAGACCTCTTGCCCGGCAGTCCCACTTGGCCAACGAGGCAGTTATTAATTTCAATTCCATGTAATCATTAGAATGTGTAGCTGTAGATACGAAAACTATGTAATCATTCTGACGTTAATAAGACTGCAATGAAACAAACATTTTCTTTGGAAATGGAATCTTGATAATTTACAAACATTAAGATTCGCAAGAGTAGTTACAGTGAAGATGTTCTGAATATGAATTATAAGTTGGGTAAGACCAGAGACAGATGACTCTTAACTGGTATGCTTGTACGCCAAGAGGCATAGAATGTACGATAAGATCAAAATAAGATCTTTAAGTTCATGTGATGGAAGCTCAATAATCATAGATGGCGTTCTATAGTTTCTCCCCTTGAGACAAATGTGAATTAAAGTAATTTGTTTTGTAAAGCTCCAAACAAATTACAGCTTCACGACATAAGGCAGGTGCACACTCGCAACATAATCGATACAGGAACCAGACGCAATGCGCAGGCGCACGGCGAGAGCGCATAAAAGGAAATGTCACGCGCCATAACAGTTAACGCCTTGAATGGCACCGGATAGTATTAATAAGATGAACATTCATTACTATTACTACAGTATTTTTGGACGGTCCAGGCACAGCAGGTTTTGGTTTTGAGTACTTGGAATGATGTTCGATGACCAACAATAAAGATGGATGCTAAACATTAATCCAGCTTGTTGTTTTAAAAAATGTTTTTTTTTTATTTGATGTCCAAGGGGGATTTTATGAGGAGAAAAGTTGTACAAAATGATTCAAAATCGAATTCGATTGAAATGATTATTATATGAAACAAACTAGTTTGTTTCGCCAGTAGTTTAGACTATTTCCTATTATCATATAAATTGAAATTAATATTTAATAACGACAGGTTTATTTTATTATCAGATTAGCTTTAATAGAAGATTCCATAAAATAATAGATTCAATAGGTATTCTAGATAATAAACAGGCAAATAACTTAATATTTATTTCATCATCATATCAGCCACAAGAAGTAAGAATATATTATTTTACCACTAAGAAATAGGAAAGATGAATATAAAATGGTGTTGTATCCATGAAATAAAATTTTATTTTTTTTGGTACAGAAGTACAAAAAAAATAAAATTTCATTCTTTCGCACTTGCAAAAAACGAGTCAAACCATGTTTTATCTTTGAAACAATGGTAACTATTAGGTAGATAATTACCTTTCACTCAATAATCGACCTAATTATCATCAAATCGCCCTGAGGACACGATGGAACACACTAGCGGAATGCCCTGCGTGGGCTGAGCACCGCCGTGCCCTCAGGGAAGTGATCGGCGATGGCGACCTCTCGCGTCCGGGCCTAGTGCAGGCCATGATGCGGAGCGAGGGGGACTGGGATGCCGTCTCCTTCTTTTGCAAAGCAGTCATGTTAGCTGAGGCGGGACGCGTGAGGCAGCGAAGCGCTGCCTCCTCGCAACCCATGAACCCAGCCATCGCGACACACCGGGTGTCTGGGATCGCGAGACGATCTCCGGCCACCGTAAGCGCGGGCCTGCGGCGAGCATGAGTGGCTCCCCGTCCGACCAGAAACAGACTGCTCCCGCTTCACCCAGGCGGGAGCAGTCTGTTTCTGGTCGGACTAATTCGATGATTTTCCCACCTTAAAAAAAAATCAAATGAGACCACTACCAATAATTTTTACCATCTCACCAAATGAACAGCTATATAATATCTGGATTTGTCCGCAGAACGAGATCAACAGTCAGTATGAGCGTGTGTCGACGAGCTCGCAGCGTTACACGTCGCTGTCTGACGTCACGCTGAGCCCCATCTACACGTCACACGGCGTGACTCATGACCGGTAAGTTCACGTTCATGGTACCTACTGAAATATTACTGAAAAAACCAGCACTTCAAACTACTCTAAACTGTAAACCTTTTTTAACTTCAATTGATCTTCTCTCTTCTTAAGAGAAAAATTGACATTATACCCCACTTTTGCCAGTGTTATTAAGATTTTTCAACCTTCTTGTTCTGTAGTAAAGTTGTAAATCTACTGAAAAAAAACAGTGTCAAAACTTAATGTCAGGTCGTTTTTACTGCTTCTTTGTTGTGGATTTTTTAGATGCCACTGAAAATTCAAACATTGATAGGTTACCTTAGATCGGGATTAAGACATTGTTCTCTAAGGCCCCATTACATATCTGAGACTGAGACATCGTAGTACTTTGACTGCCTCGTTGGCCGAGTGGTCGCAAGTGCGAGGCAGTCAGACTGCCGGGCAAGGTGTCTCGGGTTCGATTCCCGGGTCGGGCAAAATATTACTGGGTTTTTAAAAATCTCAGTAGTAGCACGGAGGCTAGAAATGTGCCCGGTATAATATGGCAATAGACTCACCCTCTATTACATGAGACTCATAACATAAATAGTGAAAAGTGGGTGTTACATTGTACAGTGGCATTAAGTGCCGAAATGTGCACCTCTGCCTACCCCTTCGGGGATAAAAAGGCGTGATCTTATATTATGTTACATCTTAGTATTTATCATTCTATCATTTCCAGTATTTTTAAGTTTGCTTTACTCTTATTATTAGTCTTATCACGGTATTTATAACCCAAAGCACCTGTTGACTAATTAAGTGTGGGAGAGCCATGCTTCGGTACGAACGGGCCGGCTCGAAACCACGCCCTTACAGAAAACAGACGTGAAGCAACGCTTTCGTTGTTTCGTCGTGTGAGTGAGGTTACCGGAGCCCCAATTGGAATTAGGGAGCAATTCCTGAATGACCTGAATCCCCAACAATCGTTAAACTTCTAATCCCCAAAAGGCCGATAACGTACTTGTAATGCCTCTAGTGGTCCGGGTGACCATGGGCGACGCCAATTGCTTACCATCAGGTGATCCGTCTGCTCGTTTACCTATTCCATAAAAAAAGTATAAAATCCTCTCATATGTATACCTGGTTTCATCCTCGATATTTAACCTTATTTTCATGTTAACATTCCTCTCAATATTACCCGCCCTATCTATCAGTATTAGTTTCACGTGTAAACTGCATAATGAACGACAAGGTCACATATTTCACACTTTTCAATGCATTTCAATATTCAATGCTTACGTTTATGCAAATAGCATTCTTTGAAAAATATCGGTAATCATTTTAGCATCAATTTGCATTCATGATTGTTGTTAGTACCCAATGGTACGTGCATTTGCATAAGATGGATAGTAGAAGATACGAATTTTGGTACGTCTGTGTAAATATAGCGATGTTTAAATTAAAAAAAGAAAATTAGACACCCTTTTCTCCCTACTTAATTTAGACCTTGAAACTGAATAACATAAAGTTTGTTTTTCTCTAAAAATTTCGCTTTGAATGTTTGTTTGTCTAGATGTCTAGATAATTTTCACAATGTAAAGTCAAAGCAGTTATTTCAATTAGTCCTTATTGATGCACTTTTGAAACGTCAAAATTGAATTGTCTGTCTATCTGTCGGTGAAGGTAGGCGATCTTTGAGATGCTTACTGCTCGTATTCTCATGTTCACGCCTTGACACACCATGTCAAATAAATAGGTTATCAGTTTTACAATTAATATCTGCCTAAATTAAGATTTGTGACTAATAAAGTAACGAGGCTAAAGTTTCCTAAACCATAGTCTCGGGTAATTACTAAAAGGGAAACGATTCCCATATTTTTAAATCTTATCTTCCAAAACAAACGGACGATGGTAAACATCAAACCACTTACCTTACTTACCCCCGTAAGCACACTGTGTGGTATGTCACAGAGTAAATATTGTCCCTTCATCATAAAAATATGAACCGCCCTTTAAAAGGCCTTTATGTCGCTTTATAAGTGAGAAGCCATATTGAAATAATAAGTTCAGGCAGTTGAACTCTGTAATTTGACGTCATTGGAAGTTTGAAGCCTGAAAAGTGTGACTTCAACATGTTTTAATGATGTAACCATCTCGCATTTGATATATTTTCTAATATTTTTAGCGACTTTCAAATGTGGAGATGGTTTCTCCTGAAACGTTTGAATTCTTTACCGTATATTACAAATCTCATGCAATCTTACACGAAAGAATTTAATAATTTTAAAAATTAAATTGTACTAAATTTGAACATTAACACATTAACCGCCACGTAGGTCACCGGTGACCTACATTAGCGGAGGATTTGCTTTCTGTCGGCAGTCAAAGGCTTAAAGAGTTCTATGACATAAAATGTATTTGGTTACACGCAAGTGCGTACACGTATAAAAGTAATGATCCGCATAAGATTTATGCCATGCACGAGTTACTACCATCGAATATGAATTATGTTACATCACATAGATAAAACATTCACACGTAACATACGTGTACATACACACGTAAAAAGATTCCTAATATTTCATTATCACAGCAATAAAGACTATTCTAAATCTTGTGATGAATAAGATCATATTTTAACTAAAACGTTAATGTCGTCATCGTCTCATTAAACTGCTATTATGACGTCATATGGAATTAGCACATTCATTCAAACGATCTTTGTTAATTATACAAAACTTAAAGGCACTAATAAATGTAATTTTGTTTATTTCCGGCTAAGAACAAATATAATCTTATAATATTAAAATAATAAAATATGGAGTGTGGAGTGTGGAGTGTGGATTCGGCTATCATTGTGCCGATAATCGTGTCGGCCAATGGGTTAATCCCTGAAAGCCTCGACATCCATCTTAGGAGGCTGGCGTTAGGTGGATGAATCAAGGGCAATACAGAAGGCAGTTCTCCTAGAAACGGCACGTATCGTGAGGAGGTTTCTGTCTCTGGAGCCCTAACCACCGGTAGCTTGGACCACGCCCCCGCTACTGGTCGGCTCCTATTTCTTAATTTTTTAAATATAATTTTTTATTTTATAAGAAGTATTTAAAAATGTAATTTGTAGAGAATTTTAAATAAATATATGTAAATTACAAATTCTAAAGTTTTTGAATGCAATTTTTGTGAATCCTTCACGCAAAAATTACTGTATGGATTTGGATGAAACTTGGCACAGCGATTATAGACTGGAATTACTTTTTATCCATGAAGCTATGAACACTTGAATTACTTTTTATCCATGAACCCTGTCTGTATGCTTTATATTTATAGTTATTGAAGATTTACAGCTATCAATGGGCTTGTCAAACAATATTATTGGGTGAACGTTACTATTGGTACAATTGGCATTGGCCCAACATTTTTATATACCCCGCTAATTTACGTATAGTGTCGTAACTTGTAATAGAATGCACGTTATTAGATACACGTACTAATAACATCATATTATTTTGTCCATTGGACTTCGTAAAGCTTCGTTATTAGTGAATTTTTAAAAGTTATTCATTTGTTAAAAACTAAATAACAAATATGTTATCTAAAATTATTCTAAAAGCAAAAAATAAGATTTCAAAACTGGAGGTCTACTCCGGTTCTCGAATGCGAAGTTTCGTTTGATTTGCGGCGGCAAACAACGTTTTTGGAACCATAGACCACTTTCGTGAACTACAATGAACGAATGAAGTGAAGATAAATAAATAGGCAATAAGTAGGTTTAGTTTCGAAATTGAATATAAAATTTTATTTTAATTAATTATATTACTAAAATCATAATGCCATGGCTTAGCACACATAATCATCAAGAAAATCATGAATAATCTTTTAATATTAACGTTTAAGATGTAAAATCTTAAACAGGATAAGAACCTCCTTTCGAAAATGTATTATACGACCAAGTTAAAAAGTTTTAGAATGTTTTTTTATTGTCATTTATTGACATTTATGTATAAAATAATGACAACCAAATTTATTCGTATTATATTAGTACAGTCAGTTTAAAAATTATAAATGTCTACATGAGAATTTGAAGAGACTAAATTATTTCATGTTATGATGATGAACAATATAATTTTGAAAGACTTTCTTATCTATAAATGTTGGTATATTAATAGATGTGAAAGAATAAGGAAAATATACACTAGCAATACTTAAGTTAATTTTATTAGTTTTATTAGTTTTAAAATAAAACATTACCCATGAAACATGTATGTTCAATACATAAGGTATTCAAATAAGTATTTGATTACCCTAAATGTTACTAACTCTCATAGACATATAAAATATATAGGTTCGTGTTAACAAACTATTTGAGCTGACTGTACATTGATTTTATATCGTCATTTAAGTAGTTCCTTTGGTGCCCTACGTGTTGCCCACACAAAGAAACCGTGACAAAACGAAGACTTATAATTACTTTCCTTCATTTTTCAATAAATTTAACCCAAACGAAAATCAAACGATAACTATTTTGGTTTCGTCGAAATGACATTAAACGTCCGAAGAATAATCTGTCAAACTCGAATTTTCGTTCGTGCGGATTGTACAATTAGAGTAGGGTTCCGAAAATATCGACGTCAAACACTACATCTCATACTAATTTCTGGCTTGTTTCATTTCTTTTTCGTTCGTAATAAATGCCATTGTGGTAGGTAATGTTCGAAGTTTCGCCCGAAACTTCGTTTTTCGTCGAATCAGAGTAGACCTACTGGTCGTAGAACAGGAGAACTGAATAATGATATCTAGTTTTTTTTTCTCAATTTATTTTATCACCTAAAATAAATGAAGGACGTACTATGCACCTTGTATTTATTAATCTACAGGCAAGTTACAAAAATAATACAAATGGTAGAAAGCAGAACAAAATAAGGCAAAAGTGCAAAGAGCACAGCTATGGAAACTAAATAACGACTAAAACAAACACGCGGTAGTGGGGACTGTTCTACATTCCTAGTAAAGGTCATCGCCACATCTGGCCGCTGAATGTCTACTTTATATGTCGATGTTGAACCTTAGCCCTTACACTGTGCTTTCAAATCTTTTAATACACATTGCTGAACTTAATTAATGTCAATTTTTCATGCCACAGAGAGACAGATATAGCAAGCAATCTTATAGGCCATAATCTAAAAAATAATACTCTGCAGTTGTGTCTCTCGCCCGTTTCCATTTAAAACACATTATATTTTCTAAAACATCTACGACATTTATAAAAATGTGTGTGTTACCTATTACGGTAAATGCTGAACGCTCTACTTACAGTATTTTTTTCTATCGGACTTAGAGTGTCTATATTTTATTTTCCAACCGTGATACAGAACCCTTAACTTTCGTCATTAATTTACATTTATCTAGTTTACGTTTTAAAACACTTCAAAATTGCTATCATTCTGTTACGATGTTGTAATACAACTCTTTCTGGTAGACATAGTTGAATAGAATATCGTAACGACACGCTCTTGGCTCAATACAACAAGTCTAGTCTATTCACTATTCATGCCAAATCAAATACAACACTACAAAAGTGACATTCTCAATCTGGTTTTAAATAAATGCTCTATAGACTGGCAGACGCAGAATTGATTATAATATAAAAATTCCTCTCTATGTCATCAGTTATAAATTCGCGTGTTTTCGGTCTATTTGTTTTGGAATTTCATTGACAGCTATAGTTGTATGTCTTCCTCATTTTACTAAGTGCTGATTATGTTTTTTTTTACCAAATATAATTAGGATTTAATTGTACGGATATTCTTCTTTACTATTTATTTGAAATATTGTTAGATAGAACCAGTTTCGCGATAAGCGATCCTATTTGTACGTGCATTAGATTGAAATAGCCTTGACACCCACAATGTCAATCATAATTGAATTTTAATACTAATGAAAAAACTTCTATATTTGCAGATCATCTCGTATAGGCAGTCCTAGTTCGTACAGCGCATGTTCGACGGATAGCTCGTTCGCTGAGCAGGCGCTTGCTGATGCCAGCTTACTGCTGGAACTGAACCCCAACAACGACCACCTGCCTTCACGGCTCTACAAGATGGCACGAGAGTACTGGAAGTGAGTAATATTAAAATTTGTACCTATAATAATGTTATTGAATAAAAGCCTTAAAAGTGCTTGAGGCTGTAAAATTAAAAAAAAATTGAGGTTCATAAAAAAATCATCTAAGTTTTTATACGTTCTATCTAAGTATTTAACTTACAGGTTGCGTCAATTTGTATGAAATGACTGGATTTTGTTTAAGCACATTTGAAAGTCAGTTTATGTTGTGCTTTTGGCCAACTCTGCTAACGACAAGCAGTCTTCTTGTCAACCGTAATATTTGCGAACACTTAGCTTATCTGACTCTTGGGAACAAAACGTATTAAAAAAAACCCCATTCCAGTTACAAGATTCATACATCAACAATACATCTTATAATAGTTTATTCATAACTTCCGCTAACTAAAGAAGTTAACGTGCTTAATGAAAATACGATAAATACAAACAGTAAAAGATTGAGTTACATTTGCTAGCCTCATACATTTATTTCAAAACTAGCTACTTCCGCGCGGTTTCACACGCTCTGCTCAGCTCCTATCGGTCGTAGCGTTTATAGCCTATAGCCATCCTCGATAAATGCGCTATTCAACACAACAATAATTATTCAAATCAAACTTGTAGTCACGGAGATTAGCGCGTTAAAACAAACACAAAAAAAACAAACTCTTCTCTCCGCTTTATATAATAGTATAAGATATAAGATTTTAATGCTACATGCACAAAACGTACATACACAACACATAATGCTTTAGGCATTTTCTCTCAAGTCTACCTTTATACCATTTAGCGACTAATTATAAAAAGGTACATACGTAATTACGTTCGTAGCTCCAGCAAAAACCTTCGCGTTGCTCTAAAATGCTATTTAAGTGTCTGCTAAACTAAGATTGAATTCTAACACTACTCAGAAACTTTGTATAAAATAATATACATGTGCACATGGTTGACCTAACTAATTGTGTACCTATTTATATGATACTATGGAACAATAGCTATGCGTCTGCATCTTCGCCCGCGTGTAATTCAGAACATATTTCGATTGAATAGATTAAGTTTAAATCCTAAAGGAATATCAAGATAAGAAGTAGTCTGTGATACTCTGAAAATTAAACTTTCCTATAATGAAAAAAATACTTATTCAATTTGGTCCAGTAGTTTCCGAGCCTATTGAATACAAACAGTCAACTATTTCCCTTGTTCAATATGTATTACATAGTATATAGATAAGTTAGCACTTTAGTGATAGTATTCGCTTTCATTATAATGTCCTTGTATTAAATCCATGAGTGCATTATGTATGTATGAACAAATAGATAAGAAACAATTGCAATCGATTTATTCACTTTTCATAATCTATATCAATGAAGTAATATAAAGCTCCATTTACACAAAACAATTTGTCCTACCAATTTTACAAATATTATTTAAAGTAATTTAAAATCGGCTTGTAGTATTATGCTTCAAATAACTACAGTAATAAACTTTACTACATTGATATAAATAAATAATTCAAATGACGCATAGTCCTTAAAATACATCATACAATGAATGCATTCAATAATTAAATTGCTTCGAGTAAATTGCGAGTTTATAGCCAATCTTCGTAACCGCCACAGCAATATGAATTTGTCATCATCATACTTCTAACACTACGTTAATTAAACGCAGGCAATCTGGAACGCGACGATGACGTCATATCATTTTTTTCATGGCGGTATGATAAAAAAATAATAATTCTAATTTAGAACCGTCAACTGTCAAAAACATGCTCGTTTTAATAGCAGCTGGCTGGACGAAATGATTTTTGTAAAAAGTTTTTAATGTTTTTGACTAATTTATTGTGTATTGTTTAGTTGTAGTTTTAAATTATTGTTGTTTGTTATAATGGCTAACGTAGTGACTACTTTTATGGAAATGGAGACTAAAACGGTAGAGGAGGTGTTGACGTTAAGGTAGGTCGTATCTCATACGAAATGAGCCTATATCATAAATTATGAAACTTTTTATCGATTTACTAGTATTATTAAACGATTTCGGCGTACCCTGTTATGATTAGTTTATGTTTTAGGGAACAGAGAGTATAGTTCCCTAAGATCGGAAATGGAGCATCCTCCGACCAGGCGAGGTGATCGTGCCTGGCGGGCTTTCTGCCCAACAGTTGCTCGTTGGGATTTTCTATCCGTGTTAAATCGAATGTAAACTTCGCATGTGCGATTGTAGGATTTTATGACGTCATCCGTTGACTTGTGACATGTGTCGCCACAATGTATATAAAAAAAGAAATTATTTAACTATTTTAAACACAAAGCTCTAGACTAGACATGTCACACTAATTTTTAAAGCCTAATGGGTGTGATATCATAATTTTCAAAATGTTTGATTATCACCACGCCGTTTAGTCTTAAAACACCCTTATTACCTACATAGACCACCTTAAACAAAAGTACACAATTATTCACTCCCACGTATGTAATTAGAATTCACTAAATACACATAAGACGACTATCATAATATAAACAGTCCTTAGTGACGTGTCCTGCTACTCATAGTTACTACTCAGTAGGACGGCGACAATAAAATTAGATATTATTATGTTCTATATTTGCATCGCGAGTGGCGCTCAAATGCCAAACGATGCCAAGTTGCCAGTACACTCACTACTCTGATAATAAATGCATTTTGCATACATTTTTCAAGATAAAAGGAGTTTTGAAATAAGTGATTTTGTGTAGTGTCATGTAGTAAGTGTATGATTACATTTGGTTGAATGTTAATCATGTATGAGGGACTGAGATTCGCTGAAATATCCAGGTATTTAGTTTGCATTATGAATACTAATATTAAGAGAACTTGTTCCAGGATGCTTAAAATCTTAAAATGAATATACGTCTTATTGTTTTAGTGATATTAGACTGTTTAGTCAGCAAATCTCGCAAGTGCATTTATTTTTAACCTACTCACTAATTCTGGTACTTAATCAGATTTTGTTGTAGTCTAATTATTAGAAGGCTTTAGTAAAATTCAGTGATTTAAAATTAGTGTTATTTTTTGTTTCAAGCGACCAGACACATTTGTACACACATTGAACAATCTTGTGCATTTATTAGCGTTATTCTTGATGGTTACAGGCTATCTAACTTTAACAAAACGGTAATGAATGTGATATCTGTTGTTTTTTATAACAGTGAAGAGTATTATCACGAAATAGCAGTCCTAATTAAAATAAAAGTTAATTTTGGATCTATATTTAAAAAAAGTTGTCGCGGAGAACCTAACACGGTTACAGGTTTATCGCCCGTTTACTGAAAGGCTAAGACAATTTTGAAGTCGTATTTATCTTTTTAATAGATTTTCAACTTAACTGTTTTTCTAATAAAGCCCTAAGTTAAAAACATTTCTTAAAAGTGGTACTTTGGTGTATGTACATTGTACAAGTAAAACAGGTTCTGAATTACTTCCTGTACCTACTCATTGATCATTGTATCAGTATGTCAAGTATTTAGATAACACAAAAAATATGTCTATCAAGTTTTGATTAATCAACTGACCGCAAGGCAACGAGATAGCGATTACTTGTCTTATGTATTTGCGAAAAAGTCTCATTGTATGTACTGAGTTTTAATTATGTATCGTAATTAGTAGAAGTAATGAGTACCTTCGAATTGTAAATATAGGCAACGTCAAATAGTTAAATGAATATTTTAATAACATAACGCTTAAGTCACTTCCGATATATAGCCAATAAGAGGCAGCTACTCAACTATTATTTAATCTAGTATTAAAACATAAGAAAGGAAAATCTTGCAATAAAAAATATCGGCAAATCCTGAATGATCCATGTTGCGATTATTATCTATTATGATCATGATATTAATATTAATTAACCTCAACATATTTAAGAATTATTTCTTCTTTCCAGTAAATATCCTAAGACGGACTACACGTACTCCCCACTATCCAAAGACCGGGTGGAGCTCGCGCCAGGTCAGGTCGCGATGCCGAACATGTCGCGGCGCTCGCTCTCACAGTTCCGCGTCCAAGGACCCAACATCAGCGTGGATGAGATCGACCGTCTCTCCGCCACCACTTCTTGGACCACTAGCACTGTGCGGCGTCGGTACACGGTACGTTCTTATTTATTTTATTCATATATTCTTACATGTTACAATATGAAGTCCCCTTCCGCACCTTTTTTTTCAGTATGAGCTCAATAAACTCACTAGTGGACTGATTTTCGAATACACCAATATTCTGCATAAACATATTGTACAAGTGGATATAATGCTTCAGGCATTATATTATACCAGACGATTTTTTGGGTGATAGTGATGTGTACAAGTTGTAGATTTAAGTGTTGCTTCTGCCCTGTAAAAGTAAATCTTTTGTTATTGTTTATGTACTTTTGGTTTACATAGTAATGTTCTACAAGTTAATTTTTAAGGTTAAAAAAACTTCATGTAGTCATATAATTCTTGTCTCCATCAGGCAATAGACAGCTCAGACGACGAGACATCATATCCCCACCGCAACGGCGGCGCCCACACAGCGGAGCAGCGCTGGTGGATCACTCGCCTGCTGGTCTCCATCGTCACCACCATCACCAGCACCACTCGCAACACGTACCGGAAGATAGTGGGACCCTCGCACCGATACCCTTACACTGATCGAAGACCTGCGCAAGGTACAATTAAAATTAATGTTTTTCTGTTTACTCGCATAATTATTTGACTGGGAATTCGACTAGTTTCAAGCCATGCTAGAGGCTCATATTTAGTAGCAGCGCGGCAGTCGCCGCGTCGTGGAATGCTGCTCATAAATATGAGCCTCTAGCATGGCTTGAAACTAGTCGAGTTCCTTGTCAAATTATTACGTGAGTAAGCCGAAAAATACAATAATTAAAATTAATACTCAAAAAATATAAAAACAAATATATTTCTATAGCTCCTATTACATGCCTTAACTTCTTCCCTGTGGTCATCCAATGGCTGTTACTGTAAAAAATGTGAAGTCGTAGTTCGACTCGGGTTTAGTCGATTTTTTTTATTTAATGTAACACTCACTTTTCGCTAGTTATGTTCAATTTGCAATTGTCCCTATATGGGATGAGTCCCATGCAAGGGCTATTGCAAATTTGCGATCAAGTCACTTCCAAACTCCTTCAGAATCTGTAATAATTGGATCGCATTCACAAAGATCGCTTCTGCAATTGAAATATAACTGACTGTATACTGTGAGTTTATTTACACCTTCACAAGTTCGCAGAATAACTGTTTTCCTAATCCAGTAAGAAATAACTAATAATTTAATTTAATATTACAGCGAGCCTGGCGTCTCGGACTGCGGCGGTGGCGGCGGCGCCGTTCGTGTTCATCTACTCGCTGATCAAAACAGTCGTCACTACCACCGTCACTACTGTCACCGACACTGTTCGTATACTACATTATTCACATAAACTAATACAACACGAACTCACTAGACACGTTACACATTAAATTAAGCAAAGCAACTTTGTATAAGACGTAGTAAGCTCTGTGTAGCACTGCAAAAGTAATACTGCCGTTTTTCTTATAGATTTTACTTTTCTGTATTATAAATTATAACTATCACGAGATTCGAAATACAATTAGGTTAAGGATAGATATTGAGGAAAAGTAACTCTTTCTTTTTAAGCGTAATAGCTCAGCGAATTGTAACTTTTGTTAAAAAATTGTTTAAAACTTTAAAAATTGAGGACTGATTGTTATTTCTAGACCTACAGAAAAGTCGCGGTCATTTGTCTTTCCTAAAAATAAAACCAATTCATTGTTTACCAGTATTTTGGACCAAACCAATATTACCTTCTCTCGTCTTCGTAATTACAAGTCAATAATTTAAATTCGATATTCCACAGCTATCACCAAACCATGTCGAGGTGAATAAGAAGTACATAGCACAAAGCTACCAGGAGAAAGTTGCTGTAAAGAAACGCTGGTGGCCTTGGCTCCTGCTACTACTACTGCCTGCCTTCGGCTATGGATGTAAGTACCATGTTTACAAAGTCAGAGGGCCTAGTACAAGTTTGTTTTACGTTTAATGAGATCACAACGTTACCGCGTTCAGCCCTCTGATTGGGTGGTTCATTGGAGCAGGCCAATCAGATGGCCGACTCAAAACAAACTCGTATTAAGCCCTCAGATCTTTTTCTTTAATTTGTCCACTTTTAAAACGTCTAAAGAGATGGATGTTCTTCAAAAAACTTTAACATTTTATTTAAGACATTATTATTCTCTGGCGTTGTTTATGCAACTTAGTATGATCGACGTATTATCGTCAGTATTGTTATTGGAATGTTTGTTAAATGATGTAGTTTATTTTTTCAAAGTCAATTTTGTATTTAAATAGACAGAATTGTTAACTTCGTGTTAAGAATCATGACGTCTTCATTTATGTTAAGTTTTTTGAAGAATCTCCTCATTCTTTGTACACTGTACAATAAGTAAAGAACTGAATAATTCTTAGAAATAATCGAATTTAGTGAGTCACACTTCTAAGAAATAGAATTTGCCAAATGATAAGGCAATGTTTTCAGTGTAACAAGTCATTTAAATTCTGATGTATACTGTAACTTCTTTGTCTTAAAATTCGTTAGGTGTTTTGCACTACCATTAACATACTTGGAACCTTTAAATATTGTGTGTTGTGTTATAACAGTACAGCAGTTATACATTTGAAGAATAAGTGATAACAATTTTCTTGTTTTGTAACATTAAATTAGTAACTTACTTAATTGTACTGAAACATCAAGTTTTTAGCTAGATTGTTTTCTGTATTTATCTCAACGGATGGTAAGATTTAATTTATCAAGTCATACCTGTAAACACAATATAAACTAGTAAGTAGATCACCGTGAATCACTAGGTAAACATAATAATTCCTTGCAGCTCACTACACATACGAGAACTGGGAACGTCTCGCTATGCCAAACTTTACCGATTTCCGCGTAGACCTATCCGAGTTCTCCGCTATAAAAATGCCGGAATTTTCACTGCCAAACATTTCACTGCCGAGTCTTGACGTGCTGCCGAAGATTAAGATGCCAGAAATTAATATAACGCTACCTGATATTAGAGAGAATCTTCCAGAAGTTAAGAAAACTTATATAGAGTACAGAGACATTGTGCAGAATCGAATGGCGGATGTGTCGGACTACGTCGTCGTGGTTGCGGACAGTTGCTTCGAGGAGATCAAGAAAACGTGGCGCGGTTTATTCGGATGACGCGAGATTTTGGCCGTACTTAGCTATTTCCGAAACTTAATCGAACTTGTATTCTATACAGCATTGTTAATTGGGTCTATTTGTCTCTTAAACTATATTATTCCGAAAGTAAAACAGGTCCTTGAAAGGTTAAACTTTGATGACCTGTAATCCATATCTGTGTACCAGTAGAAAGTTGTGTATCGTTCATTCTAGTGAATTATCCAGTCTATGTCTTACAGTTACTGTTGGAAATATCCTCAATCATCGCCAATAGTAATCACTAACTGTATTTCTCATACTTAGCCTTTTATCATTCATCTTATGGTACTGTTCAATATAAGTTCTTTATACATAGTTGTCTGATCCACAAATACACTTCATTTGTGACTGCTGATTGAATAAAAATCATATAAAATCAAGTCAAATTCTATAAAGTACTAGTAAAACATTTTACAATTAAATAATATATCAGAACCAGTTGTTACAATATGTTTAGTATAATGTCATTATATTTGTCATTAATGTAACAGCAACCAATATGGCGCCAGGTCAGCAAAGTAAATTATTTTCGAATGTTTCTCTAAGTAGTTCTTTCTACATCTTGAATGATGTTATGTGAAATGTCTGTTCTGATCTCAGTATACACAATCGACAGTCAAACAAACACAAGTCATGACAAAACACATAATTAAGTATTGTACTTAATTCACCTATCTATACCTTCGATATATAGGGTGCTCAATTTTTGTATCTTTCATTTATACTTGTATCGACTATCTATTAATAGGCGTTATATCTTTAAGGGGATAAAAAGGGTACAATGTGCCCTCATTAAAATATGTGTTTTGATTCGGAAGTAGATATAGTGATTGGAAATAAGAATAAGTATTAGTAATTGTAGGTATAAATGTCTTAAGGATGTGCATACATAATGCAAGAAAATTATTTGAAAATAATATTAAATATTGAATTGATTTTTGATATATATACATTGTATTTCTAATTATATCTATGCTACATAATGTCTATGTATAAAGTGGAGTAATATAATAATTATTTATTTTCATTCCGCAATACAGAGTGTATATTATAAACCTCTATTTATTTTTTATTATTTTATTAATTCTTTTTTTAAAATGAATAAAACTGGAATGTTTAATAGTCGGTAACGACTCAAATTATGTATATGTATTGTTTTCTATTAGGAATTAATCGAAATCGTACAACGACGCGTTAAATCTATTTTGACTGTGTATTTTATTTAACTACCTTTTCCGACATAAGTCATTTTACACAATGCTCCAAAATGTAGGAGGCATATTATTTGCAATGCTTTTGGTTCAACCAAAGATTTTAATTAAATAAGGCACATATTTTCTTTATATTAAATGCAAAATGCGTTTCCCTTATAAAATGACATTAAGAAAAAAAATATACACAAAAAGAAAAAACTGCCAAACAAACAAAATATACAACTCTTTGGATTTAATCCTTCATTGTACGACATTCAGAATTATTTTTTATTTATTTAAAAAGTATACTGCACACAGTATACAAGTACCAATGTACCTAAATTCATGACGTGGCCATATATTGGAGTTTTATTTAGTTTATAAGATAATTCAATTGTTTGGTACAAATTACTGTATTAACAAAAATGTGCTAATTATTCCCAAATTGATAAAATTAAAAAGACTAACACCCTAGTCATAGATTTTTTTTATTTAATTTCGTTTTGTGATTTGTGTAAAGGTTTTTAAATGTGTCGCTAAAGTTGAAAAATTTTGATTTTGATGTAATATGTTGTGCCTAGAAAGGCAGCCAAAATTGTGCAACTAATGTATGTCTAAAAAAGAATTTCTGTGTTCTCTGAGAAATTATATGTTTTGTTTTAGGCCACTATACAAATTAGTTTCTATTTGAAATGTTTGTGCTATTTTAATTTTATATTTTTCAAATGTTTATAGAGAAATCAATATTTAGCACATTCTGCTTTATGTTATTAATGTAATTATTTAAGTAAAAACAGGGATTTATTTTGCAATACATAGTACCTGTGCTTGATGTCCCCACCACAAACAATACTCGACAAGTATTGTATTATTGTAAGCACAATCTATTTATTTGTCACAAACAACCTGCTTTATTCGCTTTACTTTGATGTGATGTTCTAATTTATATGAATCTAGTTTATAAGCAAAATTCAATTGCATTTCGATGGTAACTTTCGACAAATTGTGTTCTACTAATTGGTTCATTTTGATTTAATTATATGGTTCGTAAGCAATCTTATTGACTTGTTATTTACCCCCATTTAATAATTTCTTCCCTGTTTTGTCTTGAATACTATAAAGTCGGGGAAGGATAGAGGCCAAATCACCTATAAGAAAGTGGACGTACTCGTGGACGCTACACTTTTTGGGTGAGTTACAATACCTGTAATATTAATTAATTATAATACTCTGTCCTTCCCTGCCGCTCTCTATTTTGTGTTTGTTTTTTAAAGCTTATGTGGGAAGGACAGAGGGAAGTACATAATGGAGCTAATGCTAGCCATCTTTTTCAGATTACAACTACAATGAACAGACGCCGCCCGCAGAGCAGTTGGTTGTTGACACGTACAAACCTCCGCAGATCCTACAAGACCCAGACTTAAGTAAACGCGTGGCTGCGTTAGAAGACTGGGCAGTGAACGTCGACACTCGCCTCAAATACTTTGACCAAAAACTATCGAGACTTGACAACCTCGAGGCTCAAATAGAACAGTACTCACTGAAATATTTACAACAGAATTTGATTCAAGTTTTTAACGAGAATGACAATGCGGGTGTGTTGGCTGCGAAACTGAAAGAATATTTCGACAAGGACTATGTAAGTAAGGAACAGATGCAGGCTATGAGTCAGGAGATTCATGAGCGGTTGATTAGTACGTGGAAGCCAGATATGGACGAGGATAGGATCCGTCAGATGGTGCAGGAGTACCTGGCGGTGTTCGAGAGGCAACAGATGGAAGTTATCGTGGAGAGGATGAAGGAATATGTAAAAGAACTAGAAGTGCAGACTGTCCACACCGGTATAGATATCGAGGCTGTGAAGCGAATTGTCGCCGGCATGCTGGACGTGTATGACGCTGACAAAACCGGCTTGGTCGACTACGCGTTGGAGTCTGCAGGTACAGAACTTCATATATTTTGCTAACGGAATTAATTTACAATTTCAATCTGAATGCTGGCTTTATAAGAAATTAATCTGAAAACCAGTTCATAAAATTAAATCTACAATATTTTACTCGAATCATTGCAAGAAATTAAGCATCATCTGTCACTATTAAACTGACATTAAACCAGATTCAAAACAGAATTTACTACCTTTCAACAAAAATAATAACTATTATCCCATTACAGGTGGTCAAGTGGTCTCAACGAAATGTACAGAGCTTTACCAGATCAAGACAAAGCAGTACAGCATCCTGGGTCTACCAGTGTGGTGGGTGTACACATCCCCGCGGTATGCCCTCACGCCTGGAGCCATGCCCGCCGAGTGCTGGGCCTTCCAGGGCTTCCCGGGGTACCTGAGTGAGTTGATACACTGATATTTTAGCTCTTATATCTTTGTTGGGTTGATTCAAACAACCCATACTTGTTTGCTAGATTTTATCTTAAAAAATTTGCTTCCAATAAAGCATATACAGAGGTCTGTGTTCAGCAGTTTATGTCTTATGGCTGATGATAGTGATGATGATGATATTATGGGGACATAATACCATCATCATCACTTGATCTACCCTTGTCAGGACAGGGATGTCCTGACAAGGGTAGATCTTATCTTATATATAGTTCCTTACAGACTTGTACCTAAATAAAACAGCTTTTTTATATTGACGTTATAAAATATAACAACATAACATAACGCCTTTTATCCCCGAAGGGGTAGGCAGAGGTGCACATTACGGCACTTAATGACACTGTACAATGTAAAAATAACATATGTTATGAGTCCCCTGTAATAGGGGGTGAGCCTATTGCCATATACCGGACACAATTCCAGACTCCGTGCTACTACTGAGAATTTATAAAAAACCCAGTAATACTTTGCCCGACCCGGGAATCGAATCGAATCCCCTGAGTCGCACTGGCGACCACTCGGCCAACGTGTCATATGATATATTTCATATTAACATAATATTAAGATGTAATGTATATATTTAAATGACAAGTTAATTGCTGGGTTGAAGCGGTACCTGTAAAGCGTACTATGACCTTAAAACTTTCTTTAATGACCTTCTATTTTGTAATAAGAACAATAAATTTTAGATTTGACGCCCTTGAGACTAGGTAAAATTTGTATATATATGTGCTTTGCTTATATCCATTTCTGTTCATTTATTTCAGTCGTGCGCACATACGCTATTATCGAAGTGACAGGATTCTCGTTGGAGCACATGTCTCGGCTGTTGGCAGTTGAAGGCAAGATCGAGTCTGCACCGAAGAACTTCTCAGTCTACGTACGTAGTTTTAATTATATTTATTTCTACATACATACATAACTTCACGCCTGTCTCCCATGGGGGTAGACAGACTAAGGAACGCCAATTACTACGATTCTTACATACCTCTTTCGCTTCATTAACATTTATTTCTACTAAACCAGATTTACAATTTTTATATTTCTCCTCTTTTTATAAAAAAAATAAATGAGATCCTACACTAAGATTTTCTCCTGTGTCGTGGTTGGGTGTGTTAACAAACTTTAAAACACAAATCGCATCCAAACCCGAAACAATGGGTTGTGCATCACACAAAAATTGAACCCGCGGCATATTGCGTAGCAGTCTGCCCAAGCCACACTTTCTGTTTCTGCTTTTTATCTGATTTTGTTCACGTGTTCCCGCTAAAATCCCGCATTGCCTTGTGTGGTCGGATTGCACTAAACCCCAACAGCCCATATTCTGCACAAAAGTTTGTACCCAACTTTTCTTACTCTTTGTACTTTGATTGTCTTTCTTCTTTCACGTTTTATTCGAAGTACCATTAAAAAATGCTTGCAGGGTCTGCACGGCGAGATGGACCCCGACCCGCATTTGTTCGGCGACTATCAGTACAACGCCAATGGCACGGCCATACAGTACTTCCCAGTCAAATACCCGAAGACGACCAACATCGGCGGCGTCGAGTACCCGGTCGCTTACGACATTATCGAGCTGAGAGTCGAGAGTAACCATGGCAACCCTACCTACACCTGCGTGTACAGATTCAGAGTCCATGGCAACGCTCTGTCGGACATCCGCAGGGCCACGGAAGATAGTATAAAGGACAGTGAGACGTAGCATACACTTAAACTATTTCTTAAGGAATTGAGATGTCACGGAATTGAACATTGTGAACTGTGAACAGTGGAAACTGGAAAACTCGTCCAATCAATTGTAATGAGGATAGAAATCATTCCTAGGCATATTGAGTGTAGTGTAAAGTGGCCTTATATTATAAATCTTAATATTGATAGTACAAAAACTGTGTGACTGTAAGACTATGAACTTGTGTGCTTGCAGCCAGTGAAGTAACGTTCATGAAATCTCCGATACCGCACAATGTCCGCAATACGCTTAGTTGTTCTGAGTACTTTTTAATTGTATTTATACTTAGATTTTTAATGAATTTTAAGTTTTTATTCTATTAAGGTTTTATTTCATAATATTAATATTAATTAGTTTATAATTATGTGTATGTGCTGTTGGTTTAGAAACGCGATATGAATTTTGATGAAGTCCAAAAGAAATTTAATTTTATGTCATGGAATTTACATAATACGCAGAGGCATTAATTTAATTTACTAATCGAATCGTAATCATGGTTGTTCTTGTTTATAAATCAGGTAGCTACTAGTATTAGATACTTGTATAACAGCTGTCGTATTTCGTTTCTAAATCCACACTATTTTATTGAGTAACTAGGCTTAATGAAGGAGCTAGTCCCGTTAGATTTTAATAAATTCTATGCCAATATATTGTTAAGTGTTTAATGGTTTGTCTCAAAATCTAATGTAGCTACTGCAGGAGCCTAACATCCCTGCAATTTTGAGAATCTTACTAGAAGATAATATAGTTTGTAAATATTTAAGCACTGCTTGTTCTATGGTCCTATTATTACGAGTTACCACCCACGTCAGGTTTGTGTGAACTCTAGAACGGTAAAATACCGTTATTAAGTCGTAGTTTTGTCTCACTTAAACCTTCCAAATTGTTACTGTTACAATTTTTATATTAACTGTGAAGAATCATTGGATTTTTTTTGTTTGTTTTAATCCTGATCCCTATTTTAAGGGACTGGTTTAACGACTGATAATTACTTGTACCTATGACGGGTACAAGTTTTGCCTACCGTTTGAGAACTAAGATATAATTTAATATTATTGTTTCTTTTATTAGATTTTATAATAATAGGGCCAAAATTCACCTCTTATCTCTCTTCTTTAGCTCGTTATCATGTCGAATGAAAACTTTGAAAATAAGACTATGTATGTAGTACACACAGACTTCGAAGTTTTTAATGTTCAAGTAGGTTTATGTAGTATAAAGTTACCACTAACAAATAATATATTTCCAGTGAAAAATGGTTTTAATTAAATTGGCAAGCAAATGTTGTACCAAAAATATTTATAGTATTTCTTATCAGTGATTTGTTGGTGTTTACGTATTATCTTGTGTCGTTTGAAATCGAAAGCTTATCATGGGATGAAATATAGACGTGGTTATTACGTGTTTATCTCTTTACAGAAAAAATAAAGTGAAATCGTAAACATAAATGAATGTTGAATTGTCTCAGAGTTTAATCTTAAAAGATAAATCATGTCAATTAATCGGAGTTATATTTTTCGACGCATCGTGTTTCCTTTCTTTTCTTCAAGAGAATAATATTATGCATAATTTATAAGTCAATTTAATACTGTAGAACTGAGTACAATGGTGTTTCGGAATAAATAAAAATATATGTAGTGTCTGTACAAAGTTTATAGTTAGATTAATATATTATGACAATAAACTTACACTTCTTAACGCCGAACCCCACGCCCGATGTTTTTTTATAAATTTTGACAGTTTTATCTTGTTAATTTTTCCTATGTTTTTAACTAACCGATACTGCTAATTATGTGGAATATTTGTGATGTTCGAAATAAAAAGTCGTATGATAAATTGCAATTTTATTTACTCTATGATTTCTTATGTTTTTTTGAAACAAGTTAATTTCTTCGTCAAAATGATTCATAGAAACTACATATATTAATGATTTATGGAAATATGTATCCGATGATAAAAAAAAATACACTGAATAATATAACAATGCCTTGACGAACATACATATTACAAGTATGACGTCACTCATCGTTAAAATATCTATGTGTCATTTTGTATGTTTATTAACTTACGTGCCCTGCACTTGGACTTATTATCTACCTATTTAAGTTGCTGCGGCTTATTACAACTATGTATTATCATTAAATTACGGCTTAGAACAACCAATCAGTTATCGTAATGAGTTCACTTCGGCCGGTAATTTAGTTACGGGTCAATGGCAAGCATTATCTTATCAGCAGCTGTAGCCAAATGCCATTTAGCGCTTGTCTACATGTAGAATAGAAAACCAAATTATATGGAATTGACGTAAATTTTGACACTTGTCAGTGTCATCTCCATACATTTTGATTTCTACTCTCTCTGTAGACAAGCGCTAAAGTGGCGTTTGGCTAAAGGCCCAGAAAGTCTATGGTCCTTCCTATATGAAGGGATACAGATTGGGAACCCTGATTATGATCCAAGGCTTGTAGATATATATATAATCGATCTTTCGGGCAGTGCTGGATTTATAAATAGGCTGCTGCCTACGGGCGGCAGATTTTAGAGGACAGTCACTCGATTTAAGATGATGAAAGTCAAACACGACAATGCTTATTATACTTTAAATTTATTAATCCCTACAGAAACTACGTTCCTATCGAAACCTAGTGAATGCTAGATGAGAGCTGTGCGGCTCTCGTCGATTTCGAGCCGCGGAATGCCTAACGGGTTGCCGGGGCTCCGACTCTGAAGAGCAGGGATAGAACGGGTGGTTTTTAGTCAGTGAGAGTCTGACACTCCCTCTCGCCTGGCCCAAGGCGGGAGAAGTCATTGAATGATTTCCCCCCTAAAATAACATAAAGCCGGCACTGCTTTCAGGTCACACCTGTGCAATTTCAAATATTTCATTAGAAAATGTTTATTTTAAAACGATGACAACGGCTCAAAACTATTTTAATCAACTTCAAAAAAAGGTGGTTCTCAGTTTAACCTGTATGTACACTACTCTGACTGTACGTATGTCTTTTGAAGCGGTTTTCATAAGTGTTTGTTACACTTACGCGAAGGTTTTAATACCTATATTATATTTTAAAATAATTATTTCACCTTTTAACATGTTCGTATAGCATTCGTGATACCTCTGCTGTTGCAAGTGTATTCCGACTAGGGTGTCTGTCCCGTGTACCGTCAGGTCAAATAGCAGCACTCGAAATATTTTTTGTAAGCCAAATTCTCAAATTATTAATTAATTTAATTAATTACATAGTCCGTTTTTGTAACCGACTTTAGTAAAAAAGAAAGGAGATTCTATTTTTTCCTTTATACCACTTAACTTTTACAATCGAATATAATTGAATAAAAATTAATGAAAATCAGGTTTCTAACACTCACATGTTTTGATTTATAGGTGATGATGAGATGTGATCGCATCAAGGCTCATCTCGGTGGCTTCAGAAAGTTTGGCGAAAGTTACCTACATTTATACTATAGCAATGGCGACCTTAATTTCATAGCAAATTATAATGAAGTAGGTATGTAGGTATAGGTACATTTTGCTTGTAATCTTGCATTGGACTTCGTCTTGTAGAAGAGAGGAAACTAGATGGAAATAAAAAACAGGTAGGTACAGGTAAAAATAGTACCTACCCACCCTAGCCATCTTTTTTTGACTACTCGACCGAAGGTACCCCACTAATACTACAGTGAGACTTATCTTTTTTAATATAGGTATTTGATGGGTCGTTTGATTGACCCATAGATTTATAATGGATTGACCACTATCTACAAACATGGGCATTTACTTTTTGGTATCTTATCAATTTGATTGCATACGTAACTTTGTTTCGACAAGGCTTCCCTACAGTGCGAGTAAACACTACAGACGGCTATTTCTGGACCTTGCTCAAAGTTCGTTCGTTCTATTTTCGAACATAGGTCAATGTCGGCCGTTGCTCTCAGATAACGAACCAATGCATGGTTTGTTTTGTATTTTGTTTCTATATACGTCATAGATGATGTACAAATTGTACTAACGGGTTAGGTAGGTAAGTGGGTAAAGAAAAGACAGATAAATTTTTCAGATTTTTTTTGTATTTTCATCATTTTTTATAATTTATAAATGACCTAGTAAGAAAGTAGTCTTATCCGTTTCAGCACATACAATCATCATTCATGAGATTACAAAAAGATCCTTTGGCGAGTGCAGTACCGAGGCCGGCGGTCGAGGCGCGCCCGCGGCGCCGCGCTCCGTCCTGCCGTCACTATTACGATTTAATTACAATAATATCTTACGTACAATTAAATTAACGGAGATTACAAGCCTGAATTGAGCAGCCGGCCGCGGGACCGGCCGGGCCGCGGGCTGCTGTAGGCAGCGTGTCGCGGATCGCTTAGAAGCACTTCCTGTGCACAATAGAGGGGCCAGACTCGTCGTACTCCTGTTTCGAGATCCACATCTGCTGGAAGGTCGAGAGGGAGGCGAGGATCGATCCACCGATCCATACGGAGTACTTCCTCTCTGGGGGCGCGATGATCTTGATCTTCATTGTGGATGGAGCCAGAGCAGTGATTTCCTTCTGCATACGGTCAGCAATACCAGGGTACATGGTGGTACCTCCGGACAGGACTGTGTTGGCGTACAAGTCCTTACGGATGTCGACGTCGCACTTCATGATGGAGTTGTAAGTGGTCTCGTGGATGCCGCAAGCTTCCATACCCAAGAATGAGGGCTGGAAGAGAGCCTCAGGGCAACGGAATCGTTCGTTACCGATGGTGATGACTTGTCCGTCGGGAAGTTCATAGGACTTCTCCAGGGAGCTGCTGGAGGCAGCGGTGGCCATCTCCTGCTCGAAGTCGAGCGCGACGTAGCAGAGCTTCTCCTTGATGTCACGCACGATTTCTCGCTCGGCGGTGGTGGTGAAGGAGTAGCCACGCTCGGTGAGGATCTTCATCAGGTAGTCTGTGAGGTCGCGACCGGCCAAGTCCAGACGCAGGATGGCGTGGGGCAGGGCGTAGCCCTCGTAGATGGGCACCGTGTGGGAGACACCGTCACCGGAGTCCAGCACGATACCGGTGGTACGACCGGACGCGTACAGCGACAGCACGGCCTGGATGGCGACGTACATGGCGGGCGTGTTGAAGGTCTCGAACATGATCTGTGTCATCTTCTCTCTGTGAAACAAACGGCACGGTCAGCTGGCCTTCTATGCAGAATACAGATGTATACAAGTGCTGGCGCACTGGACGAGAGACACCTACCTGTTGGCCTTGGGGTTGAGGGGCGCCTCCGTGAGCAGCACGGGGTGTTCCTCGGGCGCCACACGCAGCTCGTTGTAGAAGGTGTGGTGCCAGATCTTCTCCATATCGTCCCAGTTGGTGACGATGCCGTGCTCGATGGGGTACTTGAGGGTGAGGATACCTCTCTTGCTCTGGGCCTCGTCACCTACGTACGAGTCCTTCTGTCCCATGCCGACCATGACACCCTGGTGGCGGGGCCTGCCCACGATCGAGGGGAACACGGCGCGAGGCGCGTCATCGCCCGCGAATCCGGCCTTGCACATACCGGAGCCATTGTCTACTACCAACGCAGCAACTTCCTCGTCGCACATTTTGAATTAGTCTGAAATTGACAAAAAAATTGTTTAACTTCAGATAAAAAATACTACTTACATTTTTTATTACGGTACGGTAGCTCATGATCTTGCTCATATCCATTTAAGTAATCAGTGGGTAGAAGACCCACACGCAACCGTTGCGGGACAATGCTAAGTGGGCGTCGAAGTCGCAAATTGAAACCAAATAAGGTCAGATATCATGTAGGTATGGAGAGGCTGTACAAGGAAAAACGTGGCACATGACGCGGCGTGACCACATTTCACTAAGGCGGGCTCTCTACTCTTAACGATTGAGAAAGTCGTTCATAAGATGAGTTACTTTCTAATAAGACTGATGACCATTCAGATTTAAAAAAATTTGCTAAGTGTCAGTTAGAACTGGGCCACGCCCTACCGCAACCGGCTATCCCAGACTCCCGGCCGGCGTGACGCGACCCAACCCCAGCGACGTGTCACTGACCCGCACACACTAATGGGATTTCACTATTTCCTCACGCCACTATTATCACTAAACATCACCAAAAAATTATAACACATCTGTATCAACTTACTTTTAATTAAATAGTCCTAATAAATAAATAAATTAACTCGCTATTGCACAGCCTCGGTAAATGCTGCACAACGCCACTGCTCGAGCTCACTTCGTGGAATGTCTGCGGACGCGGCAGGCAGAGTATATAAATGAGGCTGGTTTACGGGGCGCCCCTACCCCGCCGCAGCGACTTCTCAACCAATCGCACAGTACGGCACAATACGTCGAGTTTTCGTGGCCATATATGGTATTCCGCGGCAGGGAGCCTGCGCGCGCCGCCCGGACCCCTCACGCACCCCCGCCGCTGATAGCGCGCCTCTTGATAACGTCGCCATCTCAAACGGGTGCTCACATTGAACACTTGGCGATCAGACGGTCGCTTCAGACAGTAACGTACTGTATATAGTCAGCGCGTATATACGAAATACATGATAATGAAAGTTCAACACTTATTGGCACACTTCCAATAAGACAGCTGTTAGAAGTTTAGAACTCCACTGAATACTGCAGATGAGAAACGGCAGCGCATTCAGCACAGCAAGTGGCGCTTATCTACCATAGACAGTAGTGCATATTCCGTTATCAAGCTGACACTTATTGTATTTTTTTTTACTTCTATGATTTTGTGGGAATAAGTGTCATGAGTTAAATACCTACCTACCTACTCCTGCCATATTAATGAACCGGGAAGCTAATACAAATCTACTTCTAAATGAGACAATCCGGACAATTTCCGTACTTCTCGGTGCCCAGTATAAAAACATTAAACTGTAATGAATATTAAAATAATGATCGTTTACTTACCAGTAATATTCACTTAGAAGAGACAATAACCGCAGCGTTCGCGAACCGTGAGAAATGAATGCCGGCCGGTTTCTTTCTGTTGCTCGCTCGCTCGTAGAGGTCGGTCGATCTGCTTCACTAGAATACGCCGTACGCCGGCGCCCCGCGATTCAATCGACTCGCCCAACGGACCTCAGTTGGTGCCAAATAATACAATTTTTTCCTACTAATTACACCGCGATATCTATTAAAACGACCTACAAAATGCGCACGTTGACAGGCCCAATTGACATATGTCAAGCAATTGTTACTATTCGAAAAAGGAATATAATTATTTTTTTCCACAAAAATGGACTTGCCCAAGTTCCCCGCTTGCCGCAACCGATGGCCTTACCATATATGGGAATGGGTACAATCCTGAGCTCTGATTGGTGAACGGTGGCAACGGTCGTTGTGTTGTACTTGTACATGTCTCACACTAACACAAACAAAACTTTTATACTTGTGTTTGTGTCTAGTAGCGAAGCGATTCCATTCAATATCGTTTGTCTGCAAGGCGGCAAACGGGCAAATAACTTAGCTAAGTTATGAAGGTTGTATGTATGATAAAATCGCACAATGTTAAAGTAATATTTAAATTGTTCGTTTAATATGAAATAGTGACGCATACCTTTTTGAAGTTCTGGGTTAATTTACAATGGCCGTGGTTTATTAAATAAAAATCTTAGGATCTTGTTGATAAATAAACAAATAGGTATATCCAACTAATTTTATCTATGTTTTTTAAGTAATTGTAAGTACCTAAGCCTAAGATTTATTAGAAATTACCTACCTACAAGTAACATCTATAAAATGAAGCGGTTCTAAATGGCAAAATTAATACAAGTTTATTAAAAAATTAAGCCGATACCTATCTCGTTAAACTTCGTTGATTGAACTTAGGGTAGGTACCTACCTAATAGGTACGTACTACGTACTTACATAACATAGGTAGATATGTTATGTAAGTAGGTATCACCTAACACCCTAAACCTATCGTGGGTGGTTGGTCTGCCCGGTAGGAAGGGAGGCAGACAGGCAGCTGTGGATATGCGTAGGTACTGCGTAGGATCAACATAAACTAAGTACCTATCTTCCTAGGTATTATATTTCAATTTTGTGGATATTTGAGTTACAATTAGATACCTAGATATTCATTCTTTTAATTTTTATTTAGCGTAGAAGAAGACTGAGTTAAAACTACGTATTAATTGAACCCTGTTACGCAGAAAAGATCCAGCCCACATTCTATTACTTTTGAGTAAATGAAGTTTAATGTTGGGCTGATAATAAAAAATCATATGATACAGTACCTATTGAATTTAATGTAGGTAATGAAAATTATTGAATGTAATGAAGATTAAAGTAATTACTCAAAAGTAATAAAATGTGGGCTGGATCTTTTCTGCTTAACGAGTGTCCAATTAGTCATTAGTATTTTATTACCTACTTGTATGAATTTCATTACAACTTTTTGAAAAGTTGTACCTAGTTGTAGTTGGCATTATACGCTATAAAGAATCTTATTACACAACTCATTTAAAAAAAGTTGACTGTCATTAGAATAACCGCGGAATTTTACTTGAATTTCGAGACAAAAATCCAAGTTCACAACAATCTTTATCGCAAGTTCAATGACCTCACCTTATTGATTGATTGCTAAAAAGATTAAAAAATGATAAAGTTTAGTTATCTCAGTTATATCTATGTATTGGTATTTTATGTGTTAAAGAAAGTAATCGTGAAAAGTGAATTGAATAGTGTCTTAGTGACCTTGATGACTAGTGAAGTGTGACGTTGGAGGTCGAAGGTTCGCCCCCATTGTTGGCTATTCCAGTAATGTGTGTTTTTTACAATCGATAAGATGATGATGTTGTATATATTATTTCCTCTAGGTATAAGGGAACAATAGTTTATCTTATAGAATTTTTAGAATAGATGTCTGTGTCCTGTAGCAGGGACGGTAAACTATTGAAATGTGTGTCATATCATTGCTTGCACGCACGCAACAAAATATTTTAGTTACATCACTGATCGATCAGAAAACGGTCGGCAACGCATTTATGATGTCTCTGGTTTTGCAGGTGCACACTTAAGTTTTGTTGCTAGTGATTGTACATACATCAATATTATTTTATGGCACATTTAGCTATGAACTATAACCTCAATATTTCTTATTCTTTAGAAAAATGGCACGAAATTACGAATTGTTAAAAAAAAAAACTATCATCGTCAGTCTTTGTCCATCCATGCTGCTGTAAAGCTATCCGTTACTGTAGCTACTTTAAGTTGTGAGTAAATAAGGTACCTTACTAAATATATAGTTCAGAGTTAATACTACTTACAAGGGTCTCCCTTGTAAGTAGTATTAAGGCAGAAAGTATCGAGTGTCTACTCGATGTAGGAGCGTTGTTTTATCAATATAAAATGGTAATGTGTCGAGGGTCGGGAGGAACGCACGGAGACTCGAATATCACGACAATGACTCATTCACTGGAGTCATTCTACTGTCTATAGCTAGCTGTGTAGCTGCACATTATCTGTGCACTGACGCACCACAGACAAGGGTTGTCGGTTAACTATTTATTGTGTCGTTACTTGCCCCAACACAAAGGCCCATTTAGAAGCGTTTCCGACGGATTATTGCTTTAGTGAAGTTGTGAAAGGATTGAATAATTTGCCTTGCAAATTCGTCTAACTAAACTTCGTGTTCTACCTTTTTTGTGGTCTCAATTCTCATTCTACTCTAGATGTCTGCTCTGCGGTGCAATAATTAATTATGTGTAAAAAGAAACATCAGTTGCAGTTTATTGGCAATACTGATCTAAGCTAAGCAAAAAACGTGAGAATAATGCTGAGAAAACTTTCTGATTATTTTTAAATTGTAAAGATTCGATGAAAGTTTTGTAGTTAGTAAGCAAGTAACAAAGTAATGGTAATGTTGGAGATCACGACGTCTTAACCTCTGGCATTACACGCCACTTGTTTAGACAAAGTTTATTAAACTGCGCTTAATCTGTTCCGGTGCTTGGTGGCTTGTCCATGCTGTGACTCACTGTCGCACATGCGTACTACGACGATGAGTCAATACCACACAGTTGAATCGGCGTCAGCGGAGTCCACTGATTCAGTTCCTTGTAAGTTATGGCCTGTGACTAATAAGCAGCACATTTCTTAAGTACATTTATTTAGCAACCTTCGAGCCTGCTGTAGCCTACTGCATAACAGTGACATCGTTCCTGTACAAGTTTACAAACAATGACTAGCTAATGTTTCCAAAACAATCTGCTTTGTTGTATAGTCCTTCATTTATACTGTGGAGAGATAGTCATAGAAAAATTTAAGATAATATTAGATACTATGTTGTCAATATTATGAATAATTGTTTATAGATTGGACATTTATTTTTTGAACCACGTGGCCGTAGCCATTCCCTAATGAATATCAAAGAAAGATCTTAAAACGGAGAAATAATTGAGTAGTCATATCGTTGCATGTTGCGACACACGCAAAGTTAACTATTTGAACAGCTGTTCAACGACTTCCCCTGGTCAATTTTCTATACCATAATACCTATGTCAATTCGTAAGATACAGTAGTCAGTACATACATAGTCAGTCAAACCTAGTATAACTTTGCTCGACCGAGGAATCGGCCCCGAGACCCCTTGGCAGTCTCACTTGCGACCACTCGGCCAAGAAGGCAGTCAGAATAGTCAGGCAGCATAGAATTATAACGCCTTAATCTAAGTTAGGCAGTTAAAATTAATAGTAAGCTCATACAATGTCTACAGTCTAGGCAGGTATTCTATGTACCCAAATAGTCTCATATTCATACAAAATTCATGCTCCGATTATTTCAGCGGGTTATCGCACTTTCAAACGTCTGAAGTCAGTCTTCGTTCACACTTCAGCATTTAATTTGACGGAAATTATATTTTGTTTTATCATTCATTTTTATTACTTTTTTTTGATGCCTTATTATAGCTTATTTATTTATTATTATCTTTTTTAAGGTGTAAATATTTTAGTTCATAGTTATTTATATTTTAAGTTGTATATATTTTCATTTAGTTATAGTTAATATTAATTGTATATATTCTTTAAATTAATTTGAATTACCATTGGTTTAAATCTTAAAACTTATTCAAAATTATTGTTAGAAAGTCTTATCCAAGTGCATTAATTTAAGTTTTTAACCATTTCTATTCTTCTTATGTCTACTGCAGTTGTTAATTTATTTATTATCTGTATCACTTAGTTTATTAATTCACAGTTTCTCATTGTCTAGTTAGAATTTATTAACTTTTATTCTAAACTTAACTATTTTAATAAATTCGCAACTCGTAAGTCGTATAGCAGCGGTTCCACACATAAAATGGAATACCGAGTACCTTACTTTTATTCTTTTTCTAATTATTGATATCTACGTAGTAAATAGTTATGAAAAATGTTATATAAATTCTAAGTACTTAATGTACGAAAGAATGGATGACACATTAAACAAATTACAAATACTGTTTATTTATCATTTAACAACTTAACATGTCGATGACTCACACGGCGGATATCAGATCACTGGTTCTTTTTTAAATTAAGTAGGTACAATTATTAACATGTTTATAATCGTTGTCGTTTATAAACTATTCTTATCTTGATTTTCGACCGTTGCGAATTTATTTTGAATTCATGTTCCAATAATTTTTTGAATGATCAGTTAATTTATCTATTCGCAGTATTTTTTTTTTAATGTGAACAGAGATTAAATTGATAGTCGGTATTGAGAATAGACAAGTCTACAGAAGACAATTATACAAATTATCTATCTGGCCAGGAACACCTAAATAATGAAAGCTCGTGGCCTCGTCCCCTACCCCTTTCACTAGGTACCTAGTGAAAGGGTAAAGAAAGGAGAGTGGGTAACAGTGAATAATTTTTTTAAAGCGAACAGGAAAATGTATGGCCGAATGATTCATTTCATTTAATTGCAGTGCAATTTAAAATCACGTGTTTTCGTAACAAACTTGGGTACCTTTTTTTATAACACTATATTTTTTTTTAAATAAAAGACTCTAAATTGACTAAACGAATCCTTAGATTTTCTGCAGTATAGTCTAGTCAGCTAGATCTGTGACTAACAAACGAATAGGTGATTTGTCCTATTTGGCGTATATTAATTCAAAAAAGATAAATCATTTGTCTTTATGAAAGGTTAGCACAGGATCTTGAGAAATGAGTCAACCGAGGAAACCAGCGCTTCACATAGAATATTAACACGATACACCATTGTATTGTAAAATGTTTCGGTACGGAATACATAATAACTTATGTTCTTTTACGTACACTAGCTACGGTGTGAATCATTAGCATATGCGCGATCTGCGATGTTTTAGGAGCCTTGACGACATATTTTCTTATTTGTTTTACCTGCTGTAAATTCTTCGAAAACAATTTTTTTCGTTGTTGCTAACTATATTAATTTATTTTTACATCATTTCCGCATTTTTAATTTAACGAGATATATTATAGTAATGGTAATGGCATGCTGATATGGTGAGCCATGTTTTTCAAGAGATATTTTTATTGATTTCACCGAAATCTTACCAATACGATTGTCCAATCGGTTCGGGGAAAGACCAGAGTCAATAATACTGACTCAGATTTTTTGCTAATGTATTGTGAGGTCTGCTGGTCAAATCACTGTAAGTTTGACACTTTCGATAATTGATGAAATTGCGTTAAACCCGTTATAATAGTCGTACCATTATTAACTGACCTTTTGTTTGAGGCGGGAAAATCATCAAAATTAAATAATTTCCCTCGCCCGGGTGAGGCGAGAGAGAGTGTAAGACTCTTGCTGACTAAAAACCACTCCGTTCATACTCCTGCACTTCGAGCCGGAACCCCGGTAACCCGTTAAGTCCTCTGCGGCTCTGTATTGGCATCAGCCCTATTGGGCCCCATTTGTGGTGATTTGATGCCTGTTATAAACTGACCTTAGAAAAGTGACAAGTCATTATCTTAACCTAAACAGTTACTTATCTATAAAATAAGTAGGCTATTAATTTAAACAATATTTTCTTATTTTATTACTTTTTTCGTCGCTATTTGTTGGAGCTCGTTGCCAAAATTTTCTTTAACATTGTTCGACCTTTTAAATAGGTTGCCCAAAGACACTCTCGGTTGATTTATGAGCTTTTGATTGCCGAGTTTGTCTGAGAGCTAAGCCAGATAAGTTATAATCGTAGCATATGTAAGTATTAAATTCTTTTTAGAACTCTAGTTCTTATTATCTTTCTTATTTGTCTAGTTTAATGTTTATTTTAATACAGATATTAAAATAGACATTTTAAATAAGTCACAAAAAAGCCGAATTTTTGTTTGTATCTCTGGTTTACGGTGTACCCGATACTAGTACACCGTAAGAGTAAATAACGTGTCAAAGGTCCCATAAATCCCATGGGTGCCTAATAAGTTATTCAAGGTCATCTGTACTGTTTTTTTCTATAACCAACACCAGCCACCACCACCAATGGTGTCCTTTATTCCATGTTTTCTATACAAAAATGATTTTCTTGTTTTTCTAGTGCTGTTTTTTTTTCTTCACTAAACTACGAAGCTAGAATAAATATTGAAATTATAAATAGCCCTGTTAGAATCAACTTGAATAAATACAGAATTTATTAAAAAGACTCAACAATTTCTGAACGACTCAAGAGAAACTTTGATGTTGAATTTCAAGATATGATTTGCAATTTGAAAGTGTTAGATGAGAGTGGTATAACATAAATAATTAAGTATTCTATGATATTCATTAAGCGTAAAAATATCTCGGAGTGTCATAATATGCATTTTCCTGTTATTTAATAGTTGAATGAATAATCGATCATCGTATGGATACGGAAGAAAATAAACTATATATTTTCGAACTGTATAACAAACATGCTTTCGTCACCAAAAAATATATTCCACCACTTTTTTCTAAGGGCTTTAAAGATACATACGACCACAGAAATATTTAAAAAGTCACTCTCGGCTCTTCTTTAATATATCTGTGCATACGACACATACCAAATAACATTTCTAAGAATTTTTGTCTCTATCTGTTTGTATTGGCTAATTTCTGGAAGGGCTGGATCGATTTTGACGGACCGTTTATGTGCAGGTAGCTAATGTAGTAAAAAGTAACATAGGCTACGTTTATTTTGGAAATTTAATAAAAAAAAGTTATGTCATAAAATTCATATTATACGCGAATGAAGTCGCGGACAAAAGATAGTTTATTATAAAATTTCCTATCACTCCGGAGTCCGGATACGATGACAATGACCATTGACCACTCTGAAGAGTGACTTGCTGTAGAACAATAATTAATTAGATTCTTCCATGATTTTCTTTTTCATCGACTTGCTTGCAGACAGTCTCTTTTCCACAATAAAAAAAAAATAACTCCGATCACGAACTTGAAAGTGTCTGATATGTAATCCGAATCGTAAACTCGATGTCAATACTTATGTTATCGATTATCGACTGCCTTTCCAACTATTTAGTAGTTATAAAACAGTATTATGTAATCTATGAAAATGCTTGAATTAAATTCCAATGAATTCTATTACCATTATGCGCCTCATTATGTTTATGCAAAAACAAAAAAAGAAGGAAAAAATGTCTGATAATATTATATTTATGTTTCAACCTGTTGTTACTTTTTTATTAGTAGAATTAATCAGGCACATGCAAAAGCATATAACCTTTTTTTATGATTTCTTTAAGTTATGGTGGAGTGGTGGACAAAAATTTACTTTTATATAATAATTACATTTCTACTGGATTGTATAATAGCATGGTGTAGGTAGTTTCTTCTTATTAATTGCAATTCAGCTGTAAGTAGGACAAAACTTAATTGTCCATGATCACATTTCACGTGTGATCGCGTCACTGGACTGCGATCTGATGCAAACTGGCCTACTTCTAGATTTAGAAGTCCAGCCATATATGAACAATAGAAGCTGTGTTGTCTAATCTAAGTTTTATTACAACCGCAAAAGACATATTTTCATTCGCAGTGATACTAAAATGGCTGCTTTATAAACGTAGGTAGGTACGTCTACCGTGATGAAGGGCGGACAGGGCAGGTTGTCCTTTTGTGAGCATTTTTTTATCAACCTGTCAGTAAAAGGCAAAGAGATGGATTTATGCTATTTTTAGATAAAAATAGAACTTGGTTTTGAAAGATTTATGAGTTTTATAATAAGAGCGAGTTGGGGTCAAATCCTTGGTGTACAAATTACCTAGGCCCTAGGTAATTGATAATCTTTTTTTGTAAATTAAAAACTAGATCTTTCTGTATGTAAGTTGGTGAGACACGACAGATACTTACCATAAGCTGCCTAAGCACTTAAAATATGTACCTACGACTAAAAGCCCGCATCAATCTAATTATAGAGCGACGACGTTGGTGCCTAAATCAATTTAAGTACGCAGCGAATTTCTAGAGAAATTCTATCTTTCAAGATGCTAGGCATGTGCCAGACCGTCTGAGACCAAGGCTAAGGTTGCGAAAACCTTATGGGGGATAACTTAAGGTTTAAAAAAGAGGTTTTGGTGAACCGCATACCAGTCTAGTCGGATGGGTGTCGGCGGGGTAAGAAGGGTGGAATGGGGGGCGAAGAGATCGATCGTTCGTCCGCCCGCTCTCGCCCTTGACCCTCGCCTGCATCAGGGTGGGCTGTCTGCATGTGTGCGTGAGGGGTGTCAGCAGATTTCATGCGGTGAATATTTGACGCGAATACTGGCTGCGGCCACATGTCTTGTATACTAAATGAGGAACGTGGTTAGGCTCTGGAATCGACTTTCTTATTACAATATCATGGAATATTCACTAAACCTTAGGACTAAATTGAATATTGATACCCTCTTGCTCTGAAAACCGTAGGACGTTGGCATTTGAACCGCTAAAATCAGCCTTACTGCTTCGGTATAGAGGTTAACTCCTTCCACGCTGCTTAATGATCGTGTCATTAGCATTGACTATACATTTTGTTATCGATCTTTACTTCTGTATCCGTAGTTAGTTATATTTCGGTCGATTGACAATATCCATTATCCCTTATGGTAAATTGAATATTAACATTAATATTGGTCGGACAATGGTACTCTAATGGTACGGTAACTGAAACTGCAAAAACTCGATATCACTACATAGTATAAAACGAGTTGCTATTCGCCGTCTGTCTGTCCCTATGTATGCTTAGATCTTTAAAACTAAGCAACGGATTTCGATGCGGTTTTTTTAATGTATAGAATGATTCTTAACGAAGGTTTATATGTACAATACATGCATATTTTTTTTTTTTTTTTAAGGGGGGAAAATCATCGAATGACTGCCCCCGCCTGGGTGAGGCGGGAGGGAGTGTCAGACTCTTACTGACTAAAAACCACCCCGTTCCTTCTCCTGCACGTCGAGCCGGAGCCCCGGTTACCCGTTAGGTTCTCCGCGACAATACATGCATATTGCAACTATGCGAAGCTGGGGCGGGTCGCTAGCAAACTATATACTATAAACTCGTATCTTAAAATTTACTATCGACTTATGTCAATTTAATGAGGTAACATTCTATAAGTTCACATATTTAATAAAATACTGAACATAATTTATTGAAATACAATAACACAAATGGGTCTTTAAACATATGTACCTATAGATCTTTTTTAAGTAAACCTTTTCTTTATTAAGTACCTAGGTTGTATGTCCCACGATACTTAAGTTGTTAGTTATGACCCAGAGAAAAAAAAAAAAAAAACTATCTGGAACACAGTGAAGAAATAAAACCATTTTCCATTTCATCCTTAACCATACAGTACACTGTAAAGTTAATGTGTACATCTACATATTTGCATAGACCACTGCAGATGGATTAAACCTCATACACGTCCATTCGCCCCCTGGACATTTCGCCCCCACTCGGCACTCGTAACCCCATCTGTGGCCAACCGGTCCCTCATCCCTATCACTCCCTACGGACCGACCAAAGGTTGTCCTTTTAAAATAATATGTAAATTATCAACATTTTAACAACAGCTGTCAGTTTTATTTATTTATTTGTTACCTATAGTCTTCCATTATCTTCTATTATTGCATTGTTATTTGGGGATACCGATCGATTAAATAATTCGCCAAAAGTGATTGACCTTTCTGCAAATAACTCTGTTTAATATTGCGAGTTATAACGCGAACCCAGCGAGTACATAAGCACGCGAATGGATCGATAGTAACGACGCGACGCCAACGTCCTATAAATAAAATTTACCCAGTGCCATCATTAGAGAATATTAAACCTTGTTGGCAAGGGAAATGAACGCATTCTGCCTAAAGTCAAGTGTGCTGCCAACGCTTTCATCACTTTCGAAGTTCGAACAGTGCAATGCAACGCGCGGCCGCGGCACCCGTGACGTCACACACGCATCACGAAACGAACACGCGGTGGGTGTGTCCATCTAATTATAACCGTGTATTTTAGGATTTCGACTACACATTGCTCTAGGTCAGCTATTATAAACTACACGGTATCCCACGTAGGGATGTGACGTGATCTCCATTTTATTTGTAAACTATCGACCGAAATAACCCGGGGCAACTTCATTGACGGCTGGCAGAACCGCTGCGCGACCGTGGCCGTCAACAAATAGACATATTTAAAATATTCCATAAAATCACATAACCAGGTTAGAAAACTAATCCTAAAATGATTAAAAACATATGTAATTTCATTGGTATGGAAATTAATTCATCGATATATCACTCGCTTGGAGAAGTCGACGGGGAAATCTGTACCTACCTATGTATGTATAAGTATTACATCAATAATTCGATAGCACTTTTTATCGAAATAGTAACTATTAGAAATTAAACTACGTGTAAGGAAATTATTAATCGTCACGTGTGACCCTGAGTTGAGGATTAAGCTGTTACGAAATAAATAATAATGATTATGAAGTCCAGATAAAGAAAAAACCCTAATAATTCGGATTAAGATAAGAATTTATCTAGGTAATTATTAGAATTGGCTTATCAAATTGAAATATCAAGTGCTTTGACCTCCGCTGCCGCTGACGAGCCGTTTACGCCTCGACCCTCGACTCGAGTCAACTTTGCTGGTAAGTACCTAGGTCTGTAGGTAGTTTCAAATGTACCATCATAAATAATTTATTTATTTACCTACTTTAGGGATTTTACCATAAAGGAGAGCTAATAATAAATACTCTAATTGCGTAGTTCGAGTTTATTATCCTGTTGATAGCCTGCAAAATTAATAGGTGCGGTTTTCCTGTTCCAATAAGTGGCGGCTGCCTCGCCCATGTTCCTACAATATTCCATTAGTGATATTAATGCAGCACGAATATTGCTTTGTTCGCTAGAAGTGCTAATTACTCCAATTAGGTAGTCTCTATGGCTAATAGGTAGTTCCTAGGGAGGGATCGACTTATGTATCGATATTTACTCTATAAACGAACACATACACACGATTGAGTTTATATTATCTACAGTATCTTTAAATTAATCATTAATCGTAATGCGGCAATGAATGTTTTATCGTAATCGATAATAATCAATAATCATTATTCTGTTTAAATTGAAGAATTTGTCACGATAACCAGCACGCCATCATGTTGTTTCCATACGATAGTTTACTCTAAATATAGTCCAAGTCGATACCATTTTATGATTAGTAATGTAATGGAATATTGAAATATTATATAATAAAGCAGCCATGATAGAGTTGCGGACGTCAGGTGCCGTTACCGCATGTATGAACTAAAATATGTAAAATAGAACGGTCAATGACTAGCAGTTGCAGTTAGAACCTCCAGTAAAGCTGTGCACGGTCTGCGAGACTAGCAGACTCGTGTCATTATGACTGTCATAAACGGTACTCCGTCTTTCACTTACGACACTAAATAGTTGGTAATGAGATGAAAGGATAGAAAGCAAGAAAAATGCAGATTTATACCGGTATATAAATTATCTTTTATTACAAATGTTCAGGTTAGTAACGATTTATAAATAAATAAAAATCTTTGTCAAAAATACGAAATCGACAATGTTTCGCATTCATTATTACGTAATATGCATATTACGATACCTTACAGCCTATTTTAAATACTGAACTTAAATAAAAGATCACAAGCGTAATTTGAGCCGCCCATTCAGGGGCTTGGTGTAGGGCATCATAAATTAGGAATAGTCTTACTTGCCGCTTAGAAGCACTTCCTGTGGACGATGGAGGGGCCAGACTCATCGTACTCCTGTTTCGAGATCCACATCTGTTGGAAGGTCGAGAGGGAAGCCAGGATAGATCCACCGATCCATACGGAGTATTTCCTTTCAGGGGGAGCGATGATCTTGATCTTCATTGTGGATGGAGCCAGAGCAGTGATTTCCTTCTGCATACGGTCAGCAATACCAGGGTACATGGTGGTACCTCCGGACAGGACTGTGTTGGCGTACAAGTCCTTACGGATGTCAACATCGCACTTCATGATGGAGTTGTAAGTGGTCTCGTGGATGCCGTTGGCTTCCATACCCAAGAATGAGGGCTGGAAGAGAGCCTCAGGGCAACGGAATCGTTCGTTACCGATGGTGATGACTTGTCCGTCGGGAAGTTCATAGGACTTCTCCAGGGAGCTGCTGGAGGCAGCGGTGGCCATCTCCTGCTCGAAGTCGAGCGCGACGTAGCAGAGCTTCTCCTTGATGTCACGCACGATTTCTCGCTCGGCGGTGGTGGTGAAGGAGTAGCCACGCTCGGTGAGGATCTTCATCAGGTAGTCTGTGAGGTCGCGACCGGCCAAGTCCAGACGCAGGATGGCGTGGGGCAGGGCGTAGCCCTCGTAGATGGGCACCGTGTGGGAGACACCGTCACCGGAGTCCAGCACGATACCGGTGGTACGACCGGACGCGTACAGCGACAGCACGGCCTGGATGGCGACGTACATGGCGGGCGTGTTGAAGGTCTCGAACATGATCTGTGTCATCTTCTCTCTGTGAAACAAACGGCACGGTCAGCTGGCCTTCTATGCAGAATACAGATGTATACAAGTGCTGGCGCACTGGACGAGAGACACCTACCTGTTGGCCTTGGGGTTGAGGGGCGCCTCCGTGAGCAGCACGGGGTGTTCCTCGGGCGCCACACGCAGCTCGTTGTAGAAGGTGTGGTGCCAGATCTTCTCCATATCGTCCCAGTTGGTGACGATGCCGTGCTCGATAGGGTACTTGAGGGTGAGGATACCTCTCTTGCTCTGGGCCTCGTCACCTACGTACGAGTCCTTCTGTCCCATGCCGACCATGACACCCTGGTGGCGGGGCCTACCCACGATCGAGGGGAACACGGCGCGAGGCGCGTCATCGCCCGCGAATCCGGCCTTGCACATACCGGAGCCATTGTCTACTACCAACGCAGCAACTTCCTCGTCGCACATTTTGAATTAGTCTGAAATTAAAATAATTATGGTTAATCACTGCTTGTTCCCGCCGTACCATGTACGGGCTTAACGACAATAATGATATCAAAACTCAACGGTTAACGATTAGGTAAGCGTTATCTTGCACAACAACCACGCCTTGAGCCAACTCACTGATAAAAGGACTATCTGATTCACCTATCTCAATTTTTCTAAATCACAAGAATTCTGGAAGTTACTTTTGAGCACTTGGCATTTTTATTTATTTGTGATATTAATTAATACAAAAACAGAATACTTTACTTATAAGGTACAATACACCAAGCCGATTATTTAAAAAAAATGAGATTATTTTAACTAATAAAAACAAATAGGAAGCGAAATATCCTAATACCACAGTATCCTCCCTCTGGGATTCGAACCCAAATGACCTCAAATTCAGTAGACGGTCGTCGACACAAAACCGGTGAGGTTGTTAAAATTCACAAAATCCAAAAAGCACTTCACTAGCGTTACGTAAAAATGTTATGTAACATATTCCACAGGTGTGTTTATGTAAAATATTAAACACTGACTCTAAACGCTTTAAAATTGTACGTGATAAACTTTTAATAAAATATTATTAAAGTCCACAATTAAATTAATATAATATAACAAAACTTACTGTTAAATATTAAGTTAATGACTAGGTACGACTCGTGCTGCTTCGGTCAAGCACACCTCACTAAATGAGAACCGGCTCTTGAGGATAAACTATATAAAACGCGCCTTATCAGAGTTCACGTACTATCGGCAACAATTTATTTTCCGCCAATCACGAGCTGCCTGATGCTGCCTCAATTTTTGTCACCATATATGGTAACGCACTCGGTTCTATCCACAATCTGGTGATAACGATACGCCTTGATAACGATTATAATAGGTTTACACGTTATCTGAGCCAGTGTGACTGTACACAGTACGTGTAGTTGTGTACGTGTAGCTTGTAGTTGTAGCCCGGCAGTCACCCACGTACCGCGAACGACACACTCGCTCAGGGTCACCAATACGCTTCTTTAAAATACTGAAATTTCTCTTGAGTCCGCACACGTACTTTCTCTATGATTCAGCTGTATTGCGCTAATTGCCCTAAACGCCTAACATTAACCTACAAATATTTAATTAGTTTAATACTCCGCCGTTGAAAATAACTCATTATAATTATGAAAAGAGCAGAAAGCATTACTAACTGACGTAAAAGATGGGAGATATCTTTATTCTAGTCGAATGTTACAGTGGCTGCACGGACGCGTTGCGAAAATATATTGTCCGAAGGTGACTGTACTTACTGCTAGGCAGGCCGACCAATAGACGCGGACGTTAGCTCGTGTAGTCGTGTAGGACCCGAAACAAACGACCAGCTGCGACTCAGTCGACAGAAACTAATGCAAGTATTTGTTGTTGAACCAACGCGTGGGTGGTGTCATTTCGGAGTCAAACCAGATCTATGTTCGCTATGTATGACACATCCATAAGCCACGTGGAAAATGCAAACGTGACATTAATTACATTCGTAGTAGACACATAGACAGTGATTGGAAGCTAATAACTTTACAGTTGCTATGCGCATAAAACACTCGGCGTTGAGTGCTGCGGAGGTAGATATAAATCAATAGAGGTTCGAGACACCCTTGTTGATGTTTCCTAATATACGTATAATATAATATTGTGCAGTCGTCTGCGTGTATTGATTTTCCTCACGCCCGCCCTCTCTGCGGCCCGCCCTCGCCCTCTGGTGCACCGCGGCATGGGGTGCGCCATGGGGTTGCATGAATCATCCGACTGCACCCTCCGTCTCTTCTAAAACTGTTCAATTTGCTGTATTTGTGAATATAACTGCCATTACTCGCAGATTCAAAGCATTCATTTGTATGCGTCATTCAAATAATATTGTAAAAATGCAGAAGCTTGTTAATATCAAGTGTTTTACAGCAATCGAATAGTGCTACATTAGATAAAATCCAAGGTTATTCATATCTAGGCATAGCTATCTAACAATTTCCTTGAATAATTATACTGACGGTACCTACATACTATTTCGGACATTATGTATTGCGGTCACCAAAATTTGAGCGTTGCTGAAGTTGGTAATCCGGAACATTTTCGGAGTCACCTTGGTATGTGCCTTATTTGTCTCATTGTGTTATTTATTAATTTACCGTACAAGGTTTGAGTAGCACCTACTGCTTTTTGGAATGAAGAGAACTTAATGGATATCTACATTTAGCCTGTAGCATATGACTATTATGGAAATGACTCTTGTTTCAGTTTCAGGGGATTAATATCGCTATACTTACGAATTATACTCAAGTTAGTAAGTAGATGGAAAATAGACAGAGTTGTAGATATTTCAGAGCCAACATAATTATTATTTATCGTACCAAAACATTTGTATGGCATGTTAGTTGTTTATGGAATTTGTTCAGATGACTTCATTATAAGAGGAAAATAGCTATAAATAAAGCAAGAAACATCCTCCATCACATGATAAAATATGTATTACCTCGAACCAATGTCATGTTTAAATCAAAATGTACTTTAAAATCATGTGTCGTGCGATTTGAATGGACCTTGGTGAGCCCTCGGTACTCCGGTGACTCATTGATTTCTCACAAGCGTTTGACAGAGTGAATCATGTCCGCGCGATGTAATCGAATCAGATGACGATTCGTCTCGATAGTTTTGATCATCTATTTAATTCGTGACGTCACTATTATGGCTACAATGATGTGATCGTTAAAACTCGTGTTTATATGTACCTACAATGTTATTCCGATTGTCTTCTTCAAAGGTGCGGCCTAATTGAACACCAATTTTGTTATTTTTATTTTTATATCTATTGTGAACGTGATGCGTTGAATCGTTATTCTATGCGTTGTTGAACATCAAATTATTTATTAATACAATCGACAATTTTGATAATTTCCAAGACCGATTTGCTTTGACATAAGCGAGACTTAAAATTCTCTTTATAAGGCGCGTTTCAAAAGCTCTAAGATTTTGTAAAGTGGGTAAAGATGTTGCAAAGGAGCCGGTTTCCGTCCACTTTTGACATACATCAAAGTAATGAGGTGACCTGTTTTGCATGTATGTGGACTTAGAGGGCGCTCGTCACCATACTAAAATTACTGCAGCGATTTTAATTCGACTTTCACTTTCAAAGGAGACCGGTTCATAATTCTTATCCGCTTAACGTAAGAAGTCTTTCAAATATTGAATATTATTAATCATTTGTCTAGAGAGATAACTATATTGTTGTTATTTAAAAGGAATAACAAAAACGTTTTCGGTCTATTTATAAAACTAAAGTTTCTTCTGTTAAAACGCCATAAAATTAATTAATGCCAATAATGTTATAAATATCGTGTTTTAATTGCGATGGACGTAATTAAAGCCAATGAGGACTATTTGTGTGCAAACAGGAAACACTACAAATCAAATAGCTATAAATATAAATATTTTCCTTAGAACAGTATCGGGCTTATTTTATGTCAGTTATGGTCACTCGTCAAATGTTCGTGGTTTTAAAATCGCCTCTAAGTCTACAAATATGGTTGAATAGTGGAATCGTTGATGACTGTCCTTACCTATATCAACAGGTAAAAAATAATAAAAGTAATTGGAAACCATAAACTAACCATATCACAATGTGAGTCACTGAAATTCTTGGTGGTCGATGACACGTGTAGTACTAAACGGATAATTTATTCAAAAATTATTCAAAGAATTTTGTAAACTTTCGACCTTTATACCTACTAAAAAAATAAAAAAATCCACAAACGACCTAGAATTTCATTCAGAAAATTTTTTTTATTTATTTTTTGTAAATAAGAAGCACTGCGGCGTGTTGCTAGCCACTATCATAATTACATGAATAATAATTACTAACATAAATATATCATAACCACAAATATAAAATAAATAATTATTTCTACATTGTCTGTAAAAGAATCCTCGATTCAATACATTACAGTTTCGGAATTCAAACCCTTTGGATCAATTAGCAACCTCCCCAGACCCCATCCTCCCTGCTGATTTAAAAAAAACACTATACAGCCAGACAGATTCCCCTAGACACCCCAACCCCACCCCGCGTCCACAACCTACATGCAAGTGGACTCCATGTTGAAATATTGATTGAGCTGTCACAGGTACCTACTATACGCTTAAAATACCTGTAGTTAAAATTATACTTAAGTAGGTAGATGGTATCTTTGCCGTCTGTACTGTAATAATACACTACGGGATTTCGTGTTTTCTAATTTCTGATTTGAAAATGGTTAGTAATAATATGATTTTCAGACTAATATAATAAACTAAAAAAATTGTACTCATCGACATATTATATTCCGTTGTTTTTCCTATTTGATAGACTCTTTAGTTTATTTTTATCTATCTATCATCTATGTGTACGCTACCCATTTACAATGAATTCTTGCTAATTATTTTGTGTTCAAATTTATAATTAACTACCTTGTTTAGTGTTAAATGTAGCAGGTATTCAGTCAATTTCCGCATGTATTCAGCAGGGTGACTTAGACTTCAAGTAGGACATTACAAAATTATTTCAAGTAATAAATAATACCTGGTACAGATATCGAAGTAATACGTTTCTGCAAATCCGAATTCAGTGAATTAATGATATAATTAGATACAAAACACCGATATTTTCCTCGTTCATAACGTTAATAAGTGAGAATTTTATCGTCAAGTTTTATCGTCAAGCCGAGTTTCGATCTAGTTCACTATCAGCTGACGGGCTCTGACGTCTATAGATACCGCTAAGATTATTGTGAATTCTTTACTTTAGTTACTGCAATAAATGATATTATATTTACTTCCATAACGTCATCCCGTAAATACCTATGATGTTATCTAGAAATATGCAGATTGGAATCAAATATAGACAACATTCTCTAAGAAAACTAAGATGAATGAATGAAAAAAGGAAAATTGAATAAGGTTCTTAAGTTTAAAATGAATATTTGGGTAAGAATGCTACACCTTGTTACAGCATTTCAGGTGTTCTAGATTTCAGAGGGTTACATTTAACGAGATGGAAACGTTTCCGTGTTTAACCCTCTGATTGGTTGGGTTATTAGAGCAGGCCAATCAGAGCGCCGAACGCGGTAAGGGTTTCGATCTTATAAAACGTAAAACAAATTCGCATTAAGCCCTCAGTGCCTTTAGCCAAACTCCACTTTATCGCTTGTCTAGAGAGAGAGTAGAAAACTAAATGTAGGTATATTATGGGGATGACACTGACAAGTGTCAAAATTTACGTCAATCCCATATAATTTAGTTTTCTATATTACACAGCAAGCACTAAATGATATTTGGCTACAGCTGCAGGACTGCTTACGAGGTACCATTGCCAATAAGTGATGTTATCGTAAGAATTTAATAATCAAGGTCAGTAGGTACCTAGGTAATTAATCGATGAGCTTCACAATCTGATATGAACTCTTTTGATAATAAAGATAAAGGATAGATTGGCTTAGCTCCTTCTAGATAGCATCTATTGAATGCCAATTATTTTAATACGTTTATTTTTTAAATAAGGAATTTAGGATCAAGTGAAGTAATTGGTCAGTTTTGAATACGGTATTTGACAGGTAGTCCAATTCATTACTTTTATTAAAATGTCAAAAACAATACTATACCTACTACCCTCTATTACCTCAAAGAACGGTTCAAGTTCTACCATGACTCACATTTTAGACCAGTACGGTCGTCGGGAGATCTGAGACTTGAGATGCCCCAGCATGAGAGCAAATCCTACGATAAATCGTTTACAGTTCGAGCTATTCGACTGTGGAATGCACTTCCCCCTTTATAAAACAAGCATAGTCACTGGTCACGTTCAAGGCACGCGTGAGGGAGCATTATCTCTCCACACTGTAGTTCATTGCTGTTTCTTCACCTAGTGTCACCTATCTGTCATTGTATCTTGTTTCTAAATGTACTTATGTATGTATTAGTATATGTATATATGTATGAATGAATGTATGTATGTGTGTATGTATGTATATAATTCTATATTAGAAGTAAATAAATTTGTTTTTTAATGTTTTCACTTTTACATTATATAAATAAGCACCTCAGTACGCCAAGCTATAACTACCTCATTTAATATCCTACTATAGTATTCTATCCACCCAAAGGTTGCCTGGTAGATATCGCTTTTAGCGATAAGGCCGCCTTTGTACCCTATTTTCTTTATTTGTTCCTGGATATACTGTCTCAAATTGGTGTACAATAAAGATTATTATTATGTATGTCTTTACCATTCACGGGACCACAGGGTCCCGGTCATTTGGGAGGCGTACGAGGGGCCGAAGCCAACAGCGCAGAGGCCCTTTAGACAACTTTAATATAAATGTAATGGACACACAAACCGGCGACTATCCCTGTATGCACTATGGAAATGCACCCAAGGACAGTCCCCGGTTAGTGTAGGACTATTGTGAATAATGGAAAAAAAATGGTAGGGCTATGGATGGGTTGCTGTGGACTGGTAAATTGGGAACTATGGATGACTATGGCACCTGCCGAAACAATGTAATTATTACACGTAAAAATGGCAGGCGGAGACTCGCCAACTCATCGACCGGGCCCCGGGAATGGTATATATAGATATAGCAACAAAGGGGCAACGAGAATGTGAGTGGCTGAAGGGTTAAGAAACTACCACCGCTTTCTACTCAGATCATCTGTTCCAGCCGAAGCCTCCTGCATCCCTGGCCCACTCGCGACTTACGAATAGTTTCTTACCCTCCGAGCAGGATCACTGCTCTCGCGACTCCACTCTGGACGGCCAATGAAGGCAAGCCAGAGGTGGGAGACCTGTTCCTTGTCATCGTTCACTCCAGCCAGCCAATTAAGGCAAGCCGGAGAAGAAGGAACGGTGACTTCTCCCTGGAGCATTCGGGATGATGATAGCCCGCGGGATCGCTAATGCCCGTCACCTCGGCTCAAGGTGCCCTGCGGGCTTATTATTATTATTATTACTTTTCTGAATTTTGTATTGGATCGCAACTTATGACGTCATCATATTTCTGCGTCAAATAGCATACTTATTTCCATAAAATTAGCGAGAAAGAATCCAAAAGAAGTTAAACTGTCAAATCAATGGATGAGAGTACCTATGATTATTTATTAATTATTTATTGCATTGAAAAGTTGGATAAAATTATTTTAAACATAGGAAACTAGCCAATTGGTGCTAGCAAAATGGTCGGTAAACAAATTGAAGTTGGAATTAGGTCACATAATGTTTTAGTGAACTCAAAAACAATACTTAACAAGGCTTTTTTCCTTGTTGTCTTGTTCGTACTGTATTTTAGTTTTATTCATATACTATCTTTTACCCGCGGCTTCGCTCACGTCACAAAAGGATAAAAAGTAGCCTATGTGACATATACCAATACACACAGCGCCATCTATACCAATACTTTTGTTTTCCCTCGGGAATGTCAAACTTTTCCGGGATAAAAGTACACTATTATTTAATCCAGACTTCTAACTTTACGTCTGCAAAAATTCAAAGCAATCGGATAAGTAGTTACGGCGCGAAAGCGGAACAAACAAACAAACAAACTCACTTTCCGATTTATAATATTAGTAAGGATGACAAATCCAATTCGCTTTAATAGGTAGGTACCTTAAATAAGAACATCAGCGTCGTAGGGATGCGTAATTTTACAGTGAGTGCACCTGAAATACCTTATATAGTCATTCTCACCCTGTTTTACATATACAGACATATTTACCATGTTCTGTCATTCACTAGAAATCACACGAAGTTGACTAGAACCCATTTAAAGTAAATATTTACTATGCACTTTATTTCTAGGAAGAACATGACATGACACTCCAGAAAGAAGGGGAATTTTATGGGACCCGTAACAAACCGAGCAAGTGAGTATAGAGAAGAGTTTCTGGTAGTTTTCTGGTTCAAAAATAAATTATTTTGATTTTTCAGTTCAATTAAATATTGAAAAATAGTTACACTTTTATTCGTAGATTTGCCGGTACCTATAGATAATTAATTTTCATTTATTCTAGCATTTTTTTAGATACAAGTGTGCTATTTGACGCAAAAATATAATGACGTCATAAGATGGTATTTCGTACAAAATTCATAGAACAGTATCGTTTTTGACGTTTGGATAAAAGCATTGAATTTGACTAGTTATCACAAGTACCGTATAATTATGGTTCTGAAAGTGAGGGGCCCTTCAATCCTTTTCCAAGTTGCAGTAAAATATTACTTAAAGGAAGATTTACTTATGGAATGTCCATAGCAAGAATAATGCTACATTATTTTCTCCACCTTGCTCTTGTCACCATATAGTTATGCGAATGCCTATCCCTTATCAGTGGGCATTTCAAATAATTGCCTAGCACTCACGATTAGGTCTATACTTATTGACGACAATGTGATACAAAATTGATTCTTCCAACATTACTCACATGTTTAATGTATAAGTGTGATTAGAAAAGTGTTATTCAAGTGTTACCTTACGCACTGCACTTAATAAAACCCATTAAAAATCACAAATAGTAGCAGGGCCGTCTTGAACTACGCAGGGGCCTTCGGGCACACGGGGCCCGTTTGAAATGCTTTTTTTAACGTTGCCTCACACTAGGATTTTCTCCTGTATCGTGGGAGCGTTTACAAACATACAAGTTCACGTTTTCATATACGCCTAGACCGGAAACGATTGTTGTGGATGACAATAAATTTACTTCGTGCGGGATGCGAACCCGTTACACGTTGCGTGGTAGCCCGTTGCCGAGGAACGTGCAGCAGGTGGGGCCCCCTGATAATGGGGGTCCTGGGCGCGGGCCCCTAGTGCCTTTATGGTATAGACGGCACTGAATACTAGGTATACAGACGCGAGACACCAACATGTCTTTTTTTTAAGGGCGGAAAATCATCGAATGTCTGCTCCCGCCTGGGTGAGGCGGGAGGGAGTGTCAGACTCTTACTGACTAAAAACCACCCAGTTCCTTCTCCTGCACGTCGAGCCGGAGCCCCGGTAACCCGTTAGATTCTCCGCGACAGACCAACATATCTAGCTATTCCAAACATAACTATAGATTTTCACCTGTATTATATCCGAAATAGAGCTGAAAATGTATTAAAGAATTTGGTAAATTAGGACAGCCTTAATATGCAGCCGTCTGTACCTAAAACTGTGATAATACGTTACATTAATCATAGCCTTATCAACATTAACATTCCACAAGTTGTCATGACTGCTTTTTTTTTTTTAAGGGGGGAAAATCATCGAATGTCTGTTCCCGCCTGGGTGAAGCGGGAGGGAGTGTCAGACTCTTACTGACTAAAAACCACCCCGTTTCTTCTCCTGCACGTCGAGCCGGAGCCCCGGTTACCCGTTAGGTTCTCCGCGACTCCGAATCGGCATCGGTCCTATTGGGCCCCATCTGTGGTGGTCTGATGGCTCTTTGAGGCGCACGCGGAACGCGACGCGCCGTACGCTCGGGTCTGTTTCTGGTCGGACGGGGAGCCACCCATGCTCGCCGTCCGCAGGCCCGCGCTTACGGTGGCCGGAGATCGTCCCGCGATCCCCGACGCCCGGTGTGTCCTTCGCGATGGCTGGGTTGCGAGGAGGCAGCGAAGCGCTGCCTCCTCGCAACCCAGCCTCCTCCTTAGCTAGCACCTTATATTGTTAACCTTTTTGTTGTGGACATAAAGTTTGTGTTTACAGGTTCTATTATACCTCTAGGATCTAGCTTTTAGACGCCCGACTGTATTTAAATAAATAAATGTCCCGTACCTATTGAGTCAAACATAAATGCCCATGTGTAACTTAGTCAACGGTGATCCTTTTACCAGTTAAACGATGGCGTTTAACTGGTAAAAGGATCACCGTTAACTTCACCAATATTTAAATACTTTACTACCAATAGGCCAACGTGACATTCCAGTATACTTTACTCAGAATTTTGTTACTATTATACTCCCAAGTAATTTATAAATTCTAGCTTTAAAAGCAGAACATGTTCAGAGTTCATATGACCTCATATAATAAAAGGAAAATAAGGACTTATAGTTATCTACTTAGTACAACCTGCTGTATGTTTGTCATGAGGATAATTATATGTCAGCAGCACATACATACCTACCCATTGTCGAATAAACAATATATAAAATATAGTGATATTGGATTCATGTCTAAAAATACTTATAAAAAATAAAATACTTAAAAAAATCTCAGTTCAAAACTAAATCAGGAACAATAAGTTAAAAACATTTGGGAGAAACCCGTTGTTTCATTAAACCTGATATTTTTATGAACGTCAGTATATTGGTATTTCAGTTAACCGGAATTGATTATTAAGGACAGCCGTTTATATGAATCAGTACTTAGAAAATGTTTATTAGTTCAAAGAACATTTATATATGCAGCGTGACCTTTCATAGAAATCGTTGTCGAAATGCAGATGTCCAAAAACGATGACAGCGTTGCGTCGACAAAGTAAACTGTTGGACTATTTACAAGGTAGGTATAGATGGAGCGCCTAATAACTGTGTCAGCTTGGAAAACAATAACTGCATTACGGCTAGTCTAGCTAGAATATTTAGTGGTATAAGGATATGAGGCAAACGAGAAGACGGATCACCTGATTGTAGGCACCAGCGCGGAGAACCTAACGGGTAACCGGGGCTCCGGCTCGACGTGCAGAAGAAGGAACGGGGTGGTTTTTAGTCAGTAAGAGTCTGACACTCCCTCCCGCCTCACCCAGGCGGGGGCAGTCATTCGATGATATTCCCCCTTTAAAAAAAAAAAAAAAAGGCATCCAGCGCCGCCTCTGCCAATGGACATCAAACGTACCAGAGAAGTTCCAAGTGTCATTTACGTTTTTCAAACATTATTCTATTGAAGTAACATATTTCACAAGTTGTATAGAACATTAGAACAACATTGTGTAAATAACAATAATAAAAAACTATTTTAAATAAAAATCGTGGGCTACTTACTTGAATATACTGAGAAAAGCTCTACTAGTTTCGATCCTCTGTGGTTCGTGTAATACTACACCTGTGTGGTTCGAAACTAGTAAAGCTTTTCTCAGTATATTCACTTTAATAACCCGCGATTTTTAGTTAATTTGGTGTATCTATACGTCACGATTGTCATGACATTATAAAAAACTAAGTTGTTAGGCTTTTAAAAAGGAGTCCTCTTATTTCTTGAATATTCGAATGTCGTATCATCGTACATATATTTAGTTATTCTTTATTCTGTAGAAATCTATTTAAGTATATATGTGCTAACTTCTATATAAGTAGGTCAGTGGCTTTAGCAGTAGATATCGTATTGTGTACAATCACTCAATGACAAATTGGAAATGTATGCGAATTCTATCAATCGACATGACTCTTCAAATCAATTTTAAATTGGGACTTAGGAAATCAAATCAGTTTCAAGCAAGTAATGATGAGTGCATGAATTTGTATATTATTTAAATTGAACTAGCTGATATACATTTCGCCCGTTTGTCATACATGAGTACGCGGGTTCGAAACCTACTACCAACAAGTACCTATATGTTATATGTACTTTCTTAGATTATCTAGAAGCCAAACGGTGAAGGAAGAACATGAAGAAACCTGCTGGGTTTATAATTTCTAATTACAAGTTTGAAATCGCCAACCGCATTGAGCAAGCGTGGTGATTAATGCTCAAACCTTCTCCGTGTGAGAAGAGGTCTTTGATCAGCTGTGGCCACTTATAGGCTGTTGATAATGATCAATATGCATTTGGCTACCTACCTTGTAATAAATTAATTATCATTGTTGATTTCAATGTTTAGTTAGAATTCTTATAACATGCTGTGAGAACTTAAAAATCTTACCATCAACACGCGTGTGCTATGAAAAAAAAAACTCCATTGATGGCGTCGAAGCGTCATTCAACATCAACATCCGTAGCGTTTATCGTATGAGGGGGATCCTCACATCCTCAGATAAAATGAAAAAGATACTTACACATAATATGGAAATATGGATTGATGGAACTGCATTGCAAAGCAACACAGACATAACAATTTCTTAATCACTACCTAACTCGGCAAACTGCCTACTACCTCAAACATTGTTTTCTCATCTTCACTGAAATTCCACAAATAATTCAAAACAACCAAAATAAGCCAAATCGGTTCAGCAGTTTTCGAGATTTCTCGAGACTGACGAATAGCAATTAATTTTTGTGCTATACATACATTTTGACTACTTCGATCTAGTTCCTAGGTCTAGTAGGTACGTAATTTTGTAAGTAATCTAGGACCTAAGTAAATGTACTTAGGTCCTAGATTTCTAGAAGCCTGAGTACTAATTAGATACAATACAGTACCCGGCTATAAACATTGCACACAAACTTGAAAAGAAACGACTTGGCCGATTGACTCTTTCCAAAGGAATAATGTGTATTGCAATATCTATCGCTCGTATCTGTACTTCAGTATCAAATTCTACGCTCTATATATTATAATACTACTTGCTGTACCTTCGTGGGACCCAGACCCAGGCAGAATTACAGATTAGAAGACAATTAAGCATTCTAAGGCGCAGATTCGTATGCAGAAAGACCTCGTTTAATAAGGAATATGGACCGTATGGCATGTAGGAAATTGTTCTATCTATAGATACACTTCTGCCGCTTCGAGGGATAAACTAAAAGATAAAACATAATATTATGCTAATATTAATCACTGACACAATAACACGAAGATATTAATAGCCGATTCGTTTCAGCAGTTTGTTTTGTAAGCGATCACGCGATATGCACTGTATTGTAGTAATTATGGATCGGCGCAAACGCAAGGTCGAGGTAAGCGAGACGTACAAGTTCAATGCTCATGCGCATAGTACTTGAACACCTTGGATACTACACGTAAATAGAACATTATACTTATTGGAATACAATATCTTCACGTATGGTTCGATGTATTTGTTCAAAAGGTATTGGAATTGGTACATGTTGTTATGAGACGATATCACGTTACGTTGAACAGTGGTTGAACAAGCAAGATGGATACTGAATTGTCACATTTTGCAAATTACATACATTATTTCGATTTTAAAGACAATAATGTACGTATTCAAAATTGATTTATTACTAATGGATATTAATAGAATGTTAGTAATACATTTTATGTATGTATATGGAAGTAAAGTCAAAAGGCTAAATAAATAAATTACACGTACACACGAATACATTGACCTCTAGTTATTCATCAAAATAACTATAAAGTACTTATGGCAACTACAGGAAATAACAGGCACTAATTTATTCGTATCTTCACTTATAGCTAGAAAACGCGGCAAGAATACTTATTATTAGGCAAATTACTGACAAGAATTACAAGGATATGACAATAAAGCTGAGTTTCTTAGATAATTTCCGTCCTATTTTGCGATTGCCTTCGCTACTACATGTATAAGGTTACCGGGAAGCCTTAAAAGGCCTAGTGAACGCGCAAACGCAAGCATCGACCGCAGCAGGCCATTTTTGGACGACACAAGCATTAAACCTTGGCGTTTGAGGCCATATCCAGATGGCAGATTCCATAATAGAGCGTCTGCAGCCAATGTTAGTGTTCTAACTCACTATGGGAGGATATGGTGATTGCCTACTTAGAATTGTGCTGAGGAGTGCCGGAATAAGGTTTTTGAGATAAGTGTCTTTGTATTCTGCTACATTTTCGCCAATTAAGTATTTGCTTGCTTGCTACCTCATTCGTTTCTGCAAAAGTGTGATTTTCTCATTGGGTACAAGTAGGATACCTCTTACACTGTTTTTTTAATTAGATTAGGTCATTGAATACCTACTTAATGTTGTCATACTTAGTTTTCTATTATCTAGGTATGCGATGAATAAAACAATAAAACCATAGTGACAGAAGTAACATATATTTAATTAATTTACAAATAGGAGTGTGTAAGTAAATCAATAATAATGATATACAAACCACAGACCACCATAATTGTTTTAAATAATTTTTGTGGTAGGTAACGTAGGTACCTAAGATGTACCTAATATTTACATTTAAAACTATTAATAATGGTTTTCATCCTTACCAAAAACTATAAAAACTATTTATAAATAGCGTTAAAAGTAAGTAAGTATTTATAACTAAAATATAATAGGATTTTTTATTTATTGACACTTAACACTTGGAAAACCAACAGAAATACAATTTGATTTAAAAAATTAAACTTGGTACAAAAAGCCAGTCACTGGTTTCCACGAATAGTAACAGAGATTTGCTGTTTTTTATTTATTATAGGTACTAATAGATACACCTAAGTAAATAAAAATAAACAATGGCGTAAAACATGAGAGGCTACATCAATTCGGATTTGGAAATTAATTACTGAAAATAAATAACAGTAACAGTATTATGTTTTTATGTATTCTCTTCAATCAGAAGTATAATTTTTAACGGAAATATTTTGTCAACTTGTTTTTTGAAACACGACAAATCTTTCACCATTATGGCCGACAGATCACATGTGGTTAGGGGCTTAGGGGAAGTGGCAAAGTTGCAGGTGCATAAAATTAGCACCCTAATAAAAACGGGGAGGAAGGAAATTATAGCAAACCGTGTCAAGGTGAACTACACAGTAATACAAGTATAGTGAAGACTTGCACGTTTGTAACTTAGTTAGAACACGTTATTTCAGAGCACCTAGTACGATTTTGTTTTATGTTTAACGATATAGAAACGTTACCGCGTTTAGCTCTCTGATTGGTAGATTAATTGGAGTAGGGCAATCAGGGCGTCGAATGTCATAAGCGTGTCCCTTTTTTCAGTCCTTTGCCGCCATTTTAGATTACCAGTATAATTCAAATCAAATCAAATCAAATATTTATTGCACCCATAATGTACACATACAGGTGGTTAGAAAATACAAATAGTAACAATTATGGACCCTGTCGGGCACAGCAACATTTAAAATTGGTAGGAGAGAGGAAGGGCGTTTTGTTAGATTACTATTAATTTGATGCATTATTTAATAAAAAAAAGGTATTAGACAACTAAATTATTATAATTCTCTTCCGATTGTCAGATTTAATTGTTATAGCTCATTTATCTAGGTACTATTTGCAAATAGTTTTCTGTTATGCTGCACTTATGTCCACAAGGTGTTATAGAAGATTATGACATTTCTTGTTTAATTAATTCACTTTGTTTTTACCTAGGTACCTACTACATAATAGTGAAACGAAAATATCTCTATGTGATGATATGAGGACGTACGTGTGTCAAGAATGGCTATTCCCAGAATAATACAAATACTCGTCATTTCCGAACAAAAAGATGAGTGATGGAAAGGTCAAGGGGCACTGACATAGGATAGCTAGCTATACTATAGCTAAGGGTAGACAATCCGCCACAATGACCGGGCCAACCACCTTCCCCCCTAATTTGCAAACGGAAAATATTTTGTACTCGAATAATGGTTAAAATTGTGTAAACATAAAGAGCAATAACTTATTTAGGAAAATAAAAATGAATTAATTTATTTGTTTGGTTTCTTTTCGTCCTTTTTTATGACTGTTTTAGTTTTGTACATATTTATTTATTTTCGTTTCTTATGCGTACCTAAGTTATATTTAATACATATTTTATGAAAACTGAATCCGGATTGAATATAAATGTCTCGTATTAAGTAAAAAATGGTCAGATTAGACATAATGGCTGTTTCTGGCGCGCAAGGAACGCGACGCGCCTCAAACAGTCATTATCAGGTCACCACAGATAGGTCCCAATAGGGCTGATGGCGATACGAAGCCGCAGAAGACTGGGTAACGGGTTGCCAGGGCTCCGGCTCTAAGTGCAGAAGTAGAAACGGAGTGGTTTTTAGTCAGTAAGGGACAGTCCCTCTCGCCTCACCCGAGCGGGAGATGATGATGATTTTCCCCCTCAGAACAAAAGGTAAAAGACTTTTCCTAAAATGTTATTGAATCGATCTAAGTTTACCCACGGAACTTGGGTTAGGTATCTTGCTCAATCTTTTGTTAAAACTGAGGACATTGTCTCACATTTAAGTAGGTGAGTACATACTTATATTTTTCTGAAAATTACTAATACAAGATTGATTGATTGAAAATAATAAGTTATTTCAGTTGAAGTGAGGACTTCCAAGTTCGTTCTTATTTACAGATTTAAGTGATTTAGAATAACCATCTCATTTCGTCATGTACTAGGTATTCAAGTTTAAAATTAATTAGACGTGCATGAAATTAAAGTTAAAACAGCGTGAACTGTAAAATTAATTGTTTGAATGAAATATATCTGAATTAGATATACTAAGCGGTGCGTGCTTATATTAATTCGCTAGAGGGCAATGACCCGCCTATCTCACCGCAATTTGTTAAGCTTCAAGATTTTCTAGTCGCTGCTATGAATATTCAGGTTTCAGAACGGAAGACTATAAAACATTCGCCAGTAATTTATTTAGGTACTTCGTATACATAACAGAGTTAATATAAAATCAGATTAATTTAATGTATTCAAAAGAATGATGTTTTCGTACTTATTTACTTTTTATTACAAATTAGCGTTTTCCTAAATGAATAATTGATATCTTTAGTAACAACTTTCTCTCATTCATTCCAATGGCAATTTTATATTTTTGATAAGACGTCATAAGTCATAACATTTCTTTTTTTTCCCTCTTTGGCAACCGAGTCTCCAAAAGTCATAACATGGATGTGCCGTTCGTTCATAAAGATCCGGATTCCCGCGGACTGTTTAGGTTTCGGTAACCACTGCTACTAACCAAACCTCAAACTATCTATTGATTTATTAATACTTTACACGTTTTTGTTCGAATAATTTATCATTACATTGATTTAGTACTTACCGGAATGAACGCTGAACCACAAACAAAGCTAGGGAGGATAACGGACGTGTAATTATAATTTAACAATAACAGTGGCTTCATGAAGTATAATCGTATAACTATTAGCTGTTGACTATATTATAGATATACAAGCCTATACAGGAATATACTGATGAGGAAAATATCAGTATTATTATACTATGTTTTCTGTAAATACTTATATGATGACAAATTAAAACCGACTAACATTTATCCTCCTTTAAACCAGGGTGTTATGTTTTTGTTTAATAAATAGTAAACAAGTTAAAATGAAAAAAATACGAGACAGAAAATATATTTTAAAACCTAGATATTATAACTGACAAATAATAAGTTGCGTTTCACCAGTCAGTCCTTGTAGAAATCTGCATATTTCCTTGACAAATTGTAGATTGAAATAAAGATTATGTTGTTAGCAGGAGGAAATCAAACGAATAAGCATAATAGCAATAATAGTTTAAAAAATAATAAACGACTTTTTTGTTGGAAATCATCTTGTTACGTATCGGTGCCGACACATGTACCTACACTGTGATCAACGCCGTGCCACGAGGAGCATATCTGCTGAATCAGGACGTTAGACCAACTTTGATGCAACGAAGTATTGCAACACCTAAACTGCTGAGTCGTCTCCTCATGTCACCGCCTCGTGCCCAACTGCGAATCGTTGCATCATCAATCACCCCACTAAATTTAACCTCAATAGGATTTATTGAAAACCTTCTTTCGAAATAATTTTAAGAGAAGAAGTTAGTGTTGTTCTAACATCGAACGCATTCGCACTTAGGTTAGTTAGATTTTAGGAGTTACCATGTAATTTTAATTATAATAAACTTAGTTTAATGATTATAGTTTTCATTTGCACCCTCTGTCGGTGGCAGAAACATAACTGGCGCAGTCGGTAGGATATTCGCGGGCCGGTTCGCGAGCGCGTTAAAATTATCTATTATCGATATTTGTGATCGCGAGCTACCCGGGTCGCTATCAAGCACCGTACGAATATCAAGAATCTACGTGAAGCCACAGCAGAGGATATCCAGACATTGATATGGCAAATGGAATCAAGAAATCAAAAAGTAGAAGATATTAAGGAAAAGAGAATAATATACATTAATACAACTTTAAATAAGAAAATTTCTTATGTGGAGTAACTACCCCGCTGCACTCCAGCGCGACATCGGGATATCCACCTCCTCCAGGGCAACCAGGAGCAAGTGGTAACGATACATGTGAGCGAGGCCCAAATCATTCGCATAATTACGCGGTGGCCCCTCTTCGTCGCCCACAATGTACCCGTATTCGGGCAGTGGACCACCCAGGAAGGCACCCACAGGTTGGAAGACCACCGCGCGCACGCATGTTCCGTCGTCGTAATGGACTACACCATCAATGGTCAGTAAGGACATCATGATTTCCTCACCATGAGCCTGGCCATAAAGGCGCACTGCCGGACCTGTTTTGCACTTGGACCGAAGTTTATACTCCATATTGAGGAAAAATTATATAATTACCGAAAAAAAAGCGAAATCTATAGCGCCGGCACTACAGCAATAACTAATGAACGACTAAGTAATGAACAAAGGAATAAAACTTTACCTTGAAGAGGGATCGAATATCTACACTACAGGCAAAAATGTTCGTCATCGAAGTTGCACATAAGCAATTGGTCAGCTAAAATTTATCGCTACTATCGGAAATGTGTATTTCAATTGATAAAATTTTGTCTGACAGGAACACCCGTTCTCCATCCTATCTGTAAAATCGAGAGAGAAATCGAAGAACTCAAAAGGACAAACCACGGAATAGCGATCAGCACTATTCTCAACGTTAGTCTTCAAATAGTTGCTGTTCTGAGGGTGGAGATGTTACGTATCGGTGCCGACACATGTACCTACACCGTGATCAACGCCGTGCCACGAGGAGCATATCTGCTGAACCAGGACGTTAGACCAACTTTGATGCAACGAAGTATTGCAACACCTAAACTGCTGAGTCGTCTCCTCATGTCACCGCCTCGTGCCCAACTGCGAATCGTTGCATCATCAATCACCCCACTAAATTTAACCTCAATAGGATTTATTGAAAACCTTCTTACGAAATAATTTTAAGAGAAGAAATCAGTGTCGTTCTAATATCGAACGCATTCGCTCGTAGGTTAGTTAGACTTTAGGAATTATCATGTAATTTTAATGATAATAAATTTAGTAAAATGATCATAGTTTCCATTTGCACCCTCTGTCGGTGGCAGAAACATAACTATCTCGTGGTTTGTTTTCGTTGTTGTTGTTTGTTTGTTGATGTTTTAGTTCGGATTTGGAGTATCTGATTTTATAGCATCATAAGAGGACATTGAGTCCATACGGCAGCTAAGTAATATTTATAATAATATATCTAATAATATAAATGTCCTCTAGTTTGTAATACAACTTACGAATTACCTAACAGAATTTGTATTTGTTTAAAAGAAGAACAAATAAAGACATATGTTAGTATTTTCGAAGCTCAAACGAACACAGCAAACAAAAGCAAAAATATACACTAGACTGAAAGGTTAAACGTTTTCGCCTACGTGCTCGACCAATCAGTAACTAAGTACTAACGTAAACAAACGCAAGATTACACGACTCGCCTTGTAAAGAAGAGTACCCAAATAAGCAATAGACGTGGGCACTATTTCCATTGGCCAAGATTGATGAAACTATTTAAAGGCAAATACTATTTTATTAGGTATGCAAAAGATCAAATTTCACAAAAGGAGATCATGTTATTCTTAACTTAGTAGGTGTGATCGATATTTAATTTTGTAGAATTGTCTAAGTTGTTTTAGTGAAAATATTTTGTTTGATTGATTTGTTTTAGGGAAAATTACGTAAATACATAGTTAGTTTTTAAACATGGAAGAGGAAAGATACATATTTTGTATTACCTACACTTTCATCGTTTTATTACATATGTTCGACATGTTACATATGTGCCCCCCGTAGAGATGAAGGTATTTATAGAGCGTTGAAAACACGCAAATCGAAAATATAATTTTCTTTACTTTTTGTACTAATTATTGTTTACCAATAGGAAAGGTATTAGATATGTACATATTTTACTTGTATAATTAAAGTTGTTCAGTTAAGGTGTTAATCTACTTTCGTGACCTCCAAAAATTCGGTAAGTATGTACAACCTAGTGATGGACGCTGCGTCATAGATTCGGAATAAGAACGGCGCATATCGGTGTCCGATAGACTTTTTGTCTATTCATCGTGAGATGTGCCGATTATTTACTTTTCCATGACGAACCGTTAAACATTTGAACTGGATTGCCCTTTTTTATACAGCCTACTTGAAGGCTAAATCCCAAAATCCACTACCTACAAAGAATGCGTTGGATTGGTGAGCGGTGACATCATCGTCTAATAATGCTAATCTTTGACTTGACTTTGGATTAACAATTTACAATACCTTCGCTTAAGGGTGAAGTTAAAATTCTATTAAAACCGAGATTTCCAAATACATACATAAAAATGTTTCTACCTATAAGTCATATAACATACAGTGTAGTTATTATTTTATTGTTAACAGGAAATAATAAAATACATACATTTACCATAAAATCACCTAAGCTTATTTATTTGTTAATTGCTAATTTCTGGGAGAAGTTTTAATCGAAAAAGCAATTAACGCACATTTTATGTTTATCTAGGTAATTTTATCATAAGGATAATTTATAATTTTAATAACATCGTTATCCGTTCAAGATATGAAGAACACTTCGCGTCTAGCTTATCAACAAAAACGGTTCTTGAAGCTAATTTGAAGAATAACGAAACCTAATTCGTACTCCCGCCAAGTTTAACAGTCGGCTGGCTCGCCCAAAAAAAATGTAAGCAAAAAACTGGCCCAGACAACTGTGAACAATGTACTAAAATTAGATAAGACAGAGAGGAGAGGACTTCCGAATCGCGTCATGCAGTGTCTTAGTGTCTTTGGCCTCCAGACCCTGACTTACGTCCGTTACGATTTAAATTCAAAGCGCCAACGGAATGGATTTGGTTAACGGATGCCGATCGATGCGTGGCTAGGCTACTATTGTTTCATTATAAACTGTTTGATTGAATTGTATTGTGTTTGTGACAGTCGGCCAATTCTTGAGGTATTGTCACTGTTTTGGACGTGGCCTTTTGCTGGTGACTTAACGACGCAGCCAAGTTCTTAACTGTTCATGAAGGAGTGCTGTGACCATTGGTATTAATAGGTCTTTTGTCCCTTCAGACGTCATGTTTTATATTTTCTGAAACCAACCACCTACGTTTTCTGCCCACAGTGATTGATATCCTTACATAATCAGTAGACCACGTCATTTTAATGTTTGTTATTAATTGCTGAACAATTTGTTCCATTGTTATCAAATGTTTAACTCGAGTAACTACACGTTCGGTTTGTTATTAGAAGATTTCTGTGTAATCAAATTTTAAGGAAATATTAACACTCAGTTCAATAAAACTCGGTTAATAGCTTACAGAAAATTGTCCTCGTATCGAAGCACGTCGTGATAAAATTTATTGAAAATTGATTAATTGTACTGAAATTATGATATTTACAATGAATTGTTTAATCGATTTAATGATTCACGTAAAGTTATTTAGATAAAACATGGCGTGCGTTGAAATGTGACTAGTACTTTAAATTTATTTGAATCTTTAATTTAAATTATATCAGAAAAATAACTCATTATTTTAAATAAATTAATGAATAGGTTAAAACAAAAAATATCTCTCTGTAAGGTAAACCAACTTCAGGATTTTATAAAAACATTACCGATATAAAAACTTCTGTATCTCAATGGGGCGGTTATTATACTAAATATATATTTTTATCATGACTAACGGAAAGGAGCAGCATCCTGGTTCTGGCACATCGCACAATAATAACATTTTTATTGGTGTACAAAAGACAAAATAGTGTTTCAGTACGTGATAACATGATAACATGACTTAGTGTGTAGGTACTAAGTAATTTTCTCATGTTGTCTATAGTAAAAACAATCGAAATAAGAAGTAGTATCAGTGGTACATTATACCTACTAGGTTCCTACCTATTTTTTATTTATTATTCCGCTTGTGTAGCTATGACCTTGATTGGTGTCAAGACGTTTAAATTTCGAATGTTATGATATTATCAAGGCAGACGTCAATGGAATTACATCACCGAAATATCTTCGTGCACGTTTACTGAAAACAAAACATCACATTTATTTTTAGCAATTAACACGTTTACTACAACGAATATTACAAACGTGAAAAATAACATTTTTAGATATCTACTATGTCACCTAATATGTCATTGTATTATTCATTTTAATTTAACTAGTATAAACTTGTTTACCAAGTCTTATCCGTGTTATGACTTTCCTTCCTTTGATAGTCAGCAACGCACTTGAAATTGCGTTTTCGTGGAAACTGATTAGTATTTAATTTACAACTTATTCTATGTTCACTTGTTTGTTTAACGTTACGTGTAAATTCTAGACCAATTAATTTTATCCATTTGTCCTACTTACCTAACAATAACATAGTAATTCTCTGTTGACTAATGACTATTGACCTTGAAGACTGTTACACCTTTTTGCAAAAATCAATAGCAATCGGGGAGAAATACGATCTTCTATTAAAAACTAGCGAAACTGCTAACAAAATGCTTGGTATTTTAATCAACAATCAACAGAGTTTTTATGCGTGAAATGATATATAGTGGACTTTTTTTCGCGACAATAAACGTCTCAATTGCACGCTATTACTGGTCTTTAGGCCAATACTGCGTGCATTTACTAATTAACCTACATTGGACGCGTTGAATGAACATTTTAAATATTTGACTTTGGAACGCACTTTCCTCATAAGAGAGATTAGTAGCATATATAAATCGAATTAGCTAGAAAGATATAAGAGATAGTGTTTTTCCCATGATATCTCGCAGGAGTTGCAGGCGTCCAAAGAGATCTTATTGTATTTTTTTTTAAATAAGTATGTACGTAGGTCATGGAGGGTGGAGCTCTGCGAAAAATAATGTTATTATCGAATCTGTTTAAATTAAATCTATATTGTCGACACTTCGACACTAACATGTCATGGTTAAGGCATGGAGAAAGAAAGTGTAGCTGTTACTTACAGAAACGTTATTTCATTTCAGACAATTCGATTGAATGATTCATCAAATCCCTGTCTTGCACATGAACTGGTCCCATTTCGCGGCAGACTTGGGACATGAATATGTATCCATCAGTTCCTACTAACTAATACAATGACTTATTTGTACATGTCACACATGTCACAATCTAGATAATCCACACGTCTAGAGTTTTTTTTTTGTTTTTAGCTGAAAATTGTCGTGGATAAGTGTGTGATTATGAAATTATAATCTCCAAAACAAGATTAAGTTTAGATAGCCTGTATGTTAGTGACGGATAAATGTGTACGTATACATTGCAGTAAATCCGTTCTTTTTAACAAATACGACAAATGTTTGTAATTTGTTTTTTTTGTTTCGCCCTCATTTACCCCCTTACGAGTAAAAAGTAGTTACTTAGTTACCTCCGTTGTGTTTCGTACATGAAATCAGAATAATAAAGATTTTACGTAATAATAGAGGTAGAGAATTTGACGTTCCATCGAAAGTATCACAATTACAATTCCCACTTCTAGTAGGCCTGTGAATGAACGATGAAGAGATATCTTATTATAACACTATATACAATATAACAAAGTAATAATAATTGTTAGAACACACGCTATCACAATGCGTGTGACAAAAAAAATACATTTATTTCCGTCAATTTACACAATACTTGCAACATTGTGGGAAGTTCAGTCTGATTATCAAAGTTTGCTAACAATATTCATATCTCATTAATGAATGGGCTCGAGAAAGTGAGGAGACTGTGTATGAATAGAGAAAGTAATAGTAGGTACATAATGTGAACAGCTCACAACGGATCTCTAAGAAAGTAACGTCTTCGTACGGAAGCTTCGAATAAACGTACAATGATAATGTAAGTATTTCTTATGTTATTGATATGTCGAGTAAGTGGTCAAGTTACAACCAAGCAGAGCGATCTCAAGCCACTATAGCCACAGATTGAGGAGCTGCTCAATGTTGATTGGTGTAGTGGCTACTGGCTGGGCAACTGGCTACTGCGCAAGATATCGCGGAACCGATTCCCGCACAAAAGTTCACAAGACAGTATTTCATACTTTCATAGTCATCTTCAAATAGTTGTTCAGGACCTGGATGTGTATGAATATTTGTATGTTTGTAAACACACCAACGCTGCAGGAACAGCCCTAGTGTCCTTTCACATACACACTAAATTAAGGTAAGAGCTAATGGGATCAAAATGCAAGACTACACCTAAGTGTATTAGGTATTAGTACCTACTTATATGGTTCTCTATCTTTAAATCTGTAAGCACGTGGCATCGGTCTTAACTCTTAAGTAGGTTAGTCTCTTTTGTCAATGAATGAAAAAGATTCTTGTTAGCTCATTCAGCACCCACTATTTAGGTACATACTCAGTTAGTTGAGTGTGACAACTGTTTCTTTGAGAATAGTTAATGGATGCCTGGAAAGAGTTTTAAAAATTCCTAGTTAAGATTTCATCATACATACTTATGGTACCTACTTCTTCCTTATTAGGGTTTGAGCTGATGTACTATCAGCTCAAACCCTAATAAGGCTACTGCCTAATAGATATCATCTATTGATCAAATAATAGCAATATAAGTACTTTGGTTGACTTTGAGTAGGCAATTTGTCATGTATTGTATGCCGACGTTCGATACGCATTGGCCTAATATATAGGTTACGCTCCACAATTTCTCACGCCCGTTTTTCCTATACCAACAATAGACATTTTTTAGGCGTGGTGCAGACAGCACATACGCTACCATATAAGGCGAATACCACACGACATGCAGCAGAGCGGATAAAGCGGCGTTGCGTTCACGCGCCGATGCACCCGACGAGCACGCGACTTGCCGATTTCTGAGCGACATCACACCAAAATGTGATATTATACCGCACTCCGCACTAGCTAACGGTACAGCGCAGCGTTAATTTGATAATTTTACTGGTGGCTCTCTCTCGATTTAATTTAAGACAAGTTTATATCCGTGTGCGTTGCATTCGCGCGCACTTTCTGAAACAATTAATTAATAACATTCCAAAAGGTGAACGGAACCGGTGACAATATTTTCGTATCATATCATTTGTAATTTAAATGGAACCACGTAATACCTCGGAAGCTTACAACGTTACGACTGCGATAAGGAGTTACAACCGCCGTTGTTATTTAATAAAATTAAATATTCATGGCTGCAAATTCTGGGAACCCGACATTTCGCATGAAAATTAAGAATATTTTTTCTTATATTCATTTCCCCTGACGAAAACTTTTATCGAGTATATATATAACCTATACCTACTGGGTTAAAGTTCAATGACATTGATTTCAAAATGTAAAGTACTGTCGGTCTTATCACTTCTTTCAGATAGGAGATAGGAGTAGAATTACTAACTCTGACTTAGTTATTTTATTTTAGAAATTCTGTTAAAATCATAAATAGGTTCTTGTAGGTACCAACTTAACTTGAATGTATCAAATAGTCTGGTGCTGCGAATCTCCGACGTGTACCTGTGATGCAGCGGGAAACAATTATTAGGTACTAGGTAGCCAGTAAAAGTCGTAAGTATAAGAAAAAAATATGCTAAAAATTGGTGTTCCAAAATAACTAGGTATAGTGGTCTGTGTTTCCCGAATGGTATAACCTGGGTGTCTTCAAGGCCCGAGTGAATAGGTTGCTTATGGGTCGACGTGCTTCATCGTAGACCGTATCAGCGCTTACCAATGGGCGAGATAGTGGTCAAACGTAGGCCCATCAAATATAAAAAATATAACATTGGGTTTAGAAGAAACCCTCAGCAACGGTAACGCAATAAGTCTATTGTATAGACCTTGCAGTTACAGTTGCATGCTGTTCGTTCTATAAAAGTCGTAATAGGCTGCTGACAACGTTCATAAGTATTCCATTTATAACAAGTCTAATTAATCTGTGGTAATAACACAGACATCTGTTACGGACAACAACAACCTCGCGTTGTTCTCTTTAGCCATAAAAAGGCGGGAACACGACACCTCTTTGCGCGCCATGTTTGGCCAGAAATCGAGACGTTGTCGTTGAAGTCTTACCCTTATTTATTGATGGTTTAGCAACTTTTAAAACTTACCTAAGTACGATACAACCTATTCGTGGTTCATGTATTGAAGTTAATAATAAACGCGTATGTTGATTTGTCTCGAATTAAATAAATTCATTTATCACCTTTACTTTATATGTGCATTCACCCGAATGGGTAGACTCTGGGTATTGTTCTATGCTCTGGCTCTGAGACAAATTCAACTTGAATCTTTGGAAGAATTTGTACCACAAACGGATTCAACCTAAAAGGCTGAATGATTTTATGGGGTTAAAGAGACATTTTTTACAGTTGACAGTTGGTACTAAACTGACTAAACAGAGTAAGCAGGTAAAGTAGGTAGGTAACTAGGTACCTAGATAAGTAGGTGTCTACAAAGTATCGTACATACAGAAATATTAATAAAAACAGAAGTGCCATGGGGACGTGTCAGCGTACCGCGTCATTGGGCGCTTCGCCCTTTGCTGTTCTGTTAATGCTCGTCGGTTGTCATTGTCAATTTGTCAACCACGATCGTAAAACTAAGATATAATGCCGTCTGTGTGTTAGTTTTCTTCTTTACTATATCTATGGTCGTACAGAACTCTTACTTCTTATGACCAATGTATGATTATTTTGTCTAATGTAGGTAGTTCTACTAGTTCTATATTGTTAACCGTCTGCAGCTGACGTGTAGTCCCACAGACACCGCGAAATACAAAATCACGTGTTATACCGTCATTTTTCAAATACGAGCATCACTGCTGCGAGTACCTTACTGTATAGTGCTCGCTATACTTTAATTCTACAAAAATATTTGCTGTTGAAATGGTGTCTGGTATAATATACACCTCAGTTGAATTGTAACAATTTAACCACGTCAGTTGCAGAGGGATAATATAATATTTGTTAGACGTTCAAAAGTGCCTTCCTGATCTAATTGAAATAAATAATTCTGACTGTGACTATTACAGCTTGCTGTATTTTCACCCAACACCAGGAAGTTTTCCTGTGTAATTATTGGGTTCCTTTACAAACATAAAAAAGCCGTTTAACAAGTACCCATCACACCCAGAACCAGACCAACAATGTATGGACCACACAAAGAATTATTGCGTGCGCGAATCAGACCCGCGCCGCACCACGTTCCTATATCAGACGGTTACCTATGTTAATGTGTCGTCGTCCCATAATTTTTTTTCATATTTTTCACCAATTATGTTTGTGAGTCAATTACTATCTAATGAGGCTATAATAAAAAATAAGTACCTAATTTTTTTTTTGATCGGCATACAAGTATACTACTTTACGGCATTAGCGAGTTACCTATCGAGTCTGCGTGAAGTTTACGCAGACTGTAAGTACCTCGATAGTCCAGGTAAACTACGACCAACAGACGAGCCTGGAACCATTCAACCAACGAAGCAGCCTCCCTACTTTATTTTCATCTTCGAAAACTTTTCCCTGTTAAGGTCGGCGGGGCTTCGGCAATTCCTTCCACTTCGGAGTGAAATTCGTTATCGATGTCGTCAAGTCCCGAATGAACAGGTTGTTGATAGGTAGGCGTGCTCCAGCCTTCATCGTTGGCCACATCATCATGGCTTACCATCAGGCGAAAGGGCCACCCTTTCGCCTGATGGTAAAATGCCATCGTATTAAAAAACCTATATAAAAAAAAACGTAGCTTTTAGTACTTTTCATGGAGCGACTGCCTTCTGCTAGGAGCGATACCACATTCTTAGTTAGACTATCGACCAGTTTAACTTTTGTCTAGCTAAATGCTGTATCTATTTAGTATGTACAGATTTTGTTGGAACTTATAAGGAGGATGTGCAAACGGCGAGGTTCCTGATTGGCGCATGGCCTATTAGCGACATCTATTGCTTAAATACTTGTAACAAAGTGAAACTCTAAACAGAGGTGGTGCCATCTTTCGAGGAAATTACAAATGTATAATCCATTTCTTAATCCATTATATTTTCTCTACATAATTACCAAAAAATATGATATTATTATGTATAACAGAAAATAATAAAACAAATCTCTAATAGGTAACTCACAGTTAATAAATACGCTTTATACAATGGCATTGTATCAACAGCCCGTGATAAACCACCGCTGGACTATGAGCCGCATCTGCATAAAATTAAAAGTTACACTTTTTTATAAATTAAAACTAAGCTTTGTCTAATAATAAAAGCGATAAAAACATTACAAGTTTCATAGACTTGAAGTAACTAAACGCAACTTCATGTGACAATGGCTGAAAAAAATAAACAGCTGCATGCAGTGCTTTCCATGACCAATCCAGTTTCGCATTTGCAACACTGATTGAATACTATCTCTGTCACTCACATGACAAACTAGGTTAGAATATTTTAATAATCCTAAAGAGCATGCTTCATTTGTTAACTGTCAAAGCCGAATCTGAATTTGCATGTCCATCCATCTCTTTTATTCCTTGTTCTTTGTGAAATAAAAATTGTTCGTTTTCTATCCGACATATCGAATTTTACAAAGTTTAACGCAGAAATATAGGAACCAATGACTTTTGGGAGAATCGCCAACTTTAATTGGAATAATTGTATTGAAAGTAATGGGACTAACATAATTCGTAATATGACAGAAAATAGGTATGTTTACTTCATCAAGTATTTAAAATATAACCTTACATGATTATCCTTCCTAGTGAACCTATGCTTACTTAATGACTTATATTCTTTACAGAAAAAGGTCTCGCGAGGACGACTCGTGTGAATTTATGCCATTGTCAAAGAGGATAAACAATTTACATATCAATAACAATTTGAATACAGTTGTTCCTCAAGCACAGGATGCTAGTCATAGTCAAATTAATGGAATAAATACGGAAAATGGAATCTCATCACCAAGTTCTTCATCAGGCTCGGAACGAAGACCGAGCTATGACCCTGGAATGAACTCCACTCAAAGTAGTTATTATTATGACAATAAGCTTTTATTCGAATTACATTTAGAGAGAATACAGAGATGTGGCCAACAATTTCCATATTAATTATAGATTTAGTGGTATTGGTACCTGATTAAGTTTTGTGTATGATGTGTATTGTTTGTTACTTCTAGTATTAATTAGTACCTATTTAATAATTAATTAGTAATTATTGTAACTTTTTTTAATTAAAATTGTTGAAGCATGGTAACAATTTTAATTTTTTGCTATGGTATTCCACTATAAATGTCAGATCATGAATTTTTGACCAATCACGGTAAAGAGATAGTGCGCCACCTGGTGATATGTTTCGGACACTACGGAAACAGTATGGCGGACCCCATTTGTTGTAAATGGTAAAAGAAGGGGCGTCGTAGTTTATTTATTTGTTATTATTTAATTATGGAATTTATTTTGATCATGTCGATGTGAGATATTAAGTTACTGTGAAAACAAGAAAATTAATGTCTTAGGTAAGTTATAATATATAAATTATTGTTTACAATGTATGAAAATCCATGACCTTATTTTGGAAGCGGTATTCCGTAGTACCGTTAGAGGGGGCGCGTGGCCACATGAGCGCTCTCGAAAGAGTGCCGCAAGGGCCGCGTTCACGTTCAACCCCTCCTCTCGCGATTTTCCTGGCAGTGGAGGAAGGAGTCGGGAGCGGGAGTGATTTGGTGACGGCACATGGAGGGGATCCCGCATCATGGTGGGGATGCGACGCGTGATGGACGCATAGCCATAGCCACAATCGCAGCCGGTCAAAATGCCTGGTAGGGGTGAACAACCTTCGATTTCTGTCTGGTTTCGCCCACTAGCTTGCGGGGTTCCCTCATATTTGGAATAGAATTGTTCTTTATTTATTTGTAAATTTGTAATTGCGTAACTGAAGGGGTATCGGCCATATTTGTTGCGACTCCTTTGTGCGAACCGATGGTATAGTTTGAACCGTATTACAGTCTAATCCTATTCATCTTTTGTGAAAGTAGTATTATTTTTATTAAAGAATAAAAATATATGGTCAATGTATGAATGAATCCATGGTGTCAAACGAGTTGAAACTACCGATCCACGTATTTTGCGGTCAATGACCCAATATACTCCGTGTGACCTTATTTTAACTTTCTGTTGCCGAAATGTCCGCATACGGCTCTAACTTTCAAGGTAATATTATTACGATTAAATTGAGGATTTATTTTGTAAAACATGTGAAATATATAGGTAGTTAGTTAGCCAGATTATTACCCAACCAGTTTGCTTCCCACAACTAGTGAACCACAACCACACCTCAGTCTTGTGAAAGTACAGCAAAGAGAAAGTGAGCATCACGCTAGAGCTACATGTGCATACATACACGCCAATTGTCTGTCAGTATGTATAACAAACTCGTCGGTCGACTATCGGGCCTGCATAAAAAACTTTCTTTAACCCACTTTCTTATTAGTAGTTTGCGATCATCTTTCGCCTCTCACCGCGGCTGAATTAATTTTAGTGTAGTGCTGTGTTTGGTGGTCGGTAGAGGTATGTGCCCTACCATCGTCGTCCCAGAGTAGTCCCGTGCGCAGTGGCGCACCGCGGTGGTGGGACATTGGGACGTGGGGATATACGCGTTGCTATAGTGACTCAAGTGGGACAGTGAATTTTATTTTTATTTTTTCCCGCTTCGGCGGCGACGCGCGCAGGGTTCACAACAATGTGCGATATGCAGAAGATGCCCTCAAGAGAAGATGCCTCTTGGTATGCCGATGACTTCTTTTTGGACTATTTATTAACTTTCAAAATTGTATACTGGTTAAACGGTGGAAGCAGTGATGCAATTATTTGATTCTAATTTCTTGTGATAAGAAATAGTAAATTATTTTTGTAAATCTTTTTATAACTATGAACAGATTCTCCGAATAGAAATTCATCTGAATGAATGGTGTATCAAACAAAGTTGTGTAATACAAACAATTAAAATCATATGTATTACCTAAAAAACTTCCTACTTTCACTGAGATTACATAATTAATTTCACAAATAAGGAGTTGAAACAACTTTCCTAACAGTACTTGTCTTTAATGAGAATATTTATCTGTAACTTCATTCACATAAATTCTTGTGAAATATTTATCAGTTCATATTGTGGAAGCAAACTGTGCTTAGGATCTGAATATACAGGGATTTTTTTTTAAGGTTGCATATAATTACTACAGTTATAAACAACTAGCTACTTCCGCGTGGTTTCACCCGCTCTGCTCGGCGCCTATTGATTGTTGCGTTATGTTTTATAGCCTATCTCGATAAATGGGCTATCCAACACAAAAATAATTATTCTTATCGAACAAGTAGTGAGATTAGCGCATTCAAACAAACAAACAAACAAACTCTCCCGCTTTATATAACAGTAAGTATCAGTATTACAGTAAAACATTACAAAGAACAAAAATTAACTAAGTATCATCAAGAATTCCTTTTTATCTTTCTTTTTGAGGGGTGAATCATCTATTGTCTTCTCCCACCCTGGTGAGGTGAGAAGGGAGACTTCGAGCCGTAGTCTTCCACCCGTTAAGTCCTCCTCTATTCCATATCTGCATCAGCCCTATTGGGTCCGATCTGGTCTGATGGCTTCCTCTTCATCCTTTAGGTGTAGACTGTTGTAAAAGCTGCTGTAAAAGTTGTAAGAGACTGTCACTGTTACATAAATTGCGATACCCTTTACCCCAGCTATAAACCAGCATTTCCGTCATTCATAAATAACTTGTAACTGTCATAATCACCAAAACAAGGTCATTGGTATTCCCATGTTCTACTTGCTTGTTTGTTGCAACAGAAATAACTGTACACTGAATAATTATAACTGGAATGTATGCATCATAACACTTTATAAACCTGTACTTTTTCTATTTTAGTGTGTAATAAAAATTATTACTTAAATACTAGGCATTATTATTTTTATTTCTGAAAATCTTTGAGCACTATTTGTTAGACAACAGTAAATGAAAACAGTTAGCCTCCGTCTTACTGTTGGGGATTTGGATGTATCTTTACATCAGGATTCAGGACTATGCTTTCACAAAGATGCTTTTTGTAAAATCACTATCCCTTTAAGATTATGCAAAATATAACAAAATATAGTTAGGTTTTCTTTCCTATCCTAACTACAGTACTAGAAACATAACATAACACATAACATCACTCCTTTTTATCCCCGAAGGGCTAGGCAGAGGTGCACATTATGGCACTTAATGCCACTGTACAATGTAACACCCACTTTTCACTATTTATGTTACGAGTCCCATGTAATAAGGGGTGAGCCTATTGCCATATACCGGGCACATTTCCAGACTCCGTGCTACTATTGAGAATGTTTTAAAAACCCAGTAATACTTTGCCCGACCCGGGAATCGAACCCGAGACCCCTTGCCCGGCAGTCGCACTTGTGACCACTCGGCCAACGAGGCAGTACTAGAAAATGATTCCCAAATATGTCTAAAGGTATAATTTATATTTTCCAGTGAGGAGGACAGTGATATGAATTTTGCTACATTTACACCAGTGGGCACAACTGGTACCCACTTTATGACTACTAGTGGTCAGTTGCCGGTACAGAAGCTTCAGCAGAATGTCGCTAACAATGGTGCAGGCATGCCACAGGTAATCAATCGTTATACCCATGACTTTCATTCAGCCAGTTAAAGTACCTTCTTATCCACTGGATCACCTGGTTTTACAAGTGTTTATTTAACATTCAATATTTGTTGTGGGCAATGTTGTCCATAGTCGGTTTTTAAAAATTTGAAATTCTCAATGAGGTATGCAAATGCATAATTATTAGCAATACAATTACTATTCTATAAATAGTTCAAAGTTAGAAATAAACTGTAAAGTCATAAAAGGTATTTAGTTAGAGAAAATGTTTGTTTTCACTAAAAACAAACATGTAAACAAATTGATAAGTGTGTATTATGAGATAAAAGAAGCATAATAATGATAAAAAACGATTACAAAGCAAGTATTTTCCGTTTTCAATAATTTTGAAGTAGAAACTTTTACTATTGGAAAGCTCGGTATAAGATTTCAATGAATGAATGTGCAGATTATTGGAGGTGTAGTTTCTAATGTTAATATAATATCTTGCTCTTCACTTATCATACATATAAAGATGGTTTAGTAAGTATTTTGCACTGGAGAATAGTCTATAAATCTTATTATGCAATAAGTGAAAGTTGTAGAGCAAAACAGAGTTAGAAACTACACATTCATTAATGTTGCGTAAACTTGAACAAAAGATGTATTCTACTGTCTCAGGGGTGTAATCAATGCTTTACGTTGTTACAAATATTTAGAACCAAACACATAGCGCGTGGGTGCTAAATTAACGACTCGCATTTATTTTAGAATATAATGATGTCAGACAAATTCTACTAACTAATTTATTCTAGTTAGTACACACCATGTTGATATTGATTACCAATTTCTTAGAATATCATACTTATTTTGTTCACGGCTGTAATCTGAACTTACTAACATAATGACTATGTAATAAAGCGGACACTTATGTGACTTGGAAATTTTATTGATTTCTAAAGTTCAATCTTTTGGTCGTACGATAAATGTTTCCAGTTGTCTCATTGGTGAACTGCCTATTTTGTACCTACTAATCTTCTGTTCCACATTGTACAAAATATTGCTAAGGATGATGTGACCTGTACTGTAATCTCTTATTTTCAACTAGTCCATTAGTCATGCTTGTTCCGTCAAAAAGCCAGTGGAAACAGATGTGTTTCGCACTGCCATCCATAAAATATATATCATTCTTTGCTATATGCCCAGTGCTAATGGAATGAAAATGCTACATCATTAAATGCAAATAAAAAATAATATATGTTGCATTTATTTAAATTGTGTACTGTTTCATAGGTATGTGTTATGGGCGATGGTGGTGTGCAGTACATGCGTGCTTTAGACACCAGCTGTAACTTGCAAGCGACACCGCAACTCATTTCTGTGCCCGTTGCCTTGCCGGGAGCGAAGCCTGGTATGTATAGCTGTAAAAATGGAAATAATTTATTTAATATAACTATCAAGTTTCAAACGCATTGTGGTAATGATAGGTATGTTGAACAGATCATCAGACAATCATGAGACAAGCAATTATTTAAATTAATTCAAATTCGAAAGGAACTTATATGTTTTCCACGGGTAATTTGAAAATCAATTACCATTTTGATAAATACATTTTTTTTTTAAATTAAGCCCCATGATCCACAGTTATGTCCACCAAGCCGTATCGATCGAAAATTCCTAAGATTTTCTTCTCTTTATTGAATTTTAGGTGATCCTCAAGCAACAGTACAGATCCAGGTGCTGAGTCCAAATTTACTGCTACACCAGCCCAAATATCAGATGCAGATTCCCATTACATACGGAGACACCCAACAAGGTAAACAAACATGTAATACACTAATTAACTTTTCTAACAAAATTATGGTGGTGGAATGCATGCGGTAATGTATTAACCCTCTGCAACTGACGTGGTTAAATTGTTACAATTCAACTGAGGTGTATATTATACCAGACACCATTTCAACAGCAAATATTTTTGTAGAATTAAAGTATAGCGAACACTATACAGTAAGGCACTCGCAGCAGTGATGCTCGTATTTGAAAAATGACGGTATACACGTGATTTTGTATTTCGCGGTGTCTGTGGGACTACACGTCAGCTGCAGACGGTTAATTTGTGGTGCAATAGAGAATAGTGCCTCTAAGAAAGACCTGGACACTTGTGTGTGAGAGAACTGCCGAAAATGCTGATGAGAATAGAGCACAGCTTGAATATAACCCACCATTAACCCAAATACAGCAACTAACCAACTATACATTTAACATTTAAAGCATTATATTTCTTGCCTTTGGTAAGGGGAATATTGCTTGGGCTGCTATTTCAGTATTCATAATTCGCTTTGTAAATGTCATGTTCATTGAAGAAAGTTTGTATATTTTAATTGTTCTGCAGTGATGACTGTTGAAGCTGGAGGTATCCAGTTAGTCGGACAGGGCAGCTCAGGGGAAGGTAAGCACTTTGTAAATTAAGCTATCATAAGACAAAATTATATAACGTTCATAACTATGGATTACTCGAATGGATATTCTCATAACATAATGATGTGAGTAAACTGTATGAGCATTATCTAATTTGTCTTGATGATGATTTTTTTATACATATTGTTTTTGTACAGCTTATACTTGTAGGTAATCATATAATTTTTGTGGTAGTACTTGAAAAGTACTATCTCCAACTATGTAGGTTAGTTAAGAATTCTTAGCAAATACAACTCTTTGGTTGGTTGGTAATTAATAGAATATTATGCCAGAATATAATTAGAATAATGTTTATATCAGTAAATATTACAATTTCGGTGTGTTCTGGACCTCACACTATGATTCCCTGAGCCGTGAGGTCCAGGCTTCCTAAAAAACAGCACAAAAATCATAAGGCTTCATTATAAATGTATATTGTGTATGTGTGACTGTGTATGTGTGTTTGTGCGTACGTGTATGTGTGTATCTGTTGTTTGTGCGTAGTAGGTTTGTACGTGTCGATATTTGAAAGTGTGAATATGTCACATAAGTTAATACCAATCAGTATTTTTAATGATTTTTGCTGTTGCTTAAAAAGTTTCAATCATGTTGTAATCCATGGTGAGAAGCCACCTTACCGTGTTTTTACATACATTTTTCATAATAAGCATTAATTTTTAAATAAATGTAAGACTGATAATAAAGCTGGAATATTTTCACACATTCAGGTACATTCAGGCTGCGACCAGGTGATACTGCTATTATATTATAATTTCAGTGTTCACTAATCATCACCGGAGCACTTGTGACGTCATAAACACATTAGCACTTGACAACTAACTAACGGCCGGTTTCAATTAGTTATATTAATCTGACGGTAGATTTAGCAAATAAGAGCTAGGCCCCACTTGTCCGTTGCACTACGTTGCGTCGCCGCAACAGAGCGACGCATTGTCCTCCCCACCAGATACCTCGACGCAGCGCATCACTCTTTCTCCACTTCGTCTCTTGTCCGTCAATCCGTTGAAACGCCGCGCTTGACAACGCATCGCAATAATGGGGCATGTCATCTATATCTAATAAAATCTAATAAAATCGTAGGAAAGTGAAAACTGTACATTGAACATTTTATTAAAAGAATACATGGGGTGTGATCTACCAGCGATACCTAAGCAAAAAATATGTCAAAACTCAATTTTTTCTTGAATTTTTGACTGTTTGTCTGTATATAAGTTCGGGCTAAACTCAAAAAGCACTACATGGATTTACTTTAAATTTTGCATGAATATTACTAACAGGTCAGGTCAACATATAGGCTACATATTATCACGCTATCACCTACAGGGGAGGACCTGGAATCACTATTCCACGCGGAAGAAGTCGTGGGCACAGTTAGTAAAAAATATATTATGGAAAACTACGCTGCAACGAAGCAACGCACAAATAGAGCCACGCTCTAAAGATCCCATTTGGACATCATGTCTCATTTTTTCCCTATGCTGCCGAAGCAGGCCTTTCGTAAGCAAATATCTATCCACGGGTTATGGATACTGGTTGTTCAATTCTAGGCAGGCAATAAAAAGGCACCATTGCGACGCGAAAGAAAGAAAATCGAAAATCTGTGTGTGATACAATTATGCAAATTTTGTTTATTTTGTTTACTAGATGTAGTATTGTGGATACAACTTATCGAGTCAAGTTCTGACTTAAATTACACACATTACTACCTCATCTCAATTATCACACCTACGGAAATGACGCACAACAATAGTAAAATATATTTTCAGAGCTTCATAAATTAATAAACTATTCTTTTGCCCTAGGTCTCCAAGTATTGACCACCTTACCTCAAGAGATGCAGTTGGTGCAACCATCACAGGAAAAAGATCATATAGCACAAAACATGCCTCAGGTGCGTTCATTTTTTAAGACAACAGTTCAATAACAGGTTCAAATAAGTGTTACACTGTGTAATCTACACCTTCGGAGATTAAAGGTCTTGCCATTATGTAATACTAGCGACTCGCCTCGGCTTCACACGCATGTATTGTACATTTATACACCGTCCTTAAGAATCATTCTATCTATTAAAAAACCGCATCAAAATCCGTTGCTTAGTTTTAAAGATCTAAGCATACATAAGGACATACAGACGGCGGATAGCGACTTTGTTTTATACTATGTAGTGACTGTCATGTAAACTTATAGAACTGTAATGTTTCAGGTATATATCACCCCGAACCAGCAGATCATCATCAATGGAGCCGACAAGGCGTTGAACAACAACACGACATCGGACAACCACAACCCGACAACCATCGTCATCAAGGAGGAGTGTGATGATGACGTAATTATACACTTTCCATTTATATTACCTTATTTTTTAACCGACTTTAAAAAAAATATCTGTATGTATATTGGTGCGCGATTATCTCGCGATTGGTTGAACCGTTTTTTAGCGGATTTCAGAAGATTCAGATTTTCACAATACCTACCCTACTTAATTAACCGACGTTTTTACGTTTCTAAAAGTATTAACTTAATACAAATGATTCCTTATTTTGCATACGTAAAGGTTCTTATTTGTCACATTAAAGTTCACACACACTTAACAAGCACAGCTCCAGCACGACATTTTTTGCTTTGTTATTCTATTATTATTATTATATGTATAATATTATAAGTCACGGGCAAGTGCTGAAAATCAGCGCCGCGACTCGAGCACACTCGTGTCACGGCATTTAACAGTGAGCTCTGGCCTTTTTGCGCCGTCTTTGCTATATTGTTTTATATTTTTTTTTGTGTTATTGTACCTTGTGACGGTGCAAATAAACGATTTTTCTTTCTTTTCTTCTTTCTTCTTTCTTTGGAAACAATACAAAAAGGGTGTTAATGCGTTTTTGGCGCGCAATCGGCGCGCTTACAACCTTTTTACATTGACGTTATGACATATGTGATATGGTAGGTATAAAATGTAATGTTCAAAGGATTATGGTCGCATCTGCGCATTGGATGTTGAACAAGAGCGTTGATATATATGTCATTTAAAAGAGAATGATCTGTATTTTATTTCTCAGATTAGCTAGCTCGCCGGACAACGGAGATAAGAGCCCACAAAAATGTAAAAAATCTTATGATTCCCGAAGCCAACAAAACGATTACGTAGGGTTAAAACTCTTAAATAGATAAAAGTTAAGACCAAACTTCATAAGAATGAGAGCAAATCTTTTATAACATAGAATAACATCATGCCCTTTCAATGGTCGAGTAGAGATATACATTATGTACTGAAAGTAATAACTACTTTTATTAGTTATGGATCCCGTATATTTGGAATGAGTTGCCTTATGGCATCGAGCATTTCTTTCTTTATTGAAACAAAGAGTTTCCTTTTTCTTGTATAAAAGCACAATTTTTATAGATTGTCAGTATGCATATGTGAGCACCGTGTTAGACAAGAGATTTTTATTTTTATTTTAGTAAGGTTTGTAATTAGTATGTAGGTATAATGCGTCAAGCGTATCTTTGCATCGTTCTCACATATACCTACGTACAGTATTAGAATATGTATCAGAGACATTGGAGAAAATACTTTTTTAAAAAAGGTAACGAATGTAGTTTCTTGTTCGTTCTTCTCCATTCGACTCTACATTTTGGAATGCTAGCTAGCTAGCTAGCTAGCTTTGGAAAGCTAGCTTCACCTAGCTTCACTGACGGACTGCCTGACAGACTATTATTTATGTTGTATTTGTTGACGTTTCAAAAGTACCAAATTATGGTTTAATTGAAATAAATGCTTGACTTTGACTTTGAGTCTGTGACCATAACCAGAGTACAGTTGAAGACTCTGGAGTATTGATAACACACATAGAAAACGTAAAAAAAACGTTGTTGGTCAGTCCGGGTGTCGAACGCAAAATCTCGGCTCTCCTTAATGTCAGTGAACTTAGCTGATCATTGTCCAGCAGATCAAAAATAAATGAGAGTTCTCATTGCATGCAGCTGAGTTCTATAGTTCCTGACACCTTTTAGAAATAGTTCCGGCGTTTTTACCTTAAAAAAAGACAATTAAAAAAATGATCTGCCAACTTCCGGCAGCAGATCAATTTCTAGCAGATCATAAATAAACGTCAGTTCTTACTACATATAAGTTAGTTCTACAGTTCCTGATAATTTTTAGAAATAGTTCTGGCGATTTAACCTTAAAAAATTCAATTGAAAAAAAAATTCCAGCAGACCAATTTCAGCACTTCAAATGATATTGTAAAGGGCTACAACTGGCCCAATCCCTAGAATTCTTTTGTTTCTTACAGAGTGTATCAGAACTACAATTTGAAACTGTAATCGAGTCCAGAACTCCCTTTAATGTGCCAGCAGAGCATGTCTGAAAGTGCAAAAAATCGAAATTTATCAATTTCAGCACTTCAAATGATATTGCACAGGGCTAGAACGGTTCCAATCCCTAGAACTCTCTAGTTTCTTACAGACTTAAATCAGACCTACAACCTAAAACTCTAATTGAGTCCAGAACTCACGTTAAAGTGCCAGCAGAGCATGCCTGAAAGTGCAAAAAATCGAATTTTATCAATTTCAGCACTTCAAATGATATTGCACAGGGCTAGAACGGTTCCAAGCCCTAGAACTCTCTAGTTTCTTACAGACTTAAATCAGACCTACAACCTAAAACTCTAATTGAGTCCAGAACTCACGTTAAAGTGCCAGCAGAGCATGTCTGAAAGTGCAAAAAATCGAATTTTATCAATTTCAGTACTTCAAATGATATTGCACAGGGCTAGAACGGTTCCAATCTCTAGAACTCTCTAGTTTCTTACAGACTTAAATCAGACCTACAACCTAAAACTCTAATTGAGTCCAGAACTCACGTTAAAGTGCCAGCAGAGCATGTCTGAAAGTGCAAAAAATCGAATATTATCAATTTCAGCACTTCAAATGATACTGAAAAGGGCTAGAACTGTTCCCATCCCTAAAACTCTTTTGTTTCTCATAGATCCGCATTAGAACTATAATCTAAAACTCCATTTGAGTCCAGAACTCCCTTAAAAAAGCCAACAGAACATGCCTGTAAGTGCAAAGAATCGAAATTTATCAATTTCAGCAGTTCAAATGATATTGTATAGGGCTAGAACTGTTCGCATCCGTAGAACTCTCTTGTTTGTCATAGATTCGCATTAGAACTACAATTTAAAACTCTAATTGAGTCCAGAACTCCCTTTAAAGTGCTAGCAGAGCATGCCTGAAAGTGCAAAAAGTCGAAATTTACCAATTTCAACACTTCAAATGATATTGTATAGGGCTATAACTGTTCCCATTTCTAGAACTCTCTAGTTATTCAAAGACTCCTATTAGAACTACAATTTGAAATCTATTTGAGTTCAGAACTACCTTTAAAGTGCCAGCAGAGCATGCCTGAAAGTGCAAAAAGTCGAAATTTACAAATTTCAACACTTCAAATGATATTGTATAGGGCTATAACTGTTCCCATTTCTAGAACTCTCTAGTTATTCAAAGACTCGTATTAGAACTACAATTTAAAACTCTATTTGAGTTCAGAACTACCTTTAAAGTGCCAGCAGAGCATGTCTGAAAGTGCAAAAAATCGAATATTATCAATTTCAGCACTTCAAATGATACTGAAAAGGGCTAGAACTGTTCCCATCCCTAGAACTCTTTTGTTTCTCATAGATCCGCATTAGTAATATAATATAAAACTCCATTTGAGTCCAGAACTCCCTTAAAAAAGCCAGCAGAGCATGCCTGTAAGTGCAAAAAATCGAAATTTATCAATTTCAGCAGTTCAAATGATATTGTATAGGGCTAGAACTGTTCGCATCCGTAGAACTCTCTTGTTTGTCATAGATTCGCATTAGAACTACAATTTAAAACTCTAATTGAGTCCAGAACTCCCTTTAAAGTGCTAGCAGAGCATGCCTGAAAGTGCAAAAAGTCGAAATTTACCAATTTCAGCACTTCAAATGATACTGAAAAGGGCTAGAACTGTTCCCATCCCTAGAACTCTTTTGTTTCTCATAGATCCGCATTAGTAATATAATATAAAACTCCATTTGAGTCCAGAACTCCCTTAAAAAAGCCAGCAGAGCATGCCTGTAAGTGCAAAAAATCGAAATTTATCAATTTCAGCAGTTCAAATGATATTGTATAGGGCTAGAACTGTTCGCATCCGTAGAACTCTCTTGTTTGTCATAGATTCGCATTAGAACTACAATTTAAAACTCTATTTGAGTTCAGAACTCCCTTTAAAGTGCCAGCAGAGCATGCCTGAAAGTGCAAAAAGTCGAAATTTATCAATTTCAGCAGTTCAAATGATATTGTATAGGGCTAGAACTGTTCGCATCCGTAGAACTCTCTTGTTTGTCATAGATTCGCATTAGAACTACAATTTAAAACTCTAATTGAGTCCAGAACTCCCTTTAAAGTGCTAGCAGAGCATGCCTGAAAGTGCAAAAAGTCGAAATTTACCAATTTCAGCAGTTCAAATGATATTGTATAGGGCTAGAACTGTTCGCATCCGTAGAACTCTCATGTTTGTCATAGATTCGCATTAGAACTACAATTTAAAACTCTAATTGAGTCCAGAACTCCCTTTAAAGTGCTAGCAGAGCATGCCTGAAAGTGCAAAAAGTCGAAATTTACCAATTTCAGCACTTCAAATGATATTGTATAGGGCTATAATTGTTCCCATTTCTAGAACTCTCTAGTTATTCAAAGACTCCTATTAGAACTACAATTTGAAATCTATTTGAGTTCAGAACTACCTTTAAAGTGCCAGCAGAGCATGCCTGAAAGTGCAAAAAGTCGAAATTTACAAATTTCAACACTTCAAATGATATTGTATAGGGCTATAACTGTTCCCATTTCTAGAACTCTCTAGTTATTCAAAGACTCCTATTAGAACTACAATTTGAAATCTATTTGAGTTCAGAACTACCTTTAAAGTGCCAGCAGAGCATGCCTGAAAGTGCAAAAAGTCGAAATTTACAAATTTCAGCACTTCAAATGATATTGTATAGGGCTATAATTGTTCCCATTTCTAGAACTCTCTAGTTATTCAAAGACTCCTATTAGAACTACAATTTGAAATCTATTTGAGTTCAGAACTACCTTTAAAGTGCCAGCAGAGCATGCCTGAAAGTGCAAAAATCGAAATTTATCAATTTCAGCACTTCAAATGATATTGCACAGGGCTAGAACGGTTCCAATCCCTAGCACTCTCTAGTTTCTTACAGACTTAAATCAGACCTACAACCTAAAACTCTAATTGAGTCCAGAACTCACGTTAAAGTGCCAGCAGAGCATGCCTGAAAGTGCAAAAAATCTAAATTTATCAATTTCAGCACTTCAAATGATATTGCACAGGGCTAGAACGGTTCCAATCCCTAGAACTCTCTAGTTTCTTACAGACTTAAATCAGACCTACAACCTAAAACTCTAATTGAGTCCAGAACTCACGTTAAAGTGCCAGCAGAGCATGCCTGAAAGTGCAAAAAATCGAATTTTATCAATTTCAGCACTTCAAATGATATTGCACAGGGCTAGAACGGTTCCAATCCCTAGAACTCTCTAGTTTCTTACAGACTTAAATCAGACCTACAACCTAAAACTCTAATTGAGTCCAGAACTCACGTTAAAGTGCCAGCAGAGCATGTCTGAAAGTGCAAAAAATCGAATATTATCAATTTCAGCACTTCAAATGATACTGAAAAGGGCTAGAACTGTTCCCATCCCTAGAACTCTTGTTTTTTACAGATCCATATCAGATCTACATAAAAAAACGATTATTATCAATTTCAGCACTTCAAATGATATTGTATAGGGCTATAACTGTTCCCATTCCTAAAACTCTCTTGTTATTCTTCTTGTTCTAGGGATCGGAACAGTTCTATATCATTTGAAGTGCTGAAATTGATAATATTCGATTTTTTGCACTTTCTGGCATGCTCTGCTGGCACTTTAAAGAGAGTTCTGGACTCGATTAGAGTTTCAAATTGTAGTTCTAATACGAATCTTTGAATAACAAGAGGGTTCTAGGAATGGGAACAGTTATAGCCCTATACAATATCATTTGAAGTGCTGAAATTGATAAATTTCGACTTTTTGCACTTTCAGGCATGCTCTGCTGGCACTTTAATGGTAGTTCTGAACTTAAATAGAGTTTTAAATTGTAGTTCTAATACGAGTCTTTGAATAACTAGAGAGTTCTAGAAATGGGAACAGTTATAGCCCTATACAATATCATTTGAAGTGTTGAAATTGGTAAATTTCGACTTTTTGCACTTTCAGGCATGCTCTGCTGGCACTTTAAAGGGAGTTCTGAACTCAAATAGAGTTTTAAATTGTAGTTCTAATGCGAATCTATGACAAACAAGAGAGTTCTACGGATGCGAACAGTTCTAGCCCTATACAATATCATTTGAACTGCTGAAATTGATAAATTTCGATTTTTGCACTTACAGGCATGCTCTGCTGGCTTTTTTAAGGGAGTTCTGGACTCAAATGGAGTTTTATATTATATTACTAATGCGGATCTATGAGAAACAAAAGAGTTCTAGGGATGGGAACAGTTCTAGCCCTTTTCAGTATCATTTGAAGTGCTGAAATTGATAATATTCGATTTTTTGCACTTTCAGACATGCTCTGCTGGCACTTTAAAGGTAGTTCTGAACTCAAATAGAGTTTTAAATTGTAGTTCTAATACGAGTCTTTGAATAACTAGAGAGTTCTAGAAATGGGAACAGTTATAGCCCTATACAATATCATTTGAAGTGTTGAAATTTGTAAATTTCGACTTTTTGCACTTTCAGGCATGCTCTGCTGGCACTTTAAAGGTAGTTCTGAACTCAAATAGATTTCAAATTGTAGTTCTAATAGGAGTCTTTGAATAACTAGAGAGTTCTAGAAATGGGAACAATTATAGCCCTATACAATATCATTTGAAGTGCTGAAATTGGTAAATTTCGACTTTTTGCACTTTCAGGCATGCTCTGCTGGCACTTTAACGTGAGTTCTGGACTCAATTAGAGTTTTAGGTTGTAGGTCTGATTTAAGTCTGTAAGAAACTAGAGAGTTCTAGGGATTGGAACCGTTCTAGCCCTGTGCAATATCATTTGAAGTGCTGAAATTGATAAATTTCGATTTTTTGCACTTACAGGCATGTTCTGTTGGCTTTTTTAAGGGAGTTCTGGACTCAAATGGAGTTTTAGATTATAGTTCTAATGCGGATCTATGAGAAACAAAAGAGTTTTAGGGATGGGAACAGTTCTAGCCCTTTTCAGTATCATTTGAAGTGCTGAAATTGATAATATTCGATTTTTTGCACTTTCAGACATGCTCTGCTGGCACTTTAACGTGAGTTCTGGACTCAATTAGAGTTTTAGGTTGTAGGTCTGATTTAAGTCTGTAAGAAACTAGAGAGTTCTAGAGATTGGAACCGTTCTAGCCCTGTGCAATATCATTTGAAGTACTGAAATTGATAAAATTCGATTTTTTGCACTTTCAGACATGCTCTGCTGGCACTTTAACGTGAGTTCTGGACTCAATTAGAGTTTTAGGTTGTAGGTCTGATTTAAGTCTGTAAGAAACTAGAGAGTTCTAGGGCTTGGAACCGTTCTAGCCCTGTGCAATATCATTTGAAGTGCTGAAATTGATAAAATTCGATTTTTTGCACTTTCAGGCATGCTCTGCTGGCACTTTAACGTGAGTTCTGGACTCAATTAGAGTTTTAGGTTGTAGGTCTGATTTAAGTCTGTAAGAAACTAGAGAGTTCTAGGGATTGAAACCGTTCTAGCCCTGTGCAATATCATTTGAAGTGCTGAAATTGATAAATTTCGATTTTTTGCACTTTCAGACATGCTCTGCTGGCACATTAAAGGGAGTTCTGGACTCGATTACAGTTTCAAATTGTAGTTCTGATACACTCTGTAAGAAACAAAAGAATTCTAGGGATTGGGCCAGTTGTAGCCCTTTACAATATCATTTGAAGTGCTGAAATTGGTCTGCTGGAATTTTTTTTTCAATTGAATTTTTTAAGGTTAAATCGCCAGAACTATTTCTAAAAATTATCAGGAACTGTAGAACTAACTTATATGTAGTAAGAACTGACGTTTATTTATGATCTGCTAGAAATTGATCTGCTGCCGGAAGTTGGCAGATCATTTTTTTAATTGTCTTTTTTTAAGGTAAAAACGCCGGAACTATTTCTAAAAGGTGTCAGGAACTATAGAACTCAGCTGCATGCAATGAGAACTCTCATTTATTTTTGATCTGCTGGACAATGATCAGCTAAGTTCACTGACATCTCTCCTTACACCTACTGACACTGAAACAATGAGGAAGTCTTAAACATTCCATATTTTCGCGTTTAACTTAAGAATTTTGAATTTTGAGGGTTTCGATGGTCTTTGGTTCCATTTTTGGGTCGTACTAGGCAGATAGAGTCTTTACCCAGTACCAACAAAGTCAGTTTTTGTATGTGGTGTATTAGTAATAAAATCGTTTTTATTTTTGTGTTTCTCATACATCTCTGTGTACACTTTCGAGGAATAAAAGGCGTGATGTTATGTTTAATATGTTAATTCAAGTATAACAACGATTATTGCATTAAAAAACTACAAGTACTAAATTAATTAACAAAATTAAGATTTTTATATCGTTAATTACCAACATTTGAAGAGTGATTGTCTCAACAACCCCATACTTTATGAAAATAAAATTTATACTCACATGATCTAGACATAGAATACTTATCAATAAATGACATTTCATTTCTGTTGGTTGAATGTCCAACTTTCATACTAAAGTGTTCATGATCCTTTAAATGACAAGTTAATTGCTGGGTTGGGGCCGGGTTGGATGGTGCCGGTTAAGTGTAACCTTAACAGTGAAATAAAGCAACTTTTTACTTAACACATCTTTAACTCTATTTACTTGCATATATAATATGCTCAAAAATGATTGTATTCAACCTTATCCTTTAATAATGAAAGATTATTTTTGTCCACACAGGAGAGTTCACAAGGCACAGAGATTGGAGAGACAATACAATGGCAATTAGATCCGAATCATCATCAGGATATTATTAAATATTTAAGAACATTGCCACCACAGGTTAGAAATCTACTTTCATTTTCAACACCTCGTTCTTCAATAGTATTGAAATATTATTGTTGACTGAAGTTACCTTGTTTATAAATATTTATTGATATTTTTATGGCAATGTTGTGTCCCTGTCAGACTTGCCAGAAACACACTTCAAATGTCTCTTTGGTTTTGTCATTTTTAATTTGTACAGTATCTCAGTAATTCGTATCTGTAATGTATATTTTTATTTTGGTAACAGTTCAACTAATACACGTCTCATTTGAACCTCATCTATTTAAATATCGTCGTTTTTTCAATTGGCAAGTAGTAAAGTTTCATTTTATATTTACAGCAAACGCAAGCTCTCCCAGAATCATTACAGCAATTCTTGCGGCTGAACCCAAATACCATAAAACAGGGAGAACCCATAGAGATTGAAGTGGAGAACGCCATTGTTCATAAGGAAGAACCAGTCGCCGAGGCTGTACTCAGCGAAGGTAAACTATACAAAATCGTTTATTAGCTAGTAACACACACAATGGTCCATCGTCACTCACACGCGATGACTACGAGCGACCAACCCGTAAGGTAATTTATTCACACCCCTCCGTAGCCCCGCGATTGACGACTGTACTCAGTACTCCATGTAGTTTTGTTGAATTACTTGAGTCTGGCTCATCATCACCACAATCTGTATATTACGTAACAATCCCCTCTTGGGACCACACATTGGCTGTTTTTTCAAAATTTATTTATGTGTTATCATAAAATGTTAATTAACATAACACCATGTTATGTATTTTAAAATATAAACTCACTAATTGGCATTAACGATTATCAAAATTTTATCTACATGGTTTCCCAAAGAAAAGGAGGTGATTATTATTTAGGAACAATAAGTCATTGAATGGGCCAAGAAGCAGGGATTGCATGCTGCGTAAGTAAATACAATTATTAACGTTGCTTTGAGATCGACTATTTGTTTTTACTAACCAGAACCCATGTACCAAAATAATATGGTGGTTTCAGGTAACTTTGCAGGCTCAAGCTCAGATAAGCGACTACATGAGCTAAAACTGCAATTAAACAAGGATGTCTGTAAGCATTCCCAAAAAAAGGTCGTTGCTGCAATAGCAAATTGTATAAACTATATACGGGAAACCCGGAAGAGACGAGACCGGGAGAAGGCTCAGAGACGTTTAAAAAACGCTTTACCGCATGATGATAGTGTGGTTATAATTCTAGACGATGACGAAGAGAAAAAACATATAAATGATGCAAATGTAAATGAAGGAAATAGTAGTGTGACTTGTAATGACAGTTCATCCGTACCTGTAAATGATAATCGTCTGGCAAACAACACAATCCGTTCAAGTAGTTTCGCACACGCTAGGGATCGTAGCGCAGCTCTAATTAGTCATCAAAGTCTTATAGGAATGAAAGTTCAACCCCAAATTGATTATTCTTCTTACGCAATAAACCCTGAACTAACTTCGACACACCATCAAAGCGAACCCATTGCGACATCGTCATATGACTGTAGAAAGCCGGAGCCTCGAATAACAAACGAATCGCCCCAGGAATATTTGCCACAGTATACATTTCAATCTCTTGTTGAATCTGCTCCTCAAAATATTGAACGGCCTATGGGCAGTACTATGGTACAACAACAATCAACGAATGCCCCCAATTACGTGAAACAAAGTGGGACTGGGAATATCCCATATACCGAAATGGTTATAAAAATATTGGACTTTCTAGAAAATAGTACTTGCTGTTCTTCTAGACTCTCAGAGGAACTTTTGGGAGTTCTGATGTCAGAGGTTCAATCTATAACTGATCCAAGAAGTGAATTGGAACTCAAAGAAAAATTACATAGAGTAATCGAGCGCATATCAAAAAATAATTCTTGTGAGAACGTTACGGAACAAATTTTCTCAGCACATTCTTCATCCCATGGAGGTGAAGTTTTAGAAAGCAACACATCAGTAAATCTATTAGTCCCGCAAAATCACATCGATAACACTATGTTAAATGAAGATGTTCCACACAAAATCACACCACAAAATGACCCAGATGTGGAAATAATAGAAGAATATTTTCTCGAAAATAAATCAAATCACGAAGAATTCGTACATGAAAACTGTGAAAGCCGGGAATCAAAAGAATATTTGTTGGCAAATATTGTTTCTGACAACAGGATGTTGCAAAATAAGGATCACGACGTCAATGAACTTATTGCAGATCAAAATAATAAAATAATGTTTAATCAAAGTCTTCATGTTTATGAAGCCGATTCAGTGATACATAACCAAAGTGAACCAACACTTCCTATTGAAACGGAAACACACAATTCACAAAATTTAAACATATCGCAAACTCCCGCACCTAGTGTTACTCCTAAAGGAAACCTTACAGACACTCTAGAATATGTAAATGAATCGGAAACTCGTGAGTCACACATGCCTTCAAAATGCGGGAATAATTTCAAATTGTTGATTGTAGGAGAATACGGATGTAAAAGTAGATCAGCATCCCGTGAAGCAAATATAGTCTGTAAACCAGAGTTAAAGTTAGAACATAAACTTAGTACTGAATCGGGGTACGAATCGAGTTCAAAGCATATAAGTAATTCGATTAAAAATGTTCATAAAAATATACCACCAAGTAATTATATTTCAGACCACACAAGGGTGTCTAATGATCAAGAAAAAGATAAAAAGTCCAATCAAGAAATACCAATATATGAAATTAGCTCCGATGATGATTCGGACTCCGAAATAAAGTATGTTGGAATTATAGAACTTAGTAAGACCGTTATGCCTAAGTTAGAAGAAACGATTGAACCACACAAACATAGCGACATTATTATAAAACAAGAAATTGAATGTTCGGAAAATGAGCAAATTAAAACCTTACCTGAAAAAATAGAACCTTCGGAAAATGAGCGATCTGTTACATTACCTGAAATTAAACAGAAGTCTGAAATAGTTTCTGATGACGATGTAATGAATATTGAACGTAATGTATCAAATATGACAAATTTTGAGAGTGATATTAAGAACGATTATGATAATTTACATACCATTGACCAAAAGCCTGAAATTGTTACTCCAAATAAGATGGCTGGATCTACTGAAAATATTGATGACATAGCTATGTTTTTAAGTACAATAGATTTACTTGATATACCACTACCACCCGGAAAACCGAAAACTGAAAATGAGCAACGTTACTCCACCTGGTTAAAACAAAGTGACCTTAATTTGAAACCTAATAATTTACAGCTTCAAATTATTGAACCATACAAAGACAGAGATGGTTCTAGCAGTCCTGTTGGACATTCCCCAAGAAGTAAAGATCTTGATAACGAAACCTCTCATAATGACCCTTTACAAATAAAACATAAAACTAACAACCGAAAGCAGACAAAGGGATATCAATCAAAAGTGAGCTCTAAAAATGCCAAAAATCAAAACGAAGAAAGAAGTCATAGTAAGACAGCTTTGTTGCCGAAATACGAACCATATAAAGATATCCGTGATTCACGAAATAAGACGAAAAAACTCACTGGACAGTCAATTAGACAGCCGTCAAAAAATCCACCAAAAAATAAAACGTTAGGATTAAAAATGAAATACAAAGACTGGGACCGCGTCGAAGAAAGTGAACCAAGACCTCACACCGATTTTCAGCAATCAAATGCAATATTTCCTTTACCCGGCCTAGTGAAAAAAACAACAGAAAAATTTGAAAAAGGTCCAGAAGAAGAAAACCAGCATCTGGTTAATGTTGGTTATGAAACAATGATATTCCAAAATGAAATCATACCAGAATCGGTTGATTATGTCCCCAGCCCAGGTTGTGAGGTCACTATTGATTCAAATGATTTCAGTGTAGACGATGACTTAGATAATATTGTGCAACTAGAACAAAGTGATCTTTTAACAAACGCAACACTTGAGACTACTCCTGTGGAACCAATGGCTGTGAATAAAGAATGTGATGATACTTACGAAAAAGATACGTCATGTTTAGAAGACGCGGGACATAAGGACATTGTTCAAAGTGTTAGTAATATAATTGAAAAAGAAAATAGTACAAATTATATAGAAAATTCGACCCTCTGTAATTCAACTGATTCAGATAATAATGATTTAGATAATATTTTGCAGCTCAAACAAAGTACCCTTTTGACAAACGCAATACTTGACAACATTTCAGTGGAACCCATAATTGGGCATAAAGAATCGGATAATATTTTTGAAAATGTAAAAAATCCAATTATTGAAATCAATACTTACGAAAAAAATACACGTGAAATAGTTACAGACGCAGGATATAAGCCCGATGTAAGTAATAAGAAGGTTCCGATTGAGAAAGAAAAACATTACGAAAATATAGAAAATAGGACCCGTAGTCCTAAAAATAACAAAGGTATTAAACATAGTATAAGCAAAAATTTAAAACAACCTAAAATTAACACAGACAATAACTCCGTCCCAATCAAAGATCAACAGGAAAATGTCACAGCCCAAACTACAGAAAAAAATAAAACGGGAGGTACCATATTTCTTGGAGATTATGTACCAGATCCACAGAAAAAGAATACCAAATCAAATAAACCTAGTAGTAATAAAAGTGCGAACTCACCTAAAAAAAGAAAACCTGTGAGAGTTCCTCAACTTAAAGGTATTAGAAAAATTTTAAATGAACGACGACTAAATAGGGGCATAGGGAAAATTAATACACGACAAGTGAAAAACAATCCACCAATCTGTCCAACATTACAGGAAAAATATAAAAATCACGACATCGACACGGAAGAGAGCAAAACTAAAGCAAAGCTAAATGAAATGCAAATTACACGAACTAAAGAGAAGAAGAAAACCGTTAATTTATTAGAACAGTGTGTGAAAAATGAACAGTATGTGGGGAATTATGAAAATAATAAAACGTCGGTATCAAAAGAGCTGCACCATAATTTAAATAATTCTTCATCGAAAATAGATGTAAATGATTCGCGTAGTAATAACTCTTTTCCGACATTGTGTGATGATAAACTTTTGATTAATAAAAAAGAATTAAAATGTACCGCACATTCTAATAAATCAATAATTCCTTTATTTGGCGATAATAATTCTTCACTACAACCAAATTCAGGCAATGACGCTTCTTCCTTACCAAAACCAAGTTCTTTACAGACATCAGATTTCCACGTTTATGGTTTACTAGATTCCCGTAATAATTCTTCAACAATGATAAATGATGAATCACTCAACAGTAACCCTAAAAATAATGACGTTACTGGTGAAAATAGAGGTCATGCAACAAACAAAGTACCAAAATTAAAAATATTGAAAGTCGATCGAGACGCATCTCACAACATGCGTTTGAGAAAACGAACCTTATCTACATACAAGTGTATCGAATGCCCTATACAAGAGGAACAAAAAGAAACTACTACAAAGAATGATAAGAAATTCAACAATAAAAACAAGCAGACGTCTTCAATACAAACTCGAAGTAGTACGATTAATTCTATTAAATTAAATGTGCAAAATAATAATAACACAAAACACCAAGATACAAAAAAGAAATTAAAAAGTAACGACAAAAATATAGCAAAGTCGAGTAACAAGAAGATGAAAAAACTAGATAAAATGCGAGTAACCAAACAAGCAGGATTAGGCACCTGCTCTTGTGTCCACAAATGTCCATTAAAACTGAATGCGTCCAAACAGCTTCACTTGCGTAAGACATTTTACAGATTAGGCAGTATTGAAAGACAATTATTGTTTATACGTAACTACCTTGAATTTTACTGGAAGATATCTACAGATCGTATGGAAAATAAAATGAATTATATTTTGCGATACACCTTACCGAATGTTGAAGGTAAAAAAGTTCGAGTTTGCAAAAAGATTTTCAAAGAAACATTATCGCTGTCGGATGGACGACTACACCAACTAGTTATAAAAATTATAAATAAGAAAAAAATGTTATTGGCTTCTCTAAACAGAAAGAAACGCTAAATGTAAACTGTTTTTATTGACTGGAATTATGTGCCAGTGTTAATGTTTTGAGAGCAAAGTCAATGAATTATCTATGGCGTGCAACGTCAATCGGCTGTTAAAATAAGCGCAAGACGTCTATGACTATTCTGGACTAATAGTGTAGTTTAACTTTGTGTTTAATATTACGTGTTTACGTGACAAAACTCCTCTGTCATGGGACTGCTGACATAATTGGTGGAAAGTGGTAAATTGTGTGTATGTGTGCACCTCTGCCGACCTTTTCGAGACATTGAAAGTAGGCTTGAGTAACTCCGGAGCGATTCGTTCCGATGAACTGCTCAAACACAGTGAACGAACTGAACTATTTCAGTACTGTGCGGAATTATCGTTCCACAGTTCACCGCTCCAGCTCCTGTATAGGTATATTATTTTACTCTGTCGTTCACCGGCTCATTATAATCCCGATACCCGCGTCTCTAGTCCAAGCCCGCGTCAGTGTGTGTAGGTAGGAGTAGGAACGAGAGCAGCGTTGCCACAAGGTTACTTTTGTAAACTGTTGGGTGATTTTTGAACTGCTTTGGTTACTTTTAGGTTACACGAATGAAAAGGTTACTTTAAATCTTTTACGTTTTTTTCAGAATTTTTAGAATTAAAATTAAAAAAAACAAAATTGTAAATAGGGTCGATTGAAAAATGGGTTTAATAATTCATACATGTGATTAGAGAAAACAAAAAAAAGAAACATAAAAAAATATTGTAAATAGAGTCGATTTTTAAAGTGAAAAGTAGGTTTATTAATTCATATGAGTCACTTTAATTGTCAGTCCTAAGCCTGAAAAAAGTATGAAGGGAAATCGAATCTATTTTATAACTGAATTTCATACGTGACGTATCTTATTGTTATAGTTCACAGTTTATGAACGAATAGCTAAACAAGTTCCAAATCCGGACTCGGTCGAAAACATGTCTATTCTACAGTTCATTTCGCTCCAGTAGTACTGACTGACCAGCCTACCAAATCAACTCCGGAGCGAAATGAACTTTGGAACGAGTTAGCGGAACGAGTTCACTTCACGGAACGAGATTTGATGAACTAAATCCATTAAGTGAACGACAATGCCCAAGTCTAATTGAAAGACGATATTGACATTTCTTGTGGAAAGCGAAATAGTATTGGCTAAGCGAATCGCTGTGCAGTATATATATCTATTAATATTGTAATTGTACCATAAATAAAAATACCTAGTTATAAGATTTTACAAAATCGAGTCTTTTGCGAATATATTTTCTTTCTTTTCACATACTGTGTTGTGCTGTGGTGGTTTGGGGCCTAATTTTACCATACAACATCGAAAACATTTTCATTGATGAATAATTTCTTTTCGTTTGTTCTCAATTGAGTCATGAAAGACAGACACTCTATTTTACAAGGCGCCGCTGCCATCTACATTTTAGATTATAAATTAGACTTACACTGTGTGATTAGTGACTAAGGGCGAACATGCCCCACAAATACGGAGGCTTCATACCTCCAAATATACAAACCTCGACCTACTAATGGTAATTTTAATGTCTATAATTCCATTATATCTTTTTGCCTCTGCCCGTCACCTATCCACTGCAACAACCGTGAAGTCCTTAAAAAGTATTTGATATTTTCTGCAGAAGACACTGCTTTGCAACTACGAAATGTACCAAAACAGTGTTCCTCTTCAGTATTGTATAAAAATTTATCAGTATTAGATTTACCAAAAATATGTAGTTTGTAAGTTTCAATTAAACTGTCAAACACCAAGCGGTCACCGGTGACCGCAACCTATTGTTCTATAATTGTGTCTACAAAACCGGTACTCGACGAGTTAAATGTCCAAGTATATTAGTACGATAGACGATAATGTAATTGCTGTATTTTATTGTAAATGTAAATAAGTTTGAAACTTGCTATGCAACTCATATTATATCCACTTAAAATTGAGTAGCCTTTCAGTATTCGGGCGTAAGTGTGTGTGTGTGTGTGTGTGTGTGTGTGTGTGTGTGTGTGTGTGTGTGTGTGTGTGTGTGTGTGTGTGTGTGTGTGTGTGTGTGTGTGTGTGTGTGTGTGTGTGTGTGTGTGTGTGTGTGTGTGTGCGTGCGTGCGTGCGTGCGTGCGTGCGTGCGTGCGTGCGTGCGTGCGTGCGTGCGTGCGTGTGTGTGCGCGTGCTTGCGTGCGTGTGTGTGTGGTGTGTGTGTGTGTGTTCTCTCAGGGCTGCATAATTTCTGATTACATTGCTGACAGGTTGACACTTTTTGTATGGAGTATACTTCAAGCTCTACTTGATCAGATATTGTGAACCAGGCCTATAGGATATGCTCGCACATTTTATATTTAAGTACCTATTTGGCGAAAGATGTGTGTGTACAATAATTATTAACTAGTGGCCCGCCCCTGCTTGGCACGGGTGGTAAGTCCCAACTTCCCCAGTGTTAGACATTTGTATTGTACTGTATAGTGTATATAGTATTCCGTGTATATAGTGATTCGCCACGGTATCGATAATGACTATTTTTCCGAGTGTTTTCTCTTAAAAACTTTCTTCAGACAATAAAAACACAAAAAAGTGAAGTGAAAACTGAAGCTAAATCAGCCCAGCCGTTCACGCGTGATACGATCACCAAGGGGAAATGGGATTAATATATGTATATATAAACTTATCAAAACTCAAGAGGGCCTACCCTGTTTTATGCTTTTATCAAAAAACATCTATAAGTTTCTGGTTTTTAAGAACCGAGATGCTTAGATTAGGTATTTAGGTTTGTTTAGACTTATTCAGGCTATTCAGGCTCAAAAGTTATGATTTTTTTTAGAAATACCCACAAAATACACTTTTCAGGGCAATTGCACGAAAATAACCAGAATGTAAAATTCTATCCATTTTCTTTTTTAATATTATTACATAATATTTACTAGTAAATGGGACCTTCTTTACTCCATAAGCACTTTGTTACAATTTTAAAGTGGTGGGTGAGCATTACTTCCAGTATCCCATTCCAACAGACCTTAAGCTTGTTTATGGATTCCTGTCGATTGTTTATTTAAGTCTATATTAGGCTTCTTTTTAGATGATGCCGTAGATATTCAATAGTTTGAAGACCCAGGTCTTATTGTAAGAGCTTTTTTTGTCGAATTGGTGGTTTACAAACAAGAATTACATTAATACCAAATGATGACCAACTTTTTATGAGAATTATCAGGTCTCTAGCTTACAAAGCGAATTCCACTTAAGACCATAAATATTGAAACCAAGGAAAACGTGGAACCAACCTTTGAATGCAAGTATTCATAAATCATTCATATTGTCTCAAAACTAATCTCCATCTGTAAATGCTGAATAACTTGACCAGTCTTTCATCTTTGAAGATTGAAGTCCTCCAGTATTCATGGCTCAATTCAAATGTTTGTGATCACCCCTTAAACAAGCTGCAAGGTGAGTTCTGGTGAGTTGGAGTTTAAAAAAAACATAACTTGAAACGTTAGGCATCTTCTCAGAATTGATTAAAATTGGTTGGATTTTCTAAGGCTCGGGCGGTCACGAAACGCTCCCTAATGTTCAAAAATCCTCATATACTGGTCATTTTAAGCAACTTTAGGGCTTGTTTCTGAATCTCTCAATAACACTTTCACACGTTTCAGTTACCTCCTCGCGATACACTATCACAAATTGCTACAACTCTATAAAACTCTCCCTCCTGAAGTAGAGCAACTGCCCTAGCGGCGATGTCCTTGACCAAAACACATTGAAAATCAGCTATAGCATTCACAATTAACAAACGACCCAAACAAAACTCTCATAACTAGCAACATTCAACGATTACTCTTACAGTCACACCATGAACACAAGACATAAAAATTCCTGCTTACCTACTTTAATAAAACGCTCAAAATTTTGTCTGGTACATTAGAAATTACTTTGAACATGTTAACTACACAATCAAATGCTTTATTTTAGTAATCAATACCTCTTTGAGTTATTTCAAGACAAAAAATACGATTTTTTTGTTGAAGGGCCCTATTTTGTTTCGACGAATTTATAATTAAAAATATAGATTAATTAATGTTAATGTCGGTCTATTTGTACACAATGCTTGAGAAATTCCAAATATTATGTTGCCATCTATGTATAATAAAACGTGTTTTATCTTGTGTATACATATCAGCTGATTTGTTATAATACCAATGAAGCTTTGTGAATATATTAACCTTTAGTCGCCTTCGCTGTATACGGCCTAAGAACATAACTCGTAAGACTAAGTTTAATGCATATTTTCTAAATAAGTAATTGTAAGTTTGATACTAAATTTAAGGCTGCTATTACATTGTCATAACATTACATGCAAAATTAGAAATGACTGCCATACTCAGACATTTAGGGCCGATTTTTTCAACGCTAGATAAATTTTTAATGAGGAATAACTTATCATATTTGACAATTCTTCCATACTAAAAACTGTCAAATGTTAACATTAATTCTTGACATTCGACAGTTTTTGACTTGATGATTGAAAAATCGACTCTTAATGATTGCTTAAACTATTCCTTAGTATAGATTTTGAACCAAAATTATTTAAAATAATCGGGATGATGACAGGGTATGAAAATTAAAAATATATTTAGTCCGTAAGTTAGGTAATGAAAAAATATTAGACACGTATTTTTTTTTTCATATAATAAAACAATACTTAGATAAAACGAATCAAAGTTTAGGAGTGTAGGAGTTTTAAATCAATATATCGTCGAAAGTATTCGTTTCTGTAAGAAAATAAAAATTACGTGTCTAATGATTTAAAATAATCTACCAGACGGACATTGAAATAAAAATTAAGCATCTACCCTATTTAAGGAGTGGTTTGAGTAACTATTAAATGAATTTGTGTATGATGATTAGTTTATATTTTATTTCTTTAAACTATGTATATCCCGTCCCTAGTCCTTCTAGTTTTAACTATGTATTTCGCTTCCATAGTCTGTCTATCCCCATGGGGACAGGCATGAGTTTATATATGTATGTATATCATAATTTTCGGAATTTAGTGTTCAACATATTTTTTACAACGAACCAAAGTGAAGTTATAATTATTTTTGCCTCAGAGTTAGTTGCCATAATATTGTAATTTATTGTGATATTATCATTTAATAGTTTTCCTTTTTGGAAATATTATAATACTTCGTAAAAGTTGGTTGACAATAACACGATTATAACGATGTGGTAGCAGTCAGTTGTATAATTGTAATTACTATTATGGTTTAGTTGTTTTCGGTGAGTCTCACTTTTGAGATGATAAGAGAAATGAAACGAGCTTGTGTTTTGAAAAACTATTTTCTTATTATAGATTTGAAATCCCTTTTATACAATTCTAAAATTGTACTAAATTATTTTATACTTATTTTTACTACTGTCTATGTGAATCATTTCCGCCTCATGTAGTTTGTACCTTCTTCTAGCAATAAGCACTTGATATTAACTTAATGTTTAAATGTCTAATAAATAATTGTTGTCATAAAATAATTAAAGTCAGTTTCGAGGTGTAAAGTTCTTTTATCTGCCTCATATTTGATTTAATCCCTGATTTATTTTTTATTTGTGTTTTACTAACTACTAAATTAAATATAATATGAAGCTCCATATAATTAAATGCATATCATTACTGCCATTGCTTCGCAATTTCATTGTCACAGCACATGACAAAACTATGTCATCAGATCATGTGATCCTCCATTAGTGGCAATGCGAAGTTATATCATGATCAATTAATTGAATAAAACTATAATAGTGAATTAACAGTTTCTATCCAATAAGTAGACTGATCTACTTACTTTATAAATAAAAATATGTCATCCGTAGGTGTGACTATAACAAAATAAAACACACACATCTTAGTTTTAAATTTATTTTTATTTTGATCGCTTTGTTTAAAAGTACGTAGAAATCAGCTATCCCCGTTTTCTCTTCCAGACGGCACTCTTAGAATACAGAGTAAAAAGAAGAAAAAATATAAGAAGAAACCGCCTAAACCTGCGAGGCCGAAACCTGGGTATATTGTGATCGCAACCTCTTTGGATGGGAGTCCTATATTCTGCTGCCCAGAATGTCAGATGGCGTACCCAGAGAAAGAACAACTGGAGATGCATCTCGTTGTTCATAAGATCGAAAGGCGGTTCATTTGTGGGATTTGTGGTGCTGGGTAAGCAAGACCCATATATTTGAACTATTTTCTTACCTCACATATTTTTTCGATTTTGGTATTCTCAACATCCCACGTATTGATTTATTTTTTCATACTCATAGTTTGACTATTTTCTTTTTTTTTTTAAATTTAGTTTAAAACGCAAGGAGCATCTAGAGCGGCATAAGCTCGGTCACAACCCAGAAAGACCGTTTGTGTGCGATGTGTGTCGCAAAGGATTCAAGCGGCGGGAACATCTCAATCTACACACCGTCATCCACTCTGGAGTCAAGACTGAAATGTGCACAGAGTGTGGGAAAGGTAACTAAAAATATCTATTCAATTACATTACCTATTTTAAGGCCAGTTAGCGGTCACCTTTGCTTAGTTACCTACATCTGGGGTCACTGAGAGTCATAGAAAATAAGTGGTAGTCGGTTTTAAAAACGTTTATTTGTCAGTGATACACATTAGTACATTTTATGTATAACTTACCTTTTTTTGGATATCTGAACTAGCAGTACAGGACCTAGTAGGAATTATATGTTGTCCAGAAGAAGTTACTAGTGAATTTATAAGTAGTGTTGTGCAGGAACACAATCTCCAGTAAAATTTCAACCTATTAGGAAATTACACATATAGAAGAAACGTACTTTGACTTAAATTTATGTTTATTTTTCAGGTTTCTACCGCAAGGATCACCTTCGCAAGCACACGCGGTCGCACGAGAGCAAGCGAGCGAGGGACGAGGCGGCCGCCGGGAACACTGGCGCCACGCAGGCACCCGTCCAGCCCGCGCCCGCCAACAATAATATCTTGCCGGAGATCACCATACATGTACGTACGAATAAGTTAACCAGTAAACTTATTAAGCGACTCTTACCTTCTTAGAAAACTATTTGTAAGCTGAACCTTTCCATGTTAAGAGAAAACTGTTGAGGGCAAATGGTTATGTAATTCCAGTCACCGTAAGAGCATAAAGTAATAAAAATCTGTTGAAGACACACCCTACTCAAATTTTAATAATCAGATTTATTAGTATGGTTTAATATATTGGTAATGTTTATATTACAGATACCGACCAGCTCGAATTCTCAGATCCCGGTGCAGATCAACATCCCCCAGCACGTGGTGACGTCGCTGAGCAGCCAGGCGGGCGCCGGCGCCCTGCAGGCCGGCAGCTCCCCGCAGGCCGGCAGCTCCCAGCAGGTCGGCGACACGCTGGACGCACTGCTGGCGCACCACTCCTGACCGCTCCACGCATCCCGCCGCACTCTAAACGTCACACAACCATCCCCCCATGAAGGGGTAAGGTCCATCCCCCCATGAAGGGGTAAGGTCCATCCCCCCATGAAGGGGTAAGGTCTATCCCCCATTGTCTTAATTAGTCTCCAATGTTCAGATCAAGGTTTATTTTCAATGCGCATATAATCAAAATACTTTAATTTTTCTCGCGTTCAATCTAAGTTCTGTCTAATGTGTGTTCACCTAAAATTTTGAAACGAAATAAGAAATCTGTTGCAATATGGATTTACCTTGTATTTACGATGTTGATAAATTGCACAAATTATGTAACTTAGACTGTTCGGGAATGCGGTTTCAGTATGAGTCGGCGTCCTTTCATTTATTCACTCATGCTTGACCTAGTTAACTGATTGAATAATTCATAGTTCGCCGCCGCATTCTCGTGTCTCGTTACTTGCTAAAGTGCGACGTCACTAGGGTTCGTTCTCAGGTCGTTGCATAGTTAACTTATGACAATAATTGTGACGACGGCTATGTACGCCTGCAAACCTGCCTATTGGAACGTGTTTGCTTTGTATGACACAGTTTCAAGGTGAGCTAACAAGTCCATATTGTCCTAGTTGAAACATATCACCACAGAATCTTTAGCAATATTTGATCTAAATTAAAATATTTGAGTGAATGTAAAATTATAAACAAAAGGCTATTATGATTGATGTTGATTGTGATTCGAATGGAGCCATCGTAATACATCAGTTACTTAATTATTACAGGGTAATTGAAATGTAAGCCCAAAAAATGTAACGCCGAATTAAAAGTTTGTAAAAAAAATAATTTAAATAAATTGAGGAACGTTGCGATGTTTGATATGAATCATTTCAGAGTAAATGGAATACATGGAAATTGTTAACGAGTCGTTTTAGACTTATGATGAATCGAATATTTGTTACAACATATTGTGATTCGTATGAAATACCACAATGATTCCAACGTACGTTGTCGTTTGTCGTGGCCTTGTAAGGTAATGAGCTCCATGAAGAGACTAGTTTACAAGTCGTCTGTGTAAAGACATGCGTTGTTCGTAAGGTATAAATTATATAGGATACAAGACGAAACTCTATCCATCGCGTCTTGATAAAGGTGATAAAGCTTGAAGCATAATGTTTGTAGATACATATCACGTAATGTATTGTAAATTTTTATTTTAATACTGAAATACCATGACATAACACTCTCATTCCGTTAAACGTTTGTACTTGCTGTTGAGCTTAAATCATTCGTGATTCCAGTTGCTAATTTGAGTCATCGATGTTTTATTACATTTTTGGGTAGAAATTGTTCAATGATATGTGCTGAAGGTATAATATCTGTAAACCAATAGATGTGACCTACCGTGTGAAATAAAATCATTTAAATGTGTAGTTTTAGACTTTTCTTCCACCTAAAAGATCAATTATGATCAATCAACTCAAATAGTATATAGTTTTATATTTAATCAAAACATTAAATATAGTTGACAGTAAATTTACATTGTAACAAATATGATGTTCTCAATAACCTGTAACTCTGGAAGTCTCGTTTGATTTATACATTATGAATCATTTGTAAATATCATTTTCACTGTGATATTTATACCATTACCCGCTTCCCATCGCATTCATACGTCATGTTCTTATTTTGTATACAAACTTTTTAATTTCCATCAAATTGTGATATTTATTTACGATTCGTGGATTGCTGTGCTAGGATTATATTGATTCAAATAAATAGTTATTGTCTTTGTAAAGATGATCCGTCCCCTTGTCGCAATAGTTACTCATTATATTGTCCTAAATTATGTAACATTGATAAATTAACTCTACCGGCCTATTTTTCCTAGCACAAGATAATTCAACGGATTTATGGAGCTGACTAAATTCATCGCAAGTGTGTGGGAGATTATTTACCCAAATAGTCAAATGATACTCAACTTTGTGTGTTTAGCACCTCGAAATTGGGTAAATATTCAGTATTTGGGAATCATGTTACATAGAAAAATTTATTTATAAAGCTTTCTAATATTAATTATCTTTATGACTTACCAGGTTTGTTTGGTTTTGTAGTAACATGATTTTCTATATTTATGTCAAGATAGTCGAAATTATGTCACACATTTGCGCAATTATTGCTATTACAAATTATGTTGAATTTATTAGACTTTCCACCACACGATATTAATATTGTCAGCTTTAATGTAGTTGTAAATTATTTTCCAATTATATTTTTGTACTTAGAATTAAGTTTTGTAATGCATCACTCCTTGTGACATGTTTTCTATGTCTTAGAATGCTTCTTTAGTGAATGTTAAGGTGCTCTTTAAACGTGAATTACGTTTCCAAATATTATTGCCATTCAAATGTATTTTACTAATATCGAATGATAAAAGTATAAAAGAACATCAGTTCCCTGTCATCAGTTCTGGTAGCTTAATACTATGTAATTCATAGAACCCAACTCTTTATTAATTTTTGATAAAGTCCTTATTTTGAAATAGTATTTTTAATTGTATTTTTGTACATTTTGTTGTTTTAAGTGTTTATTTAAATATCACGAGTAGTCTAGTTCGGTACTAAATCTCAAAATCATATTTAATTATTTTGTATAACTGTTTAGGCATATCGTATGTACTTCGGTCGAAAACTTTACTTCTTGTCTGTTATCATTTAAGATAACGTTAGCAGTTAACCAGTTTAGAAACGTATTTTTTTATTTGGTTTTATTGAAATTAGTTGCAAGTATTATAAAGTGTAGGAAATAGCGATAATACATATACCACTTGGGTCCGGAGTTTAAGTGTAAACTTTTGTATGAAACTTTATTTATTAAGAAAACATCGTAAGGATGATAAGATTAAACAAATAAAATCACTGATTTTTAAGTATTGTTTTTCATTTTCAACGTCGACGGACGGTGAATTTGTCCCAAAAATATAACAACAGAAAGAATCAAAAAAGCCTCAGAAAAAATTCTTACTCCAAAACACTTATTAGCCATTACCACTGAATTCTGAAATGTAAATCCCTGACCTTCCCCAATGTTATTTTGATTAAAATATGAACTCCGCTTGTGTATTGAGGTACCAATTTAACCACAATCGCCACAATAGCTTCATATACAACGTAAAAACACAAATAATAGATGTTTTGCATGCATAATATAATAACATCTCGAATATTCTAGCAGCCGCCATTACTCATTCGTCGCAGGTGAACTAAAATAAAATTTCACTATGTATGACGTTCAAGTTACTAATAAACTTCTCTTATTTATCATAATATATATAGTTTTGTAATAGATTTGATGAAACAATTCCCCTATATATTTGTTCATTGTTAATGAGTGGCGCAATATAAATTTGCGTACTTATAAAAATTATTAATGTTCGCACTAGTATCCTAGTAAATAGTAGAAAATATCCATGTCACCTATTATCAGAGGTCACCTTTGATTCCTGTTACGCTGATCTGGGCGTAGGTATCAAATAGCGCTCGGCGGACCAAGCTCATAAATCACAGCACAGCACAAATGTAAAATAATTCATATTTTACCTTAACTGATGTTTCACCTTTCAAGAATCCACAGCACAGTCCAGTCAATTACTTCTCCCATTAACCACGAGAACAAAATTCTTACTTCCAGATTGCAATCGTAAAGTTCAATTTATGCAGTCACGGCCCCTTACATTGATTGATAGCGTCCAGCCATTATGAAATATGGACGCTGCGGTGTACATCTCAATACCGTATCAGTGGCGCCCTCATGCATAGATAGATGCAATTTTTATTGTTTAAAATACCTAGATGTAGATTTAAAAAATAATAATATCCGACAAGAGTTTTGTTGCAAATCTGCAAATTGTGTAAATAAAAATAATAATAACATATCTTTCTTGAGCATGACCCATATCTACATTTGTGCATACCTAGATACCTACCTACCAAAATATTTTAGCCGGTCCGTCGTACTTTAAAAATAAGGAAACACAATAAATTAGGCACCCCCGCACCCACCGCTACAGCTGTAGATCGCAAATACACACTAAATATAATTATATACCTAATGTTACGAGACAATCGTCGTCTACAAACAAAGTTTACTTACCCAATTATCATTAAATAAAAGGTTTTTGCAGACTCGTTCACCCTTCCGCAAGTGACAGCTAGAAATCAAAATGTAAATTAGGCACATTGACCCTGAACTTGTCACGATCTTGAAACTCATGGGGTAACTCCTCCGAGTAGCAGAGAGCGCGCCGCGTGCGAGCGAGGCGAGGCCCCCGTCCCCATCCGCGGCGCTGCCGGTGTGACGCCGCGCAGCCGCCCCGCCCGGCCACTGCGCCGCGCAACATGTCCGCGCACCCCGTACATACTCCACTTACTTATTTCATCAACGACGAACAATTAAAACGCCATGAAAACCTACTTTCTGGACACAAGACAGGTAACTATCGCATTATCTTTTCATTCGTTTGTGTCTTCTCGTGATGCGACGTCCCAGTGCGTGTTTCAAGTCCGATGGTGTGAGACGGCGGGCCGGTAAAAATAAAGCGTTAGAAATGACTGGGGTGAGGCAGAATGGCGGGGGTTGAGTGAGCGCCCTACTAGGGGCCGCACCCTTTGAATCACTTTGTTGTGGTTCGCACGGTGGTCCACCTGCTCGACAGGACGTTTGCACTTTTTAATATCTCGCGTGTGCCCTTGCAATCATACCTCGACGTAACACAATTTGTCCGACTACCATGTCCGCCACGATTTCAGATTCACTAAACTGCGATGAATTTTGCTCCGTTCACTGGCCACATACCGACGGCGGCGGCGATACCTACGATCCACCAGTTCGCTGCAAAGTTCGGATATGAAAACAGTGGCAGCACCTCTGGCGGAGTGCTGCAGGAGACGCGGTATCAAGCCACGGGTACTGGTGGCGGGGCTGTTCAGTTTGCAGTCGCGCCTGGCACAGGGACTGTGGCCGTGGATGGGGTCAAGTTCCGGCAGGCGGAGAGCGTGGTGGTGGTCAGCAGTGCGCAGCCTGGCGCAGTGGCACTGGCCGGCCTCGCGCCCATACACACAGGTGACTGTTGCGATATTATCAAGAGCCACCAATCTAAGCGTCGCGTGTCCGTGTAGTAACCTGTTACTCTAACACCTGTTAACGCGCTGTGTTTGTAACTCACAGTGAACACTGGCGTCAAATACCAAACCATATCGGCTTCCTCGTCTGTGAACTTGGGCAACATTGCGTATGGAGGGCAGGCAAGCTACGTGCAGGCTGAGACGGTGCACCAGCAGCTCAAGGCGGAGCAACGGCCGGAGAAGCGGGAGTATCGGGAGGAACTACATCACGACATCATGGCCACCATGATGCAACAACACCAAGGAATCAATGGTAAGTGCAATCCTATATACCTTCATTTGTAGTCAATAATCAATATTACTAGTTAATATTTACTAGGGATTTTTACATAGATACATAGTATTCTAACAAAATTATTTTAACTAAAGATGTCATTTGTTTTAAAAAAAATTAAAATTAAGTAACCATACTTCTATATACTTATATAGTTTGTTTTAATAACACGTGAAACAAGTTTTATTAAGTAGGTAACTGTACCTACTGTCCTATTCACAACAAATTGTACAGATTTATTTCTCTAAAACAAAATGAAGTCCTATTACCTGTGTCTATATTGCAGTGGCGCAAGCAACGCCCTTGCAGCAGGGCACTCAACAGCTGCTAGTAGTGCTGCACGAGCCAAAGGAAGCTGCAGCGTTAGCTCGCGCCATCAAGCAGGAAGGCAGGAATGATCGCGCCGCCGCCACCGCTCCCACGGAGTTCATCAGTGAGTTCAAATCACTTTACACTGCATAAAGTGCATTGATTGATCCTAATCAAATTATTATTTTGAATTGAATCATCTGCAGCGGTGAGCGTTGAACTCTGCACAGGGTATGCAGATCGAATAGTCTTGTTAAGTTAAAAATAATACCTAGTTATTTGTTTATTTACTATTTAATTATCGATTTTTTTGACTCCATGTTAATTAATTACTAAGAATTATCGAAAATTACAATTTCTTAAAGTAGATACCTACATGGCCATGTTTCTTCAAGTTATTTGGTATAGCATGGTATGTTTCTGTACTGAATCATTTTTTAGTTTTCTCACCTAAATAATTTGGTTAACTATACCAATGGCATCCATACATCTTGAACTTCTCAATTTTTATTATTTTTACCTCTATATGTAAAGAGTATGTACTTTCTCCACACCATGATCATGTTCACACCATCTCTATCATTCACTAGTATCCTGTGCGTCAGGCATCGGTGACGTCACAGACAGTACCACCTGGCAAACGCTGGGCGGGGGAGTGGCGGACTACCTCTCCGCCCTCCCACTGCCCCTGCACCATCTCCTCAAGTATTCCACTCCAGCTAACGTGGTGGAAAGTAAGAGAGAGGAACAGCCCACTCTAGTGACCACTGTGAATGCTAACGCGTTGAATGCTATGCCTACCATAACTGCGGTGAGTTTAACATTTATTTTTAACCGACTTCAAAAGCGGAAGTTCTCAGACCTGGGGGCTTGAATCTAATTCCGATCGATCGATATTGACATTGTGAAATTTGGTACTCTTGAGTTGCAACACTAACGTCCATTGCATCCGTATTGCGTGGATATTGAATGAACTAAATGGTATTGAGTTGGGCTTTATATTCCGTACTCTGAATGCTATTTTAACAGCTAAAACTATTCAACCCCCATGGTTGAATAGTTTTGACATTGAATAATTATTGAGTTTTTTTTTTTTTTTCTTTGGCAACCGAGTCTCCAGAACGGTGTTATTGAGTTTTTATTTGATTCAAATTGCATTGATATTGAGATTGGTTTCAAGGTTTCAAGAGTAAGCACCCTGTATGTACCTATGTTTGAACAGATTTTGATGTGGCTTCCAGATAAGTGTTTGTTAAGAGAAAATTGATTTTAATATGTTAATTAACCGACTTTATAGAAAGAGCCGGTTGAAGTCGATTTTGTTTAATGTAGCTTGTAAAAGAATGAAGTATTGTTTGTTCACTTCTTTAATAAAAATATTTTATGAAAAGTAACATTAATTTTTTGCCACTTTTGCAATAGATACTATGTAATGGGGGAAGGATCGGCTATAGACATTGTCATAGGTCAATACCATTAAAAAAACCTATCTTATATCTATTGATTCATTCGAGAATCATACCCAAGACCATAATATGTTGGGCACACCGGGTCTATAACAATCAACATTGAAATTTTGAAATGTTCCTAGTTGTTCTATAAAATTACGACACCTAACCATGATATGCTAACATTTCAGATGCCAGCGAACGCGGTGAACAGCGTAGTGGTACAAACTTCAACGATAGTGAACCAGACGGTGAACCAAAATGCGAACACTGTTGTTGTTTCGAAAAAGAAGAAGAAAAAGAAATCTATGAAGGAGAAGAAACCGCGACCGAAGCCTGGAGAGATACGACTTACTACTGCTCTAGGTGAGCACATTATGCGTCCCTTTTTGTACGGATAGAAAATCATACTCTTAACATTTTAGTAAAAGTACCCTTAACCGACGAGCATGCATGAAAAGACTGATGACTGTTGATGAAGCGAACGAGGTAAGAATCGTAGCAATTGGCGTTCCATAGTCTCTGTGTACCCCTATGGGAGACAGGCGTGAAGAGTTATGTACGTATGTATGTCTGTATGTATTAACATTTTATACTTTTAACGGCACTGTCAATAGTGGCTGGGTGCTGCGTAACGGGTCGTGTGTTCGTTTTTTGCACGGAACAACTCACTATGGTTCCTTTAAAATTAGCAGTTTTTGACATCTAGAAATGAGTATTGAATTTAACTAATATTTAGAGTTGGTACAAATAGGGTAGGGGGTACTTTTCAAGTAGGTCCAAGTCTACCTATCCAAGTACCAAAACCTATTCTTAGCTTTTAAAACATATTAGAAAGAGAGAAAGGAAAAAACTTTATTTCACGCCAAAAAACAAGTGACATATACATATTCTATCAGTAGGTACTGATGGATACATGTTCATGTCCCAAGTCTGCCGTGAAATGGGACCAGTTCATGTGCAAAACAGGACATTGCGCTGATATTCTACGGGCCCCTTAAGCGACTCTATTATATTATTCTATCATTTCATCAAATGCGCATAGCTCGTAAAGAGTTTAAACGTGCGTTAAAATTTGTTCAAAATAATCAGGAGAAAATTAAAATGAGTATATTAGCGCAGCACGCATCGTCGAAAAATTTTGGTGGCTTTTGGAAAGAAGTTAAAAAGCTCAACCCTAAAACTAGTATACCTGTCAGTGTGCAAGGTGAGTCGAACAAGAGAAATATCGCAAACAACTTTAGTGCACATTTCAATTTAAAACCGACTACCCCAAATCCAGTTAGCTATACATCGTTGTCGAGTTCTTATGGAATGGATGAGGGGGTTTTTCAGGTCACAGCCAAAGATATTGTGGAGGTTCTCAGAGCAATGAAGCGTGGAAAATCCCCGGGACACGATGGCTTGAGTATTGAGCACTTATTGTACGCAGGTCGGTATATTGCTGATACTTTGGCCTTACTCTTTAATCTTTGTTCGCGACACCAGTACCTACCTGCAGAGCTTATACGTACGATAGTTGTGCCCATAATTAAGAACAGAACGGGCGGTGTTACTAGTATGTCTAACTATAGACCTATATCGCTGGCAACAATAGTGGCCAAGGTCCTTGAGCGTCTGATACACAAGGTGTTAAGTCCTGCACTTAAGTTGGATGATGGACAGTTTGGTTTTAGACCTGAGGTATCAACTGACATGGCTATTTTCTCTCTAAAACAGGTTGTATCGCAGTATGTGGAACAGGATACAAGCGTTTATGCTTGTTTCCTTGATCTGAGCCGCGCATTTGACACAATTAATCACGACTTGCTATGGAGGAAACTAGATAGGTTTAAAGTTGAAGCTGGGGTTGTTGGACTGATTAGATACTGGTACTCTAATCAGTCTAACAATGTCAGGTGGGAGACTGCGATGTCGGAGAGCTATAGGCTGTCTTGTGGCGTTAGACAAGGTGGGTTAACCTCTCCTGATCTATTTAATGTTTACATGAATGACTTGATTGAGGAGCTGAGTGGGACGGCAGTTGGGCTTAGGCTTGGTGATAGGTATGTCAACAACTTGAGTTACGCTGATGATATGGTTCTGCTCAGCCCCTCAATCAAGGGTATAAGAAGACTATTGGCGATTTGTGAGAGATATGCGCGAGAACATAATCTAGTATATAACGCGAAGAAGACTGAAATGCTTATATTCTGATCAGGAAGAGGTCCACGTAATATCCCACCAGTTTGGCTAGGAGGTCAGATTGTTAGAATAGTAGAAAGTTTCAGGTACCTTGGTCACATGCTGACGTCAGATATGAAGGACGACGCTGACATAGACAGACAACGCAGGGCATTGTCAGTCGTTGGCAATATGATAGCTAGGAGATTCTTTAAAGCCAATGCCCAGACGAAAGTTCACCTATTTAGAACATACTGTCAAAGTTTCTACACGTGCCAACTTTGGACTCGTTACACGAGGAGGTCTCTGGATGGTATTCGTGTCCAGTACAATAACATCTTCAGACAGCTAATGGGTCTTGCCCCGCACTGTAGTGCGTCGGGTATGTTCACAGAAGCGAGGCTGGACACGTTTAACGCTATACAGAGAATGCGAATCGCAGGATTCTTGTCTAGAGTTGGCACTTGCACAAACAGTATCATCAAGGAGTTATACAACCGATTGTATGCCACGTCTGTATATAAAAAATGGATGCAAATAGCAGCGTAATGCTGTTCATGTTATTAAGGTTATTATTATGTTTTAGATTATGATAAATTGTTTTTGTTTGTTTCTTTCTTATTTTTTCTAGATAATATAAGTATGTGCTGTTTTTTTTTTTGTTCCTAGTAGTATAAGATATGGAGTGTGCAATCATTCCGAAATAAAGAATTTATTATTATTATTATTATTTCGGTCAAACATTTGTTTGTCTCGACATTATAATAATGTCGGTAGTTTAATGAAACCACGGGCCTAAGCCAAGTGAGTTCCATTTATGGGATTCAGTTCAATGTTCGCGTCTTCTTGTAAGAATTTTCGAACTATTCTGCACGTATTTAAGATGGTGGCTTTTTGCATGGTCATATATGTATTTTTAGGCAGTTGAATTTGTTTTTTATTATTATTATTATTTCTATTGTAATAGTTAGAATAAACTTGTAATGTAATATACTAATCCCAAGACTAAGAAGGTGGCCAATCCAAGCAAGATTAGTAACGTATACCTTATCAACTACTACCGACCCGCCCCGGCTTCGCACAGTTTCAATATTAATTTATTGTACATATACTTACATACATTGAATCACTTTATGTATAAAAAAAACCGCATCAAAATCCGTTGCGTAGTTTTAAAGATCCAAGCATACATAGGCACAGACAGACAGCAGATAGCGACTTTGTTTTATACTATGTAGTGATATAAATAATAAAATGTATTTAGTAAATTAATATTACACATTTTTACAGATGGCAGCACACTGTACTGCTGTCCGGAGTGTCACATGGCGTACCCGGAGCGAGATTTATTGGAACAACATCTAGTTGGACACACCATGGAGAGGAGGTAGGGAAACTAAATAATAAATAGCAAATAGTTTAAACCTAGAGAACACCCTAGGCAAGAACCTCATAGGAGCTTCTAATTTTTTTCGACGCTACGCCGCTCTATAGGCAGTTGGGCAGATCGACATTGGTATTGTGAAATTTCGTAGGTCCTCTGCAGAAGCAAAACTAGCGCCCATTGCATCTGTATCGCGTGGATATTGAATGAACTAAATGGTATTGACTTTGGCTTTATATTTCGTACTCTGAATGCTATTTTAACAGCTACGATAGGGGTTATATAGTATTGACATTGAATAATTATCGAAATGTTATTGGATTGAAATTGCATTGACATTGAGATTGATTTCAAGAGTAAGCACCCAGATTTGTATGAGATAATAAATTGACGTCATTAATCATCTCTAAAAAGGTGCTTCAACTCTTTGCTCAGTAAGTTATCAATAAAATAAATATTCATTCACCATCTAAATCAACACTAATGCATAAAAGCGTGATATGTATGGCACCCATAATTTATAACAAGATTCCTAATGAAATTATAAAATTAAATTTAAACTTATTCAAACACGCGTTGAGAAACCTACTAGTTAATAAATGCTATTATAGTGTTCATGACTTTGTAAATGACAAGTGTTTGTAATATTTCTTTGATTGTCCCTGGTCAGGAGGTTTGAGTCTCTTAGGAATGTTACAATTTAAAAGTTAATTACTGTTATTACTGTATTTAATATTATATTCCATATTTGTACACCAGAAATGGTCAAACATGTTGATACTATGCTCACTGCTCATCTGTACAATTTATAATGCAAATAAATAATCTTTGTCTTTGTCTAGGTTCATCTGCGACATATGTAACGCGGCATTGAAGCGCAAGGACCACTTGACTCGCCACAAACAGTCCCACAACCCGGACAGGCCCCACGTGTGCTCCGTCTGTCTGAAGGCGTTCAAGAGGAAGGAACAGCTCACGCTGCACTTTGTCATACATTCCGGCGAGAAGAGACACGTTTGTAATGAGTGTGGGAAAGGTGAGACAAAAAATAACTTATTACCCGACAAAAAAGAAGGAGATTCTCATTTTACCTCTATGTACTTATGTATATTGGTGCGGGATTATGTCGCGATTGGCTAAACCGACTTTGAAGCGGTTTTTAGAAATGTGTCTGTGACACTCAGGAGGTTTTAGGTATATCAATAAAACGACCTAGTGGCGGGGAGGGTTTTTTTAAGGGGGAAAATCATCGAATCACTGCTCCCACTTGGGTGAGGCGGGAGGGAGTGTCAGACCCTTACTGGCTAAAAACCACCCCGTTCCTTCTCCTGCACGTCGAGCCGGAGCCCCGGTTACCCGTTAGGTTCTCCGCGACGGGGGTTGAGGTTTACGTCGGTTTTTAAACAGAGTTTAAACTCAAACTCTTTATTTGCATGTTAAGGTAATACATACAGGTTTATATAAATAACTGCTTCTGCCCGCGACTTCGTACGCGCAATCCCGTTTCTCCCATTCCCGTAGGATTTTCAGGACTTTTTACTGTCATAAGAACCGTCTCCTGACGATAACAAACACAACAAAAAAAATCAGCCAAATCGGTCAGGCCGTTCTCAAGTTATGGCGTGACGGGAAACGGGTTTCATTTTTATATATATAGATTATTTTACTTCCTTCTGTTCTGATACTAAGTAACTTGGAAGTAGCAATTCTTTCTTCCTTTCTCTTCTTATTAAATGTCGTCTTCATATAAACTCCCAAGACTGATAGACTACACATTTGAGAGATCGGGCTGTAGAGCTATCTTGAACTGAACTATTTAAACAATTAGGAGATTTTAGTAAACGCTCCTATGTTGAAGAGGTCCATTCAGTATTGGCTGGGCGGGCCACGGGCCATTGATGAGCACTGACATAGAGATATGACTGATATATTTCTTTATATGTTTTTTTTTACATAGCATCACGCCCTTTATCTTTTGTCGCCTTATATTTATAAGGGGTAGGCGGAGGTGTGCATATTATGCCAATGTACAATGTAACATCCACTTTTTCACTATTTATGTTATGAGTCCCATGTAATAGGGGGTGAGCCATAGAACCGGGCACAATTCCAGACTCCATTTTGACCGACCCGGGAATCGAACCCGAGACCGGTCTTTTTAATATTATTTATTTTAAACTAGAAAATAAAATCTTGAATAGCAGCGATGAAGCGCAGTTACTAGTTGAACCATACATCGTTAATACAAGTTTACCACGTTCATGTACAGGATTCTACCGCAAGGACCACTTACGCAAGCACACACGGTCTCACATAGCTCGGCGAGTGAAGGCCGAACTCTCTCAACAAGGGTCTTCGTCCCCACCACTCTCCCACGCTGTCCCCGCGCCAGCCCCGGATCCTTCCTGACCGACTGATGACAAGAACACCGCAGATCTCCTCTCACTCATCGCCTCAACCAAAGACGGATACTAGCACCAGAAGCAGTGTCATATGTAGAGTCGGTAGGTGACTTGATTCTTTAAAGGTATTGGCTACCGTTGTTCTTCAGATAGAAGTAATTTAGTTCCAGTAACTCTATATTAAAGAAACAATACGCTACATTAGCTTTCATGAGCAAAAATAATGGCAGTCCTCATCACAATTTTTTGCTCAATAGATGGCGCCAATGTAGTTTAAAGTTCTGTTAGTTCATTTTATCAGTTAACACATTTACTTAGTAGTTTAAATTCAGTCAGTCAAGTTATTTGCTATGCAGGCAAGAAAAGAAATAACGAATAAAGACAGCAGCTATTGTTAAACTTATGAACAGGGAACAACTCTTGAAACCAATGTCATTGCAATTTCAATTCAATAAAATCTGAATAATTATTCAATGTTAAAACTATACAACCCCTATCGTAGCTGTTAAAATAGCATTCAGAGTACGGAATATAAAGCCAAAGTCAATACCATTTAGTTCATTTAATATCCACGTAATAAGAATGTAATGGGCGCTAGTGTTGTAACCAAAGAGTACGATATTTCACAATACCAATGTCGATTGATCGGAATTAGATTCAAGAGTAAGCCCCTAGGTCACGAATTGAAAATTGCAAGAATCAAATCACCTCACTGCAAATCGAATCCTGTACCTATGTATATATTAAGAAGTAGGTACATAGTAATATTTAGATTATAGACGTGCAACCACAATTTTACGTAGCTACAGATTAGCGACATAATGCCAATGCCAAGTGACTTATTCAGACTATTCATAGATGTTACAAATAAGCATAAATAAATATTATTAATTTTAAAAGCAATATCGTATAGAACATCAGATATTTTGTGTAGAACATTTTTGAATGTTTGTAATTGCGTATTTTTTGTAGATCTACCTTTCAGTGAGAGTAGGTAAAAGCGAGTATTATATAAGGCCAGGGTGTATATGCAAAGTCGTACTTAAATATGTGATATATCGTGCGATGGGAGTTACCAGTCTAGTTCAATATAGCCTGTAATGTAAATAGAGTAATAGTAGACGTTCCAATCACGATCTGACAAGATTTTTGTCAAAAAATATAGCGATTGTTTGCCATGTAGCAAAAATGTAGTAAACAGACACAGTGCACACTGTAAGTCTACTATAACATTCACATTTTGCTATGTATAATGTAATTAAACTGCAGTTTCTGATGGACAATGGAATTAGGCTAATTTTTACTCTTGTTTAGTTGTAATGAAGTTATTGTTTAATGACAAATATAACATAACATCACGCCTTTTTATCCCCAAAGGGCAGAGGTCCACATTACGGCACTGACTGCCACTATACAATGTGACACTCACTTTTCACTATTTATGTTATGAGTCTAATGTAATAAGGGGTGAGCCTATTGCCATATATCGGGCACAATTCCAGCCTCCGGGCTACTGCTGAGATTTTTCAAAAAAACCCAATAATACCTTACCCGACCCGGGAATCGAACCCGAGACCCTTAGCCCGGTAGTCGTACTTGCGACCACACGGCCAACGAGGCAAATATACAATATTAATTTTATAATATGTAATTATACATCATTAGTTAATTAATTACAACTAATTAACTAATGAACATAAACTATGTTTAGTGAATGTTCTAATTTGGTTGGTCATCAGAACATTAGCAAGCGATGGAATGTCTGCACTATTATATAAAATAGATGGATAATATAATAATACTAGTTAGCTAGTTATCTTACTAAATTATAAATGCGACAGTGTGTGTGTGTGTTTGTCACTCAATCATCTAAAGGGATCGGGATGAAATTTAGAACAAGAGCTGATATTGGTCTGGGATAGACATAGGCTACTTTATATCCGACGGCAACGCGGGCAAAGCCATTGGCAGAAGTTAGTAATTTATGTAGGTATTATTATATTACTTTTATTTTAGTTATATTGTTATATTATTATTCATTTTATTTTAACGTTATGGCCGGTACGGCAAGTGATGTCTAAAGATTAAAATACAAAACACAGGAATATTAAATGAAGAAATAAGCAATAATAGTAATTATTGTAAATACTTATGAAATAAACACTGCCACAATGATGTTAGCAAGATACTCATTACTCATAATGTTTTATGGTTATTTTTTGTTTACCTAATTATATTTTAAGGGATTTGAAAAAATCTTTTGTGTTTGTTAGTCCTATCTTTTTATGAAATTTGGCTATTTGTAAATATGCGTTAATATATTATTATATTTTCCTGTGATATAAGTTCCATATAGAATTGTGTTTTATATAAATTAATGTTGTACCTTGAAGGTTTGTTTTCTATTTATTGTTGTTAGTTTAATGTCATTCGACGTTTACTTTATTTGTGATCCTCTATACTTAACGTAAGTAAATGTTTATGCAACATAGCTGTTATATACATAGAATGTTTGTTCATAAATTGTAAATTAGGAACATAGTTTAGTGCCTACGGGTAGCAGTTCACATATTAACGTACAAAACATATTTTTATAGGAAAAATTAAAATTCAGTTTTAGATGTTTTTGAGTCAATGCTCACGTGCAACTTTTGAAAAGATTTAAAAGTACAAAAACTTAATGTTTTATGTAACGACGATATAATTGTATGTGAAGAGTTTTAAGTTCCTGTGTAGTACACTTGGTACCATGTTAAGCTATGCAAAACCACTACAAAGTGCCCGTTGAACGTGCGGAAGGATCATACAAGGAGAGACCACAATAAATTGGTTCTGTATAGTTTGATATGTCGCCGTTTACAGATTGTACTAAAGCCGCACGCGCCTTAATGTCGCATAAGCAATGAGTAATGAGAATAGTAGAATAAGATCCATTTACCGATTACACTAAGCTTTTGTACCAAGATGTTGACGTTACGGTATACGTTACATGTTTGTCTCTGTAATGTATCGTATGAACAATAACCATTAGCATATGTCCAGCAAGAAGTTTTAAATGATTGTGCGAAAGGATGCCGGGCAGAATGTACCATAACGTCTTGTGCCATTAGAAAGCTTATTTCATGACTATCATTTGTTATTTTATTACGGGGGCTAGTCTCAATTCGTTGTGGGAAAAATGTTATTAGCAATTGTAATTGCTAATACGCCTTAAGCAAACGTGGTGATTAATACTCATTCCTTCCACATGTAAGAAGTTTTTGTCCAAGTAGGACATTCAATATTCAATACGCCATTCTCGAGTCTTGTTGGACAAACGTTAATGTTAAAGCAACTTAGCACCCTAATATTTTTGACAAATAGTGATAAATAGTACCATAATATAGCCAGCTTCCCCATTACCGAACTTGTGCTTTCATATTTTAACTGAAATAAAAACATTTTACTTGATTTACGCAGTTTTATTTTACGACACCTTACAAGCCAACTTTGATATGTCCGTACAAGAAAAATGTCCTAGCCTAAATCTTGCAATGAATCGTAAAACATATCGTGATTTTCGTAGTGACTTTCCCACTAACGACATATTTCCTGGTCGAGGGATAGGATACGAGGACCAGGAGTGGAAGATTAAACTTTACCTTTATTATTTTTGAAATTTTAGCGAGTGGAAACTTAGCAGATTGTTTCTTGAGTTCAATATTTTACTGCAGTCTTCACGTTGATAAGTGTTACCAGAAGGTCAATATTAGATTCCTTACAAACTTCTACGAGGATTGAAGAAAAACACCAAATAGAGTGCAAAATACTTTATTTTTGTACTTCAAGTCGCATTTATTCAAACTTAGATTAAAATCACAACGTTACTTTTTGTGAAAAGACAAAAATAGAGGAACTTTACATAAAGATAAACTTACAACTAATTGCGACCGCATGTCAGTTACAATGTTTGAAACACATTCAATAATATTACTAACACAAATTACATACAGACCACGATATACAATTATTAATAGAAAAACCTCCTCTTTTGTAAAAAGTCGGTTAAAATTGTACAAAAGATGAATAAAGAAACTTTATATTACTGGGTATATTTTTTAACCGACTACAAAAGAGAAGAAGACAGAGTTGATGAATATACAGCAATACAAAGTAGAATTTGGTTATTTACACGGGAAATGTATTATCTACAAGTCTAACTCGCATTCCTCAGATATTGGGCTCGCTGCCATCGCAGCGGTAAGTCCCCTCTTTGAGGAGTGGCTTGAGAGACGCTACGGCGTCCTCACCTACCGCCTGACGCAGGTCTTCACCGGACATGGAAGTTTCGGGAGGTACCTGTGTCTGATGGGGCGGGAGGAAACGCCCGGGTGTCATCACTGCGAGGACCGCCCTGAGGACACGGTGGAACACACGGTGGGAGAATGCCCTTCGTGGGCTGAGCGCGGCCGTGTCCTCAGGGAAGTGATCGGCGATGGCAACCTCTCGCGTCCGGGCCTAGTGCAGGCCATGATGCGGAGCGAGGGGGACTGGGATGCCGTCTCCTCCTTTTGCGAAGCAGTGATGCTAGCTAAGGAGGAGGCGGGACGCGTGAGGCAGCGAAGCGCTGCCTCCTCGCAACCCAGCCATCGCGAAGGACGCACCGGGCGTCGGGGATCGCGGGACGATCTCCGGCCACCGTAAGCGCGGGCCTGCGGACGGCGAGCATGGGTGGCTCCCCGTCCGACCAGAAACAGACCCGAGCGTACGGCGCGTCGCGTTCCGCGCGCGCCTCAAAGAGCCATCAGACCACCACAGATGGGGCCCAATACGGCCGATGCCGATTCGGAGTCGTGGAGAACCTAACGGGTAATCGGGGCTCCGGCTCGACGTGCAGGAGAAGGAACGGGGTGGTTTTTAGTCAGAAAGAGTCTGACACTCCCTCCCGCCTCACCCAGGCGGGAGAAGTCATTCGACGATTTCCCCCTTAAAAAAAAAAAATCCTCAGATATATTCCAAATATATGACGAACATTGTAACTGTCAACATTTGAGTATTTGGTTTCCATGGCACGATATGTGTGACACACTTAGAACTAATTTAATTTTCTTCATTTCCATACATACGAGATAATCACAAGATCTTATAATAAGAAATTATAGACTTTCTTTATACATTCATAAGGCTGATATTTGAGTCAAGCTGATTGTCGACGTCGATTAATAAGTCAATACGAAAAATATCGTCTAGGTGCAGGGAGCGAGTCGCGGAGAACCTAACGGGTAACCGGGGCTTCGGCTCGACGTGCAGGAGAAGCAACGGGGTGGTTTTTAGTCAGTAAGAGTCTGACACTCCCTCCCGCCTCACCCAGGCGGGAGCTGTCATTCGATGATTTTCCCCCCTTAAAGAAAAAAGGCGCAGGGAGCGTTTGGTTTACTTTGTAGGATTGGAATTCCTTGCCTTAGCAAGGATGTCAAAGCGGGGTCAAGGGATCGGGATGACATTAGAACATGGGTAGTTTATGGTTCGGAATAACACAGGCTAGTTTTTACAGAAAAAGTAGCCTGTAGTAGACAGGAATAATTTTTACAAGTAATATCGAGACTGTACTTAAAAAGAATCGGCGTGGAACAAGAACTAACAATCAGCGACGTTGGTCAACATGAGATTAAACCAGCCTAATTGTTATTTTAAAAATACCGACCAAAGTTTTATTAAAAACATTCAATGTTAATATTTAGATAGACGAAGTTGAGATATGCATACTAATTATTGAGATCATGTAATTTGGACCCAGTGATCATTTACATTAGAAAAGTGATAATATTGGGTGACTAAAACCCGATTTTAATATAGATTTTTACAATTTCTTTTTAGATCCCAGTTTTGTGTAAATTATTACCATTAGACATATAATATTGAAGTTTACACAAAGATTGTAGAGAAAGCTTTCGAAGATGTCATAATACATTAATTAGAAAATATAACTAATTCACGTGACTGTTCGAGAGTGTACGACTACTTTCAAGCCACGACCGGGACTCATATCTCATAACATACCGGTTAAGTACATTGTAATTAAATCCTTAATTTATTATTTAAATATTAAATATTTAATTTATTATGAGTGTTTTTTTTTTGTTTCCAAGAACTTAACAGAAAGTCGTCTATTATAGAGGTTGTACTTAAAACAAATACTTCGTCAATACACTTGAACTATAATGCAGTTTTATATAAATACACTCAGTTAACACATATGAAATGTATTTAGATTTTAACTTTTTAGCATTTTTTGTCTGAGACAATTTCATTATTATTATTTACAAGAACATACAAAGCCACAAATAAAAGTAGCTATAGGAAAGCAAATACATTTCACCTTTAAAAATAGAGCAAAACAACTTGATGTAGAAAATTTCATGTTTCAGAGATTCTTACAATAAACGGTAAATATTAAAGTGGCATTATTAAACTTAAATAATACATGTATATTGAAATTCATACAAATCCTCAAAATATTAACTTTGTACACAATTTATTATCTAATTGTACATATATCTACGGTATTTTGTACAGAATTGTTACTTTTGCAACTAATCTCAATGTAAATTTAATTTAACTCCAATAAAATCTCAATATTTATGCAATGTCAAGACTACACCGTAAAATTTTTCATACCAACTTGTCGTAAGGAGTACCTTCTATGTATAAAGTAAAAACAAAAAATAACGGAGATATCGGCGAACAAACATAATAAAAAAAGCATATATGTATACGGTCGAATTGAGAACCTCCTCCTTTTTTTGAAGTCGGTTAAAAAAGACGTATTTTTTTTGTTTAAAATAAATATTCATGGACTTTCGCATATGACTAAATGTAAATTTTTAAGCATTATCCCCATCGTACGTTCCACCCAACAAGAAATGCCTCTTCGAGAATCACATGGCGTCATGTTTTGATTATGAGTTCGAAGTTTACTTTTTGTAATAAAGTTTAAAGTTGTAAGTTATTCAGATAACTGAGATCCATTAAAACAATAGTAAAGAAAGAACACAATATAGTTCACCATTTATTTGTTGTTTTAAACATTTTATTTGTTTGTAAAACTATTAATACAATAGTTTAGAACCTTTTCCTTCGGGACGAAAATGAAATAGATTTTACGAAAACATTTTTCAGCCCCAATGTTAGCTGTTAAAATAGCTAAGCATTCAGAAAACGGAATATAAATCGAATCTCGATACCATTTAGTTTTAGGTCATTCAATCTTAGGCATTATATAATGCGGAAGACTTTGCTTTTTTGTTTGTTTGTTTGAACGCGCTAATCTCCGTAACTACAAGTCTGATTTGAATAATTCTTTTTGTGTTGGATAGCGCAGCGCGATAGATTTAACGAGGATGGCTACAGGCTATAAAACATCACGCTACGACCAATAGGAGCTGAGCAGAGCGTGTGAAACCGCGCGAAAGTAGCTAGTATATTCATAATTTGTGAGTGTTGCCACTCGAGATTATGAAATTTAAACAATATCAATGTCAATCGATCGGAATTGGTTTCAAGAGTAAGCCCTCTGGACAGAGTTTACAGATTTATTATGAATTAAATAATTTGCAATAAAATATCACAATTTACTTAGATTCTATTCGATCATGTACTTTTTTTATTATATTTCCCGTCTAAAATGCCACAAAAAGTACATTACAGTCAATGAACGTAAAAATACTTTGAAGAAATGTATCGTTCGGGGAAACTTTTGGACTAACGTTTAGTTTATTTCATTGTTATTTTATTCGAATACACAGCAAGTTCTTTAACTCAACTTAAAAGATAATGCCCAATAATGTATGGAATAAAAACCCAGAATCGATTAAAATAATTTATGTGTGGCAAGATAATCAAAATTAAATTATTTCGACTGTTCAATACAATATTAAAAAATAATCACACTTTCATTAATTGATTTTATGACCAACTCAATTTTAGTATATTTCCAGTGATTTTTTAAGAAATAAGTATGCTGTTTGACGCTAAAAAAACGCGACGTCACAATACACAATCTCGTACTAAATTCATAGAAAACTGTCGTTTTTGACAGTTCGAAAAAAGTATTGAATTTGACTAGTTGGCAAGTACCCAATTCTCATAAATGTAATTCGTAGGCTTGTGTAGTTCGCGAACGAACTAGTTCAATAGAGCGCTCCCACATTCAAAATATGCGAACTAGTTCACGTCATTCCCGACTCCTTAGTTCCTTAGTTCGTATTTCAAAGTACAAGGATTGTGAAGTCGTTTATATGTATAGTCTATGGTGAAGACCGAACTAAAAAATGCGATAACATATGATCTCACTTGAAAAGTCATGAGCTGAGTCGGGAGCTGACGAACTAGGGAGCGATTTGGCTGCCAGTGCTTTCCTAGTTCCTATACGATTCATTCCAATTCCAACTCCAACTGCGAGTCGGGAGCTGACGAACTAAAAGAGCGAACTAGTTCGTTTAGGAGCGGCGAACTGATCTGAGTGATCTTAGTCGCGAACTATTAAGCACAAGACTATAATTCGTCTAATCTGTATTGTACATCTCTTTCGTTATTATTAAACGCAGTAACAAAACAATGCTATACAAAAATTGTAATATACTGCAGAATCCTGGCCCGTTACCTTATGGATTTGGTCTGAACTAATAGCAAATTAAACTGTCAAACACCAAGCGGTCACCGGTGACCGCAACCTATTGTTCTATAATTGTGTCTACAAAACCGGTACTCGACGAGTTAATATGGTCTATTAAATTGTTCATGAATGATTTTAACCGATTCTGGATTTAATTGGGTATTCTCCTTTCCATGTAAAACTGACAATTCGTTTAGTGAAAGTTATTTTTTCGCTAAATCGCTACGGGGCACGCTGGGACTGATTCTCGTCGGTGTACCAGTTAAATAATATGACTGATGCATTTTTGTTACTTTTGAGACAGAGGGCGTAGTACGTGTTTGTTTTTCGTTTAAAGTAATCGATACGAGACCGCGTTGTGAGCTCTGATTGGTTGGTTCATTAGAGTGCCGGACGCGGTCTTGTTTCGATTACTTTAAACAAACTCGTACTAGGCCTTCTGGTAAGAGTCTTTTGCCTATGGCCTACAGAGGCCTATATTTAGCAGTGGACGTCCTAATATGATATGACGATGAAGCGTTTTTTTTTTTGAGAAAACTTAATTATATTATAACTAGCTTTTACCCGCGGCTTCGCTCGCGTCACAAAAGGGTAAAAGTAGCCTATGTGACATATACCAATACACACAGCGCAATCTATACCAATATTTTTGTTTTCCCTCGAGAATATAAAATTTTTCCGGGATAAAAAGTACCCTATTATTTAATCCAGACTTCTAACTTTACGTCTGCAAAATTTCAAAGCAATCTGATTAGTAGTTACGGCGTGAAAGTGGAACAAACAAACAAACTCACTTTCTGATTTATAATATTAGTAAGGATATAGGCCTGTGTCACAATGTCTGGGTAGGCACTATATGTGAGATTTTGAAAGAAGAAAAGAAAGAGAAAGAGATAGAAAGCTGTGGGGCGCGGTGATACTTGACAATAAATATAATCGACTGATGTATTCTTTTTAACTTTTGAGACTGATAAACGTCATTTGATTAATGCTATGTGCCAGATAAAGAATATAAAACATATTTTTTTTATCTATATTTGACGGGCTGACGTTTGACCAGTATCTAGCTTAATGGTAAGCGATGATGCGGCCTACGATTGAGCACATCGTCCCATAAGCAACCTCGGGCCTTGTACTACTAAGAAGGTGATGGTGGCCTCGAATCTTATGTAAAAAAAGTATAATAATTATTTTTGCTGTATAGTCTGACTATTTGGTTTGTACATACATTAAGATTATTTCGGGTCAGAAGCTTGAGGGTCGACGGTAACTTCTCTCTGCTCTCCGTTGTCCATCGACACAATCATTTGGTAAGGTACTTTGATTTGCAGAGGCACACGCAGCTTCGCCGTCGATGGTGCCTAGAATTTAGGTATTGTGTTTATTAATTATAAATGTTTTCACTAATCGCCCCTAAACCACCTCTTAACTAAGAGTTACTTAGCGTGAGGAAGCACCTTAACTAACAATTACATATACTGTTAGGTATAACTTCTTTTTCTATTTTGGTCTTTTTAAAAATGTTACACAACACTAGGATTTTCTCCTGTATCGTGGGTGCGTTTACAAACATACAAGTTCACATACACATGACACACGTTGCTTCGCGCGGGTATCGAACCCGCAGCACGTTGTGCGGCAGCCGGTTGCCCAGCCACCGCGCCAATCGTGCAGTCACTTATAAGTTGGTGAGTCAATATGTCGTTAAATGTCACCTATCTTAGCTTAGTGGTACCTTAAAATTAAGGAAAGGTTGGTAACAACAGGCTTTAGAAAAGGTACGTGAGTTTAGGGGATTGTTGGTAGTATTTAAAATAACCATTTCAATGATAGTCGTCATAAAATTCGTGTCGTAAAGAAAAATCTATTATTGACACAGAATTCCGTGTTCCGAAACTCAGACTTGAGATTGACAGATATCAAATAGACTGCCAAGCTAATATGTTTATTGGTGCATTCTCATTAAGGTCTATTTTCAAATACCAACCATAGCTCTATCTATAGTATTAAAAATTCGAAAATAGTATTCAGCAAAAGCATTTAGACTTAGGACATTGTGACTGTAGACTTTGGACTTAGATTTTAAGCTCTTTAAGTTTAGTTTCTGTTCTAGTCCAACTTCTACTAACTAGTACATAAATATTAAAACATAGAACACGACCAGTATAAGTTGATACTTACATGTATAGTGATTTCAGGCAACACCGTGGTCTTCTTAGGTACCTGGTGGATGGGGACCAGGGCGGGGACCTCCTTCTTAGGTTTCAGATTCTTGTTGTGAACTGACATGTGCTTCTGCAGGTGGTCTTTGCGGTAGAACCCTGGAAATAATATAAAAACATTTATACTAATATAATGTATATAGAGGTAGGTATTACGGCTCGTACACAAAACTGCGATGCGATGCAAATTCGCAAGGAGTCACAGAAGGTATTAAAAAGTCGGCACGCTTGGTTTCAATACAAATCGTAATAATTGCGTTATCTATGTAGATCTATGTCTCTGGATGCGACAGCGCATCGCAGTTGTATGAGCCCTTAATTTGAAGCGTTAATTTGTTTATTTGAACGCGCTAATCTCAGAAACTACTGGTACGATTTGAATAACTATTTTTTGTGTTGGATAGCCCATTTATCGAGGAAGGTTATAAGCTTAAAAACATAACACAATAAGCGTCAGGCAGCGGGTGGAACTATGCAGCCGTCACAACGTATTGAACTATAAATAAATAATAAAATAATTGCTGTAGTTACAGTAATCAAAAATTACAGTTGTAACCATAGTTGTAACAAAGAGTTAGGAAATAAAACTAACTTAAAAACTACTCTAACATAATCTCATTAATCGGTTTCTCTCTTCTTACAACAGCTTGTCTTTCGACAAAGGCCACCTCTAAGGATTTCCACTTGTTTCTCTCCTACATGTAACCATTCTGGCCCTGCTACTTGTTTCAAGTCGTCTTCCCATCGTTTATGCTGTCTTCCTCTACTCTATTAAGATATACATTGAACTATAAGACAAACTAAATATTCTATAAGGTTACCTTTCCCACATTTGGTGCAGAAGAAGGATTTGATGCCGGTGTGTATGTTCAAGTGTATCTTGTAGTGGTCTTTCCTCTTGAACGGCTTGTTGCAGTACTTGCAGACAAACACCCGCTGCGGGACAGGGATCTCTTTCTCTACAACGTTTAAGTACTGTATGCTATCTATCGCTGCCAACTCTCCTAAGTCCATCTGTAATATGATATCAAGAATGAGTATCTCACCTTTACTCTCTGTGTTAAGTAACCGACACACAAACAACCATTTGTGTGTATCCACATCAAAATCGGTTCAGTTAATCCTGAGATAATTGCGGACAAAACATACCTATAATTGAAAACATTATTTTTTGGAAGTCCGTTTAAAAATAAGCAAATACGATTGTTTAATAAAGTGAGGCCTTAGTACAACTTTGTTTTATGTTTAAAGTAATCGAAACGAGACTGGGTTCGGTGGTCTAATTGGTTGGTCCATTGGATCCGGCAAATCAGAGGCCAATTTTCGGCGGCGCAGCGAGCCACGGAGAGGGCTATGCTCGGAGTTTCTCTGAAGGATCTGTAACGAGGTGATCCGACAGAGAACTAAAGTTACCGACGTAGTCCAAAGGATTATCAAGCTGCAATGGCAGTGATTCGATGACCGTTGGGGTAGACGTGTTCTGGAGTGGAGTTGCGTCTAGGCAAACATAGTGGCAGCTCGGTGGAGTGACGATATCCGCAAAGTGGCTGGCAGCTTGGTTGGATACGTAGAGCTGAAGATCGAGCTCAGTGGCATGCTATTGGAGAGGCCTATGTCCAGCAGTGGACGAGAACAGGCTGTTGAATGATGAATCAGACCCCACTAAGGCCTCTGATAGTGAATAGTGACAATAGTACTTACATATTCCGCGGGGTATTTATTTTCTTTCTTATGTTCTTGTAGTGCAATTACTTGTGGATACAATGGTTCGGAGGACTGCTCGTTCTGTTCACTCGGTTCGTTCTTTATGTCATCGTCCTGTGACATGAACTGGCACTGGTGCCTCTCATACTGCTCGTTGGCAAGGAATCCTGGAAGATTACGTATTTCGATTAGTATTAGCTCTGTATAGGGAAATAAATTGTGGGGGAGAGGTAAATATTGCGCTGTTTTTATAATACTACTAGCTGACCCGGCAAACTTCGTCTCGCCTCAATTTTTTTCTCACCTTTTAAACCTTCCCTGGACTTCCACGAACATTTCAAGACCAAAATTAACCAAATCGGTTCAACCGTTCTCGAGTTTTAGCGAGACTAACGAACAAAAATTCATTTTTATTTATATATATATATATATCGTGAGACTTACTAAATTAACTAAATATTACGGGTCTCTGCTAACTCACGGGAAAATACCGAGAAAAGTTCTACTAGTTATGAGCCACAGAGGGATTCTTCGTCATGAGCAGCGTGCGTGGTCGCGGTGATGTCGCGCAGCAGTACTGGCTAGCGTCGGTGTAACTAGTAGAGCTTTTCTCAGTATTTTCACGTACGTAACACTTGATTTTTAGTTAATTTTGAATACTGCATGTTATTTTTCTTAATTATTACAGTTCTTTTGCCAATTTCTTTTGCAGAATGTTATGGTTCATTGTACAATTTTATCTAAGAATTTACTTTACAATAGTAACTACAAAATACAATATACCTAGAATTATGTGTAGGATATTAAATGTTTTCTTTAAGTAAAAGATTTCTTGGACTATTATGCTCTTTTTTCACATGTTAATTAACAGAAAACTACAATATCATTGGTGATGAAAATGATAAGTAAGCAAACCTCAACTCTATCCTCTTACATTTACGGTCCAGACTGTAGAAGGATATAAAACCTACCTTCCCCGCAATATGAGCACCATATAGCGTCGTCACCCTGTTTGGAGTGCACCTTCATGTGTACTTTAAGGTGCTGTTTCCTCTTAAACCGACGGCGACAGATCTCGCACTCGTGCGGACGACTCTCCATGTTCTGACGGGCTACCAAAAGGCTATTGTCTGAACTCTGAAATTAAAAAAAATCGGTTTATTTCTTGGTGCTATGGTTGGGTGGGTTTCAGGGGTAAGGTTTGTATTACTCTATTTATTTATTGAAGTGGACAAATGTTTCGTGTGATTCGCAAATTGGGGCATTTTAAACTGTCAAACACCAAGCGGTCACCGGTGACCGCAACCTATTGTTCTATAATTGTGTCGACAAAACCGGTACTAGGGGTTAAAAATATGTCGTTTCAACTATTTAGTAGGTTAGAATACCTCTAATTAATAATCCAAAATATGTCAAGTGTCTACTTGTTGCCTTTATCTATCATCGAGCAAAAATGAATAACAATAACAAATCATGTTAATAACTGGCAAGCCCAAAATATCTCTTTTATTGTTTTTACCGACTTCAAAAAAGTAGGAGGTATGTTCGGCTGATTGTTTTTTTTTTGTTTCTTCGCGCATTACTCCGCCATTTGTGAACCGATTTACAAAATTCTTGTTTTGTTTGAAAGGGTATACTGTCGAGATGGTCCCATTTCCATAAGGTCAGGATTCAGGTTCTGATGATGGGATCCTAGGGAAACCGAGGGGAACTTTTAGGGAGGGAAAATTGTAGGGGCGAGTAATGCGTCTATTATGATTTTTAATTAGGATTTTTAAACAACAACAATTTGATACATACAATTTGATATCGTGCGTGCGCGATGGTCGGTGCCATAAGCTCATATCATAATGATATAACTTAATTGCCACAAAATTTTAAATTAGGTAAATATCTATTAAGGTTTTAATGAATAATTTTGTATAGCGCCTAAACTTATGGCGCCGACTTCTAACCTATCAGTGGGGGTTCCTATCAGTACTATATAATGATAGTTATTTTTTTCTTTTTGTTTGTTATTAGTTTTTGTTTAGTTGCAGTGGCAAAATCATCTGTGATCTACATTTACAAACAAAGCCAGAATCATGACTGGACTTTCTATCATAATTGGTGTTCCAAACATGATTACATAAGGTGCCGACACAAATACATAGACACAAGTACATACGTAAACTAACAAACTGTTATACCGCTTCAGGCGATCCCCAGTGGGGTGCGCCCCGGTAAGGTGTGGGTCTACGAACCAGCTGAATCAATTTAACACTGGATTGGGGATTAAAGGCCGACGCTCACTGTCTGCACAGCACGATAAGGCATGGAAAATATTTTTATTTCTAATCAAGTTACTTTGAATCTTATTTCAATGACTTTAGAGCTCATGTTACTTTATTTCGATACTACGATGCCGCGGCATGACGAGTCATGCATTTCATTCAACGGGTTGCCACGCTACGTCAATGCGTCCCGTGAGATGTAACGGCCTATTTATGTCGAGTAATTATGACTGCTAAGCTAGTTGGAATAAGGTGGTAACTTGTATGCAGCGGTCATGGCAGAGTAGCTGGCATAGCAATCTCGTACCATGACGCAGTGAGTGACGGCCCTAAGGAGTCTAACTGGTAGTCTTTTGAAAGTGTACAAAATAAGGAGAATAATTGAAATAATGAAATCAGTACTTAGATAGAGTTTGTAATTTGTTAAAAACTAGTTTTCTCAATTAATTAGATTCACAGTTCACGTAACTGTTCGAGAATGTTACTCGATTAGTTTGCTATGGGCCCCGGCGTAGCTTGAATTAGTCGCGTACCTTTGTTAGCTATTTTCTCCTGTTGTAGCTGATTTCTACAGGAAGCATAGGTATTAATAAGCTACCATTACGTAAGGAAAGATCTCTAGTTAGATAAGATTAGTCAAACTGCATGGTCTATTTTAGAAAAATGGTTAATACATATTTTATACACATTGCTTGTCTATTATTGTGGTGGACAGAGATAATGGTAAATACTTTTTTGCATAGATCGACACCATAAAACCGAAATAAAGAATTATATATTGATACTTACATTGTTATGGTTGATAGTTTCGTCATGTATGTATTCTCCGGGCCCCTCGTATAAGGTGTAGGGCTGGAGGTGGATGCTCATATGCTCAAGGAGATGCTCGTCAGTATGGAAAGCTGTGAAGAACAGAAAACATATGCTATTATTAATCAGTTTATACTATTCTGCCAGCGACTTCGCAAACATTTTCGGGATTAAACATTGTACTCCAGACTATAATGTATTTCTATGTCAAATCTTATACTATTACATAAAGCGGAAGTTTGTTTTTTTGGCCGGCACCAATGAACCAACCAATCAGAGGCCTTAGTACGAGTTTGATTTACGTTTAAAGTATTCGAAACGAGTTCGCGTTCGGAGCTCTGATTGGCCGGCGCCAATGAACCAACCAATCAGTACGCCGAACGCGTACTCGTTTCTAATACTTTAAAAGTAAAACAAACTCGTACTCGGGCTCAGCACCCTGAATTAAATGTGTTCCACGATAAGTCGTATGTCATACGGAACATAATGTATAAGTTGTTAAATATAAAACTTTATAATATAGGAACTATCTAAGTGGTTAATATTGTAATAGGTTTAAGTTAATTTTTTGTATCCTAGAATGTAAGTATTTTGGCTCTTAGTCTTGCTGAAACTTTCAAAGAGATCGGAATGGAATTTGGAACATAGATAGATTATGGTCGGCAATAACACATAGGCCATTTATCCACCGGGACCGCGGGCAAACCCGCTGGCAAAAGCTAGTAGACTGCCTCGTTGGCCGAGTGGTCGCAAGTGCGACTGCCAGGCAAGCTATGTATTACTGAGTTTTAAAAAACAATCTCAGTAGACATCTTTCACGATTCGCTTCACGTGTTTAGGAATAAAGTAGTTAAAACATTTAAGTAGTGTTAGATTGCTTTAATTATTATTGTTATTTTATTTTTAAATAATTGAACATGGAATTTATGATCCCGTGAGTGTTGTGTACATCTGTCATTGGTATGCATATCAGAATTTTTGTATAATATGTATACTGTTGATGTGCCTTTAATAAATAAATAAATAAATAGATCGGAGTGAAGAATTGTACCCTGTATATGACAATAACCTCACCCCCTATTACATGGGACTCATAACATTAATACTGAAAAGTGGGTGTTACATTATACAGTGGCGTTAAGTACCGTAATGTGCACCTTTCCTACCCCTTAGAGGATAAAAGGCTTGATGTTATATATGTACCTCGAGTTTGTATTTCACGAGGTATATACCTCGCGAAATTTCAAAAATAATAAAGGTAAAGTTTAATCTTCCACTCCTGGTCCTCGTATCCTATCCCTCGACCAGGAAATATGTCGTTAGTGGGAAAGTCACCACGAAAATCACGATATTTTTTACGATTCATTGCAAGATTTAGGCTAGGACATTTTTCTTGCACGGACATATCAAAGCCTCAAGCTTGTAAGGTGTCGTAAAATAAAACTGCGTAAATCAAGTAAAATGTTTTTATTTAAGTTAAAATGTGAAAGCACAAGTTCGGTAATGGGGAAGCTGGCTATATTATGGAATAGTACTATTTATCACTATTTGTCAAAAATATTAGGGGGCTAAGTTGCTTTAACATTAACGATTGTCCAACAAGAAGCGAGAATGGCGTATTGAATATCTTAGGTTCTATCTTCATTATTTGGAATAACCCGTAAGTGTCCTACTTGGACAAAAACTTCTTATATGGGGAAGGAATGAGTATTAATCACCACGTTGGCTTAAGGCGTATTAGCAATTACAATTGCTAATAACATTTTTCCCACAAAGAATTGAGACTAGCCCCCGTAATAGAGGTATATAATACATTATGTTATTGTCTACCTATCCCTTCGGAAAACAACGTGATGATGTTATATATGAAACACATACGTCAGCTTCGAACTAATCGAAGCTCATACATATAAAAACAAAAATCTAGATTTATTTTACGAAAAAAAAAGTAAAAAGCATTCACTATTCCAGTTTATTTTATATCTCGAACATTTTTCGGAGCTCAAAGCGCTGTATGTGTATGTCTACCTACATTATATACTCGGTACATAAAGAGATCGCAAAAATCAATACTTTTAAAGCGATTATGTACGAATATAGCTCGGTACAGTTCCAGAATCTTCCATAGAGAAGGGAATATTTTACATAGGTACATGTACAAGGTGGCATCATCTATCAATTCCCAGAACTAACGACCAAAGAAGAATAATTTAATAGACTCGACCTGTCACCTGTTAAAGCAAGATGGACGCGACACGACAATACTTTCAGTAAACTTCTTGATACCATTACATAATAGAATATTACGCCTTTTGTACCTCGAAGGGGTAGACAGAGATACATTTCACATCCCACCTTTCGCCAGTATCTTACTGGTCCCATGAAATAGTCGGCAAACCAACTGCCCTAAATAGAACAAAAATAGAGAAACAGCATTGGACAACAGTAAAAGTTTATAACAAAAGATTTTAACAATAAAAATGTAGCACAAAGCAAAATTAATCCCGTCAGCAACAGCACCGCGCTCCATCATCGTAGGGGTCGACAGCGACCCTAAAAATAATCCGGTCTACAGCCCCCCAAATTCTCCCTCCCCTCCCGAAATAAATTAGATCTCTAAAACCGTCCATAATCTAGCGTCCCTTGAACCACCCTTGCCGTGCCCCCTCGCATGGCCCATGGGGGATCGCCCCTAAAATAGGGGAGGGTCTAAAAAGGTCGACTGGTCGGTTGCTACGCGTGCATATGTGTTGGGCTGTTGGGCCTACGTAATTGTAAACTGGGCACTCGATATTGATTCGACTCGCTATACGCTTTATAGCTCACTTTGTATTTGTATGTAGGTACGTGTGACTATATTAGGACGTTCATACGATAGTTCAGTATCTAAGAAATATTTGTTCTTTCAAGGATTGACAAACAGATACATTTTCGCAGCACAATCGTTGCTTTTGTTAGTTTATGAATCAGAATAAGTTTCCTACGCAAATGTTTTATTGAAAAAAAGTTTACATTGTACGCATCTTTGACTGTGTTATTTGATGTCTTACTACAATAAGACTGGTAAAAAGCTGGACTTACTTTTAAGTTGTGTATCTGTCCAACTCTTCAAGGATTAAAAGGCGCGAAGATAATTATGTTTAGTTTGTGTTACGCCCTTGTGATATCATCGCCTGAGAGACAGTACCTGCACGATACGAGGACTACCCATTCACCCCCCTTAAAGATTTACCACCTGCTTTTAGTCACCGGCTACTTTTATAAACAAATAGCCCTAATGGCTAGCATAAAGTTTTGTTCCTTTAGTATTTATTCTATGACCGTGCACCCCTCCCGCCTGCCAGGCAGATCTGCGCGCCGCTGCGCCGCGCAGCCTCTCCTATACATACAAGGATATGGGTGTTGATTTATGGATTGCAGTTGCAGTTTGCCGGCGCGTCACTACGCCGCCCGTATTGTCCATAATTGTTATTGTTAATCACTATTAACTGATTAAAGATGTCAGAGAATGACGCGACTCCCGGCGGAGAAACTCCAGGCGCCATGTTTTGTTTGTTTTGCGACAAACTCGACAACTTGATCGCAGATCCGGAGCCATTCACCTACCTCGCTGTAAAGCAGGTAGCGCACGAACGACAGGACGCTATCCGCGACAAGTTCCTCCGCCTGTACCAGGAAGCGCTCACTAAACAACGCTTCTCGTGGCATCACACCTGTGTGATCACTTACATCTGCCACAAATATATCCATGCGCAAGCAGCAGCGGCATCGGGTGCACCTAAACAAGAGGTGAAAGACATCCAAACCACAAGTGATGATCCTGAGCGACTGAAAGATTGTTTCTTCTGTGAATCAACACTGAGGCCGGATCAACTGAAGGTGCATCCATTTAGGGCGAGGCTGTCGGCTGCCAGGCTCCTCAGCGACGTGGCGTTTAAGAAGCAGGACAGAATATTTGCAAAGATTGAGCAGTTTGACTCGCCGCAAGATTTCCTGGACAAAGGTATACGCTACCACAAAGGTTGCTACTTGGACTATGTGAGACTGCCGAAATGCTGCGTGACTAAGCCACCAGAAATACCAGATTCTATTATGTTCAAGGCTTTGGCGCAGCTGCTTGAAGAGATAGACAACAAGCTGCCGAAGTGTTGCATGGCGCTGTCGTACTTGGCGAGGCGTCTGCAGGCTCTGACGGGGATGAGGACTGCGGACGTGGACACGGAGTGTGTGACGGGGCTGCTGACCGCTCGGTACGGAGAAAGGATCATGTTCTCCTACCCGGCAGGACTGAACTCATGCGTGGTGTTCCTGAGCAGGGTGCCACTCAGCCAGGCCATGCGACGTCTGCGTTAATTTCATCGAAGAATGTGTAGTAGGGATTTTATAATCATATTTCATGTCACAAATATATCAAAATGTAGTGTTGTCACAACGTAGTGTGTAATGGTGTCAAATGAAGTATCCTCAGTGCGTATGTATGTAGTGTGTACGTAGGTATTTCGTATCGCCTATGATTCGTAACACAGGTGTGCGTTTGTAAACGTATTATCCCATGTAATATGTAATCGTTCAATAGATATTAGCCAAGCATCATAATTGTAGTGTCAACTGTAATAACGTAGATTTAAAGAGTAAATTTCTGATTACAATTTTAAAAACGAAGTAGATTGTAAACAACTTTTTGAAATTTTAAACCTAAGTTTAAGAATTCCATGTAATTTTCTGAAATAAATATTATCATATCATTCAACTGTTTCAATTTGCCATAACCCAAAACTGCTGACAACACCTTAGATAGATAATTTACTTAACAATATTCAGCTTGTACAGCTGTTAGTTTTTGCGTAACAACCTGATAGTGCAACAACTAGGACACCCTTTAACATTTGCATATACATGAACCTACACACATACATACACTCGATGCAAACATGCACGACGTACCTGTACCTAGTAGGGGAGGGGGGTGTCATGATAGGTGTGCCATACTATTAACGTAACAAGAACAAATTAAATCAAAGTGTACCTATTAAAGTTGTATTACTTAGTATAAAAGAGACGATTTTTAGTAAATTTATGCAATATGGCCTACATCAAATTACATGGGATTCAGAACATAGCACATTACAAAGCAGGTTACAATGTATCATGTGCTACCCACTTCTTTGGGGGAAAATGGCGTGAAGGGAATGAGTTTGTTATGACCTCTGAGTGTGTTTCAGCGTTTCTTCTCAGAGTAGACAGGTAGGGAATGCCGGCCATCTAGTAATTTAACTCGTCGAGTACCGTCATTGTAGACACAATTATAGAACAATAGGTTGCGGTCACAGGTGACCGCTTGGTGTTTGACAGTTTAAAGATTGACGTGTAAAAGTAGTATTTGCAGGACCAATATCATTTTAACTTATTTAATTATCCATACTAATATTATAAAGCTGTTAAATATTATAGTTTGATTTTTGTTTGTTTGTTTAAACGCGCTAATCTTCGGAACTACAAGTCTGATTTAAATATTTTTTTTGTATTAGATAGTGCATTTATCGAGGATGGCTATAGGCTATAAAACGTCACGCTACGACCAATAGGAGCTGAGCAAAGCGTGTGAAACCGCGCGGAAGTCCCTAGTTTATTTCATATAAGATTTAGTCCACAAACGATTAAGGACCTACTCAGGAATCTCACTAGCTTTATAAGACAGTATTAAAATTATACATTTTTCCAATTATGAAGTTACGAACATAATACCACGTTATAAATTCCATTTTAGGTGGGGCTTGGGAGGAGGGCTTCAAGGTCATGATAAGCTCACTCCTCTCTGACACCCACCGTTACGCCTATAATTTGCAATTTCGTAATTTCAGGTACAATTTACTTAATACACGCTTCATAACGACTACTTACAATTTCAATAGAACCATTCTTTAGGGGTTCAACATTTTAAATGAATGATTTCGTTGCTTAGCTTTAGGGTCTCGCCGTCTCAAAGTCCCCTTGATCATCAAGTAACAAAATAAGACGCGAAAATACAGTCAATGTTTGTTCATACTTCATACTATCAATATAGCAACAAAATCTAAGTCCTATCTGATGGTAAGCGGTCTCTGTAGCCTAAAGAACACACTAACACCAGAGACATCACGACATCGACATCAGATGCAGTACAGTGACAGGAGAAATTGAAAGAAAGAAGAGTGATTTTAAAACAATTAATTTATAATACTATAAAATCTTTTTGTCGTTACCTTATAAGTTTTTTGTCTTTTATGAGACAAGAGGGTGAATATGAAACAGGTGTCACCTTTAAATTGAGTCGCTTTACAACATACACAAGTAAAAATATGAAATGTTCAAAAACTAGATGACCATTGACAATCCTTACTATTACAAATGGGAAAGTGAGTTTGTTTGTTTGTTCCGCTTTCACGCCGTAACTTCTAAACCGATTGCTTTGAATTTTTGCAGACGTAAAGTTAGAAGTCCGGAATAAATAATAGGGTACTTTTTATCCCGGAAAATTTTGATATTCCCGAGGGAAAACAAAAGAATTGGTATAGATGGCGCTGTGTGTATTGGTATATGTCACATAGGCTACTTTTTATCCTTTTGTGACGCGAGCGAAGCCGCGGGTAAAAGCTATAGTGTCAAAATAAACTTTCCCTCCCCCTTATTTATATATCATAACGTCACACCTATTCTCCCCGAAAAGGTAGGCAGAGGTGCACATTACGGCACTTAATGCCACTGTAAGTATAATGTAACACCCACTTTTCACTATTTATGTTATGAGTCCCATGTAATAGGGGGTGAGCTTAATGCCATATACCGGGCACGATTCCAGCCTTCGTGCTACTACTGAGAAATTTTGAGCAACTTTAGTAATATGTAAGACCCGTGACCCCTTGCCCAGCAATGGCACTTGTGACCATTCAGCCACCGAAGCAGTCTTTATTTATATCTAATCAATAAATCAACGTTCATTATTCAACAAGCGGAAGAAAACGATATCCTGTCCAATTTTCATACTCGACCGGACAGTTGACACTCATTGGGAATTTACTCGACCAGAAGTTACAAAATTATGCATGTTATCTGCGCAGGACAAATGCGGATAGAATGGGTCATCGACAGCAAACATGTTGATATCACTATCGCGTACGTACTTGCACGTTTGAAGGAGGCATAATGAGATCCGATATCTTGGTCAGCGAATTGAGGGCGGCTTTAGTCCCCATACAATTTTGGGAGCATAGCTTCAGAATACAGAATTTTCTATATTTGTTGATATGTATATCCTTCTTAGCAGGATTTCTAATACAAAATTCTTAGCTAGGGGTCTGAATCTGTACCCAATGTTGTAATAAGCCCCTGTAACATGGGACTAATAACATGACTGGCATAAAGTGGGTGTACTTTCTTATACCTTCGCCTAACCCTTCGAGGAAAAACCGGTTATATTTATGTTGTCGATGTTTTTCCTTCCCTTCTCCCCAACACTACATGTGTATAGGTAAACAACATCTTGTCAACAGGTACATAGAAGGCTGGCGGTATTTATTCTCAATCTAAAACCCGAATACGGAAAAGGTACTCAATTTTAAGTTTTACTTAAATATTTATTATGTCATGTCACGAGATGGGCAGGCGAAATATTAGAAATAGCTGGATCTAACTGGCCGCAAATAGCGCAAGACAGATACACTTGGAATTCTTTAGAGGAGGTCTTCACCTTCACATGAGGAGGGGTTCTTGCACAACACTGTTTTTGTTCTGTTTATCAAGGATGCAAACACTATTATTTTCATTTTTCACTTTTATTTTCCTATATTATTTTAAACTGTATTCTAAACCGAAAGCAAGAAATAAAAGGCTTTTTTATTCAATTTTTTACCACTACGTATTTAGATGGCACTATCTCTCTGTCATTTCATAAAGAATTTGTAGTGCCAGTACTATACTAAAGCACGTTTTAATATTGGGCGGCGTTTGAGTATTTGGATACCTATAATCGATTTAAGAAGGCTTTGCAATACAACAGATACAAAAAAATAATCTGTTCATATAGTAAAGTGCCTGTTTGATCTTCAACAATAACTAGCGAATACATTTAAAATAGTTAACAGGTTAACTCTTCGTATCATTATCATTATATACTAATGACACAGCACAATAAGTAAGACGTCAGTCAACTGTCCACACTCCAGCAAATGGCGTCCACCCCAGGTTTGACGCAATAATAGAGGGGATCCGAACCCTGAGTGACGTCACTGCCCATCACATCACAAGTAACGGGTATGACCGGTTCTGACCGACCCCATGGACTTGAGGGCAAGGCCGGCCCGCTCACCGCGCAAGGATAGAAAGCAAGCCTACTTTGCAACGTTGCATAAGTTAGCTTTCAAGAAAACATCTTTATGATGACGCTTCTCGTCGATTCTGATTCTAAAACAGTCTTGGTTAGTAATCAATAAAGGCTAATTTTGCTTAGCGAGTGGGAGAGCTTCAAGATAATTTCTTTAAGCAATGTTTTATGGAAACTGTTCTAACAGAGACTTTACCGCCACTTGTTGACTTGACTACACAACGTGGGTTGAATAAACAACTGAATTAGGATAACATCTAACACAATATAACAATGATATAATACCTAAGGATAGTTTTTAATATAAGATATCGGTGTATTCATTTCTTATCCTTATAAAAAATAGAACAAGTCCATTACATAGGTACCTTAATTCTTTTAGTGGAAGGAAATGACGGTCATACAACTGTCTAAAGCTGCCCAACACATACCTAATCAATTAAATCTTATAGTTGAGATATTACATAAAAACAATTACAAAAGCAGACGCAATAATGAACTTTATAATATTAATTATAGTGCCTGCATTATACAAAAACCGTGAGAAGGGATGAATTTATATTACTGTTATGTTTAACAATAGGTTCGTCCTATAGTAATGTAAATAAATAACGTACACCATAATTGTACAACAGATAATAAATTGAAAAAAAAAGGAACCAAGGAGTTTTTTGTAATTCTCCTCCATGAAAGTAGGTACTACTTTGGAACGAGTAGAACGCTTTCACTAAGGGACTGACAACCCCATTTTTTTTTATAGGTTAACTTTAAAAAGTGTCCTTTAGTCTTAATGAAATAAATAACTTTCAAAAATGATTTTTTTTGGAAAGATTTAAATATTTATATCTTGACTTTATAACTATAAGACTTTAGTCTACGACCAACGTCCTCGGTATAACAGCTAGCAGGGTGGTTCTACTATTCGGCAGTTTGACGAGTCCGGAGGGCTATTAATAAAATTGTGGAGTAAACCTCGGAGACGAGGGTAGACTGGGGAATAGAGGTCACGAGGCGACCTTTGCCGACAATCCCACGCCGTAATACTACATTATATTGTATCGACTTTTACAAACGAATTTGGGGCAACATCTCGCGAAACACGTGTCTTTTTAAATATGTAACAATACTTTCATTAAATTACATCTTCATCACGAAACCTATATCTAAACTAAAAATTAATTATAACATCTAACACTTCAATTCAGTTAAGCTATTTAAAAAATCTATAAAGTTGCTTGTTGTGAGCGCTCAAAATTAAACTTCACTATAGGACATTTTGAAACAACAAACCGATCAGGATAACGTTTGTCAAAATCTGTCGATTCGTTACAAAGGAGGGGACCCATACCCTGCCCCTACAGCCCCTACTATTCATGTAGGGCCGGCAGACGGCTAAATAAAATTGTCCCCCTCCATTCATACATTTATCGCATCGAGCGGGTTAAAAATATGGAGAGCTTTTTAAGTTTAAGTGTAGTAAAAGATATTTTAAATTGTTGAATGTATTTTGGACATGGTAACAAGTTACAAAGCTTAATATTGTGAAATCGAATGTTACTAAAAATATCTTCCAGCTATATAATACTTAAATATACATAGAACACTTAAAATTACTTTACACTGGATAAAAATAAAAACTAATAATCCCATTGCTAAAAACGATATCGTATCTTTATAGTACAATTTACTGAATGTACCTCTATAATTAGGGAGCAATGCGTCTATTTGCCTGGACCCAGGCATTGAACAAGCAGTTCATTTGCAAGCACTATACAAGCGCTCCTAATAAAGAAAGACCAAAAACTCATCCCTTTCAAAGCAATAAAAATTTAAACAAGACCCTTTCCTTTAGTTATCCGATATGTCCAAGAATTTTATAACATAAAAACCGAACCGATGTTCAAAGAGGGGGACGCATTTAGGTAAAAAAGATATTGCAAAAAATGGAGGGGCTGCTCCCCAGGGGCTCAAAATGGGAGACGAGAAAAAATTGAGTAGGGTTTGGTATATGGTATGGGTATCGTTGTAAGTTCGGTGCGGAAGATTTTGGATTTCATTTTAATATTAGCTACGTATTTTTTTACAACTTGCAATGAGTATATGGTGGTAATGCAGATATTTACAACCGATTGAGCGAAATTTTGTATATACCTCTACATAATTAGTTTGCATGATCATAAATGCTAAGCTGCAAAAAATATAGTTTTTAAACGGTTTTATTAATTATTGGAAGTATCAGGACTTCAGGAGTCTTTAGTTAATGGTGGCCGTTAACCAAGCCTTGTTGCTGGTAGTATTATAAAGAAACAAGTCCGCAGTGAATCAATAAAATAATAATGTTTCTGCTAGTGAATGGGGTCGCTAGGTCTCAGTAGGGTGACTGTACTGACAGCATGGATCCGATAGGAGGGGCATTGTCTACCCTTACCTCGCTATGCCATCGCGCCGAACAGCCAATGTTGATAGGCGACAGGCTTGCCCATATTTTGTTCCGTTTACTGACTGTGCAGTATGTATACCTAAGTTAATGACAATCTAACCCCATTTTTCTTTAACCCAATGTAGTTTATATTTTGTCTCATAAACCGGCAACAGTTAAACACAATCTGTATAAATGTTTTAGTAAGCTTTTCCTAAAAAATAAAATAATGCATTGCAATTCCTCGATCTACTGACATCTAGAAATTGAAATAGCACCCTCGATCGACAGATATCTAGAAAAATTAACACACATTTTATTTGGTACATCAATTAATCAACTATGAGTACCGCCTGTCTTCACACAGCAAAACAAAACATCACGGCTATTTATCCCTAAGGCGTGGGCAGAGAATAATACACCTATCTTTCACCAGTATTGTTGTTGTTTCACCCAACTAAGGGCGCATCTATTTATAGTGCTACGGCCTACGACTGACAATTTTGGTATGTACGTAGCAACTTCTAACTTGTCTTGCCTAATAAGGGCTGCCGTTTTTTTTTCTCACCAGATGGCGGCGATGTAGCGTGAGGTCTGTTCCGTCCAATAGATAAATTAATTATCTAGTGTTAAACGATTGGACAGTTTTGACTGTAATCACCGTAGTGATTGAACAAAAAAAACTTATCGTAATTAATTTCTTTTATAGCCGAGTGTGGCTTTTATTTACAAGTCACACTTGTAACATACATACATACATAACATTACGGCTGTTATTCTCTAAAGGGTAGGCAGAAGTACAAATATTAAATGAAACATAGGTCTCAAACGCGTTTATAAAAAAGTGTGTCCATAGATAGCTGTTAGCATCTAATAATTAAATACTTTAAACACAAAACCTATATTCAGTTTACCTTCTACATAATTATGTAGGGGGCGTTCACCACACCTAGAAACCATGACCTTGTCTACATCACTTCGGTTACGGCACCGAAATATTCTACGAACAATAAAATGCTATACTTTATACTCCTTCTTTCAACCCCTCGATGCCTGACAACTTTTTTTATTTCTACCTATTCCGAATGGGTACAACCCTCCACTTTTTTTCTATGATAAAAATATAAAACTAAACACGTGCATCTCTTTCGTAAGAGGGTTGACAAGGGGAGGCCTGAGCGAAACCTTGGGGGTTTTACTGAGACGCACAAATATGGTTGTAGAATAAAATATAACTTCACGCGTAGAAAATAATGTTTTAAGGTCCAGACATCAACGTTTGCCCAGTTATGTTATAAGTAAGATTTTTTTGCGGTTTAATTACTTTATCAGGTAATAATACTTTTATAAACACTACATAGTATAAAACAAAGTCGCTATCCGCCGTCAGTCTGTCCCTATGTATGCTTAGATCTTTAAAACTACGCAACGCATTTTGATGCGTTTTTTTAATAGATAGAGTGATTCTTAAGGAATGTTTATATGTATAATACATACATATTGCACCCGTGCGAAGCCAGAGCGGCTAGTACTTTTATAAACTACGTTTAAAATAACCGACTTCAAACCCCTCCTTTTTTTTGAAATCGGTTAATTAATATACTTAAACCCTCTCCTAAGTACAACAAACACTTTTCTGAAGACCGCACCAAACTCGGTTCAGCAAGTCGCGAGATAATTGCGTACAAATATATCGTACCTCCGGTGCTATACCGTCACTTATGTATTGCGGGGCCCGCGCGCAACTGAACAATGTAACGTTGTTTTTCCTAATGCCGTCCAGATTAGCACCAAAACCGTAACGACAGTAATGCCTTCACAATGTCAGTTTGCCTACTACACAAATGACAATATCGCACCAAGTAAAGAGGTGAATTTGGAGTATTCTTTCATAATCAGTTAAGTTTTGACAAAAATTGCATAAGTGACGATATTGCACCGTAGTAGGTGCAATATACATACTCCTTTCTATTAAATATGATTTTCATTTCGTTTTTTTTTGTTTCATTTTTATTAAACACTTTTATTTGGCTTACTCCGTTTGTATGCTTGTGGGAACAACCTTGAGACATATCTATTAAAAAAAAAACTATTCAAATTGCTTTGTAACAAATATAATGACTAGGTTCCCTTCTCCTCCCTTTAGGGTAGGGATTTTTTTTAATTTTATACCGTTTCTAGCAAAAAAAGAATCGGTACCTACTACCTATTTAAATAGGACAACTTCGTGAAGTTAAGCGTAGTCATACATAAAAAAAATACGCTTCGTCTTGAGAACCTCCTCCTTTTGTTAGCAAAAATCAGACTGTGTTATAGAACATTTATAAAGTCTATTTATGTTATTTGTTTCTTATAATTAGACATGGCTATTTTTTCGCCAATTTCCAATTTAACCCTTTTTTTTAAGGGGGGAAAATCATCGAATGACTGCTCCCGCCTGACACTCCCTCCCGCCTCACGGCGCGGCGGTCGAGCCGGAGCCCCGGTTACCCGTTAGGTTCTCCGCGACAAGGTTGACAGAGAGAGAATGCCATATGGCATTAATGTCCGCCTTATGTACCATTACTTGTTTCTGTGTACATTAAAGTTTAAATAAATAAATAAACATTTACAAATTGGAAAATTTGTTAATGTATTATACAGTTGTTAAAAATAAACTAATTATATTTAAACAGCTATGCTTTTCACATAGAAACGTCTAGTTAAAACTAGGAGCTACTAGGTTCCTACTCTAAATAGATTAGGCCTATTTAATTAAAGCCTATATCTCTGAAGCAGTAACATCGTGGGCCAGTGCTGCTAGTAAGCCTCGTACATAATTCTCGGGAAAATTGTCGTAATCGCCACGTTCGTAGAACGGGTTGCCGCAGTACAGATAGTACAGTGTACCACATACATCCTTGGCTTATAATTTATAACACTTGTAACTGTTATGTTCGTCTGTTCTTTTTATTACTACACGTAACTTCACGCCTTTTATCCCAGAAGAGGTGTACATTACGGCACTTAATGCCACTATGCAATAACGTAATATTAGTCGTGAGATGTGATACGGGGGAAAGAGTATTAATACATACATACATACATAACTTCACGCCTGTCTCCCATGGGGGTAGGCAGAGACTAAGGAACGCCAATTACTACGATTCTTACATACCTCTTTCGCTTCAATAACAGTCATCAATCTTTTCATGCATGCTCGTCGGTTAAGGGTACTTTTAATTTGGCCCTTCTTTAATATATCGCCAATCTGGTCACTATATGTCCGTCTAGGGCGCCCTCTACCGACGGCCCCATTCATATCCGCTCTGTATACTTCCTTCGTTACTCTACTTTCGTCCATCCTTTCTACATGTCCAAACCAGCGTAACATTCCCTTTTCAATCCTTGTCACTACATCATCTTTCAATCCCCACCTTTCTCTAATAACGTAATCGTCTCTAATAAAGAGTATTAATAATAAATGTTAATAAATAGACTGCCTCGTTGGCCGAGTGTTCGCAAGTGCGACTGCGAGCAAGGGGTCTCGGGTACGTTACCCGGGTCGGGCAAAGTATTATTGGGTTTAAAAAAAATCTTAATCGTAGCACGGAGTCTGGAATTTTTATAATAAGAATAATAATACAATATATTGTTACATTGTATTGCACAGTGGTGTATAACTGCCGTAATGTACACCTCTGCCTACCCCTCCGGGGATAAAAGACGTGGTGTTATGTTAAATACTCCTTTCTCTCTATTTCTCCCCGTATATGAATACACAATCCTCATAAATATAAGTAACTGTAGTGATAAGACTGAAATGTTCCAGACATATGCGGGTATAAAAAATTAGACAACCATAATTTTCGTCAGAGGGCCGAAGTAAGAAGAAGAAGATAGTAGTACAAATACAAACAGTTGTTTATAAAATACAATCGCCTGTTGGACCTTAGGAGCTTTCATTCTTAGTTAATATACGCTTGGGAGCAAAAAAAAAGGAGCCGCAAGCATTTTTATTTTTTCCATTTAATCGAACCTTCTATTACGTTAAAAAAATATTCTTTTAACAACAAAATGGTCTCGTTTTAAAGATAAATAAATTGAATACGACCTGCGTTACCAATTAATAAAGTCTATCAAGGAATGAAAATAGAACGCCATTGGCTCCGTTTCCTTGCTCTCAAGTGTGTATGGGAACTACGGGACTTACCTTTTCCGCACTCGCTGCACGTTTTTTCTTTTTTCAAATGCGTCCAGCTATGTATCTTGAGATGATCCTTTCTTTTGTACGTCTTTTGGCAAACCAGGCACTTAAAAGGTCTAGGAGCAGATATTATTTTATCTGAATTGCTGAATCTTTCTTCTGTAGTAGTGGTAGCCTAAAACGAAATTTTATAAACTTAATTATTCAGTTTCCGTTGCAGCGTTTTAAGTTATGGCCCATGGTATAAATTTGCAAAACTTTGGACTGACAACACAAAACACAGATAAAGACACATAACATAACATCACGCATTTTATCCCCGAAGGGGTAGGCAGAGGTGCACATTATGCCACTGTACAATGTGACACCCAGTTTTCACTATTTATGTTACGAGTCCCATGTAATAGGGGGTGAGCCTATTGCCATATACCGGGCACAATTCCAGACTCCGTCTCCGACTGAGATTTTTTTTAAAACCCAGTAATACTTTGCCCGACCCGGGAATCGAACCCTAGACCCCTTGCCGTGCAGTCACACTTGCGACCACTCGGCCAACGAGGCAGTCACATAGAAAACATTAATTATTAGTTTTTTGATCTCTCCATAAGAAAAATGAACAACACATAGCATATAACAATATAAATACTGATTAGCTACGTCAGTATAATAAAACCTTACAAATTGAAAATGGGCACAGAATCTGAGTCAGATTCTGTGCCCATTTTTTCATCGCAAAATGAGTCCTTATGCCTCCGGTCACTGGAGGACAGATGTTCTCAAGCCGGTCTGAGAAAAACAACGAACCAAGCCTGTCGGGATTACCCCGAGATCGGGTACCCGTCTACCCGTACCACGGGTGGGCGTGTAGGGTTTAATGCGAACGCCTGCTTCACATCTCCGGTATCCTACACAGCCAGTATTTCGCAACATAGGGTTAACATCTGACTTTAACTAAAGCCCGTTGTCTAAATCAGCTTTTTGAAGTATCACTCAATTTATTCGTAAATGTACTAACGTATTATGTTTTACCACTTTCATATACCCGAGTACCTGATATGATAATAGTTAATTATTATGTAATGTATTCTTGTAGTAATAATTATAAATGTAGTTAATTGTAGTGTGCAACTAAGGTACTTAATAAACATTGATTAGACTTATGTAAAACAAGGGCACGTATTTTAAATCATTAGACACGTATTTTTTATTTTCTTACAGAAACGAATACTTTCGACGATATATTGATTTAAAATCTCGCGTGACGTCACTTCTATGTACATTTTATACATGACGTTTTAGCTAGCCCTAACTCCTAAACTTTGATTCGTTTTATCTAAATATTGTTTTATTATATGACAAAATAAAAAATACGTGTCTAATATTTTTTTATTACCTTACATACGGACTAATTACATTTTTAATTTTCATACCCTGTCATCATCCCAATTAATATTTAACATTGAAAAAATACCCGATAAACTTATGGGATAGATAGTTCTTACAAATTTCGGTCTTTTTTCTTTATCTGGTAAGTACACAGTGGCTTACCATACAGTGTGAAACTGGCCTTAGTGCAAGTTTCAAAACGCTTAAGATACGTCTAGGATGTTAGAGGCTACCTGAGTAAAATCAAACCATAAATCTAAATACATAAAGGAATGAAGACAGAGTTTTGAGATCCATAAGACGAGCAAGAAATAAATATTAGTTTAAAATTTAAAATATAGGTAACAAAAGAAAGAAACGTCCTTGATACACGATCTGGCATGGTTTCTACTTTTTAAGAAAACAAAACGGTAATTTTCTGAATTCCGACGAACTGAGACCTTCCTCTTTATGTAATCGATTAAAAATACACGTGGAGTTTCGGTGAGGGGTGTGTTGAAACCATACTAGGTACGTCGAAAGGAGGTTTAAAGTTGGTAAAAGAATACACACGATTAATAGACGACTTTAGTAGAAATAAATGCTACTGCCTCGTTTGCCAAGTGGTCGAGTGGTTGATGCCCGGATCGGGCAAAGTATTAATGGTTTTTTTTTTAATTCTCAGTGATAGCACGGAGTCTGGAATTGTACCCGGTATATGGCAATAGCCTCAGCCCCTATTACATGGGACTCATAACATATATAGTGAAAAGTGGGTGTTACATTGTCTATTGGCATTAAGTGCCGTAAATGTGCACCTCTGCCTTCGGGGATAAAAGGCTTTATGTTATGTTATTTTTTAAATGCTATTACATAAAATAAAGTTTGCGATTTTGGCAGTTACGGCGAATTCTGGTGTAATCAGGGGCATGAGATTCATATTTAGTAACTACCTACTATTACGCGGTTTGAACCGCTGTTCGCTCGATTGCGTTTGCTGTTTCAGCTCGTATTGATCGCAGCGTGATATTTGCTAGCATACAGAATTCCTCAATAAAAGGACTATCCAATATAATGTATACATAGGTATAATAATATTGTAGGAATGTGAAAACTGTACATTGAATATTTTTTTAAAAGAATGCTTGAGGCGTCATCTCCAATCGATATCGAAGCAAAACATGTGTTTTTTTATAATTTTTGTCTGTTTGTCTGTATGTATGTCCGGGTTAAACTCAAAAAGTACTGTATGGATTTACTTCAAATTTTGCATGAATATTACTTACAGGTCTGTTCAACATATAGGCTACATATTATCGTGCTATCATCTACGGGGGAGAAGCTGTGAATGACTATGCACGCGGACGAAGTTGTGGGCACAGCGCATTCAAAGAAAAAACTTCGACTTTATTATTATACCTAGTATCTATGTATGAGAGCTCACCTCATAATTACTGATTGGGTGCATCATTGTGGCAGGCTGTTCTTCATCCTCATTAGCGGGTGTGCTGTATTCATCTAGGATCTCCTGCTTAATCTCCACGTATCCGTGCTCCCCAACTAATTCACTATTCTGTTCTACAAACACTTTCGTGTGCGTCTGCAGATGTTTTCTCAAATGGTCCTTTCTGTAGAATGCTAAAACAATGTACTTGGTTATAGCTAACTGCCATTTGAAAGAAGAAAATTGAAAAGCAACAAATTCGCTGGCAAAGTCAGGGATGAGTAACTGTGTGGAGCAACCAGTATTTTTTTTAAGGGGGGAAAATCATCGAATGACTACTCCCGCCTGGGTGAGGCGGGAGGGAGTGTCAGACTCTTACTGACTAAAAACCACCCCGTTCCTTCTCCTGCACGTCGACCCAGAGCCCCGGTTACCCGTTAGCAGCCAGTATTAAGTGTTCTTTTATGTACAGACAGTGGTATTTAGATACCTTTAGAGACCTTACAATAGATATTTTATAGGTACATTTATACATACACACACACTCACACATTTTACAAGACAATTACTCAAACTCGTCAGTTTTACTGTTAGTACACAAACACATGCATAAGTTAGGACACCTTCTGACGACACGCATACAACACGCGCAAGACACGCGCTTTGAGCCTACTTCGAAATTTGTAGCAGATAATTTGAACTTTATGATTTATAAATACATCTTGAAATGCATTGTCACTTCGCGCTTGCTTCCAGTCCGCGTTGCAACCAAGTTGGGGAAACTACGATAAATGTAGATGAGATCTATTCAAGGCTCAATCGCTCTAAGAGTTATAAGACTTTAATTATACTAACGCAACTTTTTTCAAAGCGGATTGAACGCGTACAGTATGCGGTTATCGTGCGTGTGTCGTTATCGTCTGAACACTCTCCTATTTCATGTCAAAGCCCGATGCATGATATTATGAAACTATTACTTAAAAATTTATTTAGGAGGTACATTTACTGGACTGCCCAAAGAAGCCCTTAAAATGTTATTTAATTTAACGTAGGTATCTATCCAAATGTATTTGTAACTGGTTTTAATGATACCCCCTAGTGGGGAGGAAATCGGCTTAGCTTAACTAAGGGAGGGTTACAAGGGACAGTTGAATCTGTAGTTGAATCTGTAGGGTTAAATTAATTGGGGGCGACTGGAACTACAAGCAAAACACGTGCAGACGGCCACGGGTTGGAAGGAAAAACGAAGTTTATTCGGGAACACGATAATATTTCGGTGCTAACCTATAAAAGCTGATGTTTGTTTGTTCGAACGGCTGATCTCTGGAACTCCTGGTTTGAATTTAATAATTATTTTTCAGTTGGATGGCTCATTTATCGAGAAAGGCTATCCTACTAATATTCTAAATCAAAGTTTATGTTTGTTTGCTACCTCTTCACGTCAAAACGGCTGAAGGGATCGAGATGTGTGGAACAGAGGTCTGGAATAACAAATAGGTTGCTTTTATCCCACGGGAATGCGGGCGAACCCGTTGGTACAAGCTAGTATGATGATACGCTACGATCAATAGGCGCGGAGCATCGGGTGAAACCGCGTGGAAGCTAGTACATAAACAAGGTGGTCGCAAATGCGTCTGTCGAGCAACAAGTCACGATTTAATTCGGTCGATTTTATTAGGTCGGGCATATAGTGGACCTGCGAACGTCGTAGCGGGTTACCGGAGCTCCCTTGAACCAGACAGGAGTAGGAACAGGGTAGGTATTGGTCAGTAAAAGCAGTAACAGAGTGTACTTTAAGATTTGTATAATGCGACAAGCGTGTCTTTGCATTGTACATTTGCGTACAATATTGGATAATGTATCAGGGAAATTGTAACACATATTGTTTTCTACATAGAGTAGCTAACGAATGGAGTTTGTCAGACTGACAGACTTTTTACTTTGTATTTGTTGACGTTCCAAAAGTACCAAATTTTGGTTTAATTGAAATAAATGCTTTGACTTTGATCTGTATTTTTTGTTACCTATTTTTCACAAAAAATAAATGATTGATTGAAGAGTCTGACAGTCTCACTCGAAAGTCATTGGATGATCTTCCCTCCTCAAAAAAACGGGCAAATATTACCTACTGTGTTCTCGAATCTCATGTCATTGACGGACATTGAGTCAGAACAAAAATATTTTCTTTCTTTACTTATTTCCAGTATTGTTTATGACGGCCGTGATAACGTACCACTCAGGCAATCGTGAAGCTGTTTTTTTCTTCGAATCCGATGTTTGATCCCGTTTGCAGGGCTCATTGCGATAAACAAGTCATTAGCTTGCTAGTACCTTCGTACCTATAGTTAATTAGATACCTACAACGTATTCTTCATAATGAAAAATGTGAAGTGGGCAGTTTCTTTATGAAAATCAAAATTAAATGTACCTTCTAATGCTACCATTAATTAGATACTATACATGACGGTTGGCAGGGCTGGTTGGATGACTGGTAGCTGCCCAATGTTTTGCTCAGAACAATTCTTAGCTAACATGTTTGTAAATGCACCCACGACGCAAGGAAATTCTAGTGTGGAGCAACTTATACATAACATAACATCACGCCTTTTATCCCCAAAGGGGTAGGCAGAGGTGCATATTACAATGTAACACCCACTTTTCACTATTTATGTTATGAGTCCCATGTAATGGGGGGTGAGCCTATTGCTTATAATTAAATTAACAAAAAAGTACTAACTACAAATCCAATGAGTTATAGGTACCAATCACCTTTTGGTCTATTAATAGGGGACCTGTTTAAATAATTTTTTAACACAACAAATGAAAGCAAAACTATTTATCCTTAATTAGTAATAAAGACTTTGACTGCCAATAAAAAACTGTTGTAGGTAAATCCTCCGCTAATGTCGGTCACTGGTGACCCCCATGGCATTTAAAATGTTAACATAAAAAAACATCTTCACCAACTGAAACATATTGAGAAGAAAAATTTTGTTTGTTCACTTACTTTTATGGCACACAGGACAGGTCTCACTCTTGTCTCCGCCATGGATAGAGAGGTGGATGGTCATGTGCTCTTTTCTCTTGAAACCCTTGCCACAATGAGGGCAGATATGAGGCCTAACCTCCTGATGTTCTAAGGTATGCCTGTCCAAATGCTCCTTGCGTTTCAACCTTTTTTGGCGGGAAAAGAAAAAAAAATATTTATATTGAAAAAACATAATAGATTGTTTATGTTTTTTATTGTTACATCTATTTTCAATAATGTTTAATTTGTGTTCTAGTGTACTTTTATTGTTACTGGTAAAAAATATATTTCTAGAGTAAGTCTATGAAAAATAATAACAATGAAATTATATAGCCAAAGCAAAGTTTGCCTTCTTAATGAGGAAAGTTTCATCGCCTAACTGTGAGATATGTGATAAAATTGAAGATGTGCAGCATTTACTGATGGAATGTGAAAGGAACAAGAATGAGAAATGAGAAACCTGTGGGATGTTGGACTTATGCAAAATATTTTAGCTCACCCTAAATCAAACATGTCTAAATGCATTATTTCTACCCTAATAAAGAGTTCTAGGCAATAATTCCCCTTCATATAGGCAAAAGCATAGTTAAGTACGAAAAGTGTTAATAATAGGTGTTTAATAATTTTATGAAAATAGTGTATAAGTTACAATGGAGTTGACATATCCATGTGGATAAAAACCCCTCACCAAATATAAGAGAATAAAAAAAAAAAAAAAAAAAATTATATAGCCATCAATAGCTCATAGGTAACCATATTTTTACAGACAATTTAATTTGTAACATAAGTAATGTAAAATTTTTAATTAATAATTAATAAGATTAATACATACCCAGTTCCACATATCCCACAGAGGTATCTATACTCTCTGTTATGAAGGAGTAGATGTTGTTCAAGGTCCTCTTTATATAAAAACAGTGCTGAGCACTCCACACAGGAGTAGTTGACATCACCACTAGGCTGCTTCACAATCATAGCTAATTTATTTTTTGCTAACATACTTCTTTTAATTGCCATTTCCAAGTCAGGTACTGGCTCTACAAAAATATTATCAGTTAAAATAAATTTAAAAATATAATATAAAAAGTAACTACAATAAACAAAAAAAAATACATACGATTATTACTGTCCATGGTTATTGGTTCCTAATTTAAATATCACCTGAAGAGAGAAATCAAAAATTTTGTTGAGACAAAATTGTTATAAAGCTGTCGTTAGAAACTTTCCCACACGCGCGCAACCGTTAGAAAGGGCAAGGGCCAAAAAAAACTGAACTTGAAATTGTGATCCCTTCCCCTACCAACGGATATCGCCCAAGGCCCAAAAGCTCCCCTCCGCTTAGGGGTGACTACCCTTTGTCTACCCAAACTTCCCTAAAGGAGGGGAGGGAACCCCACTCCGTGTTCGGGCCGATAGGAGGGGTGGATTTACCTTGCCCGAGCCCGACATTGATTCAAAATCCTCTACCTGAGACCCAAAGCGGGTTTTAACATTGAACTAATAATAATAGTACACTGTTCACATTCACAACAACATCCCCCCACAAAAACACTTGGACATATTTTTATTTATATGCGCGCGAAAAAGTTCTACCAGTTAAAGCAAAGTTTTCCTCTACATATGAATAACATTATGAGATATACTAACACTATTGTAATGTAATAGGTCACCAAACTAAATTTACAAACAATATTTAGTGAATAACACAAAATAAATAACCACCTACGAAAATATTACGAAAATAAAATAAATATTCAAGAAAACTAGACGCGCACCCTCCACTGATAACGTTTTGAAAATGACAGAAGTCAGAAGATTCAATTCAAGATTTGATAAATGTCAGATCGGAATATTGAATTGACATGACACTTGAATCACTTGACAGTTGACAGCGCAGTAAGTGAAGATTTTTGTCTTGGGCAAGGACGGATGTAGAAAAGGGACGTAAACTGAAAAAAAAATACATAAACATTTCATATAACTTTGTGTGACTTGAAACTTGAAAATTTGTGTAACTTTGTATAACTTGAAAATTTGTGTGTGGAACATGGGTAGATGATGGCCTGGACCGTTTGGAATAACATATGACATGGACTACTTTTTATCCCACGAGAAAGCGAGCGAGGCAGAAGCTAGTAACATATTTTCTTTTTATGTGTTTTGTCTACTCCTTCACGTTATGTTTCATTTCAGATCAGAAGATTTACCGATTTTTATGGTGAATTCGACCAATTCCATCAATTCGAACGATTTTTGGGAAATATTCTACTAATTGTTATAAAATTAGGGTTGGCAATACTATTGAAAAAACTGTCAAAAAGTTGTCAAATTAAAATCCCTCTGTTGCCAAAAACTTCGTAAACTTGTTGCTGTTCACGTGTTTCTACAATTACAATTTAAATATATTTTTTAATTATAATATTTTAAATAGACAAAAGTTAAAATGTCTTACGATAAAAAACTAGTTGATCTAGCAATTAAACTATTTTCGATAGATGCTGTAAAGTTTGGAGAGTTTACAACGAAGAGCGGCATCATAACACCTGTTTATTTTGATTTGAGGGTTATAGTCAGTTATCCTGATGTTATGGTAAGATTTTAATATAATAAGTGTCATTAACTCTATATCTTCTCCACCTCTAATTCTTGAGGATACCAATTGTCATTTGAATGCATGTGGTGGCAAAAGTGTTTTTTTTCATTCATTACAATAATACTCTTTTTTTTTACAGGAATCAATATCAAACCTGTTGCTAGAAGTTGCAATGAAAGATCTAAAGTATGACCATGTGTGTGGAGTGCCATACACAGCTTTGCCTATCGCGACAATCCTCAGCATACTGACTAAGAAGTCTATGCTCATGCGACGAAAAGAAACAAAGGCGTATGGAACTAAGAAATCGATCGAGGGGCATTATAAAGCTGGCCAGTCATGCTTAATAGTCGAAGATGTGGTTACTTCTGGGTCAAGCGTGTTGGAAACGGTGCGAGATCTACGTAAAGAAGGATTGACAGTCACAGACGCAGTTATTATATTAGATAGGGAACAAGGCGGTAGCAAAAATCTTGAAGTTGATGATGTGCAAGTCAAGTCATTGTTTACGATGTCATCTCTGATTGATATTTTGGTAAAAAATGGAAAGATTACTGAGGAGACTGTGACTAAAGTGAAGTTGTACTTGAAAGAGACACAGGCTCCAGTCATTGGTATGTTAATTTATTCAGTTAATTAATTTATTAAAATGTTGTTGCCTAGCATTACTGATAAAATGTATCTACATTCATGGCAAATACACATGTTACTTGTAAATGAAAGAAGTGACTAATAGAATTGCATTTTTGACATCATTGGTTAATTCTCATGGACCTCTTTAGCTTGGGGAAGATAAAAGACAATTATAAAAATTTTAAATAACATTAAATAATTATTATTTGTATTTACAGAAAAGCCATTGGACAGAATGTCGTTGACTTATGAAAAGCGAGCTGAACTCACTAAAAATGGGGTGGCTAAACAGCTATTCAGTATAATAGCAACAAAGAAAACCAACTTGTGTCTGTCAGTTGATTTAACATCGGCTACGAAGATCCTGGACCTTCTAGAAAAAGTTGGTGAACATGTTTGTCTCGTGAAGACTCATGCAGACATCATTGAGGACTATACTAGTGATTTCATCACTAGAATCAAACAACTGGCGGATAGATTCAACTTTTTGATACTAGAAGATAGAAAGTATGCTGATATTGGTCATACTGTCTCTCTGCAGTATTCCAAAGGCCTGTACAAAGTAGGGGACTGGGCTGATTGTGTGACTGCCCATTCTCTGCCTGGTGAAGGCATACTGAAAGCTCTCAGTTCATCAAATGGTGTCAATCGAGGAGTTTTTCTGCTGGCTGAAATGAGCAGTGAGGTAAAATTTCTTATCACTAATCAAATTTAACAGCCATTGATCATTCAAATATTAAATACTAATTTTACTTTTCAGGGAAATCTAATAACACCAGATTACAAAGAAGCAACCGTGGCCATGGCATCAAAATATCCAGAATTGATTACTGGGTTTGTTTGCCAAAACAAAGACACTTTCAAAGATCCAGGTCTTATACAGCTAACCCCAGGAGTACAGCTGGAGAGTAGCAAAGATGATTTGGGCCAGGTCTACAATACTCCGGAGAAGGTCATCTTGGAGAAAGGAGGTGATGTGATAGTTGTGGGGAGAGGCATAGTGGCAGCCAAAAGCCCAGAAGCTCAAGCAGTAATTTACAAAGATACTCTGTGGAAATGTTACTTGAAGAGAGTCTCTGGAAAATTAGAATAAATTAAAATTGTATTCTTTTGATGTGCTATCTATCTGTTAAGACATAATATATTTCAGACAACTTTTAAATTTTCGTTATGAGACATATCATGTTATAATAAGTTTATTATGAATGTTGTTACAGAATTATGAATATCTCTGTTATTTAGCATGTGTTTTGTATAGGGGACCAATATATTGTGATAAAATAAAGGTTGTAGAATAATAACTTTGGTGCTAAACAACCAATTTATAGTGCCTTTACATTCCTACATTACATAGATGGTGTTATTATAACACTAAAATATTCAAGATTTATCATAGAATATAAGAAAATGTATTGTATTCATTATTCATGTTATTGTATGTTATTAACTAATTTCATACAAAATTGTTTTCTTTTACTACTTCCTTATGCGACTCAAGTGTAAGTAACTACTTCTGTTGAGATGGTCTTCAACTCCTGATTTTAAATCTCCTAATCTCCTCCTAAATCTGGCTAACAAACTACCTATACCATATAAATGGTCTTAAATTAGCCTTATTATATGACAACTTATGACAAGCATTGTTACAGAAATAGGACAAGCAATGTTACAGAATTATGACAAGCATTGTTACAGAATTATGACAAGCATTAATACATGACCTTTTAGCCAGAAATGTGTGTTCCATTTAATGTTATTATTACTGGAAAATATGCGTGATGTAAGGTTTACATTTTATTGATTGCTTATGTATCAGGTTTGCAGGGTATTCAAAGAAGATTTTTTTTCTAAAGTACCTAAGGGACTCTTGTAAATTGCTACAAAATATTATATTATTATTGACCGTTTAATCTTCGCTTGTTCTTTGCATCAAGTTCAATTGTTGACAACGTTACCTTTTCAACGTCAACGTTCTTGATTCCCTCAAAAACTTTAACCTTTTTTTGCATTAGCATCCCAGATTTAAAATGTCATCATTAAATCATAATGTCAATCACAAGGAAATGTCAAAATTTGATAATGACTGCAGTTTTGTACGCAACAAAACAAAACAAAACATCATTAATAATTTAGAGATGGATTATATAGTTAAGGAATTAGGTATAAATAATAAGAATATATTCCCAACTGCATCCCCTGGTCTGTTCTCCGTCGTCGTCCACACAGCTTGGTTGAAAAAATGGATAAAAAACATCGAAATAGATACCTCGCTGAACAATGTAGATTTTACCTTGCAACCTGGTGAAAGTGTACCTTATCCGTGGCGAAAAATATTTATGAGGGTATGTGAATTATCTATTGTTATAAAAATATTGCTGTTCTATTTTAACACGTTCTAATAAGAAAACCTTTGCATTTTAGGTGTTGAGTAAAAAAGTGTCCAAGGTTCTTCCTTTACCTCGTTATAAGCTTAACGAAAACACAAACGAGACTCCCCTCACGTTTTCCCAACTCTTACAATATGTGTCACAGAGTAACCAAAGAACACTGTGGAAAGAAGCATACAAGAAATATTGTCAAAATAATGATAGCAGTAAGGAAAGTACCATAGTGAACCTATTGGAGCATGACCAGTTGATGTCTGAGGTAGTGCTCCGCTTGTATGGGTGTAATATAATTAGGGTAAAGTGTGATGGAGCTGGAAAAAACATAGAGTACAAAGAGATAATACCTAATAGACATGTTTTAAAAATGTATGAAACTCATGGCAACCTACTAGCAGCCATGTTTACTATAGAAACAGATAATAACTTATATGTTATATACAGGGCACAATATGAGAATACCCTCCTAGACTGTCTGAACTTCAGTCCAAACTTAATAGACATGAATTACAGTAGAGGCTTGTTCATAGTGTACCAACTGTTGAACTTGTCTAAAGCTATGAGTGACAGAGGGCTAAGCTTGGGGATGTTGACCCTTCTAGATATTTACTTGTCTGAGAATTTGTGGCTGCAGGTTTTACCAACGATAACTAATAATATACATTGTTTGGATGCATCCCTGATTATTGAACACAATAGAAGTAAACAGACTACTCCTGCAATAAGTCAGGCTCCTCCTGGGAAAAGGGGAGAGGAGTGGTGTTGGCGCAAGGAGGCTATTCAGCTAGAGAAGCTGTGTATGTTGTGGGTAAGAGGAAGGATATCTAACCTTGACTATTTGCTACACCTGAATATGTTGGCTGGAAGAGCCACCAATGATCCACAAGCCCACTTCATGGTCCCTTGGGTCACTGATTTCTCGTCTAGATGTGGTAAGCCTGTGTAGAATAATGCTTTTGTTTGTGTGATAAAAATGTGTATATTACAATGATTCATATTGTTATCTGTCACACAGATGCTCATAAATTTATCAGTAATATTTGTTTTGTATACAAATAGCCAGATGTAGTACATTACAAAGTAAGTTGAATAAATTTTAAATGAAATAGATAAATATGTAGATATTTCTAGATTGATGTTTATAAAGCAAAACTGCCAATTTTCTGTGTATGATAACAGTATTGGTTTTTGTTCTGTTTTCTAATGAATTGTTGGTAACTTGATTTATATTTTCTATGTTTTACAAGTGTATTCTTGAGTTCCATGTTCATAGAATTTAATAAATAGGTAGTCCCATAAGTCAGTGACAGATTTTCATGACCAATTTCCTCTCAGTTAGTAACTTGTAAAATAATTGAGAAAGTTGTATTAAGAAATGCTGTAAACATCTGTGCCAGTCCCTTAGTGGAGTGAACAGTATCAGCCACTGATACATGTAACAAAAAAAGGTTATTTCCTTCCAATTCTGCTGCACTGCTCGGTTGGTGCGGTGGCTGGGCAACCGGCTGCCGTGCAACGTGTCGCAGGTTCGATTCCCGCACGGGACAACACTTGCACGGGACAACACTTTGTGTGATCCACAAATTGTTGTTTCGGGTCTGGGTGTCATTGTGTATGTGAACTTGTATGTTTAAACTCATCTAGTCTATGGTTGGTACTATATAAGAAGAAAAGAAATTGTCAAGTGGTTATAAAGAAGTGATGGATAACAGTATGTCAGCTGATCACACAAACATAAAAATATTGTGCATCATACTAAATTCTAATAGCAATATAATATAACATAATATGCACTATCAATATCGTGTATTATTTATTGTTACCCATCGTAATTTTTTAAATATTGTAGGTAGAAACTGGCGAGACCTAAGCAAGTCGAAGTACCGGCTGAATAAGGGTGACAGACAGTTAGACATGACCTATGACGTCAGCAGTTGCACCGACCAGATACCGCACCATGTTTCCGACGCCCTCTCTGATATAACTTGCTACGTCTACCTAGCGCGCAGGTTTGTACGAAAATTACCTTAATGAACCAGTGTATAAGACTTATTTTTCCTTGACTAATAATGATGATTGACTTAGTTTAGTTAATAGATGTTATTTTCAACGTGGTTTTTTGTTTTAACCATTAAAGTGTTTCATGTCATTGACTGTGTAATGAGTTTTGAATAAATTAGTATTTTGGTAATGTTTAAAGTGTGGTTTGAAGATAAAAGAAAGTGTATATGCATTATGCATGCAAAAATAAATAATTTTATTCAGTGGCTTTTACATTAGAGTATGAAAATAAAAATATTATATAATTGTATCACATTTTAACGATGGTATTATTTTTCTAGAACACCTAAGGAGGTTTTATGTAAATATGTGAGAAATAAATGGGTGCCGGCTGAATATCCCGCGTCGATACAACGCATGCAGGAATGGACCCCAGACGAGTGCATACCGGAGTTCTACACAGACCCCACTGTGTTTAAGAGCATACATGAAGATCTGCCGGTAAGCAAAATCAGATAAGAAGCAAAATGAAAGTTAATAAGAGCAGTAACGCATGCGCAAGTTTCGCTACTTTAGTATTCTACTGTTTACACTATTCATGTTAAACCAGTCTTTTAGTGTAATGGACACCAAAAAAATTGATTTGATTGATTTGATTATATTTGATTTGATTATTTGAAAAGTAATAGACTCATAACATAAATAGTGAAAAGTGGGTGTTACATTGTACAGTGGCATTAAGTGTCGAAATGCGCACCACTGCCTATCCCTTCGGGGATAAAAAAAATATATTCTAATTTCGGTCTCGTAACATATGTAACGGCTCCCAGTCTCCGGCAGCTCCGCTATCCCTGATCTTGGTAGCGGATCGGGTAACGGCGGAGCAGGGGGTGCTAAGAGTCCCCGGCAGATGAACCGCTACCACCCCCGACGAACTTTGGCCCTGGCAACACATAACATCCGCACTCTGCGGACCGATGAAAAGATTGGCGAGCTGGAGGAAGAATTGAGCAAAAATGCGTTGGGACATCTTGGGACTGTCTGAAATCCGAAGAGAGAGCCAGGATACGATGGTCCTGGATTCCGGCAACTTGCTCTTCTTCCGGGAAGGTGATCAAAAATCCCAGGGTGGTGTCGAATTTCTCGTCCGCAAGTTCCTCGTCAACAACGTGAGTAAAGTTGACAGTGTGTCGAGCAGGGTAGCGTACCTTAAACTCAGAATATCACACCGGTATTCGCTGAAGGTCATACAGGTATATGCGCCGACCTCGACACACTGCGATGATGAAGTCGAGGCTCTGTATGTAAAATTTCCCAAGCCATACACACCTCCGAAGCTCACTTCACCGTTGTCATGGGGGATTTCAACGCGAAGGTGGGCACACGGAACGGCGAAGAGCTGAGAATGGGGCCATTTGGGTATGGGCAGCGAAACCGTCAGGGCCAGCGGCTGGTCGACTTTATGGAGAGGGAGAGACTCTTTCTAATGAACTCTTTCTTCCGAAAGCGACCAGCTAAGAGGTGGACGTGGATAAGCCCCGATGGTTACACCAAAAATGAGATCGACTTCATCATGGCGACCGACAAGCGCATATTCAGTGATGTCTCTGTGATAGCTAAGGTGAAAACCGGCAGCGATCACCGTATTGTCAGAGGCACACTGAATATCAATGTCAAGCTGGAGAGGTCACGCCTGGTGGGGTCCACACTCCGTCCTGGTCGCGCCCAGGTCCAGAACCCCGAACAGTTCCAGCTCCAACTGCATAATCGCTTCCAGTGCCTGGCTGAGTGTGAAACGATTGACGAGTTAAATAATGGGTTAGTGGAAACTGTCCAAGCGGAGGGCTCAGAGTTTTTCAAAAACCCACGCCGAAATAGACCTCAAAAGCTCTCGTAAGAAACACTGAAATTATTGAAAGACCGACACGAGATGAGGCTGCAGTCTTCAATTGACATGTCTGGATATGGCAAACTTAACAGGCGAATTTCAAAGTCTATGCGACGCGACCTGCGTGCATATAACGCCGCACGAGTCAGGGATGCCATAGAGCGAAATCAGGGCGCAAAAGTATTCGCAAGGAATTCGTCTGTTGGGCAAAGCCAAATGACGAAACTGAAGATCGAAAATGGCAGCATCGTTTCGTCGAAGCCAGAGATTCAGAGAGAGCTTGAAAGGTTCTACGGACTACGGACACCTCGACACGGCAACCCATTGTCGGTACAGCTCGGGATCCAAGAGCTAAACTGACACCGCACTATACCGAGGATATCCCAGACATCAGCCTGTATGAGATTAGGATGGCTCTCAGACAGCTCAAAAATAACAAGGCACCGGGTGATGACGGAATCACAACAGAACTTCTGCGAGCGGGTGGAAAACCGATACTTTTAGTCCTCCAGAAACTATTCAATTCCGTCATTCTCGAAGGAGCTACGCCGAAAGCATGGCAAGGGAGTGTAGTGGTTCTGTTCTTCAAGAAGGATGACAACTCCTTGTTGAAGAACTATAGACCCATCTCGCTTCTGAGCCATGTATATAAGCTGTTTTCTAGGGTCATCACGAACCGTCTCGAACGCAGGTTTGATGACTTCCAGCCTCCCGAACAAGCCGGGTTCCGGAAAGGCTTTAGCACCATAGACCACATTCATACGCTGCGGCAAGTTATACAGAAGACTTAGGAGTATAACTTGCCACTATGCTTGGCGTTTGTGGACTATGAAAAAGCCTTTGATTCGATCGAGACCTGGGCGGTGCTGCAGTCTCTCCAGCGATGCCATATCGACTACAGATATATCGAGGTGCTAAAGTGATTGTATAGAAACGCCACCATGCGCATCCGACTCCAGGAAGATAGCATAGTTCACCAACGCATTGGAGGACATTTTCAAGCTTTTAAACTGGAGTGGACTGGGCATCAATATCAATGGCGAATACACACACCTCCGCTTCGCCGATGATGTAGTCATCATGGCGGATTCGCTGGAGGATCTAAACACCATGCTCAGTGACCTCGATATCGTCTCCCAACAGGTGGGTCTTAAAATGAACATGGACAAGACCAAAATCATGTCAAATATCCATGTTGCACCTGTACCGGTCATCGTTGGGAACGATATCCTCGAAGTTGTAGACCACTATACATACTTAGGGCAGATTATACAGCTAGGTAGGTCCAATTTCGACAAAGAGGTCGCCCGAAGAATCCAACTTGGATGGGCAGCGTTCGGGAAGTTACGCGAAATCTTCTCATCGAAAATCCCTCAGTGCCTAAAGACCAGGATGTTCAACCAGTGTGTGTTGCCGGTGATGACGTATGGTACCGAGACGTGGTCCCTGACCTCTGGCCTTCTGGAGAAGCTCAAAGTCGCTCAGCGTGCGATGGAGAGAGCTATGCTCGGGGTTTCTTTGCGCGACAAAATCCGAAATATGGAAATTCGCCAAAGAACAAGAGTTACCGACATAGCTCGCAAAATCTGCAGACTAAAGTGGCAATGGGCAGGCCACGTCGCTCGAAGGACTGACGGCAGATGGGCCAGGAAAGTCCTTGAGTGGAGACCACGGACCGGAAGACGAAGCGTGGGCAGGCCTCCCGCTAGATGGACCGACGACATCGCCAGAGTTGCGGGGAGCCAGTGGATGCGGGTGGCGAGTTGTCGTTCGACGTGGAAGGCTAAGGGGGAGGCCTTTGTCCAGCAGTGGACGTCATCCGGCTGTTGATGATGATGAACATATGTATACCTGCCATAGTTATTTTTATGCTCAATCGTTGTATTTCATTATTTGACTAATTCTAGGACCTAGGTATACCGTCGTGGGCGACCTGTGTGGAGGACTTTATAACGAAACATAGAGAAGCATTAGAGAGTACGCATGTGTCGGAGAACTTGCATCATTGGATTGATATCACTTTTGGATACAAGTGAGTGAATAATGTCTAAAATCAATTCTGTGTTAAATAAACCGAAGATGTAAGGAAATAACTTTCTTAATATAACTATCTTTATATACTGAATTAACTAAAAATCGCGAGTTGTTAATATCAATATAACATCACACCTTTTATCCCCTAAGGGGTGTACATTACGGCACTCAATGCCTACAATGCAACAAACACCCAATTTTCACTATTATGCCCGACTCAGCCCAACCCGGGAATCGAACCCAAGACCCTTTGCCCGGCAGTTGCGACCACTCGGCCAACGAGGCAGTCACGAGTTACTTACGTAAACATACTGAGAAAAGCTCTAAGCTAATTTCGAGTCAAAGAGGGACTCTTTTTTACAAACAAAAGTGTCTAAAAAATTTAATATTGTTTATTGGCAACATTCGAACAACAACGAACATTTTCTCTTAAATTAATATATCAAAATGATACTGTCATCTGTACTAAAATCCTTCGATTAAAAACTTTTAAGTGTCGCATACTATCTACAGTATATCTATTAACAGTATAACATAACATAACATCACGCTTTTTATCCCCGAAGGGGTAGGCAGAGGTGTACATTATGCCACTGTACAATGTAACACCCACTTTTCACTATTTATGTTATGAGTCCCATGTAATAGGGGGTGAGCCTATTGCCATATACCGGGCACAATTCCAGACTCCGTGCTACTACTGGGAATTTTTGAAAAACCCAGTAATACTTTTGCCCGACCCGGGAATCGAACCCGAGACCCCTTGCCCGGCAGTCGCACTTGCGACCACTCGGCCAATGAGGCAGTCATATTCTATTAACAGTATATCTGTTTATAATCTATTCTTCACCCCAGATTATCAGGCGCTGCGTCAGTAAAAGCTAAGAACGTTTGTCTATCGCTGGTAGACGGACACACGCGCATCCGTCGCGGGGGCGCGGTGCAGTTGCTGACCGCGCCCCACCCGCCCCGCGCCCCCCGCGCCCTGCCTCCCGCGCCCCCGCGCCTCCACTGGACCGCACCTAAGGATGCTAGTAAGTATTTTGTATATAAGATTTTAAGCTGCTTTTTAGATAGAGATATGTTTACTTAAACAAAAGAACAACTTAATTTGTGGGCTTAACTTATGCTTAAGTACAAGTGCAGAACAGTTTTATAAGTTCAAGTAAAATAGACTTCAAAGTTAAACAAAATTATTTAACAGTTAATAATAATTAATAGCCGAAGTAATCAATTATTATTTGACACTCGTGTATAACACGTATAAGATCATCACATTAAATATCATTGTCTACAGAAAAGTCCCTCAGAAACGACAGTTCAGATGACGTGTCTGATGATGAAGAGGAGTCGACCAGCCTTCCTCAGCACGTGTCGCGGTTGAACGTGCCTCCACAACGCGTCAGGTCTCGACACAAAAGCAGCAGTAGAGCTCGCTCCCTGTCCAAGAGCCAAGGACTTGAGGACTCCCAGACTGTCCCCATGGAAGGCAGAGCTTCCTCCCACTCCCGGCACTACAGGGTCCAAAGATCAGAGCTCGGCAAAGGTGTTATATACCTCCCCAAAGAGTTCAACCCGGTAGCTTCCATACAGGCAATAGAATCCCTCGACAATTTCAGGACAAAATGCTTCTTCACCAAAGCTGAAGATAAGGAGAAACATAAAGAAAATGTTACCACCTTAAACTTGTATCCGGTGCAGCAGGACATGAGGCAGGATAGTACGGTGTCCACAAAGGAAGGTTCTGATGATACTGCATTCACAAATCACATGTTCTTAGCGTCCTATGACCAGAGTTATTTGAAGAAGTTCACTCAGGATGCGCATTTGGAAAGTGTTCTCAAGGAGAGGAAAAATAGGACATTTAATACTAGATATACGACAGATGCAGCGATCTACAAGCAGTTTGTTACAGAAAGTAGACGTCAGGATATGCTAGTCATAGGGTGTTTGATCGTGGAAATATTTTTACATAGCTACATGCGTCCGCTTCGAACCGCCAACGATAACTTCTTAGAACGCTACAACAACTGCCGGACAGTACTAAAATACAATTTCAATGCGTTACCAAGAAGTGTTAGTTACATAGCGTCATTACTTCTAAACGTTCAACCCCTCAGTTTGAGTTACAAAAACGAACTGACCCCGAAAAAGGAGGAGCCCATGAAGAAGATTTTAGTAACCGATAAAGGGTTGCCAGCTCCCACTCCGGCGCAGCTTTTGCAACCTTTATTGATGCAGCATTTGATACCGTTTCCTCAAAGCTTTAATATTTTGTACAAGTTGTTGAATACGCTGCACGAATACGAGCTCACGAGCACGGAGCTAAACATTCTGTATACGTACGAATGTGATGGCGTGCAGTGCGAGAAATATCAAAATGTGGACAAAACGAAGCTATATTTTAACCAGAAAATAGCTGAAGGAAAGATTCAAGCGTGCGCTACACACTTAGAAGTTCTGTTAAACCAAGTAAATTGTTATAATCAGTTCGATGTCTTAGACATCTTCCTCTCCCACTATATAGAGCTACTGCAGAACAAGGACACGTCAGTATTAGCCGCGTGGTACTTATTCGACACAGTCAGCAAAGCGTTGGGGCCCGCAGAGACGAGGAAGAAGCTTCTCAAACATATTCTGAACCTTTACGAAGACGATGACTTCGCTGTGGACAAACCTGACCAGCATAAGTTGACCGACATCGACGGCACTCTTGCAGGGGGAGTGTCGAACAAACAGAAGTTTGTGAAGCTCTACCACAATATATTCCTCCTTCAGCTCATGGTCAGGTTGGGGCTCCAATGTTTCCTGGACAACTTCACACAACACCTAGTTGAGGCTGTTGGTGGTTACAAGGATGTAACGGAAGAAGCTGGCTCTCCAGGCCATTTGTGTCACAACAAAGCATTATCCAGTAAAAAGCCGAGATATTCTGATGATAATGTGAAGAATGCCCTGTCCAGTAATACGGATATATTTTCACCTGACACATCGTACGGGTCTGAACACGTAACGACCCCTGGGGTCGAAAAAACTGAGACTCACGAAGGTTTAAAGGAGAAAGACAGTGATAATAGAAGCGAAAATGAGTTGTTCCATTTCGAGACTGATAAGGACAGGCTGCCCAGCCGAAGTAGTAGAAGCAAATCACCCGCGGAGTCCATAGACTCGTACAACTCGAACACTCAAGATAACATCCACACTCCCTCGCCTTCAATAGACCATGTCTCACCAATATCCACTAAGTACTTCACAGCAAATGCTGCAGCCCAAAAGGAACTAAATCCGTTACAAAATAGAGATCAAAATCACGAAGCAATAACACCTTCCAACAAACCAATGTCTCCAACTATAGAAATACCGACGAAGCCGATGTTTACAAGTTACTTACATTTCGCAGAGGAAGATGATTCTGAGGTAGAACTGAGGAGGAAATCTCACGAGCCACAGATAAACTTGGAACTAGGGAAACATATGGAGAGGTCAGCTAAAGGCTCTCGAAGTATGAACGATGAAGATTTCCAAGGATTTAAAGACCCCAACACGTCCAAAATTTCTGATATGAGTTCTGAAAGTTTAATTTGGTTGGCGCATAGATTAGGCCCAGTACTTACTTGTCGGTATATAACACGGAATTTACTGAAGATGTTAACGTTATGTTATATTGGTAAGGATAACTTGGCGCCGTGGGACAGTGAGGATAGAGATGAATTTGATGAGATATCGATTGTGAGCAGCCGAGTGGTTGGCGATAGAAACGCAATGAAGGTGATCAAGTGCCTCACTTCTATTGTGGGTGAGTAACTGCAGCTTTATTTGTGTAATTTTAATGATCTAAGTGGAAACTATCGTTTCATTTCTTCTCCTCTTATAATATCTTCTGATTCACTTCGTTGCGGTAACCAAGAGAGTTATTCATGTCCCTGGGATGCGCCGGACTTTAGTGTTCCGGTGTTTTCATGGTTGTATCTACTGTAGATCCTGGCTTACAGGAGTTGCAGCGGTTTTGGGAGGATGAGGTGGGTTTTTAATGATCTAGAACTAAAGGCAGATTCAAAGTGGAAATGAATAAATTAGATTAATTAAACCAAATTAGACCAATTTTACTCTGGTTATTTCTAAAGACTGTACGACAGAGGATTACCAACTTTACAGAAATTTTGGCGCTGTTAGGAAGATCAAAGTATATTATTGAATAAATAGGTATTTAATAACATTTCTGCTATATTTATGGCCTATTAAAGTACCATCAGGTAATAAAAATATTAATAACAATTTTCTAGTTAAATGTTCTATTTTTTCTTTTCCAGCGATGTACGGGGAACAGCTAATAATATTCCAATACCTGCCTCACATGGGTGAGTTGATAGCGTCGTGTCGGCGTCGTCTGTCCGCGCCGCTAGAGGGCGGCGTGGTCGCCTGTCTACAGCTCGTGAAATACTTACTGCCGCATATGTCTGATGTCAAACTCATGGAGCAGTTGCAGGTATGAATCCTTTATAGTATATGGTATATGAAGTTTTGTGTGCCTCGTTGGCCGAGTGGTCGCAACTGCGACTGCCCGGCAAGGGGTCTCGGGTTCGATTCCCGGGTCGGGCAAAGAAATACTGGGTTTTTAAAAAAATCTCAATAGTAGCACGGAGTCTGGAATTGTGCCCGGTATATGGCAATAGGCTCACCTCCTATTACATGGGATTCATAACATAAATAGTGAAAAGTGGGTGTTACGTTGTACAGTGGCATAATGTGCACCTCTGCACTCTGGCTTCGGGGATAAAAGGCGTGATGTTTTGTTGAAGTTTTATGTTTGTTGTAAAGTATCTAACTTCGCTATCATGCCTTTTATTATAAAAAACCTTACAAATAACACCAATTTTCTAGCCTATATGAATGTTATACTATACTATACTAAGTACAATCTCAGACTGAACGCTATTTATAATAATTTCGAAAATTAGAATCGGAAAGGAAAATGTTTGGGAGGACGTATGGTATGTGTGTGTGCGTGCATGCGTGCGTGCGTGTGTGTGTGTGTGTGAGGGTGTGTGTGGGTGTGTGTGTGTGTTTGTGTGTTTGTTACTCTTTCATAAAATAAAACCAAGTCAAGAGTCTTTTCTCTGGCAGTTAATTAATGAGATAAATTATCCGCTAAGTTATATTGCAACCTACTAAAAAGTAATCTAATAATTTTCTTAATGCTAACTCCATTGTACCTCGCTGTACAGTCTTCCTATACGAATCAAACTGACTAACACCTATTATTCTTCGTATAATAACTTGGTATATTTTAATTGTAAGTCATAGGGAAAATCGCCTGTTTGCTTTCATCCACCAGTTCGCGTCCACGTTAGCCTTTTATAAAATCCCGAAAATACGAAAGCTATCACCTTATAAATAGTCTTAAATTTAGTAAAAATATGTTTTATCTTTTTAATTATCACATTTTAATGGCGATCCGTAAAGTGAACGCGAAAAGGTGGGTGGACGCGAATAGGCGAACTTACTTATGGCCGAATACTGAAACGTTACTCAATTTTGAGTCGCCCTTTAGTATAGTTCTGTCACTATAAATTCTTTATAAAATGACAGAGATGGCACGATATTTAAGCACAATTTAAAATTGAGTAACGTTTCAGTATTCCGGCATTATCCTACTAAATTCCTATCATGTCAGACGACTGCACGACGTCGGTGCATCAGGGGATGCGGGTTGTGTGTGACTGCAACTATTAGAGCTTTTCTCAATCATTTACGCGAGTAAATCGTAATTTTCAATTGAATACTTGCCAACTAGTCAAATTCAATACTTTTTTCGAACTGTCAAAACGACAGTTCTCTATGAATCGATTAAAAATTTGCTGAAAAAATACTAAAATTAAGTCGGTCATATCAATGTGATTATTTTTTAATATTTCATTGTATTGAATAGTTGAAATAATTTGTTTTTGATTAAAGAGAGTACCTAGTTAATCTATTAATTCATGTTTATTCAGGACACATTCCTAAAATCAATCCTGCAACCAGCTCTCCGCCTAGCGTCGACGACTCGTTGTTCGTACCCGAGCGGCGCTGCGGCGCGGAGCTCACTCACTCGGAAGCTGCTGGACGCGCTGCATGTACTGGCGCTGAGGATAGGACCGGAGATGACCAGGAGACATCTTTGTGTACCGGCTTTACAAAGGTGAGTCGAGGAAATAGGATATATAGAGAAGTCTGGGTAGGGAAAATTAGTCACTTCAAAAGTGGTCCTGCAAATAATTTAATTGTCTATACCTTTTTTTTATTAATTTTGATTATTTTTACTAATAATATTATAAATCGGAAAGTGGGTTTGTTTGTTTGTTCCGCTATCACGCCGTAACTACTAAATCGATTGCTTCGAATTTTTGCAGACGTAAAGTTAGAAGTCCGGATTAAATAATAGGGTACTTTTTATCCCGGAAAAATTTGATATTCCCGAGGGAAAACAAAAGTATTGGTATAGATGGCGCTGTGTGTATTGGTATATTATTATGTCACAGGCTACTTTTTATCCTTTTGTGACGCGAGCGAAGCCGCGGGTAAAAGCTAGTATTAATATTAATCTAACAAAACGCCCTTCCTCTCTCCTACCAATTTTAAATGTAGCTGTGCCCGAAAGGGTCCATAATTGTTACTATTTGTATTTTTCTAACCACCTATATGTGTACATTATGGATGCAATAAATATTTGATTACTTGATTACAAAGGCCTGTTTTTATTCCAGGTCAACAAATACTTGATTTACCTTACTAATATTATAAATGCGATTGTTTGTGGGCTTCTGTGTACGTTTGTTTCTCAATCGTCTAAACGGCTGAAGGGTCGGGATGGAATTTAGAGCAGGGGTCAATTATGGTCTTGAATAACACATAACATAACATCACGCTTTTTATCCCCGAAGAGTCAGAGGTGCACATTATGCCACTGTACAATGTAACACCCACTTTTCACTTTCACTATTTATGTTATGAGTCTAATGTAAAGGATGTAGAGGACGCCGCTGCAAAGGCTAATAACAATATAAACTGTTTATCATTTTCATTTCGTTTCTAGATTCTTCTTGGCGTTCGATAAAGCAACTGGCAAGATTGACAACTGGCCGAAACAAGAAGAAACCGCACCGGAGAAGGTAAGAACATCATCTCCATCTCTAAATAAATAAACACTTGTTGACATCCGTAGGACAATGATAATAATTGGGTAGTTTCCTGGGTCAAAAATAAATTATATAAAATACTAAATATTATACGAATATAAAACTATTTTAATACAAAAAAAGATTATTATATTTTGTATATTTAAAATGAAAAATCTTTTTTTTCTATAGGCATCAGAGCAAGAGCCGTCCGATGCAAAGCCGGAAGGGTTCCTGGAGATATGTCGCGACGGTAGCACGGCGGAGTGGCGCGTGCAGGATGGACGAGTGGTCCGCGCCGACATACCCGACCTCGCCTGCACGCCGCCTGATATATCCGACCATAGCAACGATACTACCCGGCTGACGGTCAGTAACTCAATATTGCATATTTTGCATAACGAGTGTGAGTTAGGTTATCGGAAACCCAATGTGTTTTTTCTCACCGGAGGGCACTAGTGTGCCCCACTCATTTTCCGTCCTATAGGAAATTAACTAGTGTCACACTATTGGAATTCAATATTTGACAGCTAAGGTGATTGAACAAAAAAGTATCTTTTTAACCTTTCCACCGTCTGGTGATTAAAAAAACGGTAGCCCTCATTACTGCCTTTCCAAATCTCCCCAATCCCCGAATCCCCAACGATCCTCATGTTCTTAACCCCAAAAGGCCGGGAACGCACTTGTAACGCCTCTGGTGTTTCGAGTGTCTGTGGGTGGCGCCGATTGCTTACCATCCGCTAGCTTTTTTACCGGCTTATCCCATAAAAGAACCCAATCCTCTTCCCACCCCCAAACCCCCAAACCCCCAAAGCCCCTAAAAAGCTGACAACAACCGATTTCTTTCTATCGGACATTATATGCTCGTTTGTCACCCTATGCCTTGAAAAATGTATTTCGATACTATAATCTTTAACTGCCTTGTCCAAGACCGATGTAGAATGTTTGTGAACAACCTACAAAGGTAATAATGTTCATAAGTAGCTACTCCCGTGTGGTATCATTAGCTGCTGGCTGTTTACCGTACCGTGGCCTTCCCTATAGTGGCTATTAACGCAAAAAGATTTCCAAATCTAACCAGTGGTTGAGATTAGCGCGTTAAAACCAGCTTTATGCTGAGTTAGTGACCCGTTCGGATTGGGCATGTCCGCCAACACCGCGCAGTATGTTGCACCTGTATTACTGCTGGCTTGTTTTAGTTTTAGTTTTATAATTTACCTGTTATCTTTTTATTTTTCTGTTTTTATACCTTTTTATTGTTATATTTCTTTTCTGGCGGGCATGTTTTCTGCCGAATCAACGTATTTCATTTAATTTCATTTCATTAATTTCGTTTCAAAACCAACGAACTAACTCTTCAGCTTTATATATTAGTAAAGTTTATATATATATATATATATATATAGATTTGTTGACAAACGTTTTACCGCAGCTTTAGTCAAGATATAATCTAAATAGAATCAACCCCTGCTGTGGTTTCCCCAGTGGGCTAGACCATGGGGTTTTCAATTGGAGAATGAATACGTTTTTTAACTCGTCGAGTACCGGTTTTGTAGACACAATTATAGAACAATAGGTTGCGGTCACCGGTGACCGCTTGGTGTTTGACAGTTTAAGGGTCGGCAAGGCGCATTTAATTCCAAAGTGTTGCAAGCCTACATAGGTCACGGTAACCGCTTACCATCAGGTGGGCCGTGTGCTTTTTTGCCACCGTCGAGGTATAAAATAAAACCTAATAAGATCATAAAACTAAAAGAACTTTTTGTAATATATTGTTGTAGGCTCAAGAAGAGTTACTGATGGTATTCGACGAGGAATTAGCGTACCGTGCATATACTACCTTCGTGAAGTCCATAGGAACGGATACAATGGAGCGGTGCCTCAAGAACATAGACACCGTCAGAGCACTCTGTAGGAACTATGAACAAAACCATCGTATCAGGTAACTTATAAAAATTGTTAAAAATAATAATGACTTTTGATTTTTATTCGAAAAACCGACTGGCGAGCTACGAGACTGCCTCATTGGCCGAGTGGTCGCAAGTGCAACTGCCAGGCAAGGGGTCTCGGGTTCGATTCCCGGGTTGGACAAAGTATTACTGGGCTTTTTCAAAACATCTCAGTAGGTATTACATGGGACTCATAACATAAAAATAGTGAAAAGTGGGTGTTACATTGTACAATGTACACCTCTGCCTACCCCTTCGGGGATAAAAGGTGTGATGTTATGTTATGTTTAGATGTCAAGTTCCCCATTTTAAAAGGATTAATGAAAACAATAAAGAAAAACATAAACCTGTTCTGTCATTCAAATCACAACAAAAAATAATATTAACTACTTAATCGAGTATCACAGAATTACAGAAAACTAAGCACTATCATTATAACTATAAAAGCCATTTTCCCACAGCTCTCCTCTTCAAATCCGTCCGGATAAGCGCGTTCAGCTTTCATTCAGTGACGAGCCTTTAAGTCGAAAAGCCGATTCTTCAAGCAAATCTGATGTGGTCATGGACCATATATCCAGCTCAAACAGTTTCGGATCCAACGTCACATTAGTCGGGAATCGTATAGACGTCGCTAGTGATGCGTGTGACGTCGCCAGTGGTGCGCACGCGCATGGTTTCGATGTCGTCGCTTATAAAGCTGATAATGGGATTAAGAGTAATAGGTACGTGTGTTTGTATTATAATTTTCTAGGTTTCTTGTAGATTTGAAACACATTTTTTGGGGTTATTTTTTTAATAAATTATAATATTATTTTATGAAGAAATTTGTCAACATTACTCATTAGTTACACAACACGTAACTATACTGTAAAATAAACTTTAAGAATGACTTTTTTAAATTTTTATAGAAAAAAAAAGTCCTTATTATTTTTTTTTTCCTACGATTTTTTATGTCCTACTGCCAACAGTGTCCCGGTGACCCACTCCATTGTTGAATGTAGTGAATACTTAAAACAACACATTATAAAACCACATTATTTTCATTAAACTACGTTTAAAAACACAATCCCTTCGTCTTTTTGTCTGTAAGTTATTAATATAATGGATGCTTTTAAGTATAATAACACTTTTCTGATAACAGCATCAAAATCGGTACAGCCCATCACGAGATAATCGCGACCAACCATTCAGACACAGTTACGTACAGATTAACTGAGAACCTCCTCCTTTATTAAGTCGGTTAAAAAGAAAAAAGTTATAGCATAGCATAGTCAAAATCAATTTTAATTCATTTCCTAGACATTGACTGGACATCGTTGGCCGAGTGCAAGCAAGTGCGACTGCCGGGCAAGGGGTCTCGGGTTCGATTCTCGGGTCGGGCAAAATAATATTGGGTTTTAAAAAAAATCTCAGTCGGAGAAACGGAGAGAGAATTGTGCCCGGTATATGACAATAGGCTCACACCCTATTACATGGGACTCATAACATAAATAGTGAAAAGCTACATTACATTGTACAATGGCATAATGTGCACCTCTGCCTACATCTTCGGGAATAAAAGGCGTGATGTTGTGTTATGTTCCTAGACATTTACGTGGTGACTGGCTGATCTACTGGGAGCACGAGATTGGTCGGCCGGACAAGGAGACCCGGTTCAACTTGAAGCAGATCAAGTTGCAGACCTTCGTGGGCCACACCCACTCCGTCAAGTCCATCCACTGCTTGGACAACGAGAACAGCTTCATGAGCGGCTCCAAGGACAAGACTGTGAGGTTGTGGTCGCTGAGGAACCAGGTGAGAAGTGAAAGTTGTTAGGGTTATATAACGAAATGAGGTGGGGCTATGCTTTGGTACGAATGGGCCGGCTTCATCAGAGTAATACAACGGCCTCACAGGAAACCAGCGTGACGCGACAACGCTTTCGTTTTCTTTCGCCGTGCGAGTGAGGTTACCGGAGACCCATTGGGGTAGTTTCCTGGGTCAAAAATAAATTATCTAAATTTTTCAATCCAATTAAATATTGGCAATATAGGTACTTGATTTTCGATTTATTCTAGCATTTTTTTTCACAAATAAGTGTCCTATTTGGCGCGAAAATATGATGACGTCATAAGTTGGTATTTCGTACAAAATTCATAGAACAGTATCGTTTTTGACGTTTGGATAAAAGTATTGAATTTGACTAGTTGTCAAGTACCGTACTCTTCTCCTCATCCTTCTGGCTGAAAGTTAATAAAGTATTTCTAGAGGTAGTAAAGTATTTCTCCGTACAGGGTGACGGTAACGCGACGTCTCAGTGTAACTGGACGTATACTGGTCACAAGAAGGGCGTGCTATCCCTGACGTTCCTGGAGTCGCTCCGTCTAGCCGTGTCCACAGACTCCGTCGTGCATATATGGGACCCGTTCATGGAGAGCGTCGTGTCACAGGTATTGGGTTAAATACATTTATTTATTTATTTACTGTCTCGTTGGCCGAGTGGTCGCGAGTGCGACTGCTGGGTAATGCAGACGGTCTCGGCTTCGATTCCAGGGTCGAGCAAAGTATTACGGGGATTTTTAAAATTTTCTCAGTATTAGCACGAAATCTGGAAATTTGCACAGTATATGGCAAAAGGCTCACCCCCTTTATAAGGGACTCATGACATAAATAGTGAAAAGTGGGTGTTACAGTGGCATTAAGCGCCGTAATATGCACCTCTGCCTACTCTTTCGGGAATAAAAGGCGTGATGTCATGTATAATAATAATAATAATAATAAATAATCTTTATTGTACACCTTAAAATAATATAAACATATATGTAGAGTTACAACCAAGAATAGTAGGGCACAAAGGCGGCCTTATCACTAAAAGCGATCTCTACCAGGCAACCTTTGGGTGAATGGAGCACTGAATGTTGTGGAGGTGATTCTAGGCATACTCAGGTACTTACATCACATACCTATACATACACATACATACATACATACATACATACATACATACTTACATACCAACATACATACATACATACACACATACATACATACATGCATACATATACATACACACACATATATACATAAGGATATGTAAATAAATAAAAATAAAATATATACACATGACGGATAAGAGACAGCAGGGAAAAAGAAATAGTAATTTACTACACCGTGGTGAGGTAATGTTTCCTCACGAGTGCTTTAAACGTAGCGAGTGTCTGTGCTCGTCTTACAGAAAGAGGCAATGTATTCCACAGTCGAATAGCTCGAACAGTGAAGGATCGGTCAAAGGATCTGCTCGCGTGCTGGGGCATCTCAAGCTTCAAATCCTCCGATGAACGTACTGGTCTAGAATGTGTGTCATGGAAGAACCTGAAACGTTCTTTGAGGTAATGGGGAGTTGAAGGATTGAACAGTATACTGTAGAGTAGAGATAAGATATGAGTATTCCGGCGAAGGCGGATCGGCAGCCACTTGAGTTTAGCACGATATTCGGAAATGTGGTCATATTTACGTAGTCCAAATATAAACCTTATACTAAAATTTTGGAGTCGCTCAAGTTTATTTAACTGCACTTCGGTAAGATCTGGATAGCTGACGTCAGCATAATCGAGGATGGGATGGAGAAGTGATTGAGCAAGCACAATTTTAGTAGCAGTTGGAAGAAAGTTTCGGAGTCTCAACAAGGACCTCGCCGACGCAAAAATTTTTCGACTGACTTGTCCCAGTTGAGGTCCCCATGAGAAGTCCTGGTCTATGACAATACCCAAGTCCCTTACCGTATCACTATATGGTATTGTAGCACCGTTAAAGACAATCGGCGGGACTTGGGACCATATAATCTTGCAGCGCAGACGAGGGCTACCGACTACAATGACTTGGGTCTTCGCGGGGTTGACCTTTAAACCATAAGCCGTACTCCATTCCGAGATCCGTGCCAAGTCGGTGTTTACCATCTTGACCGCCTCGGAGAATTCACTAGGTGGTGCCTGAGAGTAAATTTGTAGATCGTCAGCATACAAGTGGTAGGAAGATAGAAGATTATTTGAGATGGAATTTATGAAAACAGCGAACAGTAGAGGAGACAGAACGCCCCCCTGCGGTACGCCAGCAGTCGTATCAGACCAGGAAGAGTATAAACCCTCAATGGCGACACGCTGTCGGCGGCCACACAGGTAACTACGGAAGAAATCAATCACAGTTGGAGATATGTTAAGAGAGCCCAGTATTCCAAGCAGTATATCAAAATCAACGGTGTTGAAGGCGTTGCTAAAATCTAGCAAGGTGAGGAGGGTTAAATTGCCGTTTTCAACACCAGATCGTATGTCATCAGTGATGTGGACTAGTGCCGTAGTGGTGCTCTGTCCCGGACGAAACCCGGACTGGTAAGATTTAAGGAGACTGTGTTTGGTGAGGAAGGCACTAAGCTGGTTATAGATGAGACGCTCCAGGACTTTAGAAAGAAAGGGTAAAATAGAAATAGGAAGATAGTCGATAAAGGATTCCGGATTTGGTTTTTTGGGAAGTGGTGTGATTTGCGCTTCCTTCCATGCAGAAGGGAAAACGCAACGGGATAAGGAATAGTTAAGGATGTGGCAAATGACAGGAAGGATCTCATCCAGGATAGGGAGCACCATCTTACGGCTAACACAGTCACTCCCCACCGCATTGGAACTGATGGATATTATACTCTTCCTAACACCACAATCTGTGAGTTGATCGAAGAAAAATGGTGAATAGGAGGGAGAGGAAAGAGAAGAAAGATAGTTTAAGGTTTTAGCCTTGACAAACCCATTAATATAAGGTGAAGAAGAAAAGTGTTTGTTGAGGGATTCGAAATCTAAGTTTTTAGAGGTACCATCCTGACGCTGTTTTCCAACTCCCATAGATCTCAAGAATGCCCAAACCTTAGCCGGGTCGCCATTTTCTACAGACTCATGAATATGGCGACGTTGTGCATCCCTACACATCTTGTTGCTCCGATTTCGGGTTGCAATATACTCTTCGCGATTAATCGGATTAGGTAGGCGTTTAAATTTGGCTTTAGCTACTGCCTTCCTGCGAATTACGGCCCTGATCTCATCTGTCAACCACGGCGCTGGTACATGTTTAATTTTGACTGGTCGTATCGGGGCATGAATATCATACAACCCGATAAGTTTTTCGTTAAAAATATTTATTTTGTCATCAATTGACTCGGCGGCAAGGAGCTCAGACCAGTCGATGCTGCCGGCATCCCTACGAAGCCCGTCATGGTCCATGCTACCAAAATTGCGCTGAAAGTGTGTTTTAGATTTAAATTTAGGAGGACAGATTTTGTACGAGAGGAAGATAAGATCATGATAGGAAAAATTGTCTGCAGAACATTGTCCGTGCTTGACAACATGTTTGTCAGATGACACAAGGATAAGATCAAGAAGAGAAGGCGAACAGTTAGGAAAGTGGTGAGTGGCACTCAAAGGAAGTAGAGACAAGTTGAAGGAATGAGCAATAGATTGAAGTGAAGAGGAGCGAGAATCTTGTTTTAGGAGACAGGTGTTAAAGTCACCCATAATTATGCTGTGGCTGTAAGAGGGGGTTAATTTCAAAAGTAAATTTTCGAAGGAGGAGAAGTAATCAACACGTAGGGAAGGGCTGTAGTAGACACCAAGCAATACTCTAGCGTGGCGCAGAGTCAACTCTAAGAAAAGATGCTCGCCAGCGTTCTGCGGCGGAGGCTGGGGTGACACGTCAATTATTTATGTTATATACATGTATGTTACCTTTATTTATTTAAATTAGTGATTACACATTTTGACTGGTGTTACAATAAATATATCATATCATTTGGCTGCTGACAGTTGTAAGCCCGTTGGAAAAAGGCTTCTATAAGTGGTTTTACTATCGAAGTAGCTATCACAAAGTAAAACTAAATATTAGCCAATTTACTATCACGTTATCTTGAGTGTAGACTGTAAAAGTTGTAATAAAGAACTTTCTAACGATTTTACTCAAGTAAGCAAAGACAAGCATAGTTCTGTCACTACAAATTCTTTGTAAAACGACAGAGATGGAGCGATATTTAAGTACAAGTTAAAATTGAATAGCTTTTCAGTATTTTGGCATTAAATCTACTGATATCGTTTTAATGAATACTATTTTGCGCAATCTAATAAAGTCGTAGAAAAGTTAAAACTGTACATTGAATATTTTTTTAAAGGATACTTGAGGCGTAATCCGCAATTGATATCGAAACCAAAAATATGGTTTTTAGAATTTTTGTCTGTTTGTCTGTATGTATGTCTGGGATGATCTCCAAAAGTACTGCATGGATTTACTTCAAATTTTGCCTGAATATTACTAACAGGTCGGGTCAACATATAGGCTACATATTATCACGCTATCATCTACGGGGGAGGAGCTGTGAATCACAATTCGACGCGAACGAAGTCGCGGGCAACACCGAGTAGTATATAATATTTTGTGGCTTATATTACAGTTGGATAACTTAAAGAGTCCGGTGAGTATAGTCCGTACTCTGGCGGGCCCGTCGGCCGCAGTACTGGCCGCCACCACGGACGCCACGCTCAGGGTCATCGACGCACGCACTCCCCACACCTCGCATGAGCTGAAGGTACGGCGGAATTATCTTACACATTCTAACAAGATTAACTGAAAAATTATGATAAAAATGAATTAAATAGACCTACTGACAATTCATGATACAAAACTAGAATTTGAGGGCTGCTCAATCATTTAAGCAGCCGTTACATATTTAACAAACGTCAGTATTCCGGTACATTTGAGGTGACTTTTGACAATAGATTGACACATAATTAAAATAAGTATCGTTTCAGTATACGGTTTTTTCATTTAAGTGGACTTTTGAGCACGACTTAAATTTAACAGACCTTTAAAAAGATAACAGACGTTTGAGTATACCAAACTAGAATTTGAGGGCTGCTCAATGATTTAAGCAGCCGTTAAATATTTAACAAACGTTTCAGTATTCGGGCATTAGACTGTTATGGCAAATTAATTATACTTTAATAAAAAAAGTTTGATAATTTTTATCCAGAAACACTATTTGGTTCTACTTGAAATTTTGCTTTACTAAAAGTTGCTATATAACTCAGACAAGAAATACCTAATGAACAGGTAAATCCTAACACTTTTGACTTCTTCTGACGTCTCTAAGTTAATGTCGTGGTGGTCCGGAGCTTTAAGACGCCCGCTTCACATGCATGAGTGTGGGTTCAAAACCTACCAACGGCAAGTAGTAATGTGACTTTTTCCGAGTTATGTGTACTTTCTAACATTATCTAAACACCATTGACAAACGTAAGAAGAGGCTTTGCTCAGCAGTGGGCATTTATAGGCTGTTGATGATGAATGTATAAAATAATAAAGTAGTGTCATGGCCCCCAGCTCCCGATGAGTGCGACAACGTTCATCCGCTGCATGTGCGTGAGCTCGGCGGGCGGCTGGGCGGCCTGCGGGCTCGCCAGCGGACACGTCGCCGTCACCGACCTCCGCACCGGACTCACCGTCGCCGTCTGGAAGGCGCATGATGGAGAGGTACGACAACATTTAGATAGGGGTTGGAAACTTGGAATAAGGTTTTATGGCACCGGTTGGCAAATGAGCAGAAGGATCACCCGGCGGTAAGCAATCGGCGCTGCTCATGGACACCCGCAACACCAGCAGAGTTACAAATATGTTGCCGTCCTTTAGGGGATTGGGGAATTCGAGATTAGGGATTTGGGGGAAGGCTACAGTATTGGACTTCTCTCATAGTAGTTCCCTAACGGTCTGTAGTTTATGTTCTATATAATTTTACCTACACTGACTTGCAAAATTGCTGTTTTGTCTTTCAATGTAACTCGTTGAGTACCGTCATTATAGACACAATTATAAAACAATAGGTTTGACAGTTTAAAAAAAAAGGTGGTGTTTGACAGTTTAAAACCAATAGTATTACATATATCTTCTAAGCATACCACAACTCAGAACGAATTTTCTCTAACATAATACCATCTTCCTCTCCTACTTGTGCAATCGTTGCGCAAATTAATTGTGTCATTTTCATCTCGTATAATTTTGTTGTTTATAGGTATTGAGACTGGCGACAGTAGACGAGCACAGACTGCTCAGCTCAGGCCTGGACCAGGTCACGGCTCTGTGGAGACCTGACGATGGAGAACTCATTGCACATCTCAAGTATGTACTCTTTGTTTTATTAGTTTGTCGAAAGGAATGCTAAAGTAAAGTATGGTTGTCGCGGAGAACTTAACGGGTTACCGGGGCTCCGGCTCAAAGTGCAGGAGTAGGAACGGGGTGGTTTTTAGTCAGTAAGAGTCTGACACTCCCTCCCACCTCACCCAGGCGGGAGCAGCCATTCGATGAATTTCCCCCCTTAAGCAAATTCAAAGTATGGAGTTGTAATTGAATCCAGGTATGAGATTGTGTTCGGTTAAAATATTGTATTTTTGAGTATATAAACTTCAGAAACTTTTACACTTTTAAGTTACGAAAAAATAATAACAAAACTTGGGCCGTCACGTGTACGTTTACGTACGGGTACGTTTTCTGAACACTACACAAATGTGGAAATTAAGTTTATCTATCTTCTATATAAATAAAAATGAATTTCCGTTCGGTAGTCTTGCTAAAACACGAGAACGGCTGAACCGATTTGGCTAATTTTGGTCTTGAAATGTTCGAGGAAATCCAGGGAATAAGTGTGGGAGAGCCATGCTTCGGCACGAATGGGCCGGCTCCACCGGAGTGATACCACGACCTCATAGAAAACCGACGTGAAACAACGCTTGCGTTATGTTACGTCATGTGAGTGAGGTTACCGGAAGCCAAATTACCCTCCCCTTCCCCAATCTCCCCAATCCCTGAATCCGCAACGATCCTCAAACTCCTAATCCCCAAAAGGTTGGTAACGCACTTGTAACGCCTCTGGTGTTCCAGGTGTCCATGGGCGACGCCGATTGCTTACCATCAGGTGATCCGTCCGCTCGTTTGCCTGCTTATGCCATAAAAAAGGGGAAGGTTTAAAAAGCGAGAAAACAGTCGGGTAAATAAAAACATTTGGGGCGGTACGAAGTTTGCCGGGTCAACCAATAAAAGTGAATTATTTCCACAGAGGCAGCACAGAGCCCGTCCACTGCCTGTCCGTGTACTACAAAGAGCTGATCTCGGGCACCACCAACAACCGCGTGGGCGTGCACACGTCGCTGGGCCAGGACGCCAGCTTCTCCAGCACCAAGCTCCGCTCCGACACCTTCCGGGGCGTGCTCACTTGTATGGCCGTACTACCGCTCAATAGATTACTACTACTCGCTAGTGATAACGGCACCATCAGTCTGCTGTGCTAAAAAAGGTATTATAAATATTGTTTTGTATTATAACTCTACATATTAATTAATTATCTATGTTTAACGGTGACTCGCGACGCGGTGAACGCCGCACAATGCTGCTCATAGTTATGAGCCCCAATCGTGGCTCGTAACTAGTCGAGACACCTCGTTAAACATAAATAATTAAGATGAATATGTAATTAATTTAAATTCTTGTTTAATAAGTCACTATCGAGATTCAATAATGAGGATATCGTCCATTCCAAAGTGTTTGTTTTATTATATGTTATTATATATAATGGTACCTGTAACTGTGTGTGTTAGGATAATTTGTATGTATTGATGATGTGTAAAGGTTTTAAATGTGTTCGTGTATTATTCTTTGTTCGTTCAAATTGTAACTTTGTATATTAATTCGCGTGTGTATTTGTATCATTATTACTTGTTTGTGTAAGGTTTTGCATGCTGTAAAATAATGTATTATTATCTTCATTAAATATAGAACGAAATGCAGAAAAAGTAACATGTAATTGGAATGCTAGTGTGTGTGTGTAACGCGTATAGGTAAAGTACAGGCTAGTGTGTGATTGTAATATCTGATCGATATTTATAGTTAAAACATACATTCATGAAGAAATAAATCTCTTTCAACCATTCCATGCATCGAAATCATTCCAAAATATTTTGCGCACTTGGTATAGAAACTCAATTAATAATAAAATTAGTTTAGACCTATACCATCGATCTGATTATAAATCCAATGAAATTATACGTCACAAAATATTTTGATTTCTTTAGTTAAAATCTTATTAATTTATTGAAAATAGGTGTACTGTACATGCGTTAAAATCTTACGTATAGACGGATATTTAGACTACAGGTTTAATGAGAAACAATACAATAGTAATGAAAAGATATCGAGCAAGCATACAAATACATACAATAAAAAAGTAACACAAATATTCGTATTAAAAAAACGCTTTAAGTGCAAGAGATGGATCTTCGGAAACCATTTTGTCAATATAATTCCTTTAACTACTTTAAACAAAATAGATATTATAAGTTTTTGCCTCCTTATTAAAAATTGAATAATAATAATTATTATATTGAATAGTTAAGAAGTATATCGCTATGTAGATAGTAAAATATTACCATGTCGAAAGTACAAAGTAGACGTTACCAAAGATCTAATCAATTGTAATAAATAATATTATCATTTATCAATGAGTTTTACCCATAATTTTGTTTTGTAAGTCGACCGCCTAAATGACTTAAGGTCTCTGCACACAGTAGGCGCGCCGCGCCGTCGATTACCTTCGCGTCGAGCGGGACGGCTCTGTGTGGCGTCGTCCGAAATATCTAGCACATTACAACTGCTCAGTGTCGCGTTGCCGGCACGCCGCGCCTGCTGCAGAGACCTTTAGTTAAACATTATATTTTCATATCTTCATCATCAGTCAGGTTACGTCCATTGCTAAAGGCTTAGTATCGAACCGAAACCGCGTTCGGCGCGTTGATTAGTGGTTTGGAGCCAGTCTATCAGAGCGCCGAACGTTGTTTCATTTCCATCTCGTTAAACCTGAGACAAACTCGTTTTAAGCCCTCTGAATAAAGGCCTTTCACGTAATGATAGACAAATATGACGTTTGGATCGCTTCGGGATCGAAAATACATATTTTTATATTGTAATTCCAGTACCATGCACATTGTGCTATTACAAAACATCCTTTGTTAGTGCAATAATAAAATTCCTAAACCAGTTATACGAAATATTGGTAAATAACTTACTTCATAGACATACAATAATAGGATTGACAGGATTTAACGCGTAATCGCCTGTGGCGCCATTTCGGCAGAACAAATGCGATGCTCCTGTCAATTAAAAATCAACTGTGTAGTAAAAGATGGCGGTTCAATTTTCTCTAGCAAAATCTTAGCGAATTGTTTATAAGTATATGATTAGTGCATTATTATTAATTTACTCTTAAAAGACATTTTTATGTAATGTCTATTAAACATTATATCGTGGGAGGATTTCATTTTAAGTTCAATGTACTTCAATGGGTGCTACCGTATGTTAGCTCACCAGACGTCGCTGCTATGACCTTCTTGTTCTTCGTCCAATACGGAATTTTTTTTTTTTCTTCTTTGGCAACCTAGTCTTCAAAACGGCGATACGGAATTATCAAGTATCACACCATAGGACGTTTAATTTTGACAGCTACGGTGATTGGTCAAAAATAATTCATTTTAGATTAGCACCATCCAGTGAGAAAAAAACGGTAGTTCACATTCCTATCCGTATCAGCTCAACCAATTTAGTTATACTCGTAATGTTTAAGTTAATTTATATATAAGAAAATTATAAATAGTAGAAATGCTAGTTTATATTTTTAGGGCCGGTTTCAGTCATAAATTAGTATACAAGAATCGAATCAAAATAAATGAGTCGATGTGTGTATTTGACAACGTCACGGATCAGACGTACCTACAGAGGTTCAAAGACCTATTACTACATACAAGTCGCAGTGCTGATTTAAAAAAAAATTACTTTTGTCAAAGACACATGAGAGTTGTATAACCGGCCAATTATATAATAAATTGTATACATACATAACAATATTATATTAAAAAGTTATTTATATAAATATTAGCTTCTGTTAAAGAAGACAAAAGGTATCACTATAGAGCACTAAGTAGTTAAATATTTTGCATAGTAATATAATATATTGAGTTAATAAAATATGTAAATCATATATAAATGTAATATCACGCATATTATTCTTTGACGAACTAGGCAGGTGTGTACTTACAGCCGCTTATTTTTATAAGTTAACTTACAATATATGAATCTTTATTAATATGACTTATGTCTATTGAGAAAATTAATCAGGTTTCTGTATAATTATTGGCGATGCAAAGATGATACGCGCGCCTCTAGCGGCGAAATTTAGAAGTTGTCTAAGAACGACACTTTGCTTTCGAGTTGAGGTTAATAAGTTTAAACATAATCAAATGAATCACGATTACGTACACAAAACACCGCTAATTAGTTTGCAGCGCTACACATCGACACTACTGTCATTTACACAGTGTGCATGTGTGGGTAATTTCATATTACTGTGTATAAAAATATTCGTCCACCACATTCACATTGGTATTTTCATTCTTGTGTCGGTATACGTATTTTTATAATTTAATGCATGGGTAAGGTTAAAACTATTTACAATCATTGATATGACCCGACATTTTCACTGTCATTTTCGTAGTGCTCGTGGTCGATTGGTTAATGAGCACGCTTTTATCGTCTTTCAAGGATCAATGATGATGTGGGTTCTATTCCAGCTAAAAGTTTTTTTTTATTTTACCTTGTTGTTTTTCTTATTATTTTTTTGTTTTTTGTAATATTATATCAGGCTATAAAAGAAGCAAATGAGTCGGTAAATAAAACAATACCAATTTTTATTACAATCAATTTATTTATTATACAAATATGTGGTTTTATATTCAATATTTATATCTAATAATTAATTATATACCACATGTTAAGTTTAAAGTTCTTTAAATCATAATTAATAGATACGACAATAAACCTCATAAGTAGTCGAATCGGGAAGTATCATGCGGTAATGCGATGGCAGCAAAATTTTTTATTAAGTAATAAACAAATACAACATTTTTGTTTTGTAATTTAATAAAACATTAAGTAATAAACAACTAAAACATGTAAAAAAATTACACTGAAATTTCAACATGTTATTTCTTGAAATGGGCGACTTTTTGTCATTGGAATCTTCCATTAATTATCTATTTTACGACCGTTGTTATAAGGTTCAATATTCAGTGGGCTGTATGTTAGTAAAAAAATGTGACGAATGCTATGGAACGATTTTAATATTCATGACCTTTAGAATCAAGGAAACTTTAAATTAGTTAAAGATGGGCGTAAATATAATATGTCAATCAAGCTCGAAATCAGTTAAATAAATTTGTTAATGAAAAATGAAAGTGAAGTGAATCAACATGTTACCTCTATATTATATATAAGAAATAGAAAGAAATTATGACAAATTCTAACCACAAAACAATAACATCACTTCACCGTATGCTCTAGACAGCATTTTAATATTCTTAAAAAATATAAACATTATTATAAGTTAATTTGAATAAAGGCTACATTACGTTTTGTAAAATATTCAAGTAATCATGACTGTTACTGAGACCAGATATTTCCACGAGCTCACCGGGACCCATAAAATACATCCAACCCTAATACCCGACAGTAATACGGCCACTGGTCCTACAAGGCAGAAGGTTGCAATTCGTATACCTTTCTCCATCTTTTCTCCACAATATTTTACGCCCATCCTTATCCGACTTGAAAGTCTTTTCGTCACTAAATATAACCACACTGTTCGCCCAATCAAAATTAATAAAGTCCCTAGCAAATTCTAATCGCTTTTGCTGGTGCACCACAGATAACAATATTTTCTTCGCTGGCTTTCTGCACCTTAAACCAGCAGAATGCAGGTGTCTCGTACAGTTTGTATTGAAACATTCAGTGCTGTCACTGTAGTGTGTGTTGGCAGGAACGGATCAGCCTTGTGCCTGACTACGATGTCGTAGTGCCGAGCCGATGAATTTGCCTTTGGTTTAGGTCTCCGCATATCTGTGCACCTATAACTCCACGGATCTCCTCTGTTGATACCAACCAAATAAGTATTTATAATACCAGGAAATACTTTACAGGAATTAAAGTTACTTAAAAATAATAATAAATATAATTAATATCTATAAGTAACTTTAAATTATAAACACAATGTTAGAATAATAATTTATAATCAAGTAGTGGGGTAAGGAATAAAAATCCCTATCCAGATATGTTTTAAAGAAACACTCCTAACAAAAACAAGTCAAGTTACAATACAATTAATAATAAATTATTAATATATCTTTATACCTCTAATATTGAACTTCATAATAAGTTGCAATAATTATTTTATTCTAGTGCAAAAATTGATAGGTGTGTCGAGTTACAAAATGGAATAAATATTATTTAGAATATCAACTTAGTAATTTATTTACTCACCGATATCATGAAACGCCTTGCAATTTCAGTAATTGGTATGTTTTGCTCATGCAAAACAATGACTTCAGCCTTTTTAAATGTTGATAGGTGTTGGAACATCTTGTAAAAATAAAAATAACTTTGCACTCGAATATGAGTAGCGTAGCAATAAACTATGAAATCCTCATACATTGACAACTAAGAACGCAATTATTTTGTAAGTCGGGTGATTTGAAAAACTTGTTTTATATAGTCGGTAGTTTCTTCATAAGCGGGTAAAATAAAATTCCATGGTCGCCACAAACATTACAAATGTACTCAGGTATCGAACCATTAAGAAAGCATAGTTATTACTTTTTTACTGTTTTTTATCTTATTTAAGTTGGTTGAAATGCATGAAGCAAATGAGATTATTCTAAATAATAAATAACTAGAACTATATATAAATAAAAGATATTATAGGTATAAATAAATCTAAAGTATTTACTATTAAAATTAACATAAGATTTAGAAAAATAGGATAAGAAAAAAAATAAAAAATTTAATTGTTTCAAATTTCAAATATTTGATAAATTAATACTAAAACAACATGTGAATGCCGGAATCGATCCGGCGGCACTTTACTTGACAACTGGAGGCGATAACCATTGCGTCAAGCGCTCAGAGGCCTTAGTACGAGTTTGATTTACGTTTAAAGTATTCGAAACGAGTATGCGTTCGGCACTCTGATTGGCCGGCGCCAATGAAGCAACCAATTACAGCGCCGAACGCGTACTCGTTACGATTACTTTAAACGTAAAACAAACTTGTACTAAGGCCTCTGTAGATGAGATTATCGAAATATTGTATATCATTCAGTAACATAAAAATACGATGAGAAAACACTATATTTATATGGGTATTATATAGCTCGATCGTTCATTATTTGATTTCGATTTATTCAAAGTTTGTTATGAGTATTTTTATCTTTACCCTCGTTTTTATTTAAACTTATTTACTAAATTATTACGTATACCGACAAAAAAATGATATTAAATACCAAGATGTGTGTGATAGACGAATGTTTCTATACACATCTATTAATATGAAATTACCCACACATGTATATTGTGTAAATGATAATAGTGTCGATGTGTGCTGCGAACTAATTAGCGGTGTTTTGTGTACATAAACCTGTTTTTAATAAAAGCAGAAACACAAAACATTGTTGCGTTCCTCAATGTAATACTTACGGATTCGAGTATAAGTTTTAATTTATTTCCAAAAGACTAAATTATGAATCTAATTTTCTTCTTAAAATTATGATCAGCTGCAAAGCAATTAACCCTCTCAGATTTACTCAGCAGTGACATGCATTTATTTACTTTTACGGGTATTCATTAAATTCAATTATAATAATAATAATAATAAATCTTTATTAGGCATTCCAGTGTTTACAGTAAAAATTTTCAATGACAGCCGCACTAGGCAAAGCCTGTATCGCGGCTATCAACAATACGATTTCCTTAGGACTAATGCGATCAAAATACTAATACAAAAAAAAAATAAAATAAAAAAAAAAAATAAAATAAAAAAAATAAAAAAAAAAACCTTATAGACTGCCTCGTTGGCCGAGTGGTCGCAAGTGCGACTGCCGGGCAAGGGGTCTTGGGTTCGATTCCCGGGTCGTGCAAAGTATTACTGGGTTTTTCAAAAAATCATCAGTAGTAGCACGGAGTCTGGAAATGTGCTCGGTATATGGCAATAGGCTCACCCCCTATTACATGGGACTCATAACATAGTGAAAAGTGGGTGTTACTTCTGTGTGCACCTCTGCCTACCCCTACCTTTTCGTATAAAAGGCGTGATGTTATGTTATGTTTAACTTACCTAAATCATTCCAAAAATATAAAAATACAAGAATAATATTAGACTGTGATTGATAAATGTAAATGTTTAAAATGTAGAATATTGACGTACTCTCAATATGAAAGAAACAATAAAGCGAAGTTTAATATTGGAATAACTCTTTCTGGCCTAATAACTGAAATAAGTGCATCTTAAGGTGGTCGAGCGTCAGATAAACATATTGTAAATGAATCAGTAATCTTAAATAAATGCGAGTTAAATAATGGAGTATATGGAGTGATGGTGCATTAAAGGATTGAATTCGAGTGTAATGAAGCGAGTTAAGAATATCAACTGACTAATTAGTATAACACACTTTAATTAATTGCAATTTACTTAAATATTTACAAGAAACCACTAAATAATAAATCTGATTTATATTTAATATATTCTGTGACGTAAATTATATACGAAAACTGTCAGTGTCGTTCTTAGACAGCTTCACAATTTTGACACTAGAGGCGCTCGTTAGTCTTTGCTTCGCCAATTAATTGTTACAATTTATAGCTTTTTAATTTCTGAAAATAAGTAAGGCCTGGCAGCTTTGTTTGTTGGTGTATTATACTAGCGCCTATACGATAGTTATTAAACTAGCGCCACCAAGCGGACTGCAGAGGTTAATGCAAACTTACGTTTTACCATTTCGAATTGGGTCACAAGCAAATTAATATTATAAATTACGTTAAGCCCTCTCATCAAAAATATCAAAATGTTAAAGTAGTTTACCTAATTTAGGAACCCACATCGTCAGTTTTTACTTAAAAAGTTCATACTTTATAATTCATATATAGAGGTATGTATGGTAAATATGTGTGCTCGTAAATTAATTTTATTTATAAACTTAAAATCGTTTCACTTTCCTTCATTTAGTTCTAAAGTTATGAACAGTGTATCACAATATTTAATCATCCAAAAAGTTAGGTGAGTGTCTGTAAAATAAAATACAATTATACATACCTACATTATAATATTAAAAAAAACAGTGAACCATAAAATATAATTTGTATTTCGTAAAAACTGTAACCAAAAATAAAAAAAATTCTGAGCCATAGAGTAGGTAAGCTAGGTTTATATAATGGCTTGTTTATGGAGCAATCTATCTATAATCTGTGGTTTTAATCAATAGGTCAGAAAATTAAAACTTGTAACATAAACGTAAATATGGATTTTAACATGTACAATGTAAATTACGATATTTACAATAAACCAAAAATGATACATTCATTTTCAATCGTCCGATATTTTGACTGCCAAATAATTTAGCACATTTAGGGCGAACTTTTTTATTGCCATTAGTTTCAATAAAGTCCATTTTAGTCCGTTTTACCATAAAATACTTTGTTGTTAACCAATTTTTTTAAAAACGTTACCTAAATAAGGTTGCTTTTTATTCTCAATTTTTGACTTTTTGTAATAAATTATTTAAATGCAAGTGTTGATGAAAAGTTTTAATTTTATCAGACGATTAACTTTTAATATTTGACAATTCTTCCATACTAATATCTGTCAAATTTCAATTTTATTCTACAGTTATGAATTATCTGATGACTGAAAAATCAACCCTTAATCAATTAGTGTGCCGCGGAGAACCTAACGGGTAACCGGGGTTTTTTAGTCAGTAAGAGTCTGACACTCCCTCCCGCCTCATCCAGGCGGGAGTAGTCATTCGACGATTTTCCCCCCTAAAAAAAAAACTGAAACAATTTTTAATTTATCATCTAAAAAACAAAGGAGCAACTTCTCCATCAATTAAATATAATATTATCATATCAACATTGTTAATAGAATAAAGATGTCAACAGAAAATTATTGTATTATTTATTATAAGTCATATTTTAGTCAGAATTAAGATTTAATATTATCATTCCTTTCCGACACAAGTTGTATAACTATCTTGAAAAATATTACTTACGTAATCTTCGAGGATGTTTGACTATTTTCTAGCCATATTGGAGCTCATAATACTAACAAGCATCCTCGAGCGGTTTACTACTTTTATGAAGTCGGTTAATTATATAAGTTTAAGTAAATACTGTCCTCATCAGAACTTCAACCAATCATATTAATATTAATTGTTGTAAGTAACCAACTGTATATTCTCGTAGAAAAGGTATTTTTAATAATAAAACACGTTTTGTAAATTATTGTTCGTGTTTCATTTATTTGTTTAAAATACTGATGAATGTTTTTTTTATCATTCCCATCTTTTATAAGAAATTAATTTTTCTCCTATCGTATTGGTTTTGTGTCCTGTATATGGGCTTATGGTTATGTCCCATTCATTAATGGTCCAGCCGTAATTTTTAATTGGGCGTTCTACAACCCATTTGTGTAGAATTTTTTTCTCATCAAACTATAGGAATGACGACAAATTGAGGAACTAATAACATTAAAACTATGGCAACATTCAATGAAAGTACGTTGAACGTCATCAGTTTGTTTTGCGAATCGTTTTTTGTTAAAAAGGTAGTAGTTTGGAATTTAAGTGAATAAAACTTACAAGACAATAAAACTCAGTAGTAGCACGGAGTCTGGAAATGTACCCGGTATATGGCAATAGGCTCACCCCCTATTACATGGGACTCATAACATAAATAGTGAAAAGTGGGTGTCACTTCTGTGTGCACCTCTGCCTACCCCTTCGGGGATAAAAGGCGTGATGTTATGATGTTATGTTAAAACTTACAAGAAATGTATTAAACATGCAAAAGAACAATAGAACAAGAATCTGCACAATTTTATCAAATTAAGATTTTGGTTTCGCTCGACCAGTACGAACGGGTAGGAATCGTATTCTGTTTATGTTTTACTAGCTGTTGCCCGCGACTTCGTCCGCGTAGATTAATGACTTCTGACAGAATTCATCAGAATCAATTCAGTGCCCAATTAAGATTTACCTATTGTGAAATGATTTATCGTAATTTCAATAAATTAAAAATCTCGCAGGGTTCTTACCAGTTCCGGCCCGATCACGTAAGTTTTGAGTAATAAAAACTTCGACTATTGTTGTACAGAATCTCTATGAAATAAGTTCAGTGGTTAAAAGATAGAGAGCCCTGGAGCATTGACGCATAGTTCCCGTTCCCGAGGGACTTCTGAGATAAAAACTATCATACGTTACTCAGGTCCCAAATCATCGTTTTACCGAATGTAATTCAAAAAGATTCAATGATTCTAGATTCAATTTTCATTCCCAATTTCACACCAACTATCATTCCCTATTTTATCCCCTTAGGGGTGGAATTCATCAAAATCCTTTCTAAAGAGATACCTATGTCATAGTAACTTTATGCATGCAAAGTCTCAGCCCGATCGGTTTAAAACTGGCAAAGTATCACACAAACTTTCACCATCTATATTACCCACTTTGGGGTGGAAATGTTCAAAAACCTTTTTAAAGGGACGTGTACGTCATAATATCTACCTGCACGCCGAATTTCAGCCCGATCTGTGTAAAACTGACAAAGCCACATACAAACTTTCATCCCCTACATTATCCCATTGGAGGTGGAAATGATCAAAATTCAATTCAATTCAATTCAATACGTTTATTGCACTCCATATGTTTAAAAGGTGTTTCATAATAATATAGTACAGTATGGACCCTGTAGGGCACGGCAACATAGAAGAGAGGAGGACGCTAATTTTATTTAGATTATGTATCGCAGATATTTTATTACTAGTTATAAGTAGTTGTTTTGTTCAATTTATTTTGTAATGCTATTAGTATTATTTATGAAAATGTTTATAAATGTACTTATATATTCTATGTAGGTTTATATATTTATATATTAAACATTTATTTTAATAATTTTTTTCGTTATATATTTAAATATGTGTATTGTAATAGGTGATTTAATGATTAATATTATATATGTCGTACATATATTTAATTTTTAATTACAGTATTTATTTTAAATCTTTATCATTAATATATTCTTTAATATTATAATATGCTTTATTTATGAGTATTTGTTTTAATTTATTAGTAAATTTTATATTTCTGGGTTCTTCCTTTAGGGCTTCTGGTAGCTTATTATATATTTTTATAGACATTACATACGGACTATTGGAATGTAGGCTCATATTAGAAGTCCTTACTTCGGAAGAAAATCCTTACTTGGAGATGCCTACGTCATAACATCTACTTTCATGCCGAATTTCATCCCCATCGGTGTAAAACTGACAAAGTTTCATACAAACTTTCACCCCTATTTTACCCCCTTGGGGGGTGTAAATGATCAACTTAGAGGATGTTTACGTCAAAATATCTATCGGCACGCCGAATTTCAACCAGATCGTTTTATAATTGACAAAGTTCCATACGAACTTTCACCCCCTATTTTACCCTCTTGGGAGTGAAAATGATCAAAATTCTTTCTTAGAAGATGCTTACGTTATAACATCTATCTGCATGCCAAATTTCAACCTGATCGGTTTAAAACTGACAAAGTCTCATACAAACTTTCATCCCCTATTTTACCCACTTGGGGGTGGAAATTATCAAAATCCTTTCACAGCGGATGCCTACGTCATAACATCTATCTGCATGCCAAATTTCAACCCGATCGATTTAAAACTGACAGTCTCATACAAACTTTCATCCCCTATTTTACCCCCTTGGGGGTGGAAATTATCAAAATCCTATCACAGCGGATGCTTACGTCATAACATCTATCTGCATGCCAAATTACAACCCGATCGGTTTAAAACTGACAAAGCCTCATACAAACTTTCATCCCCTATTTTACCCCCTTGGGGGTGGAAATTATCAAAATCCTTTCACAGCGGATGCTTACGTCATAACATCTATCTGCATGCCAAATTTCAACCCGATCAGTTAAAAACTGACAAAGTTTCATACAAACTTTCATCCCCTTTTTTACCCCTTTGGGGGTGGAAATTATCAAAATCCTTTCTTAGCGGATGCCTAAGTCATAACATCTATCTGTATGCCAAATTTTAGCCCAATCTGTCCAGCGGTTTGGGCTGTGCGTTGATAGATACTTCAAAAGTCAAGTTTTTTATTAATACAAAACAAAAGTTACAATTTCTGGAATTCCTTTGGTACCTACTTATATAAAAACTTTGCACATCCTAAGAGACCTATGTACCAAGTTACATGGTTTTATCTCCAAAAATGACGAACACCCACATGCAACCCCTATTTTGTAAATTTTAAAATGCTAGAACAAACGATTTTTTGTTTATTATTTAGTGCCTAAATATAAAATGTAAGGTATCTTCAAGAATGACGAACTTCATACAAACTTTCAACCCCTATTTCATCCCCTCACAGGTCGAAATTTCAAAAACGCTAGAACAAATGTTTTATTATTTTTTATCAAGTGCTTAAATATAAAGTTTCATGGTTTTATCTTTAAAAATTATGAAATCCCATACAACTTCCTCCCCCCCTTTAACCCCTTACAACCCCTTTTTCGCGATAAAAAGTGGCCTACGTTTTATCTCGGGATCTAGAATATCTGTATGCCAAATTTCATTCAAATCCGTTCAGTAGTTTTGGCGTGAAAGAGTAGCAGACAGACAGACAGACAGAGTTACTTTCGCATTTATAATATTAGTTAGGATTAGGATTAGGATTAGTTAGGATGTTCCGGAAGTGATAAACTTATAAAATAAACGATTTGATGTCTATCTAAAATAAGGATGGTTTACATTTCACATGATTTATAGGTTAGTTTTGGATTTTATTTGGTTGGTGCTTACGACCTGTGGCGCCCTCATTGATTTCCAATAATAAATAGACAAACTGTAATTTAATGTTTATTTAAAGTTACGGAACTGCAGCTCCAACCTAGTATTTAAATAAAACCTATTTCAGCTTGTCCATAGAATAGTAACTTCTAGAGTTATTTTATGTTAAGTGACATATTGTCACCTGTTAGTTCCTCCGTCATTATTTGCATAACCCAAACCAAAGAGTGTAATGTATAGGGGAAACCCAAACGTAACCGACATTACGTTTGTGTAAATTGTCATAGACCTTAACATAGTAGTACGAGCATCGCTGTTAAGACAGGGATACCTTAGCCTCCGAGATGCCCCACAAACACGGGCACCGGTCTAGCACGACCTCTCTGAAGAGTTTCCGGCGCGCCAGCATTATCGCCCACAGTAATATCGAGGTCTCCGAGATATCCCTTCTGAAGGAAGAAACTTGCACAGGAGATCACTATCTTACACCGGAGCAATTGGAAAATATATATCGCACAAACGTGGTCACAGGACTGTCGGAGAATTTCGCTGCTGAGCTCTTGGAACGCTATGGCCCCAACGAGCTGAAGGAACTTCATGGCACCAGTTATTGGACATTATTTCGCAACAATTTATTTGGATGGTTCCAGTGTGTACTTTGGACTGCGGCAATAGTGAATTTTATTGGGTACTTCTTGTCCAGTGATTCAGGTAGCGGCGAAGAAGAGTCAGCTGAAGCCCATTCTGCAAAAGAATATCTTTATTTGGGATCTGTGATCGCAGCTACTATTACTGGAACTGGTATCTTTGGATTTTATCAAGAAGCAAAGAATGCTGCGGTTATGAGTGGTTTCGAGAAGCTCGTGCCACCCAACGCTGTAGTCATTCGAGAAGGTGTTAAAAAAACAATACCCAACATTGATCTGGTGATTGGTGACATCGTAGAAATGAGTGGAGGAGACATAGTGCCAGCCGATGTGCGAATACTTACTTGTACTAATTTCAACACGGACATGTCTTCATTGACTGGAGAGTCAGAGCCAATAAAACATAGACCTGAATGTACTCATTCGAATCCTATGGAATCAAAAAATATGGCGTATTTTGGATGTCCTATTACTGAAGGGTTTGCTAAAGCTATTGTTATTGCAACTGGAGAAATGACTCAAATAGGAAAAATAGCTGGACTCGTAACAGGGTTGACGAAAGAAGAAACCCCTATTGCAAAGGAAATTACACACTTCATTAAGCTTTTATGCGGCGTGGCGTTTGTTTTCGGTATAATTTTCTTTTTTATGGTATATTTTATACAGAACAGTATGCTGTCTGCGCTTCAATACATGCTGGGGATCATACTAGCTAATGTACCCGAGGGATTGATTGTAACTTTGACTGTCTGCATGACACTTTCTGCCAAGTCTCTGAAAAAAAAGAATTGCCTGGCCAAAACATTACAAGCTGTAGAAACCTTGGGGTCTACGTCATGTATATGTTCCGACAAAACTGGTACATTAACCGAGAATCAAATGAACGTGTCGCATTTATTCACCAATTTCAAAATAATTGACAAAGATGACCACCATTACGTCACAAATGTTTCATATGCGACATTATGTTTAGCAGCTTGTCTTAATTTAAAAGCTACATTTAGTTTTGATACAATGCACATGCCAATAGAAAAACGAAAAATTTTGGGTGACGCTTCCGAAGCCGCAATATTACGGTATATGGAAGCAAACCGATCAGCTACAGAAGTTCGAGAAGAAAATCCAAAAGTTGGAGAAATTCCATTTAGTTCAGCCTACAAATATCAAGTGACTATTCATCGTATGTTAAACACTGACACTCACTATTTAATAATGAAAGGTGCACCCGAAATCGTCGTAGAATACTGTTCACAGGTTCACACCGATGATGGCGTACAAAATCTCACTCCACAATTAAAAAAAGAATTAAAAGCTAATTTTATCAAGATCGCCAATATGGGCGAACGTGTTATTGGATATTGCGATCTCAAGTTGCCTGTAGAATCATATCCAGTAGGTTACAAATTCGATGCACAGGCACGTAATTTTCCTCTGGAAGATCTCATTTTTCTTGGAGCAGTATCAATGATAGATCCTCCAAGGCGAGATATTGACAAATATATTGGTTTGTGTCGATCAGCTGGAATTAAAGTAATAATGGTAACTGGGGACCATCCTGTGACTGCACTGGCTATTTCTCGCAGGTGTGGCACAATTTCAATGCCGACAGCGTATGACTATGCGTTCGAGCATCACATAGATCTAGCTGATGTACCGCCGCACATTAAAAGCCAGTTTAAAGCTGCAGTTATAACTGGAGACGACCTTCGTAAAATGAGTGTTAATGATTTGAAAGCAGTGCAAACAAGGTACCAAGAGATCACATTCGCGAGAACCAGTCCTCAGCAAAAGTTGTTTATAGTTGAAACGTATCAGTTGCTAGGTTATGTAGTGGCTGTGACCGGAGATGGTGTCAACGATTCTCCGGCTTTGAAGAAAGCAGATATCGGCATCGCTATGGGTATTAACGGTACTGAAGTCTCCAAAAAGGCTGCGGATATGATTCTGTTGGATGATAACTTCGCTTCTATCGTGCTTGGTGTGCAAGAAGGCAGGCGAATCTTTGACAATTTGAAAAAAACCATTGCGTATACGCTCACCTCCAACTTACCTGAGATGGCACCTTTTGTATTGTATGCGTGTTTGGGCCTGCCATTACCTATTACTCTCATGTTGATCATAGTCATAAATGTCGGAACTGATCTTCTGCCTGCGATGAGTTTAGCATATGAAGATTCCGAGGAAGATATCATGTCTATTCCACCTCGCAAACCTACTGATCACCTCGTGAATGGTGTTTTATTATTTATGGCATATTTTCAAGTAGGACTTATTCAATTCTTCTCGGCAATGTATGCCTACTTTATAATTTTTGCTCAGGATGGATTCTTTCCATCTAGTCTAATTTTTGTACGCAGCGAATGGGAGAACACACGCATTTTAGTAAAAGATACATTAGGTCGCGAATGGAATTACAGAGATAGGAAAAGGCTTGAGAGGAAAGCGCAGACAGCTTATTTTGTAGCAGTTGCCTGGACGCAGATATCGGATGTGATTATTTGTAAAACTAGACGAATTTCAATTATTAAGAAAGGCATGAGAAATCATGTTCTTAATGCCAGTATCATTGTAGACTTACTAGCAGCACTTTTAGTTTCATACTCGCCAGTGTGCCATGAACTGTTTAGCACCGAGCCGTTGTCTTGGTGGGACTTTTTTCTAGCAATCCCCTTCGCTATTCTCATGATAGTCATGGATGAAATTAGGCGTTACTTGATAAGAAATAGCGTTAATAAGTGGGTTGAAAGCGAGACATATTATTAATTTACTAAAATTGAGTAGTTTAATGTTCAGTAGTTAAGCTAGCTTGCTTCTCCTTTTATGGATGCAAAATGATACATAAATATACTGCTATTTTATGCGCAGGAGTATGGTTCTTGTGATCCCCTACCTAAAACTAATGCCGAAATACTGAAACGTTACTCAATTTTAAGTCGTTCTTAAATATCGTGCCATCACTGTCATTTTACAAAGAATTTGTAGAGTGACAGAACTATACTTAAGCGCGACTTAAATTAAGTAGCGTTTCAGTATTCCGACATAAGTCATGAGAAACGGTGACCTCCCTTGGAAGTACGGGAGCACTCACGACTTTTTTTTTATTTTTTTTTAAGGGGGGAAAAATCATCGAATGACTGCTCCCGCCTGGGTGAGGCGGAAGGGAGTGTCAGACTCTTACTGACTAAAAACCACCCCGTTCCTTCTCCTGCACGTCGAGCCGGAGCCCCGGTTACCCGTTAGGTTCTCCGCGACCTGCAGTAGTCTCGTAGTTATATTTCTTTTTAAGAATTTTAGGTATTTGTTATTAGCACTGGGACTAGGAATCTTCAGCGTAACCTTTAGCGTTAATGTATTTTTTTTAAACGTTGCCCCACATTAGGATTTTCTCCTGTGTCGTGGGTGCTGTCTGGTAGGTTTTAATTTAGAGGGATATAGAAGGGAGAGACAGGTATAAGAGAGTGATCTGTGGGAGTGATACCACGACTTCACAGAAAACCGACGTGAAACAACGCTTGCCTGTGTTTCCTTGTGTGAGTGAGGTTACCGGTGTCCCAATTGCTCTTCCCGCCTCCTCAATCTCCCCAATCCCTGAATTCCGAACAATCCTCAAATTTCTAAAAGGCCAATAACGCACTTGTAACACCTCTAGTGTTCCGGGTGTCCATGGGCGACGCCGATTAACAACGCTTGCGTTGTGTGAGTGCGGTTACCGTAGGGCCAATTACTCCCCTCTCCCTAATCCCTCAATATCCCCATAAAGCCGGCAATCTTCTGGTCTTTGGGATGTACATGGGTGGCGCCGATTGCTTACCATCAGGTAATCTGACTGCTAGTTTACCAGCTTAACCCACAAAACCCATGTCATGACATGTCCTTGCAACACTACGGTTGTTCTAATCGACATATTAAATTATATATAGGTACGTGTGTTGGCAAAAGGGCGCGGTTATATATGAATTTTAAACTAGCTTGCACATGTTTGATATACGTACCGGAATAGTTGTGGCAGAGTGTGACCTACATTACGCCAAATTACATTTCTGTGTTGCCGTTTGACGGCTTATACGGCTGGTTAGGACTAAGGTTGTACTTGTAGCCTCATTGTTAGCGAGAGAATTACGCTACTTCATTGTTTACACATGGTATATTTATGTAGGGATATTTTATGGATATTTTAGGCTCTAGATAGACGGACCGCGTTTCAACTGCAATCCACCTGCAAATATAGTTCGGAAGCAGTTTGAGCGCAGTTGACACGGCTGTTGAATTAATTTATGGTTTCGTGGCTTATAATATTTTTGTCTGCTTAATAACAATTCCATCAACGGTATTTTGATAATGATTTGGTTCGGCTATGATTTTGTTATATTAGACTTACAGGTGTCGCGGAGAACCTAACGGCTCGATGTGCAGAAGAGGGAATGGGGTGGCTTTTAGTCAGTAAGAGTCTGACACTCCCTCCCGCCTCACCCAGGCGAGAGCAGTCATTCGATGATTTTCCCCCCTTAAAAAAAATACTTACAGGTCACCTATGCCTATAATGGGTATCGCGGAGAACCTAACGGGTAACCAAGGCTCCGACTCGACGTGCAGGAGAAGGAACGGGGTGGTTTTTAGTCAGTAAGAGTCTGACACTCCCTCCCGCCTCACCCAGGCGGGAGCAGTAATTCGATGATTTTCCCCCCTTAAAAAAAAATGTCTATAATGGGTATAAAAAATGTACTTACTACGTACCGTCTTTGGCAAATCCTAATCCTAAAGAAAACAATTACCTACTTATAGTCTCGTCCAAGTCGTCGAAACCAAAGTGATCTTTTAATTAGCATTATTAATTAATTTATATACTTTTTTTGGTATTCACGCCGTTAAAATCGTATCAATATTTGTTATTTAAATACCTATTTCAAAAGAGTTTTAATCTATTTCGTCTTTTTGTTTTCTTGTTTTTTCAGTGACTGAGGCACCTGAGGTTGTAAACGTAAATTTGTTTTACTTTTAATTAATTTAATTTAATTTAATTCTATTTTATTTTAGAAAGCAGATGTAGGTAGGCATCCTTTCTTCTAAATAAATGTTTACTTATATTTTCTTTGTTTTTTTTTTCGCTTACCATGTAGAAAATACCTATTGCGTAACTGTAAATCTTGAAGAATGCAGCGGCGGGAAGTTGTAGAAGAGTTGCAAGGATAGATAATTATATTTATACAATACGTGTTGCACCCTCTATATATGACGATATGCATAAGCAAGGACTTAGATAACTGATAAATATTAAAACCCAGATTCAATACCTATAAAATTGTCGGTAAAAAGTTGGTTGGTTGGTTTTAACGCTTAAAGTGGAACCACACACTGTTGTGTCCGACTTCATATTATATATTCTTTGTTGAAAACTACAAATAGCTCGGTGAACGACATTATTTGCTCGAATACGGCTTGACATTGTTATTGGTCAGTTATCTATATAGGTCTTAATCGTTATGTCATTGGCTCTAAGTCCGTCAGGACTATTAGGTCGTCTACATATGTACCTAATGAAATATGACAGATATGTTAGATATACAAATTGTTGAGTTGTACAGATCAAAGGCTAGTAAGTGTTTGTCCGACCCGATAAGTAGCAATCGATCGGACAGATGACCTGATGGTTAGCGATAAGCGCCGCCAATACAGACGCAACACCAGAATAATCTTAACTGTTTTAAATCCCTACCTACGTTGCCGAAATTTTCAAAAAGAGTAGGTACTTTACATGAACCTACTTTAAAGGAAATACTGTACGGTAAAACGGGACGAAGGGGAATTCAAGGGGTGAATAGATATTGAGAAAATGTTCTAATACTTATTCATCACATTATATTCACTCCGTTTTACCGTAGTTGACATTTTAATTTCAAAATATTTTTGTACACGTCGAGCTTTACATAACCAGTATAAACTGAACGTTAAATGTCCGGAAAGATGACGCGGTGCGACACCAGGATAAACTGGTTTTATATCTATAGGTTGATGTGTGGCCGTGTGTACGACGCAGAAAGTTTGTCCCGACATTTTTAAAAGATAGGGACATACCTACTTGTTTGAAAACAGAAAGAAATCTTAATTCCATTCGAGCCAGAAACCTATCTGATGCAATTTGACTACAGCTAAACTCAAATTAAACCAAATAAATTTATCTTTGTTTGGGCCAGGTTGTCTGATCGCCTTTTACCGTCTGATGTAATATTAAGCGAGACTGAGATCATAAAGTGGATGTGGTTATGTTCAGGTGTCAATACTGTGCCATTTCAAAATTGTTCCTGTTCACCGAAGCAGAGGTGCACGTGGTAGGGCTCGTACAAAAAACTGCGATGCGATGCGATACGAATTCGCAACGCAGAAAATACCGCACGAATTGCTGCGATGCGATTTCGTGCGACAAGGCGGCTCCCAGGATGACCATTCCTTCGTCGACCGTCAACCATACTAAATGTACAAATTTTAAATTGCTCTCTTACTCACTTTTGTTAAATTGCTTAGGAGATACAGGAAAAAGAAACAAAGATTTTGGGAAGATAAGGTTTTGATGCGCGATATATGCGAATCAATTCGCAAGTTCCTGTAATGCGTAGAGGGAGCTCGCACATTTTTGCGACGTTACATCGCAGTTTTATGTATTAGCCCTTATGTATTTTTATTCAATTTTCAGCAGCTATATTAACGGTTCTCGAATGTGAAGACACTATATCGAACTGACTGTACCTACAGTTGGCGCAGTGATTGAACGACCGGCTGGTGTGCAACGTGTCATGGATTCAATTCTTGCACAAAATGTTGATCCGAATCTGAGTGTGATATGCATGAAAGAGAATACATGTCTGTTTACGCACTTACGATACCGGAGAAAATTAGAAAAAAAAGACGGCGCCAAGGTTTAAATAAACTATTTCTGTGACCGCTAAAAACCAATAATACTTTATACTGTTTATAATATCCGGGAGTCAACCCCCACACCATAATCGGATGACTAACAAACGAATTTCCTAATCAAGTACCTAACGTGACCTCATTAAATAAATTGTATTGGTCGTAAGTTGCATTTAGTATGTATGCATTCGTGTTCCATAAATTGTTAGTATCGGCAAGTATAGTCGAATTATAACACCCACATATAGGCTGTGTGACTCGTGACTCACAAAGTGTTAGAACAGATAGTAGACTTTTTTATAGATACGAGCAGATGGATCACCTGATGGTAACTATGGTAAGCAATCGACAATCAGCGCCGCCCATGGACACCCGAAACATCAGAGGTGTTACAAGTGTTTTACCGGCCCTTTGGGGATTAGCAATTTGAGGATTGTTGGGGATTCGAGGATTGAGGATATTGGGGAAGGGGGTATTTTGGATTGAAATAGGTTATTGAAATTGGCAGTAGGTACATCTAAAAATGGACTGTGGGAAAATAGATAAAAGGTCTAAAATTGCCGTTGATATCATACCAGCCTCCCTTGTTGTATAATTTTAATGCATTGATTGACTGGAATCTAATTTGGACCTCCGTAACTGTCACAAAGTCGCTGCATAAAAACAACGAACAACAAAAAAAAACGGTTTCATTTTAGATGAGTTATTTGTCGTATTTGCTAGGATATAATCATGAGGCGACAACCGAGCAAAGGGTTCGAAGCAATCGATTCTCGAATCAGACCCAGCACTATTAAATTGCAGTCAGCTACTAGACGTAACTAGAGGTATTTAAACAAAGTGTAAAATAGAGCATATAATATTACACATTGATTACAGTGACTCATATATGTTAAAATCGAGTTATGCCAAGCCCAAGTCTCCATAACGGACCATAATGATACAAGAACTGATAACTTTGTGCAAACCTTCGCGTTTCTTGCATCAGTTTTTAGAACTTTCGATTTTAGGGAGTTACTTACTACGTTGCGTTATTTTCTTAGCAGTTTACTTGTCAACTAGATTCATGAAGCTGTTTGGCCACATAATATTAATGCGCTAATCTGTACCGGATTAATGTTTCATGGATACCAAAAACGTAGTACTATGCTGATTAAGTTTTTCACGTAAATGACATGCTTATTGAGTTATGAGCGTTGTCCGGTTTTGTTGGGTGTCAATGACGTAATCACAAAATATTGTGAGGAATAATAATAAGTGACTATAATGTAATTGAGGGGTTAAAGATTTTTTTAAGGGAGTAAAATCATCGAATGACTTCTACCGCCTGGGTGAGGCGGCCCTCCCGCCTCACAGTGTCAAACTCTTATAATAATAATAATAACAAACTTTTTTATTTCCATATTTCTTACAGTGTTGCAATTACAATAAGTAGGTATATTATGTATTTTAGTTCATGTTAGTATATTTGCATATTCATTTAATAAATTTATAATTGATGTTAGTGTGTTAGTACTATGAAATATGGACCCCTGATTGGGTGAAGGTCTCCTCCATCCTCTTCCACAACTCCCTGTCCCTGCCTAACTTTATCCAGTCGTTCAAACAGGGCAGGAGCTCTGTGTGTTATCTTGTCAGTCCATGTTATGAGGAACAGAAATAAATGACTGACTGACGAGTCAGACTCTTACTGACTAAAAATCACCCCGTTCCTACTCCTGTACTTCGAGCCGAAGCCCCGGTAACCTTTTACGTTCCCCGCGGCTCCGTATCGGCATCAGCCCTATTGGGCCCCATCCGTGTGGTCTGATGGCTCTTTGAGACGCGCCTGGTATCCGACGTGCGGACCCGCTCGGGAGATAAAGGTGTGTCAGTGGTGTTAAGAAAGAAATGACAATAGGATTTTGACATTTAAAGGTTCTCTTTTATTTAGTGTTAGCAGGGTAGGGTAGTCGTATGTTTAAAACTCTCTAAATGGCAAAAAGATTTCGTAAATCACTTCCTACGTAATTCGGCAATATTTGTTGAATGAAGCGATCTGTTTTATCCAACTGTCCATTTCTGAACATAGGCTACCCGCAATGACTTCCATATTGTCCAGGTTAAACAATCTGCGTCTGTTGTTTGGTTCGGATAGTTTGAACCTGATTAGCAGCTGCGCGTTAAAATATGTCCATGTAACATAATCATGAGAACATTAGCGTCTACTAGCGCGCTATACGTAGATCTAGTTCAACGACTCTCCTAAACTAATAATTAAGCATAACTAGCCTTTAGCCATGTTATACACATATGTTAGTATCCTTGTTGCGAAATTTGTATCAAGTGTAGATCGTGCGTGGTCCGGTGCGCAGGCGCAGCCTCCGAGCCGCTTTATATACGGCACGCTGGCGGGGAGCGACACACGTGCAATACACCCCACGACGTGCGCACGCCACTAACATGCTCGCTAAGGTAAACAAACTATTTATATAATAATATCACTTTGTTAAACTAAATCTGCGAAAATCATTTTACGTTGAAGAGAATTGTCTTTGTCTTTAAATTGTCTTTAAAAAAACGTTGCCCCACACTAGGATTATCTCCTGATTTGTCACAGATCTAGACACACTGACTAGAGACACAGGTCATAAAGCTTCCGTAAGCACTGAATTCAGTAAGGGGATACAGCTGAAGGTCTTTACAATCAGACTAGAAATATTTGTACACTACAGTAAAAGAAATTCTCTAGCTTTCTTGGTACCACAATATTGTTTTTGTTAAAAAAATCAAGAAGCAGAATGATACTAATACAGTTTCAAAAGGCCGAAGGAAGTTTTCTAAGTAAAAAATAAACTCACAGAATTAGTAGGTCTTTATTTATAGAGTTGCATACCATTTATTTTTCATCAGTTATGTTACGCACCCCATGTACATACCTAATAGGGAATTAGAATTAGGAATTCGAATTAGGGAACTTACGTGATTGGCATTCATTTTAATATCTGTACTCCTTTAATTTTCTTTAGTTGTTATTGTTATGCTGTGCGTGTGCCGGTGCCCTGGCAAAGCCGGGGATACTGGACGGCATCGGCTACGCGGCACCAGCATACGCTGCACCAGCTTATGCAGCACCAGCGTACGCCGCACAAGGATATGCGCCAGCTTATGCTGCGCCAGCGATCGCTCATGCCGTGGCAGCACCAGCGTACGCTCCCGCCATCGCACACACATACGCTGCACCCGTCGTCAAAGCTGTTGCAGCTCCGGTGAGATTAAAACAAACAAACAAATATATTTATTTCCATTTTGTTCACAGATACTTAATCTAAGCTTATTATTTAACTATTCTACGTAGAATGAAACACATTTGATGGTTTATTTAACGATGAATGTTCTTATCTATAATGTTTCGGCAAGCTTTCGTCAAGCAACTTTTAAGATCATTATTTGTTTCTTCGCCAATTCCCTAGTAGGATTCCTTCTCGTCTAGTTGCCTTCTAGTTTTGGCGGATACAATCTACCATCCAATTAATTGAGCTCATTAACAAATATCCGATATGTTTTCTTTAAAATATTTGCATACCTGTCGGAAATGGCAATTTCAACTTATGCTCAACTTTGAATTTGTTAATGACATTTCGTTTTTAACATAGATTGTGCGCGCTGAGCCTGTAGACCCCAACCCAGCGTACAGCTTCTCATACGGAGTAGCAGACCCTGCCACGGGAGACCACAAGGATGCTGCGGAGACGCTGCAGAATGGAGTGGTGCACGGTTCTTACAGCCTAGTGGAACCTGACGGCCACGTCCGTAAGGTCACCTACACAGCTGACAAGATCAATGGATTCAACGCCGTGGTTGAGAGGACGGGAGCTGCTGCCCACGCGGTAAGGGTTTTTTTTGTAAGGATGAAAATTATCAAATGACACCTCCCGCCCCGGAGAGGCGAGAGGGAGTGTCTCTCTCTGGACTCTTACTGACTAAACACCACTCCGTTCTAACTCTTGCTCCATACCGTAACCTACTATTGGCAATATACTCACGACCTCTCTGCAGTAAGGCAGGGCTCTTTATAAGTTCTATAACTACATAAAACCATAATTTCGTTATATAGAAATGTAGAAAAATACAAATAGCTGCTGTTTAAGGCTACTTTTTTCTTATTCCACTTCAAAGGGGAATAACCAAGATCCACATTTTCTGTGTATTTTAAGAACGTATAATTTTCTTTAGGTGGCAGCACCAGTAGCAGTTGCAGCTCCAGTTGCGAAGGTATACGCCGCGCCTGCGCCGGTTGCGGTGGCCGCACCAGTCGCGCGGTACACGCTGCCAGCTGCCCACGTTGGCGTTGCCCACCCGTGGGGTTAAACCCATCAACTACGACTGCTAAGCGACCTAATGTCTTGCTGAACGATCAGAGAATTGTGTAAGGATAATTGTGTAAGGATATGACAGAATTTCAACTCTAGTGTTGAGAGTTTATGAAAAAATGGTTATAACGATAAATTAATAATTTTTGACTGAGACTTATTACGTAGTTTGGTTAGAAATCATAGGCCGCGGCTACATGGTAAAGGCGAATTGTAACGTGCTAGTAACTTAACTTTTGTAGAAGTCTAGAATTCTTGTTTTGGGCTCAAACGTCAAAATGTAACATTGGGCGTTTTGGAATTTGAGGGAGAGTGCCCTATTTTGTAGTTTTCCTTGTCTTTACTGTCCGGCCCGTGTCTGTAAGAGTGGGTTTCGTTCAGCAGGAGTGGGCGCCCGATGACCTCGCCTGTCGATTGTAACTTATTATTTATTGTACTGCTTTGACTGTTGCCTACGGACCTGATCTTGACGCTTCGTATTATTTACGTACATGTAAATATAATTTAGTTTTTATAAATAAATGCAATTTTTGCAGTATTTCTTGTCTTTCCTTTACTTTCATTATCATTAGAACGGAAAAGCCATCAACCCAAAACCTAACCCATAACAAAATATACCTTAGGTAATTGATGGTCACAGATCAGATATAATAATTTTAGGTATCTATTAAGGTTTTAATGAATAATTTTGTGTAAAACTTGTGGCACCGACTTCTCACCTATCAGTCGGTGTGTAAGCAATAAGTACGTATGACCAATAATAGTTATTTTTTGCTTTTTAGTTTTTACTTTTCGTTAAATTTAGATTTTTTAAACGCAGTTTTTTTATTAAGGAATATACTCGGTAGTAGTATTCGGTACTACCGACAGATCGGATTGATCTTCTGTTCTCACTTACCCAGCTACGCTAATCTATCAAATTAATTGTAAATTAATAAATATTCAACTTTGTTATGAAACAGTAAAGTTTAACTTTTGGGGCCTAATGTGCTATCAAATGCGCCTACCCACTAACAACGGCGGTTTATAAAACATACGGAATATTTACTTACATTTTTCAAACGAATGCTCCTATTAAATGTAGTAGGTAAATATATGGGTACCTACTTATTATTTATGAAGCATGTTTGACTTCTATTTAGTTAAAGGTAAGTCAGCGGAAACGCTGTAGTATGTTGAAATCGTCAATAATTAAACCTGTACTTATAACTCACCTATCTTGTTTTGGCTAGACTTGGCAGAGACATAGAAAGACGGTGACCATTTAGAGTAGAACAGTTTTAGAGAGATTTCCGAGAAAAATTAAGTTACTATGGTAGGTATATTGAGATAGACATAATTATAGATTCAATCATTGTACAAAAAATGCCTAGGCTCTCAAGGTGCCCCCTTATTGATATTAATTGTCATTTCAGAGTTCAATATGGCGCCGAACCAAATAAAGCGCGACAAAAATAAAAATATTTATGGGTGAATGAGTTATTATAACAGTTATGCTTTAGGTTCATAATTTTATATTAATTGGATCAGATTTACTTTATATGTTACTTTCATATTTATTTATACATATTACGTGAAATACGAATAAAAAATACAATATCGAATAATGGAGATTGCTTTTTTATGGAATAGGAGACAAACGAGCAGACGGATTACCTGAATTGGTAAGCGATCAGCGCCGCCCATGGATTTTTCTCTGGATTACTTCTCTATAGGTTTAACTAAATGCTATAAATGTACGTGGTATACGTTTCTAAATATCTACGTATTCTATCCTACCATCTTACTATTATTTTTTAAATGCAAAAATTTTTTACGGTGTATGGATATACCTTACGATGTATGGACCTATGTTTGTAAGTCTGTAACACTATAATGAAAAACTAAGTACAGCTTGTCCATTTAATCATGAAAATAAATGAGGGCGCCACAGTCGTTCACGTAGCAATCCCTACAGCGACTAAAGGAATAAAGTAATTAAAATTTTAAGTAATGCACCAATAAATAGACAGGCTAGACTAGTCGGATTTGAATGAAGGGACGGAGATAGATTATATATGTCCTAGTCTGAATTTTAGCCTATGCCTAATATGTCAATATATGTATCAATATATAATGTCTTGATAACTTCAAACTTGGCATTATCTACAGTGGCAGACGCGGAAACGGACACGGACGTGCGTTAAGAGCATACACAACCCGCCACGTAAATTGACACTAATGAAGTAGGTTCCTTATAAGTAACGTATACCTATTATAAAATATGAATGCCAGTAGATTATCTTGGGGTAGTTGGTTGGAGAATAAATAATTATTCAAAAGTGTTCAGTAACAGTGACGATGACAAACATTAAATTATATCCCGGTATCCCCTATTGAAGACTCGGTTGCCAAAGAAGAAAAAGAAATTATAATAATAATAATAAGCCCGCAGGGAACCTTGAGGCGAGGTGACGGGCATTAGCGATCCCGCGGGCTACCATCATCCCGAGTGCTCCAGGGAGAAGTCACCGTTCCTTCTTCTCCGGCTTGCCTTAATTGGCTGGCTGGAGTGAACAATGACAAGGAACAGGTCTCCCACCTCTGGCTTGCCTTCATTGGCCGTCCAGAGTGGAGTCGCGAGAGCAGTGGTCCTGCGCGGAGGGTAAGAAACTATTCTTAAGTCGCGAGTGGGCCAGGGATGCAGGAGGCTTCGGCTGGAGCAGATGATCTGAGTAGAAAGCGGTGGTAGTTTCTTAACCCTTCAGCCACTCACATTCTAGTTGCCCCTATGTTGCTATATCTAGCAACCATTCCCGGGGCCCGGTCGGTGAGTTGGCGAGTCTCCGCCTGCCATTTTTGTTTCGGCAGGTGCCATAGTCATCCATAGTTCCCAATTTACCAGTCCACAGCAACCCATCCATAGCCCTACCTTTTTTTCCATCCTTGGGTGCATTTCCATAGTGCATACAGGGATAGTCGCCGGTTTGTGTCTCCATTACATTTATATTAAAGTTGTCTAAAGGCCTCTGCGCAGTTGGCTTCGGCCCCTCGTACGCCTCCCAAATGACCGGGACCCTGTGGTCCCGTGAATGGTAAAGACATACATAATAATAATAAACAAGCTGAAAAAGATAAAGCAAGTCAATATCTTGATTTAGCTCATGAGATTGTCGACATGTGGGATGTGGATTCAGCAGTCATTGTGCCGATAGTAGTATCTGCCAATGGCCTAATTGCTAAAAGTCTCGACCAACATCTGAGTAGGCTAGCGTTAGATGGTTGGGTCAAGGGCCTGATGCAGAAAGCAGTACTTCTGGACACGGCGCGTATTGTCCGGAAATTCCTTTCTCTGGAGCCCTGACCACCGGTAGCTTGGATTTTTCCCGTTACTGGTGGGCTACTGCTTTTTATATTTTTAAATGTTTTTAAAAATATAAAATATACATATAATGAAATATTTAAAAATATATAAATGAAGTATGAAACTAAATAAAGGAAATAATAATCTTTATTGTACACCTTAAAGTAATATAAACATACAGGGTGTCCAAGAACCCGGCGTCCAACTGGATTCCCACGATGCCCCAAGTTCTAACAGTACTCAGAAAAATATTTTAAAAAATCCACCCCATGTACTTACAGAATTATACTGATTTAAAAAAAAAGGGGAAATGAGCACCCTGTGACATACTTTTGAATGCTGTGACTGCTAATGCTGATAATTTCGATATTTCTTGGAGGTTTTGTAATCTAGGGTATTGCTGTGTCTAAATAGAATGTAAAAATAAAGTACTTATTGTACCATTTTAAAATAAAATATTATTTTAACTAAAGGTGATATGGAAAACTATTGAATTTCGCAACTTTGACCGATTGTAGTGTAAAAAAAATGTACCAAAATAGTATGGCAAGTGACGTCAAATTTTGACGCGTTTATTCCTCTTTTTAAAAAGGTATAATACTTACACATTAATTTGAAAAAAAAATTTTGATAATATTTTTACTCAACAACCCAATTTTTACGAAGTGCCTACCTACTAACGGTAACTGTCGGACCCTTTCTTATCTTAGAAACTGTTATGTTACTACTATTATTTACTTCGGTTCCAAGAGTGAGCAAGAAGGAAATACACACAGGTAGATGGTTTCCCAGTAGAATAAAAGCAAAGAATGTTAGTTTAAAGATATTTTATTACAATAAATGTTCAAAATGTTGACCACCCGCGGCAATACAAGCTCTCACTCTCCTTAAAAAGGACCGCTTTATGTTTCGCGAGTAACTTTTTTGACGTATCACCTGCACTGCTTGTGTTATCTTCTCACGAAGGTCAGCGATGTCATTAATGGGCTTCGCATAAACGAGCTCCTTCATAGTTCCCCAGAAAAAAAAATCCAGCGGATTTAAGTCAGGTGAGCGGGCTGGCCGCGGGATTGTTCCTGATCGCCCAATCCACCTGTTCGGGTATTGCTCGTCCAAAAACTCTCTAACGGATACGCGAAAATGTGCTGGACAGCCGTCGTGTTGGAACCACATATCTGGTGGGGTCTCTTCTAGTAAGTTTGGCAAATCATTTTGAAGAAAATTTAAATATGATTCGCCAGTCAAATTCTCGGGCATCTCAAATGGACCAATAATATTCCCACAGAGAATACCGGTCCACATGTTCACTTTGAACCGGTACTGGGATCTATCTTCTCGCATCAAGTGCGGATTTTCCACATGCCACTCGTGCAAGTTGTGTAGGTTCATGTAGCCATCCTTCTTAAATGTTGATTCATCTGACCACAAAATTTTGTCGATAAAGTTTTCGTCTTCTCGATGTTTTTGCAGGATTGTTTCACAAAACGCGACTCGGCTCGGATAACCTTTTTCTCCCTCACTCTTACCTGAATAATGGGGTACCATAAAGAAGAACCAGCAAATCGCAAAGATAGTTTCTGTCTTGCTCCCTCCTGTTGTAATAACGAATCACTATGGTGAGATGCATGCACATACCGTCCCTTACGGTCTAACCTGTTTTTTGAGAGGCCTGTTGTTATTTTTATGAGCATACAATAGTAATTCTTTAGAGGTTAGATTCAATTCGTCGTAAATTTTTCTTTCTAAGAATTCTGTAAGACATCGTAAAAATTGGGTTGTTGAGTAAAAATATTATCAAAAATTTTTTTTTTCCAATTAATGTGTAAGTATTATACCTTTTTAAAAAGAGGAATAAACGCGTCAAAATTTGACGTCACTTGCCATACTATTTTGGTACATGTTTTTTACACTACAGTCGGTCAAAGTTGCGAAATTCAATAGTTTTCCATATCACCTTTAGTTAAAATAATATTTTATTTTAAAATGGTACAATAAGTACTTTATTTTTACATTCTATTTAGACACAGCAATACCCTAGATTACAAAACCTCCAAGAAATATCGAAATTATCAGCATTAGCAGTCACAGCATTCAAAAGTATGTCACAGGGAGCTCATTTCCCCTTTTTTTTTGAAATCAGTATAATTCTGTAAGTACATGGGGTGGATTTTTTAAAATATTTTTCTGAGTACTGTTAGAACTTGGGGCATCGTGGGAATCCAGTTGGACGCCGGGTTCTTGGACACCCTGTATATGTAGAGTTACAACCAAGAATAGTAGGGCACAAAGGCGGCCTTATCACTAAAAACGATCTCTACCAGGCAACCTTTGGGTGAATGGAGCACTGAATGTTAGTGGAGGTGATTCTAGGTATACTCAGGTACTTACATCACATACCTATACATACACATACATACATACATAAATACATTCATATACATACATACATATTACATACACACATACATACATACATGCATACATATACATACACACACATATATACAGAAGGATATGTAAATAAATAAAAATAAAATATATACACATGACGGATAAGAGACAGCAGGGAAAAAGAAATAGTAATTAACTATACCGTGGTGAGGTAATGTACCCTCACGAGTGCTTTAAACGTAGCGAGTGTCTGTGCTCGTCTTACAGAAAGAGGCAATGCATTCCACAGTCGAATAGGTCGAACAGTGAAGGATCGATCAAAGGATCTGCTCGCGTGCTGGGGCATCTCAAGCTTCAAATCCTCCGATGAACGTACTGGTCTAGAATGTGTGTCATGGAAGAACCTGAAACGTTCTTTGAGGTAATGGGGAGTTGAAGGATTGAACAGTATACTGTAGAGTAGAGATAAGATATGAGTATTCCGGCGAAGGCGGATCGGCAGCCACTTGAGATTAGCACGATATTCGGAAATGTGGTCATATTTATGTAGTCCAAATATAAACCTTATACTAAAATTTTGGAGTCGCTCAAGTTTATTTAACTGCACTTCGGTAAGATCTGGATAGCTGACGTCAGCATAATCGAGGATGGGATGGAGAAGTGATTGAGCAAGCACAATTTTAGTAGCAGTTGGAAGAAAGTTTCGGAGTCTCAACAAGGACCTCGCCGACGCAAAAATTTTTCGACTGACTTGTCCCAGTTGAGGTGTCCATGAGAAGTCCTGGACTATGACAATACCCAAGTCCCTTACCGCATCACTATATGGTATTGTAGCACCGTTAAAGACTATCGGCGGGATTTGGGACCATATAATCCTGCAGCGCAGACGAGGGCTACCGACTACAATGACTTGGGTCTTCGCGGGGTTGACCTTTAAACCATAAGCCGTACTCCATTCCGAGATCCGTGCCAAGTCAGTGTTTACCATCTTGACCGCCTCGGAGAATTCACTAGGTGGTGCCTGAGAGTAAATTTGTAGATCGTCAGCATACAAGTGGTAGGAAGATAGAAAATTATTTGAGATGGAATTTATGAAAACAGCGAACAGTAGAGGAGACAGAACGCCCCCCTGCGGTACGCCAGCAGTCGTATCAGACCAGGAAGAGTATAAACCCTCAATGGCGACACGCTGTCGGCGGCCACACAGGTAACTACGGAAGAAATCAATCACAGTTGGAGATATGTTAAGAGAGCCCAGTATTCCAAGCAGTATATCAAAATCAACGGTGTTGAAGGCGTTGCTAAAATCTAGCAAGGTGAGGAGGGTTAAATTGCCGTTTTCAAAACCAGATCGTATGTCATCAGTGATGTGGACTAGTGCCGTAGTGGTGCTATGTCCCGGACGAAACCCGGACTGGTAAAGATTAAGGAGACTGTGTTTGGTGAGGTAGGCACTAAGCTGGTTATAGATGAGACGCTCCAAGACTTTAGAAAGAAAGGGTAAATAGAAATAGGACGATAGTCGGTAAAGGATTCTGGATTTGGTTTTTTGGGAAGTGGTGTGATTTGCGCTTCCTTCCATGCCGAAGGGAAAACTCAACGGGATAAGGAATAGTTAAGGATGTGGCAAATGACAGGAAGGATCTCATCCAGGATAGGGAGCACCATCTTACGGCTAACACAGTCACTCCCCACCGCATTGGAACTGATGGATATTATACTCTTCCTAACACCACAATCTGTGAGTTGATCGAAGAAAAATGGTGGATAGTCGGGAGAGGAAAGAGAAGAAAGATAGTTTAAGGTTTTAGCCTTGACAAACCCATTAATATAAGGTGAAGAAGAAAAGTGTTTGTTGAGGGATTCGAAATCTAAGTTTTTAGAGGTACCATCCTGACGCTGTTTTCCAACTCCCATAGATCTCAAGAATGCCCAAACCTTAGCCGGGTCGCCATTTTCTACAGACTCATGAATATGGCGACGTTGTGCATCCCTACACATCTTGTTGCTCCGATTTCGGGTTGCAATATACTCTTCACGATTAATCGGATTAGGTAGGCGTTTAAATTTGGCTTTAGCTACTGCCTTCTTGCGAATTACGGCCCTGATCTCATCTGTCAACCACGGCGCTGGTACATGTTTAATTTTGACTGGTCGTATCGGGGCATGAATATCATACAACCCGATAAGTTTTTCGTTAAAAATATTTATTTTGTCATCAATTGACTCGGCGGCAAGCAGCTCAGACCAGTCGATGCTGCCGGCATCCCTACGAAGCCTGTCATGGTCCATGCTACCAAATTATAACCCCATTAAATAAAAAAATAGTTTAGTAGTTTTTTGAAGCGGTATCTTCAGGAATGGCAACGGTTTACAGGTTGATATCGAACCGCATATTGTCTCTAATTTACCAAGTATTAACGCTCCTTCATAAACACCGTAATTACAATTAAACCTGACAAGTTTGACATACCCCGTAAAGGATAACGCGTCAACAGTTTAGATAATTAAAAGGAAGTAGTAGATTAAGTTTCTAGATCTAGACCGTGCGAGACCATATCTAGAGGATACGTGTCTAGGATTAAGAAATAACATTGGGCCCAACTTGCAATTTGCGGCAATAATCAATATTCAATGTAACTTCTAAATAGGGACAAACGTACGAATATGTATGAATATCCACGCTAGTACTGGAGATCCTGTATGTCATAAAATGTAAGTTTTTAGTGCGCCATGAATCATTGAGTGCGAGAACTCGCTCAGTAATTACGTTAATATCTCAGTAATAACTTGGTCAAGTCTGACGAATGCCGTTCAAAGGTTTTCATGCGGAATGTTTATTTGGTATCGGATGTGTCACTAATTGTCACATCTTGCAATAAACATTTGAACTAGATCCATATTATATTTTATATTAAGCAGGGTAGTACTGAATTTAAAATATAGTTTCCGGTTCAAAAGTTCAGAAGTTAGTATTGGCCCTAATATGGGTCCTTGCGGTACTCCGTAAAGAAACCAGTTATTAAACAGTTTAAATAATTTATTGAACTAGTCAATATAGCTTCGAAAACTATTCATTTATTTAGCTATATTTTACAACAGAGATTGTATATTATCGCACGTGAACAAGCTACTTTCTTACTACATATTATTAGGATCTAAATACTACGATACTTTGCAGGTCTTGGTTTCCGGTCAGACGGGGATCCTGTTTTGTTGCGCCCATTTTGTGATGGTCCTGACTATATTGTCTGCACGGGTATGTGACCTTGGACCCTTCAGTAAGGCGAGGGCGTCCCTGAGCTCAGCTGCAGCGTTAGGCCTGTTGGCCGCGGCGGCCTGAGCGCAGCCGCAGACTGCTCCGCGAAGTCCTTCCCACATCTCTGGACCTCCGTCCAATCTAATTGATGTGATGAAACATAATGGACTTATTGATTTATGTAAGGCATGTTGCCTTAGTTACAAAAGCTAAGGTAAACACTACGAAACTTAATTTTCCAAATCTATACTAGTAGGAATTGAACCCTTCTTATCGAATAGGTCATAAAAATATTGCTTTAAATGAAATAATAAAAATATTGCTTTGAATCAAGTTTACTTTCTTATTAAAACATTTATCCATAAATCTAGTCAGGTTAGTAGTATAGTAAGTGATCTGTGATAATTGGCATCACCTGTCAAGCATGTGGAAGGCTTTGGCGGCGACTAGAAACTGTCCCATGCGGTAGCTGTCGTTAGCAACCAGTTGCAACAACGCGAAGCTGTCGGGAGTGCCCGCCGACTGTCAACCAAATACGAAACATTTAGGACTTGGATAAACATGATACGTGAACTGATTTTATAAAATTTAATATACATAGTGTGACCGCAACCTATTGATCTATAATTGTGTCTACAAAACCGGTACTCGACGAGTTAATAAATTATAAAATCATTTAACGTTTGTATTTTTTTATGTTATGGAATACAATTTCGGAAGTCTCTCAAGGAAATTTGAAGTTGTCTTTGAGTTCCGTATTGTCCAATTCAAATTCTTAGCGGTAGATCGTAGCACAGATTTTCAAATTCTTAATGACTTAATGAATAACAATGAATAATGGAATGATTTTACTCTTATTGTAAAGATTGAATTACCTTGACACAAATATCCCATGCGAGAGCAGCGTCCTTGTTCATGACGTGGCAGCGGCAGAGACACGCAAGGAACGTGAAGGAGTTGCGGATGCCCTCGTCTTGTATTGAAAGCAGACTCTCTTCAGCTTCGCGATAGAAACCGGTTGCTACTTTAGCCTGGTAAGTACCATTGACTTTTTTTTGAAAAACCGATAAATCTAATGCTAAGACGAATGCTACACGCTCGATATTTATCGTGATATTTGGATCGTAATTCAGGATCACGACATTTATTGAGTCTGTAGTACAGCGTGATTGTACTACTGTAATCATAAGGTTGTCGACATATGGAGTGTGGATTCGGCTATCATTGTGCCGATAGTTGTGTCGGCCAATGGATTAATCCCTAAAAACCTCGACATCCATCTTAGGAGGCTGTTGATAGGTGGATGGATCAAGGGTCTGATACAGAGGGGAGTTCTCCTAGAAACGGCACGTATCGTGAGGAGGTTTCAGCCTCTGGAGCTCTAACCACCGGTAGCGATACTGGTCGTCTCCTAATTTTTATATTTTTAAATACTATTTTATTATAACTTTTAGTTAAGTCAATCAGAAATCATAATTATGTTATAATTAATTATTACTTGCTAAATATCACGATAAATATCGCGATACATAATACATATTGAGCGTGTAGCATTCGCCTAAGGTCCGTTGTATGTTCAAATAAACCTGCATGTATAATAATGTGATTAAGATTTGTGGGTTCAATTTTACGTGATATTGGGAGAGGGTCATAAGGTAGAGGACACAAAAACAGGTTGCAGATGTTCATTAACATTTATATTTGAAAAACTAACCATTATTAAGTTAATTGCATATCTTTTATCTGATCATCCAATTCAATACGTTATGTGGGTGATAATGATTGTAGTGGTGAATGTATCGAGAACATTATAGATGGTGATAATCTGGCATCCACTGGGTCGGACATAGCCAATTCATTTAATGATTTTTTTATAAATATAGTGCATAAGAATACACATACTAGCAAGGAACCCTATATTTATAATGTTGAATCAAATGCAAATAGTATTTTTTACCTACATATGAAGCTGAAATAAATAAAACCTTAAATGATGTTATTAGGTGGCTTAGTATTAACAAATTAAAAATAAATATAGAAAAAACTAAAATTATTAATTTTAAAACATTTAAAAGTAAAACTATCGAACTAAATTTAAGTTATAATAATACGCTTATTCAGCAGATTCATAATGCCAAATTTTTGGGTGTAACTCTTGACTCTCATTTCACGTGGAAGGAACATATTAACAACTTATGCAAGAAAATTAACAAGTTTGTCTTTGCACTTCGGAAAATAAAAGACGTAACATCAATTCAAAGTTCCATTATGGTGTATCATGCATATATTTGTTCCATAATACGTTATGGTATCGTCATATGGGGAAACTCCTCTGAAATCATGAGGGTCTTTGTGGCCCAAAAAAAGTGCATTCGTGCAATGTTTGGCATGGGATGGTCGGATTCTTGCAAACCCGTATTTAAATCTAAAGGATTGTTGACTGTTCCTAGCATTTATATTTACGAAGTGGCTAAGTTTGTGAAATATCATAGTTATTTGTTCGTTGCTAACGATAATGCTAACAGACGCTTGATCACTCAGCTGCCCCTGAAAATGCCCATCCCTAAACTAGAGCTTTATAGGAAAAGTTGTGCATATATGGCGCCGCTCATATTTAACTGTCTACCCCGAGGAATTAGCGAGCTGCCATATAAACCGTTTTGTCGTGCCTTACAAAAGTGGTTGGTTCAGGAGAGTTTTTATTCTACCCGAGACTTCCTAAGTAACAGCAGCTGTAGGTATGCAGCTTTTTAAATCATTGTATCATCGTGCTAATCAGTGCCTCCATGTTTTTTGACCAAAATTAATTATAAATTTTTCACCTGACTTCCTGTTTTGCTATGACAATTAATTTATTGACTTTTTAGTATATTAAAATTTGACTACAATATCTGATACATAATTTCTTCATGACATCTTAATTTTATTGACATTCCTAATTTATTTTCTGACTTTACCTGTTTTAATTTATTTGAATTGTTATCAATAATAATAATACTAATTTTAATATAATTGTTCTTTAATTAGACATAAATTAATACTGTTATTACAATTTTATATTTCTACACCGGTAACGGTAGTATGTGTGGAACTTTGTTAATTTTAAGATCTGTGTGCACCATGTACTGAGAAATAAATGACATTCATTCATTCATTCATTCATTCATTCAATAAAATTTGACAGACTCACGTGGCTGGGATGATCAGATTTTATTTTTCTCCTTGAATTCCCACTATAACAGTATGTACAGCAATAAAGGTTATTTTTGATGCTTACCTGTGCGTAGTTGAAGTTGAAGGTATCATCATTGACAAAGAAGCTCTTGATGGAGTTGAGATAAACTAAAACTTCCTCATAATGACCCGCCAAGAAGTATGAGGAGGCCATGCATTGACGACCTGGGATCGTGTCACATTCTGATGCTGAACTGCCCACCAAGTGGAAGCTCTGCTGAGCTAGTTTTAGCTGTTCGTCCTAGAGAAATAGACAAAGGTTTAAATAGTGGGAAACAAACAAAGGACAAGCTAGTAAATCTTTATGGAATGATTTTAAACCGACTTCAAAAAGAAAAAAATTAATCAGATTGAACTACATAGTTATGTGTTTGTGCGCGACAATCTCGGGTTTGGCTGAACTGATAATAATAAGCCAAGGTTGCATACGCTGAGGGCTGCGTGGCTAAGGGGGTGCTTAGTCGAGAGTATGCCAACTCTGGAGACCAGGGGAACTCCAGTTTTATTTACCCTTGCCACAGTGAACGCAGGGCTCTTCTGTGGTCGACCTGTTTAGTCCCTAGCTACTCGTGGGAATAAAAATGATAACAAGATCGAAAGTAAAAAATACAATGCAGGCAAATGCGCCTTCAACAGATGTTGATACATCTACGGTGTCATTGTCATCCTCTCCGAGGTCCATTTTTTCATCAACTACACCATCATCACTCTCTATCACATCACGATCATTAAGATCATCGATTTCATCAACAAGGTCAGTGGACGTTGTAACGGAATCTGCTCCAGCTAAAAATCAGTCACCCGCTACTGACTCTAAACATACGCGAAAAAAATGGACCTCATCATCACAAATTTAGAGACTGACACTAATGCTTATTTGAACACATTACACATAAAATTCACCCAGCAATTCCCAGATATGGTAGTCTCCAAACAAAGAATTGGAGATCAAAGAAGGGCCATTATTAACAATAAGCTATTATCAACTACAGAACTTGATGCCATCAGACTAGAAGTAAGAAATTATCTACAAACACAGAATGGTACCACCACACATCACAACAACACCTAACAATGTCACAGATCGATCCACTAACACACACACAGTCACACACAAAAACACGAATGAAATGGTCAAACGAACTCAACGAAACACTAATTAAATGTTACTTTGAAGTTACAAGAATGGAAACGGATTTGACTATGTGGAGAAAAAACCTGAAGGAGAAATTTGTTGAATATTACCCACACTTGTCACATCTCTCAGAACAGCATATATCAGACCAGAAAAGAGTAATTATGAACAATAAAATGATATCAGATACTCGTCTACAGATATTAAAATTAGCCATAGAACATAAGTTAGGTGAAATAGTAAGTCCGAGTTCATACCGAAATACGAGTAACACAAATTCAGAATCATAAATACACTTAGAAAACATACACACACAACCAGCATATTTAGGCACGGATCAAATAAATAGTGGAGAAGAGCTCAACGATAATAATGATATACATCAACAACCTACACTTATTCATACTCACACTGAAACATACTCACACTGAAAGCAATTCTGAAATAGATGAACAGTTTACACAAGCTTTGCAATTTTTCAATGAGACACATCCAACTAATAGGTGCTACATACCTAAACAAAGAACGTCATAAAGTTTTGCAAAAATAGTAGAGTACATTAATAAAGTGATATTACCAGAACATGTTAATATAAATACCAATTTTAATCAACTGCAAACTATTATATACAGCGTTGCGTGGACGGCTGCGAAAGCTAATGGGAGTAGAGTTGATCTAGCAAATGCTGAAACTCAAATTAATCCACAGAAAGACTACAAACCCAAATGGCAAAAAAGACTAGAACGTAAAATAGACACGATTAGAGCTAAAATAGGAAGATTGACATACTACATACAGGGCCATAGAAGTAGGAAATTGGAAAAGGAAGTTAGCAGGATACTTAGAGATTACAGAACACATACCACACATGAAGAACCCAACACACAACTTACACATTTTATAGATACACTCAAACAGAAACTAGCAGTTTATAATAGTCTGCTAGCCACATACAGTAAATGCACACTACGGAAAACACAAAATAATAAATTTCAAAATAATGAAAAACTATTTTACCGTACACTAAAAACCTCAACATCTAACAACACAACATCAAATAATACATCGCATACATCATTTCCTACGGGAGAAAGTTTGCAACAATTTTGGGCAGGAATATGGCAAAATCCGGTTTGTCATAATAATGAAGCAGGGTGGATAATGGACGAAATAAGTAACCATAACCATATCCAGCCAATGCAATTTGAACAAGTAGATGTTGAGACATTTCACAATGCTCTCAAAAAGGCTCACAACTGGAAAGCACCAGGTTCCGATCATATTCACAATTACTGGTACAAGAAATTCACAACTATTCACCCACACCTATATAACCACATCAACGATTTTATTAAAGACCCTTCTAAGATTCCCTTATACATTACCGAAGGAATCACCTACATACTGCCAAAAGACCCAAACGACACAATCAACCCCGCCAAACATAACCCTATAACCTGCTTGCAAACAATTTACAAAATTATAACGTCTTGCGTAGCCCATATTATTTATAAACACATAGAAAGCCAAAACATTCTGACAGAAGAACAAAAAGAATGCAGAAAATTTAGTCAGGGATGCAAAGAGCAATTAGTTATAGATTCGGTTATTCTCAAAGATGTGCAGCGACATAAGAAAGACCTATATACAATGTATATCGACTATAAAAAAGCATACGACTCTGTCCCTCACTCATGGCTGCTTCACATTTTAAACATTTATAAAATACACCCACACATCACACACTTTTTGGAAAATATTAAGACATGGCAAACCCGACTCCACTTGAATACACCAATAGGAACAGTACACACAGAACTCATAAAGATTCAGCGTGGTATCTTCCAAGGAGACTCACTGAGTCCTTTATGGTTCTGTCTAGCTTTAAACGCACTTTCGAATAAATTGAATTCCTTGGAACCCGGTTTTCAACTTAAATATAGGGAAACGGGGACTACCACGACTATACAGACTGACCACGAAAATTGTAAAATAAATTATTTACTTTATATGGATGACATAAAACTATATGCGTCTACCCCGGAAGATCTACATCGACTAGCAGACACCACAGAAATATTTTCAAATGACATTGTAATGGATTTTGGAATAGATAAATGCAAGATTAACTCAGTCAAATCAGGAAAAACTTACACTCCTTCATATCAACTACAGTCAGGTGAAAATATTGATTCTTTAGATGAAAACGGCACATACAAATATTTAGGTTACATACAAGCGAAACAAATCCTACATACACAAATTAAAGCCCAACTAACCAAGCAGTTCAAACATAGATTAAAAGTAATATGCAACACTCAGCTAAACTCCCGAAACACAATTAAAGCCATAAACTCATATGCTATACCGATCCTTACGTACTCCTTTGGCATTATAAATTGGTCCAAAACTGGGCTCCAAAATCTACAGCGCAGTATCAATACTACACTTACAAAACACAGGAGACATCACCCGCGATCATGCCTACAAAGACTCACTCTGCCAAGAAGTGATGGCGGAAGAGGCATTATAGATATTACCAACTTGCATAATAAACAGGTTAATACCTTAACACGTTGACGGACGCGCCGGTTATGACATTCATTAGGAACTTGCGCAGAATGACGCGCCGGCTATACCCTTCGATATTTTTTTGTGCTCTAGAAGCACAACTGCTTTAGCAGCCGAATTTCCATACTGCTACCATATAGTTCATCTGGTGCCCCCAAATTAAATTATTCGAATTGCTAGGTGTCACGTAACATGTCTTTTTACCGCTTCCAACGTACTACTACTTGGAACATTAGTGTGCGCACTCACATTGACGCAGCGTTCATAGCATCGGCCATTGTATGAGAATTTGTTCTGTTGACCGCGGAGTGCGCCGCGGAATGCGCCGCGGAGTCCACACTTCGGGAACGTGATTTACGCGCGGTTTTTGACCAACATTTATGGTAAGTAGAATTGATTTTTACGATTAAATAATTAGATTACCTATATTAGTAATATTTAAATGAAACGTAACTTTAGAACATAATAATGTAGAGGTATATAAATACAAATCCTACTAATTATAAATGCGAAAGTTTGTGAGACTGTATGTAGGTGTATGTAGGTATGTTAGTTACTTTTTCATGCAAAAACCACAGAAAGGATTTGGCTAAAATTTGGTACAGAGGTAGTTTATAACCTGGATTAACACATCGGATAGGTTTTTATCCCGAATTCATGTTCCCTGCGCTGGCAACAGCTACTTAGTATTGATAAATCATTGTTAATGTAAGGTTTCAACAAATAATTTATCCTAAAATATTGATGTAAACAACTTCTACTTATAAATTCTACTTTTCAGATGTCTCGACTTTTTTTTTTTTTTTATAAGGGGGGAAAATCATCGAATGACTTCTCCCGCCTGGGTGAGGCGGGAGGGAGTGTCAGACTCTTACTGACTAAAAACCACCCCGTTCCTTCTCCTGCACGTCGAGCCGGAGCCCCGGTTACCCGTTAGGTTCTCCGCGACTCCGAATCGGCATCGGCCCTATTGGGCCCCATCTGTGGTGGTCTGATGGCTCTTTGAGGCGCGCGCGGAACGTGACGCGCCGTACGCTCGGGTCTGTTTCTGGTCGGACGGGGAGCCACCCAATGCTCGCCGTCCGCAGGCCCGCGCTTACGGTGGCCGGAGATCGTCTCGCGATCCCCGACGCCCGGTGTGTCCTTCGCGACGGCTGGGTTGCGAGGAGGCAGCGCTTCGCTGCCTCACGCGTCCCGCCTCCTCCTTAGCTAGCATGACTGCTTCGCAAAAGGAGGAGACGGCATCCCAGTCCCCCTCGCTCCGCATCATGGCCTGCACTAGGCCCGGACGCGAGAGGTCGCCATCGCCGATCACCTCCCCGAGGACACGGCGGTGCTCAGCCCACGAAGGGCATTCTCCCACCGTGTGTTCCACCGTGTCCTCAGGGCGGTCCTCGCAGTGATGACACCCGGGCGTTTCCTCCCGCCCCATCAGACACAGGTACCTCCCGAAACTTCCATGTCCGGTGAGGACCTGCGTCAGGCGGTAGGTGAGGACGCCGTAGCGTCTCTCAAGCCACTCCTCAAAGAGGGGACTTACCGCTGCGATGGCAGCGAGCCCAGCCCTCGGTTGCGACAGTCGTTGCTGCCATTCCGCCATGAGATCGCGCCGGAGCTCATCCCGCCACGCACCTATTTGGCGCGGCAGCGGGGTTTCGCCCCGGCGACGTGCCTCCGCGCGCATGCCGTACACGCGCGCGAGCTTCGCCTCCAGATCCCACGGCGGTAATCCGGCAAGGAGGTTCGCCGACTCCCCAGAGATCGTGCGGTATCCGCGGATCATTCGGATCGCCATGACCCTCTGTGCCATGAGCAGCGTCCGAGCGGGACGCCGCAACAGGTTTGGCGCCCAAACAGGGGCGCCGTAGAGGGCCATGGACCGCACGACCCCGGCGTATAACCTCCGGCAGGAGGCGTTTGGCCCCCCGAGGTTGGGGAGGATGCGTTTAAACGCAGCCCCCGTCCTCTCCAACTTTGGAGCCAAACGTCGGAAGTGTTCTATGAAGTTCCACCGACTGTCGAGGACGAGTCCTAGGTACTTCATCGTCGTCTCGACGCCGATGGTAACTCCTCCCGCCGTTATTTGGGACCCACCCGGAGGTGGCGCGTTCCCGCGGCCATGAAAACACATGGCCTCGGACTTGTGGAGTGCCACCTCGAGTCCCAACTGCCGGATTCTCTCAACGACTGTCGCAACCGCTGTCGCCATTAAGTCGGCCGCCGCCTGGTGCGACCTCCCGTGCGCTAGCACCAGCGTGTCGTCGGCGTAGCATATTGTGCTAACGCCGTTCGGGAGGTCGGTGCGCAGCACCCAGTCATAACCGATGTTCCACAGGAGCGGCCCCAGAACCGAACCCTGTGGAACACCGCGTGACATCTCTCGCCGGTTCCGCTCGCCCCGGTGATCGGGGTAGATGACGGACCTGTCCGTCAGGTATGCCTCGATTACACGACGGAGGTAGGTAGGCACCCGATGATATCGGAGTGCCTCCAAGATGCAGCTCCAGGGCAGGGAGTTGAAGGCGTTGGCGATGTCCAGAGACACCGCCACTACGACCTTACCCCTGGACACTGCAGTCCCCGTCGTCCGGTCCCTAACGCGCATGATGGCGTCCACCGTGGAGCGCCCTCTGCGGAAGCCGAACTGGCCGTCCGATAGGTCCGGCCCAATGTCCGTCAGGTGCGCGACGAGGCGGTTCGAAATTATTCTTTCGAACACTTTCGCCACCTCGTCGAGCAGCACTATGGGCCGGTATGCGGACGGAGAGTCCGCAGGGCGCCCCGTCTTCCGCACGAGGACCAGTTTTCCCGCTTTCCAGAGCAGCGGGAACTGGCCTCTCTCCAAGCATGCGCTGTAGAGACCGATTAATCGAGGCCCGAGAGCCTCTGAGGCCAGGACCCATGCTTTGCCGTGCAAGCCGTCGGGTCCTGGGGCGGTGTTCTTGGCGCCCATCCGGCGCACCGCCGCTCTCAGTTCTGCCTCGGTCACCTCTGGGACGATGTCGTCGTCGTCGCCGCTATAGCCCGCGTCGGGCACCGCAGGGGGCGGAGTCATATACGGAGGGGTGAAGCCCCTCCACAGTCGGGGGAACAGGGCGCCAACCACCTCCTCTAAGACCTCTGGCCGGAGACTCTGGGTGAGCGGGGGAGCCCAAGCGCGGAGCTTGTCGCGTACCATCCGGTAAGGGCGTCCCCACGGATCTCTGTCCAGAGTCCCCAGCATCTCTCGGCGGGCCTCCTCCTTGGCCCGCAATATCTCCATCTTGAGGAGGGCCTTGGCCGCCCTGTATCCCTCGTACAACTCCGCCTCTCTCGCCTCCGCATTCGGAGGACGGATACGGCGCCTGCGGTGCCTAGTGTACTGGCGTCGCGCCGCAGTGCACGCCTTGCGCAGAGCTGCTAGCTCTTGCGACCACCAGTACACCTGGCGCTTTTTTTGACTCGACCGGATCCGGGGCATCGCCACGTCACAGATCCTGGACATGGCGTCCTGGAGCCACTTGGCCTCATCGTCAATGTCAGCAGGCCTGACCGGTGGTATCACCCAGGCCTGCACGATGGCGGCTTCCAGGAGCAGCTCCCGGTCCAGCTGTTTCAGCGCCCAACGCGGGCCACATGGGGCCTGTCTGACCGGCGGGTCTGCGGACTCGGCGGAGACGTCGAACCGGATATACCGGTGGTCGGAATACGTCTCCACCTCCTCCATGACGCGCCAGTCAACAATACGCGGTGACAGAGCAGGGCTGGCGAACGAGATGTCCACCACCGACTCGCCCTGCATCCGCACGCACGTGGGGACAGAACCCCGGTTCAGGACGACTAGGCCTGTCTCAAGGGCCCAGTCTTCCACCATCCTACCCCGGACGTCGGTGAACCGGGAACCCCAAGCCAAGTTTTTGGCATTGAAGTCCCCGAGGACGAGCACGGGGAGGGAACGGAACCCGACGACGACGGTGACCAACTCCCTCAAGGAGTTGTGGAACTCGGCGAGAGTTCGGTTCGGAGAGAAGTACACGCCCACCACAGCGAGCTCTCCGAACCGTGCTGCGACACAACCCCGGCCTCGTGGAGCAGCCTCAAGAGTCGGGGTACCGGCGGCGGCCGACGAGATGATGGTCACCGAGCCGTCCAGGTCCGCCACCCAGTGATCCCTGGGCGGGACAAAATACGGCTCGGAGACCACGGCGACATTGATCGACCACTGCGCCATGCTCTGGAGCAGGAGATCCTGAGCAGCGGCGCAGTGGTTGATGTTCGCCTGGAGGAGGCGGAATGGAGCCACTATTGACAGTCCATTCCGACCTCCTCAGTGGCGGCAGCGGCGACTGCGGTGGCAGTGGCGGCGGCGGCGGCGGAAACGGCAGGGGCGGCGGAGGGCCTACCTTTGCCCTTTTTAGCAGGAGGGGAGCAGCCCTTGCTCCCGACCCGGTGATTGGCCGGCTTGCCAGCCGCCGCACATGCGTTGCAGTGCAGCGGGGCGTTGCACGAGCCGGCCTTGTGACCGGGCCGACCGCACCGGAAGCAACAGTCGCTGCGGTCCACCTCCGAGGTGCATTTGACACTCACGTGCTCCCCCACGTGACAGCGGTAGCACCTCAGAGGCCGGGTCTCGAGCAGCTTGACCTGCGCCGAGACCCATCCCACCAAGAGCCTTTTGCCCTCCTTTAATGTTTTGGCCGCTGTGACGGGGCAGCTCACCACCACCGTGCGCAGCCCCGAGTTGTCCGGACGTATGGTGCCCACCCTGACCTGGTCAGCAGGGCACCCTCCCGTCCTGGCCACAGCGGCCACCACCTCACTCTCCGTGACGGAGTCGTCCAGGCCCAAAATCCTGACATCCAGGCATTTGGTGGGCCTGGACACGCGGGCCTCGTCCGCACCGAGGCACGCCCTAAGCCTCTCGGCCAGGGCGTCAGCCGATGGGCCGCTGGTCGCACCGGGGACCTCCAAAAGACGGGCTCCGGTAGCGGTCACCTTGACCGCGAACCCGTCCGGGGCCCCGAACTCCGCAGGAGTCACCGCCCCCTTTAATTTGGCGAGGACGTCGCCATATGTAACGCCCCTGTTGACCGCCTCGGGCTGCAGTGTAATTACTACAGCCGCGGTCTTAGGGGCGAGGAGCAAGGCAGCAGCGCGTTTCTCCCTGCGCTGCTGCTGCCGTCGTTGCCGCTGCGCCTTTTTTCGGCGCTTCCGGCCCTCCTTGGCGACTCTCCTCGCCTCGCCGGCGATTTGCCACCCGCCGCCGTCCTCTGCTTGCGACCCTCTGCTTGCGAACCCCAGCCTGCTGGGCCGGAGTGCCCCTCCTCTTTTTGCGCCCAGCGGGCGCAGGCGCAGGCGCCGTCGGCGCAGCTGGGGTCTGCGCCGGCGGGGGCGCCGAGGCCCTCGCTGGGGCAGCCGTTCGCACCTTTGTCGGCGGTTGGGAGCTGCGGCTAGCCTGACCCGAGGTCGAAGGCTTGGCCGCAGCGGCCGCGTACGACCGCGGGACCGCGGGGGCAACCTGACTCGCCGCGAGTGGGGGGCGCAAGAGCCTGCCCTCCAGCACGTCGAAACGTCGCTGGAAGGCAGCCATCTCCGCCCGCAGCAGTCCGACTACGTCAGCCTCCGCCGGGGGCTGAGGGCGACTGCCGCGAGCAGCAGTGAGCTCGGCCCTGGCCGTCCGCAGCTCGGCCTCCAGAGCCGCGTTAGAGGCCGCCAAGCGCGCCAGCTCTCGCCGCAACTCGGCCAGCTCAGAGCGCACCTTTCCTGCAGTGGGCACCGCATACTGCTCCAAGGCCGCCTCCGTTATAGTGGCCGCCGCCGCCCTGAGGAGGCGGAGCCTAACCGGCTGGGATTTGCCCATCGCCAGCTTGTAGAGCTCCGCCGTAATGGCCTGTTGGAGGCCCCCGGAGCAGCTCTCGCTCTCAGAGCCGCGCTCGCCCGCCGACATCTCCACGCCGGACATCTCGGCCGCAGAGGACTCCGAACGGGCAGCGCTCGAGAGAGCCCTGCCCTCCGCGGCCAGCCGCTCGGCTGACTCCGCGCAGGCAGCTGGTGCCGGTTTCCGGCGACCGCTGCCCTTGCCGCCCCTACCCCGCGCTGCCGTGGGGACCTTGGGGGGAGGGCGCCTCCCCCCAAGGTCCCTGAGCGCCGGAGGACGGGGGCAAACTGTCCTCCTCCAGCCTGGGGCGTTTGAACGTCCCCGTCGCGCGGCGGCGTGAGCCTTTCGAGCTCACGCTCAGCCGCTCCGCTAATGTCGCGTCGGACTCTGAGTCCGACCCCCTCCGACTAGACTCCCGTGTGTGGGGCCTGCTGGACGAGTCCAGCGCCCCACCACGAGTCCCGGAGCCACTTGGGCTCCCTTCTCCTGCTACTGCAGGCGAGCCAAGCTCACCCGCACTCTCCTCCTCCGGTTGTGTGGTTTTTATTTTTGTATTCAACTCCATAAAGTTCCCACGAGTATGGGGGAAATATTCGGTCCACCCAGGCAGTGCCCCCTGTACCTGGGTAAGTGAAAATTTGTTTCCCAACTAGAGGGTCCACTGGTCCCCTAGCTGGGGGTGCGCTCGCGACTGACACTACTCCTCAGCCATGCATACTCTCGCCGCGCACCAGAACTTAGTATTAGAGGAATTTTTTATAGAGGTTATCTTCCTCGCGGTCCGGGCGACCAAGCCAAGACCCTCGTCCCGTTCAGAGTCACAAAACATGACCGTGACCTCCTTACGGATTACGATATCGACGGCTGCAATCGGGGACAGCTTGTGTCCCGATGCTGCTCGCTGGCAGGGTGAGTGCACAACGAGCACCGCCCTTGCCTCTCCGCCACGCTCTCTGCTAAGTTCAGAGAGACAGGCGGAGAAACGCCCCACGGAAGCGCGGGCCATGAGCACACAGCCCGCCGCCTCCAGAACCCTATCGGGTTCGCCCGCCCAGTCCAGAAGTCTGCTGCGGGCGACAGTCACTCCAACCCTATCACCCCCGCTAGGGAGACTGTCGCCCGCACCACGGGGAGGTCTTCTGGCACCGCACCCCCAGATGTCTCGACTACGACTAAGTGGAGGTACAGGTTAACCAAAAAATAACGATCCATACGAACGCATTATGAAATTGTTCAATGATACCTCATCAGATGAGTTATCTTGTGGTTCAGAGGAACCTGATTCCAATGATGATATAGATATTGAAAATACATACTTAATTGATTTTTATATAATTTTTGCATTAATTAGAAACCTTGAGCTGTGATTAAAAGTGCCATTTTATTCTAAGTTTAAATATAGAAAAAATTAAAAGATGTGATGTTTGTGCTGTGGTTAAAATTAACCTAAGTAGATTAAAATTATATTAAAGATTTTAATTGCAATGTCCTTTAGAATTATTAAAATTAAGGAAAGTTTATGTTGTGATTAAAAGGGTAATTTTTATATTGAAATAATTATTGTAATGTCGTTGTAATTTTTCCTACATTAAAATAAATAAAACCTTGTGTTTTTATTATCTACTGGTGTTCTTTTTATCATAATTATTTTGAAACATTGTGGAAGAAGGGGTTAATAATATTGAAGGCTATAGTCGCAGTATTTGAGTAAAATAACCGTTTACTACTGATGTAACGACTGATGCCTTTGAAGGCTATAGCCGGTGCGTCCGATTTGTATAGTCAAAGATTACATACCTGTGACGTAACGTTTAGAGCAGGCGAAGGCTATGGCCGGTGCTGTCTTATTTAAATACGTTGTCTTTTTTACCGGCGACAGTACGGCTATAGCATTTCATACAAAAATCTTGTGTCAAAATAGGGTTACAAAATCAAGCAAAGTGTCCGCGAACGTGTTAAGATCCTACCTTTCCAATAAAAGCTCTGTCTCGACTTTACATAATGCAATAGTTCAATATGATAAAAAACTAACACCCTTAAATATGGCTGATCAAGCAACACAGAACAACGAAAAACTGATTGACCGACAAACTAAAATCTCTGAATGGGCCCAGAAGTCATTACATGGGAGACACTATCACGACCTTAGCCAACCTAACGTCGATAAAGTTGCATCGAACGAATGGTTAAGGCGTGGTGAATTGTTTCCCGAGACTGAAGGGTTCATGATCGCGATTCAGGACCAGATAATAGAGACACGCAATTACTAGAAGCACATCATGCATCTCCCATTAATAACTGATACCTGCAGGCGATGTAATAGTGCATCGGAAACCATCCATCATATGACAGGCGCATGTAAATCCATAGTACAAACCGATTGTAAGCACAGGCATGACCAAGTAGCAAATATCATCCACCAAAAAATGGCTATAAAATATAATCTAATTTCTACCCCGCCAGTACCATACTATAAATATCAACCGGAGACTGTGCTTGAAATCTCATCCCATAAATTATACTTTGATCGAGCCATCCTCACTGACAAAACCACTCATTACAATAGACCAGACATTACCCTAATTGACAAAACTAACAAAACTGCACAAATCATAGACATTGCTATACCAAACACCCACAACCTACAAAATACAATAGCCGAAAAACTTTCTAAGTATACGAACCTCAAAATCGAAATAGCCAGAATGTGGCGAATCAATAGTGTCACTATCATCCCCATAGTACTTTCAACAACAGGTGTGATCCCAAAACAACTCCATAATTCAATAAAATCTCTAGATCTCCCGCCTTACACATACCAAAGTCTACAAAAAGCTGCTATTTTAAATACATGCCATATAGTTAGAAAATTTCTGAACGAAACAGATGTTTCGTACACCCACAACCAAAATTGAGACAACTAAGTGGGTTAGCACTTGGCTTCGGCCCGTACTAATCCTCAAACCCGGCCTTGTAGCCGAGCTAAGATAAATAAACAAAAAAAATAATAATAATATATTTATTTGCTTAAAACATGGTATAAAATAGGTGTTACAAAAATATGTTTGAAGTACAACATGTTTTGCTAATATTTATATAGCATGCAAAATCAGGAAAAGTTCTAAAATTAACATCCTAGGCGTGAGGTTAATTTCCTCCGCATGAAATCACTTATAGAATAGTAGTTTTGTTCATTAAGCCATTTGTGCAATTTACGCTTAAATAGATTTATATTAAGACAATTCAAATCATTCGGTATATTGTTATAGATACGGATACACATAGCCAAGCAATTCTTATTATATTTTGCTGATCTAGGAAAGTCATTTAGTACAAGTCTAAATGGATCTCTACGATTTCGTGGATTGACATCATTTGCAGTTTTAAACAAATCTTTGTTTTTTGTAACGAACATACATACTTCATAAATGTAAAGCGACGGTAATGGTAACAAACCAAGTCTCTTAAATATTGGTTGGCATGACTGATCAGGTTGCAAACCGTACATAGCCCTTATGCACTTTTTTTGTGCGAGAAATGCCTTATTCCTATCCGTGCTATATCCCCACATATTTTTTTTTTTTTAAGGGGGGAAAATCATCGAATGACTGCTCCCGCCTGGGTGAGGCGGGAGGGAGTGTCAGACTCTTACTGACTAAAAACCACCCCGTTCCTTCTCCTGCACGTCGAACCGGAGCCCCGGTTACCCGTTAGGTTCTCCGCGACTCCGAATCCGCATCGGCCCTATTGGGCCCCATCTGTGGTGGTCTGATGGCTCTTTGAGGCGCGCGCGGAACGCGACGCGCCGTACGCTCGGGTCTGTTTCTGGTCGGACGGGGAGCCACCCATGCTCGCCGTCCGCAGGCCCGCGCTTACGGTGGCCGGAGATCGTCCCGCGATCCCCGACGCCCGGTGTGTCCTCCGCGATGGCTGGGTTGCGAGGAGGCAGCGCTTCGCTGCCTCACGCGTCCCGCCTCCTCCTTAGCTAGCATGACTGCTTCGCAAAAGGAGGAGACGGCATCCTAATCCCCCTCGCTCCGCATCATGGCCTGCACTAGGCCCGGACGCGAGAGGTCGCCATCGCCGATCACTTCCCTGAGGACACGGCGGTGCTCAGCTCACGCAGGGCATTCTCCCACCGTATGTTCCACCGTGTCCTCAAGGCGGTCCTCGCAGTGATGACACCAGGGCGTTTCCTCCCGCCCCATCAGATACAGGTACCTCCCGAAACTCCCATGTCCGGTGAGGACCTGCGTCAGGCGGTAGGTGAGGACGCCGTAGCGTCTCTCAAGCCACTCCTCAAAGAGGGGACTTACCGCTGCGATGGCAGCGAGCCCAATCCCCACATTATTAGGCCATAGCGAAGCAATGATTCTACATGTGCATAATAAGCCATTATTGCTGTATTTAAGTTTGTAATATTTTTTATTTGCTTAAATGCATACACAAATTTATTTACCCTAACAGATACATGTTCAACGTGGTCCTTCCAATTCATATTTTCATCTATAATTAAGCCCAGAAATTTTGTTTCACCTACTCTTTTAACTTTTGGTATCGTTAGGTTGATGTTATGTTTTGTAGTATTTGATTTATTAAATTGTATGTAAACTGACTTGTCCAAATTTATTTTTAATTTATTATTATCTAACCAATCTATTAATTTATCTATTGTGTTGTTAACATCAAGCGCGTGGTCATTTGTTGTGTTTCCGTTCTTACGCGTTGCAACTATAATCGATATGTCGTCAGCAAAAAGAACACATTTATGGTTGGTGATATTTACGACATCGTTTATGTACAACAGGAATAAAATAGGCCCCAGCACGCTACCTTGCGGTACACCACGCCTGACATTTTTGTATTCTGATATTGATGGTGGTATCATATTTTCATCAATTTTTGATATTGTTACACATTGTTGTCTGTCGCTAAGGTATGAAGCTATCCAGTGATAAGTAGGACCTCTTATTCCATATTTTTCAATTTTGTTTAACAATATGTCATGTGAAACGAGATCAAAGGCTTTTGATAGATCAAAAAACAAGCCAGTGGTCAGATAATTATTGTTTAAGTTTGTTAAAATTGTGCTTATGGTACTATAAATGGCTAGAGTGGTAGATTTTTGTTTTTGAAATCCATATTGATCTTTTTGAATGATATTGTATTTGTCACAGAAATTCACTAGACGTTTGTACATACATTTTTCGTATATCTTGGACAGTACAGGTATCAGGGTTATAGGACGATAATTATTTATGTTGTTTCGTTCTCCTTTTTTGAACAATGGTTTTACGGTCGATAGTTTAAGCGCAGCTGGGAAAATTGCTTGCGAGAATGATAAATTTATCAGATACGTAAGGATTTCAACTAACACATCCTTGCATGATTTTATTAATTTTGTACCCAGCTCATCATATCCGGACGCGTTCGTATTTTTAGAGACATTATTTCTTGTCTAACTTCATTTGGTAACATTGGTTTAAGGAATATTGAGTTAGGAATTAATGTTTTATTGTTGTTGCTATACGTGTAGTTGTTTGTCATAACATGTCCTAGATTAATGTAGTGGTTGTTAAAAGTAGTTGCTATTTCTTTGGGATTTGTAATAACTTTACTTTCCATATTTATGTTATGTTTAATAGTGTTGTTATTAATTTCGTTATTAATAATTGTCCAAGTAGCTTTACACTTATTATCATTTTGTTTTATAAATTTAATATTAGTATTTTTTTTAGAATTGTATATACATTTTTGTAGAATTTTGGCATAGGTTAAATACTTATTTTTATTCAATGTATTTTTGTTTTCATAATATTGAAACCGCAACTTTCTTTTCATTTTACAACTTCGCTTTAATCCCTTACTTATCCACTTTTGTTTCCCTTTATCGCACATATTAACTTTAATTTTGTTTTCGGGAAAACAGAGCTTATGCAATAAACATAATAAGTCATGAATTTTGCTAAACGCTGTATTCGAGTCATTTTCAGTGTATACTTCAGACCATGATAGATTTCCTAGACATTCTTTGAATTTAAGAATGTTGGCGGAGCTGTAATTTCTTCTGATGATGTAGTATATTGGAGGTTTTTGTGATTTGTTTTTAATGGGAAAGCTAAGTATCTGGGCCGTGTCATGATCTGATAGATGTAATGGCAGAACTGTTGCAGACGCACCTAATACATTGCTCAGGATGTGGTCAATACATGATAATTTGTGTGTAGGCCCATCGATATGTATTTTCAAGTAATGGTTATTGCATAAGTTCTGAAAATCAGATGTGGTGTTATTTATTGAAATCTCCAGTTATTACTATACGTTTTTTTGTATTATATTTTTTAAATAAATAATTTAAAAGGTTGTTTAGTTTTGACAAGAATTGACTAGGGTCCGACTGAGGAGTTCTATAAATACAGATTATTATTAGGTTATTATGTGGCACCTCTATACCACATGCCTCAAAGGTATGTTGTGATGCATGTTCTTTAACAAGTGGAATTTTCGTGGACATAATTGTGTTTTTCACTAGGATACAAGTTCCACCTCTTTGCTTATCCCTACAGAAACTATCAACCATGGTATAGCTATGAAGTTTTACGTAGCACTCATAGCCTTTTTTGATAAAAGTTTCAGAGAGGCATATTACGTCGGGTTCATTTAAGTCCTTTTGTAGCTCCTTTAAAGTTATTTCAAGGAGTTCTTGCTTAGATAGTAGGCTGGCTATGTTTTGGTGTAATATTCTAAATACTAATCTAGGAGAGGTGTCAGCAAAAAGTGTATTAGTTCCGAAAAAACGTGTTATTTCTTTTTATTATAGGGAAGTAGAAGGGTATAGTATCCTTACTCTTATTTTTTCCAGGTGCTTGTACATTGGTATTTGGTTGGTGTATATTTACATTTTGAAGGCGGTTAAAAAATAAGGTATGGTCCCTTTTTTTGGTTCACATGCGCCAGTATTTGGTTTGTTACTTGGTTTATTACACATTAGTTGTCTAAGAGCTTTAGGGTTAAGATATTTTGCACTATAATCCACTAAGTAATTGATTGAAGCACTAATGTTATACAAGTTGTTGAATTTAGTGTTCACAAAATTACAAATTTTATATTTAACACAGCTTTATTTAATTTAATGGTATCTAGATAATAGTTTTTTGCAACACTTAACACTATAATGGTATTATCATGAAATTTATGTAAAATATGTCTTAACTGTGACAATATGTTTCTTGCATTATGATCATTTTCTCCCACGTTTACTATAAGTTTGTCACCCGGTTTCATTTCAAGGTGCTCGCAGTTTTTTACGATTTCGCTAGTCATTGCATTTGGTTTCGTTTCAGCAATTATCCTGTATTTGTCGTACGACAACACGACACGACGGAGTACCAATACTCCGTCGTGAGGACATAATCGTTGCAGCCAGGCCCACACATTGTTGGGCACTGAAAATATATATTGATTCATTTGGTTGTTTGACGTAATAGGAGGTCGGTGGGTAAATTATTTTCGATTGTGTTGACAGCGGAGTACTGGTTTCATTGCCATATATCGTACCTGTATTTAGACTATTGTTACGTAGACGTTGAGTTAAGGATATTATTTGTTGAGTGAGATCAGCGATTTCTTGTTCCGCGGCCTTCAGCTGTTGTTGGAGACTTTGAATCTTTCGTTCCAGATTTGATATATGTAGGAACTCAGAATTTTGCTTGGATGATACCGGAGTAGATACTGCGTTCCGTTGTGTTAATGCCCTCTTCTGTATTGAGGTAGGAGTACTTTCCGTAATGGTAGACGACTGGCACAGCAATTTTAGTGTATTATTTTCCGTGATTAGTTTTTCTATTTGTTTATGAAGGTTATTATTTATCTAATTCTTGTTCAGTCATATTGAGCTTCGTTTTACACTGTAATAGTGTTTCTTTCATTTCTGTTAATGAGATTAAGTCCGATAGTGTTCCATCTAGGCTCTTCGACAGTTTATTAGGCGAAATATGTGATTCATTGAGGGTTTCACAATCCGAAAGTACGTGTGAGTCCATCATCGAGGCGTCATTGTTTAGTGTGGGAGTCGGTGATATCTTCTGTTTTTTTCTTACTGTTATGTTTGATATAATGGTGCCGCTAGCACTAGCGGTCTTCTGCTTTGTAGCTGCTTTTACACACATGTTACATCGCCAATTCTTTTTTGATTCAGCGCTTAATAATCTGTATGTTTGTTCTGGGTAGCCATCGCAACAAAGTTCAAATCTGTTCGCACATACTGAACATAGAACAATGCCACTAGTGACATCTTGCGGCCGCTGTTGTTCAGTTTGGGAATATTATTAATTATTCGTGACATCTTTTATTTAAGGTTTGAGTTATAGGTAAAGGAAATGTTTTTTTTTTTTCGAACTAGGTAAGAACAAGTTTCGCCCTCTATCGAAGTGTTTGGAAACTACAGTTCTGATGGTGAATGCAAATTATATTCGTCCCTTTTTGTTAGGTACTTCACGATGCAATTTTTAAATATTAGAAGAATTTCATAATACATTTTTTGAAATCACAAAAAGAGATTTGCTTGTGTCAGGATCGAACGCACGTCGCTCACGTCATTAGATGGTCGATTATGAAGCGGTATTGATAAAAGTATTTGTTATACTTTGGAGAAGGTTTTAATATATTAATTTACCGATTTCTAAACAAGTGGGGGTTGAAGTCAGGTATTATTACACGTACTTTATAATAACTAAACTCTAAGACTTAACCGCTCTATAAGTGTGTATAAACTTTAATACGAGTAAGAGTGAGTTACGTATCGCAGTATTAATTTGAAATCGCAGTTGTTGTGACATCATGACATTTTTTTTGAGGGGGGAAATCATCCAATGACTTCTTCCGCCTTCGGTTAGGCGAGAGCGAGTGTCAGGCTCTTACTGACTATAAACCACCCCGTTGCTACTCCTGCTCTTCGAGCCGGAGTACCGGCAACCCGTTAGGCCCTCCGATGCTGACGTCGTGTTAGTTACATTATTTATAACTCAAAAATTGGTGGGGAGGAGAACCAGGAGAGGGACATAGGATACGTTTATCCAATACGTTTTTACTTTTTACCGAAAATTACTAACGGGGTTGGAAAAAAACGGGATGGCTCGTACGAAGTCGCGGGCAGAAGCTAGTTACAGTTAAAAATATACTTACATCTCCAGTATCATTATACAGCTTCACGGCGACCACGGCTCTGAGGATGTAGTGTAGCGGCGAGGTAGGCTGTAGCGGTTCCAGCAGAGTCCTGGCTTCTATCGGCTCCCTGTTCCGAAGTCTATAACCTGCTAGATTTAGACGAGCTTCCGGCACCACGTCTACTAGCTCTGGTAAAACCTGATAGGGAATTGTAAAGAGTTGTGTGGGTTCCTTCTATATCCTTAGTTAGTCACAATCATGAGTTGCGGTAGGCGTTATATTTTGAGTTAGGTTTCAGACCTTTTTATCCCCGAAGTCGGGCAGAGCGAAAGGGGTGGGTGGGCGCATATTACGGCACTTAATGCCATTGTATTGGCTATGTGCAAAGCGAGTAGTGGCGGACAGATAACGACCGCAGCGCACAACACGGCAGAAATTGGACACAAATGGGGATGATCAGCTGTCAAATGTGTTGATTGCAGTACAAAATCAAAGCAAAGAAATGGACCATGGCTCATATTAAGTAGCTCTGGCCGTTATGTCGCAGTTCTTCCACATTTTTTACATGCTCGGCTAATACTAATTTATTGCCTTTTGTCTCAATTTGTGGTTGGAAACTAATATTATGTGTAATAGTTTCAAACCCGGTTTTTATTATTATATGCATTTTACAGAACTATTGAATAAATTACACTTAAATAATGTCAACAATATTATTTTAATCTTTGGTTTCATTTATATTTGCAAAGAAAATTATAATATTTACGTTGTTATTATTTGACAGCTTCCGCAAATGTTGTAAACGCCACGCGTCGCCACCGTCGCTCACGTAGCCAATAATGTAACACCCGCTTTACCCTATTTATGTTATGAGTACCATGTAATAGGGGGTGAGCCTATTGCCATACACCAGGCACTATTCTAGACTTCATGCTACAACTGATTTTTTTTTATAAAAATATCAATTTTTTTCCGTCCCGGGAGTCGAATCCGGGACCCCTTGTCTGGCATTCGCACTTGCGACCATTCGGCCAACGAGGCAATCAGGTTTCATTTATGGTTAAGGTACAGGAAACAGAAAGCTATAATACCTATGCAAAATAAGGGTTTTTATAGCCAACCAAATGTTTTATAGATGTCTTCTTCTCAAAAGACGATGTCACACGAAATTGTGCATTATTAATTAAATTAAAGCTTGTAAGAACACGTGTCTACATGCAGCGTCACCATATTTTGATATTTACAATGTTAAATATGCATTTTCAGTTACCTTTAACGCTCCTTCGCCATTCCTAAACACAACCAGGTTATGCTTGACTAGATCTTGTCCGAAAGTATGCTGGTCTGACGTCATCTGTTTCAGTTCATTCTCGGCTGCCTTACCGTTGTACAGTCTGCAGTGGAAGGTAACGTCAAGTGAAACAAGTGAATTTATTTCTGCAAATAGGCTACACGGCAGCACTTTTACACGTCAATTTTATCGAGCGAACGATGAGGTCGACATTTCCTAACTGACTACTCTGAGAAGAAATAATAAATAAATAAATGTTTATTAACCATAATTTGTACAGTAACACTTATATATAACATTAATCGTTACAACAAATGCCGAAACAAACTCAGAGGTCTGTCTCTTTCGAGGAGTAAACACAATTGGTTGATTTCGATCATATTTAACAAGCCTAGAACATTGTGTAAGACATATTATCTACAACATACACATTTTCATTATTTGATGGAACGGAAATCCGAGCAGATAGGAGAAGTCAAAGTCAAAGTCAAAGTCAAAGCATTTATTTCAATTAAACCATAGTTTGGTACTTTTGAAACGTCAACAAATACAAAATAAATAATAGTCTGTCAGTCAGTCCGTCAGTGAAATTAGGTGAAGCTAGGTGCTCATTCCAAAACGTAGATTCGAATGGAGAAGAACGAGCAAGAAACTCCATTCGTTACTCTTTTAAAAAAAAGTATGTTCTACAATGTCTCTGATACATATTTCAATACTGTACGCATATGTAGGAACAATGCAAAGACACGCTTGACGCATTATACTAATAACTTACTAAAATAAAAAAAAAAAAAAAAATCTTGATTCTAACAATGGTCTAATATGGTGCTCACATATGCATACTGACAATCCATAGAAATAGTGCTTCTATACAAGAAAAAGGAAACTCTCTGTTTCAATAAAGAAAGAAATGCTCGTTGCCATAAGGAAACTATATTGTCTACATTAGAATTAAAGTATTAAATTATGTATTATATTACCTACTATTGGAATTTAACTACTGACTACATTTGAGTATTGTCCAGTGGAGCCGAACCAACATGCTGCCAAGCATGACACACTGACAGATTGACACTATAGTCATATACATCACACTGACAGATTATCTTCAAGATAATCTGTCAGTGTGTAGTAAGCTTGATTACACAATTCGCGCTTAATATATGTTTTAAATTTACTTTCATTGAGATCTAGTATGCTATTAGAGAGATGTCCTTTTCACATACACCACTGAATTTCTATCATATAATATAGCAATTTATCGCTAGCTACCTACATTTGTAAATTATCGCTTCTTTAGCTTCTGCCCGCGACTTCGTACGCGCAATCCCGTTCCCATAAGATTTTCAGGATTTTTTTTCTATCATAAGGACCTTCTCCTAACAACAACAAACACAACAAAAAACATTATGGCGTGATAACGGGAAACGGGTTTCAGTTTTATATATATAGATAACTAACTAACTGATTTATTTACCTAAACAGATTACACGCCTTCAAGTTCCCCGCGACGGTGGAGGTCGGATGCTGAGCGAGGTAGACCCCTAGCACCTCTTGAGACACGTCGTAATAGTCCAGCTTGTAGTAGCAGAGGGCCACGTACACGTTTAGAGCCATGTACGAGCTAGAGTGATGAAAGAAGAAGAGTGGGAAATGGGAGTATGGTAGAAGAATTGGTATTGCCAAAATTAGAAGTTATGAGCCCAGGTTTCCTCACGATGTTTTCCTTCACAATTTGTCAGTGGTATCTATAATCTTAGAAAGTAAAAATAAAATGTCACATTGGTACATTGGTAATTGCCGTTCATAGGTTTTGAACCCGCACTCTCATGCATGAGAAACGGACGTCTTAAATTAAACCTCCGAGCCACCATAACTTATCTATACTGCTTACTTAACTACATATATATGACTAAGTCAATACTTCAATTATACGTTTACAGTTTACATTTTAAAATGGGAATAAAGATGAAGAATAATAAATTGGTCTTTAGATGATTATACTTTTCTAAAGTACCTAGTCAAAGTTACGTACTTTAAGTAAACGAATGTTAGAAGTATGGTATGCGACAGCTAGGGTTACGCGTTAGCTATAGAAATGTTAAATACATAGTAGATACAATCCTACCCATCCGTAGCGGACAACATTTTGATCCACTCCATGTCGTCGTTATCAAATTTTTTGTATCTGTAATCGTGGAATATTTTTAAATAACTTATTTTATTGTTAATGGAACTTCTTTGCAGGAGCGTATCAGGCTTTGGTTTTCTTCTAAGCTTTTAGTATTGTTGAAATAAAATTGTCAATAAAAATGAGACCGAAAAATACCTACAAAATCGTTCATAAAAACATAGGCTATTTATACTATGTATTTCTGAACTTACCGTCTATCCAGCAAGAGCTTTTTATACACATCAATGGCCTCCTGATAATGTGCCCTCAAGTAGTGGACTGAGGCCAGGCACAGCTGATCTTCAGGCACATCTCGTAATGTGGCATGAGCCTTCATCAGAGATTCCTCGTCACCAAGCTTGTGTGCCAGGTGGAAAAGGAGGCGAGTCTGCAATAAGGATTGGAGAAGTCATAGTCAAAGTCAACAGCATTTCTTTTTATTAATCCTTAATGCTCACTTTTGAAAAGTCAAAATTGAAATGTCCTTCAGTCTGGATGTCAGTGAAGCTAGGTGTTCGTTCCAGACTCGAATTAAATTTGCCACAAGACGTATTGGTCATATTAGATCAAAGTGTCCATTGCTGTATAGGTGTCGTCTAAAGAGTTCCAGATCTGGGGGTCGCATGATCAGTCAGCAGCTTCCTTTATTAGGTCGTCTATCCGCCTTATCGGTGGACGTCCTACGACCTACGAGCTACGGACGTGTACATGGCCTACATTCGTAAACTTTTCTGCCCCATGGGCAGTTGATTCTTCGAGCTATTTGTCCCGCCCACTACAACTGCAGTTTGCTATATACGAATACTAATAAATAATAATTTAATTGTGTTTACTTACCTTCAACGAACATTTCGGTGCTTCCTCCACAGCTTCTTGTGATTCCTGGTACATACCTGAAAATCAATTGTCGTATAGGATTTGTTTCTAAATCATTTGTCTTTGTATTAGAACAAAGATAACTTTTGCCTTTATTCAAAACTTAGCAATAATTTCATCGCCAACAAGAGACTAAAGCAAAATGAATAAAATTAGAACCTAAATAAAAATAGCAAACAGCCACATCCATAGCTATGTAGTCGGAGACGCGCGCATCTAGATTGTCCCGCGTGCGCACGCGCAGGTAGACGTCCAGAGCGCGGCGGTACTCGCCCAGGTGGAACCAACACCACGCACTCCACACGTCCGGCCACACTTCTGCGTTGCCCTCGTGTTTGAGGAACTAGGGCAACAAAAATTAATAAAAAATTAGCGCTTTCTAAATCGAATAATCGAATAATGGGTTATAATCGGGTTCTTCTTGAACAAGGATACTATACTAGCAATTCTAGTTTACGCTAGTCGCTAGGCCTATGTTATATAGGTAACCATTGTTCGCCCTCCGTATTCGTTTAAAACAGTAGGCAAGTTAGGTACTAATTTATTATTAAATTATTATTCGGGGAGGATCTGCTTACCTCAAGCATAGTGAGTGCGCCGACATAATCCCTCTTCAGCAGAAAGTCCTCCAACTCTGGAAAGCTTTTCTTAGCAGAATTGCTGCCAGTGTTTGTACGGGTCTCCGTAGCTGGCTTTGATCTTGATAGGATCTACGCATGATACTAGAAATTAATGAAGTCTCTACCCATGAAATAATAAACTGCGACTTTGATTGAAATGAAAACAAAAATACTTATAACACTCGTCATTTCTAAAGAAATATTAATAATTATACTTAATAGAACAATGTTAATTACCGATTTAACTTTTAAATAAATTATAATATTTATAATATTTATTTAAAAGTTAAATCGGTAATTTCAGCACCTATTTTTAAATGCTTACCATATTTATTTTATTTTCTTCAATTTACTTGTTTACTTCGCAACGATCCCGCGTTTTTGTTGACAACGCGTTGCGATAGTAACGACATCGGACAAAGAGGTGCGATCTTATAATGTCCAACCACAGACAAAGCCGAATAAAATTATGAAAAAAAAACCGTTGTCTAGCAACAAATCAACTGTTGATTTCGCTGACAATTTTTTGATTATCACTTTTCATTTTCAATCGGGTGCTTCAAATATTATCTTTAATTCTACATTGTTTTTTAATAGCTTATAAAGTTAAAGCAGCCGAGATGTCGGCCAAATCGGATTCTATGCCGTGTGTGTGTACGGAGGAGAGTACAACTGAAGAATCCTTGGTCAGCTTGCATTGCGAGTGTCCTCGGGATGAGCACGATATCGTCATCCACGAGGAAACATGTCTCTTGTTCAGGAGCGAGAAGATCACTTTCTATCGTGTTAGTTTTTTTTTTATAATAACTTAATTGGATCATTTCACCAGTTATGTCTTCAATCCAATCTATTATAAATTGAGCCTATTAGTCACTAATAGGGGGGGGGGGGCTATGCTCAGTGGTGGACGTGTTGTGGCTGATATGATGAGCCTGAGCCCCAGCCTGTTGCCGACTAACGAAACGAAGATCCCAACAATACTTTACCCAAGTCCACCAACGAGGCCATTCAATTAACATGAGTGACCGTAACAGCCACTATAATTATTATAATAATTATGTCTCCAGGAGCCGACCTGTGAATGTGACCCGGTGACGGCTGGGGCAGAGGACTGTCCATGCTGCGGGTGTCCCATCGACCAGTGTCGCTGCAATATGGTCAGCCGAGAAGCTTATGACGAGTTCGTATCTAATTGAATCTGAGTTTTATAATCGTTTAAATTTTCTAAATATATATTGTACTTATTAATTAAATATTAAATCGCACTAAGTATGTAGGTACTTGCCCATTTCTGCATATATATAAAGCTGCTCACTGGAAAAGGGCATCTCTATTATTATCATTCTAATTTTCAGAGACAATTTCCAAACTGCGATATGTATGTATTCTGTCTTCGCCTATTAAGATAATCTTATTCGATTCGAATTTATAATTACCTATATCTACAGTTTTACTAAAGACGACAATACATTACCCAATTTTTTTTCACTTGTTTTTATTCAATAGTTTTTGTCGTCAGATGGCGCAGCAACCGCGGAATAGATGCGATGCCAGCGGTGTTGGAGGCGACGCATCCTCTGATGCAGAAGTTCCAGGAGACCCTCAAACAATTCCTCATCAAGGAGAACGCACTCGCTGAAGAACAAATTCTCAATCTTGTAAGTTGGTTTTATAATGGAGAAATCTATTTTGTGAATACATCCACTTAGGTACTTGATTTAGGTAGAAAGTTGTTGAGTATGGGAGGGCCATGATACCGGAGGCCCAATTACCCTCCCCTTCCCCAATCTCCCCAATCCCTGAATCCCAAACGATCCTAAAACTCCTAATCCCCAAAAGGCCGGTAACGCACTTGTAACGCCTCTGGTGTTCCAGGTGTCAAAGGGCGACGCCGATTGCTTACCATCAGGTGATCCGTCTGCTCTTTACCGGCTTATACCATAAAAAAAATCTTTTAATATTAAAATATTACTGACATTCATGTTCCTTCTCTTTACAGCGTGAAGAATTAAAGCAGCAAAAGCAGGAATATGATAAGGACTTGGAAGCCATTTACAAGAGTGACCATGACACCAACTCGCAAAGGGTACATACAGTACCTATTAATAAACTTATAATGTAACATTGGTACTTGCCAGGTTTCGAACTTGCATGGTTGTGCCCTCATGCTTCAGAAGCGGGAAACGAGAATCAATATATTTGTAGCTAATGTATTATACGTGTTATACAATTTCTGTTAATCCATACCTCTCTGTTTGACTAAACATTGCAGCTTAAAATAAGATATTATGTGACATTTAAGTTCAGAACTTTCGTAGTATTTAATTTGAAGTATCTAATACGATTCTAATTGGAAGCATTTCTATAGCTAATTCTGTGAGATTAATTAAAACCTACTTTGAAAACATTTAATCATAATTCGTTGATGTAGATCCTTATAGAAGAATACGAAGCCTCGCTAGCACAGCGCACTCTAGAACGCGAAGCCGCTGAGAAGCGAGCCCGGGAGGCACAGGAGGCTCATAAGAAAGTAAAGGCAAAGCTGGATGAAGATATAATTAGAGGTAGGTGGATGTTTGATTTGGACCTTAACCATCAATTGGCTAATTAGTTGCGGTTTTTTTATATATGGTAAGTAGGTCACCAAGGTGGTCAAGTACCAAATCAAAATAAATACTTTTTTCAAAATGTCGAAAATTTGTTTTTTTTCCGGTTTCAAAAAAGAGGAGGTTGAAATTGGTTCTTTTAAATGCAGTTTTTTTATTTTTTTTATGAAATCGACACTTATAATGTCACAGCATTTTTCAATGACTAAAAGAGTGATTTATTTTTTTTAAATCTTTAGATGAGAATTAAATATGAAAGTTCCTCTGAACTACCGAAATATTGATATAAGTACCTAATACAAATAAGAGTGTAAAGTGCATACTTTACAATGGGATTTCAAAGAAGAACACAAAAACGTTAGAAATTTCTTTTAACAAGACACCTTTCCTCATTCATATATTTTGTATGTATCCAGAACGTGAAACCACGGATGAGATGGAAGCACTGAATGCGTTGTGCCAGCAGTTGGAGTCGTGGCGGAACGAGACGGACTCCGACCTGACTGTCAGCCAGCGCATGTCTGACAAGATGAGGGCTGAGAAGCGAGCTATCGCTGCTGAGAAAAGACGGCTGGTAAGAACGAAAACAAAAAATACACAGAAAAAATGAGTAAATACAAGACGAACAAAGAAATAAAACAACAAAAAAATAAAAGAAAGTAATAAAACAAGGTGGCAACATGTTTGGCCAAGCCGAAAGGGTATATGAACCTTGATACAAATACTTTTTCTTTGATTGGGCACAGATGGTGATTTGTTATGTATATACATGCATTTGTTATACACACATGATTAGATTTGGTAGGTAAACAGTATTGAGGTGACCTCGATGTTTTAAGTTTCACACAAAAGGTAGGATACGGCGGAATAGGTTTAGATATTACTGGTGTTCCTTTTGCGCGGGGCCCGTAGCAAAACGTGGTTACTACAAATTCTAGATCTCACTTACATCAATAAAAAGAAGATAGATAAAACAACATAACCAGTTTTCTATTTATTTATTTGTCTTGTCTTGTAAAAAGTTTCAGTAGTAGCACGGAGTCTGGAATTGTGCCCGGTATATGGCAATAGGGTTATTACATGGGACTCATAACATAAATAGTGAAAAGTGGGTGTTACATTGTACAGTGGCATTAAGTGCCGTAATGTACACCTCTGCCTACCCCTTCGGGGATTAAAGGCGTGATGTTTTGTTATGTTATTTATTTATTTAGTCTTTAATGTACACAATTTGGTTACAAAATGGCACATGCGGTGTTTTATCTGTTTCTCGCAGGATATGTTTCTGTTCGGGTTGAGCAATGAGGTTTGGAAGCTGGAGTCGAAGCTGGAGATGTTCAAGAAGCAACTAGAGATCAAGAACTCGGAGATGGAGAAAGTTAACGATAGAGTAAGTTTTCAAAACTGTTTTTGGAAAAACAATTTGAATTTGTAATTTGTTTCACAAATGGCAAGACAAGTTTGGTGGTTCAAATTTTGTTTCGTGATACCTAAATCTAGACTATAGATTGTTTATAAGCAATTATTTAAGGTTTAAGATTGTTTGTAACTTTCTTCTTGGGAATGCGTCTGAAAATGGGTTTTCTATCATTCTTTCTTTAAAAAAATGTTGATTAAACTTCTCTTTCGACAGGTTACAGCATATGCAGCTGAACTGGAAGACTTGGAACTGGACAAGCGTCGCCTGGTCTCCCTGTGGAACTCCGTCATTGTGAACATCACGCAACGTGACAAGGTCTACGACTCTGTCCGAGATGATTACCAGTTAGTGTTGTTTTACTGAGTTTTTATCAAATAATATCTCTTTTATGAAAGTAACAGCAGTTAATGAAAAAGGAAAATATTTGTAAATCTGTCTATATTATATTTAGTCAACGCGCCAGTGAAACTTTGAATCGAACTTAGTAAATTAATAAAAATAACAAAGCCTTAATTTATTATGCCTGTACCTACTTAATGTGTTCTTAAAACACGCAGAACTTTGCAAGACAACTACCGCACGCTAATAAACTCTTTGGACATCACAAAGAAGGTTGTGATGGAGGAGATGAACAAGGGCAAGGAGATAGCCCTCAACAAGGACAAGCTCATCTATGACATCGAACACGCTACTAAAATTCGTGAGTGCCTTCTGTAATACATTTACTGCCCTTAGTTATATACCTTAGTCGTGCTTGTGTTGATTATTTTTTCTATGGCATAAGCCGGTAAACAAGCAGACGGATCACCTCATGGTAAGCAATCGGTGTCGCCCATGGACACCTGGAACACCAGAGGCGTTACAAGTGCGTTACAGGCCTTTTGGGAATTAGGAGCATGTGGATCGTTGGGGATTCAGGAATTGTGGAGATTGGGGAAGGGGAGGGTATTTGGGCCTCCGGTGACCTCCCTCACACGACGAAACACAACGCAAGTATTGCTCCACGTCGGTTTTCTGTGAGGCCGTGGTATCACTCCGGTCGAACTAAAGCATGGCTCTCCCACACTTAAAATTAAAATAAAATTGAAAAAGCTTTATAGCACCCCTCAGTTCTAACTTCTAAAGATGTCTATAACTAGAATTGTTAGGTTTTTACCATAGCTCAACGGGTTTGCCTAATGCTTAGGTCTCCACGCCGAACACCCACTCGCCATCTCGCGATTCAAAGACTTGCCACGACCCATGGGTCCGCTATTACTAATGTAAATGAAATAACTGTAGTCAATAGTCTTTTATCGGGTCTAATCTGCGATGTACAAAGTTTATTTTTTACAGATGATACGGAGTACGCTAAGCGGCAGAACTTAGAAACGCTAATCCAAGAATTGACTGAGTCTATAGAAATGACAGAACGGGATCAAGAGATGATTAAATCTGTATGTAGCCATGACCATATGACTCTAAAATAAAGAAAAGAAACACCATTTTACACTAAAGAAATCAAAGCATTAACGCCTCTCCAAATTCGTCTTGGTTCAAAAAAGCAATAAAATAACTCATTTTATGAATATTTCTTTTTAAACTCAAAGTAGAATCTATTGTCCCTTAATTTTCCAGGAGAATCAAACAATGCGGAATATATTGAAAAGCACGGAGAAGGAACTGGACAGAAGGGTGGAATATAAGCTAAAGATGGAGAATGAGATCCTGTTGAACCTGCAAGAGTGTCTACTCAATGACAAGGCTGTGGAGTCCATGGCCAATGGGATTAGGAAGATGAGGGAGGTGGCAAGGAAACAGGTGATGAAATGAATCGTCTATCTAAATTTTAATATAATAGATGTAATTTTAATGTAGGCACGGTCTTTTTAATGATTACAAGTTACAACTAATTTATAAGTCTTCATTGTAAATTTGTAAATAAGAACATTGATTAACCTAACGGGATTTAATTTTCTCTAAATGAAATCTTTTTTTTTTCTCTAAATGGAATTTTATTTTCAGGAAATATCCCTAATGTCAATGGAGAACCAGCACGCTCGCATACTCTTAGAAATCGAGATAATGCGAAACCGTCAAGCGAAGAACGCAGCGGTACTGCAAGAGACCGAAGCTCTGATGAAACAGAAGGAGCAAGAGATTGATCTGCTGCAGGCTGAGTATGATACCAAGCTGTCGGTCCTGACGAGGAAGCAGAGGGAGCAGGATATCGTCACCAAGAAATTTATTGCATTGAAGGAGATATTTGATGTGAGTTTAAAACAATGTGATGATGTAACGTTTGTGGTTGACTGAAGAGGTGTTGACAGATGAACATAGCATTCTTTTTTGTTTTTTTTGTTTTCTTTTTTTATCTTTTGTCTTAATAAACGTTGCCCCACATTAGGATTTTCTCCTGTGTCGTGGGTGCGTTTACAAACATACAAGTTCACATACACAATGACATCCAGACCCGAAACAACAATTTGTGGATCACACACAGTGTTGTTCCGTGCGGGAATCGAACCCGCGACATGTTGCACGGCAGCCGGTTGCCCAGCCACCGCACCAACCGCGCAGTCAAAAGTTTACTTAAGGCACTTCAGTTACGTTAATAACGTAACTTTTGTGATTAATTGTGGAAGAGCCATGCTTGTGCACGAATGGGCCGGTCCGACTGGAGTGATACTACAGCCTCACAGAAAACCAAATTGAAACAACGCTTGCGTTGTGTTTCGTCGTGTGAGTGAGATTACCGGAGGCCTAATTGTCCTCCCACGCCTTGCCAATCCCCAACAATCCTCAAATTTCTAATCCCCAAAAGGCCGGTAATGCACTTGTAACGCCTCTGGTGTTCCGGGTGTTTATGGGCGGCGCTGATTGTTTACCATTAGGAGATCCATCTGCTCGTTTACCGGCTTATAAATTATACATTGTTATACGCCGGTACAGGTCTAGGCTCTGTACGAATAAACAAAAATCCATAAAGACCCGAGACCTCGTGCTCGGCAGCACACAATACCGCAGAACTTTGTAAACGCTGCTGTGTTAAATGTAAAATTTAAACGCAAATAATTCCACTACAGATGAAGTCTCCCCAAGAGCGTCGTATCGAGGGTCTGGAGAAGCAGATCAAGAGTCTGCGGGAGCGTACGGAGGTGATGCAGCACGAGTGGCTGCGGCAGCAGGGCCACGTCGTCAAACTGGCAGACCAGCACCATGTCATGGTCACAGACATCAACCTCATTAATAAACGTTAGCATCCATTAATCCTTTCAATTTGATTCAGGAACTTTAAAATTATCATTCTATAAAATTATTCCAAGTGTAAAGTTAAACTTAGTCTTAAATGTAGAAAACAAATACGTATAGCTATGCATTTAGTCATGAACGCGCACCTTTCAGGGTAAAGGCCGAAATAGAGCTATTAGAAATAATAAAATAGAGTAAAATGTAAAGGCTATACAAGTGTACCGCGATACAAATGTTGTCGGTGCCCACAACTATGCTGCAACTTTATTCTTACATATATAAAAAAGGGATGCAATATTAGAAAGTATTTCCAAACCTACTCACGTTAGGAAACCAAAAACCATATTTACCTAAATGCCCCTATTTACAGAGATCCAAATCTGTGAGCAAAAAATAATGCGTATCCAAGCGGAGTCCGACACGGTGGTAGCAGACAGGAACCGCGTGGAGCGCTCACTGCGGACCTTGCGCGGGAGACTTGAGGTACTGGAGCGGACGCGCAAGGACGCCACCGAGAGGAACGAACACGCTCAGAGAAGCAACGTCGCCATATCACATGAATATGCTGCTAATCTCAAGGTAATTGCGAAATAAAAACCGTGAGATGAATGGACGGTTACATATGACAATATTTGGCATATATGTTTTTCTAAAGCGAGTAATGATTATCATTTTTTTTTAATTTCGATCTTGTTAGGGTTAGTTTGTATTTTTTAAACGTTGCCCCACATTACGATTTCTCCTGTGTCGCGGGTGCGTTTACAAACATAAAATATCACATACACATGACATCCAGACCCGAAACAACAATCTGTGGGTCACATAAAGAGTTGCTCCGTGCGGAAATGGAACCCGCTACAAGTTGCACGGTAGCCACGGTACTCGTATGATATTCTTTTTTATTTACAATTCACATAATATATAGCCCGTGGCAATGACTTCTCCCGCCTTGGGTGAGGCGAGAGGGAGTGTCAGGCTCTTACTGACTATAAACCACCCCGTTGCTACTCCTGCACTTTGAGCCGGAGCCCCGCAACCCGTTACTCGGCCTTTCGTGGCTCCGTATCGGACATCGGCCCTACTGGGCCCCATCTGTGGTGGTCCACTGCTGGACTATGGACTTACACTACAAACTCAACAATCATAGAGTGTTATAAATATTTACGCTCGGCTGGCGAACTGGAGATCGAAGTTAACTAATATTAATAACTTCATGATACCTAAGCATGCCAGCTAAGGTTTTTAAAAAATCTGACTACTAGCACGGCGTCTGGAATTCCGCCCGGGATGTATGGGAATAGGCTCACCCCCATGGGACTCATAACAGAAATAATGAAAAGTGGGTGTTACATTGTACAGTGGCATTAAGTGCCGTAATGTGCACCTCTGCCTACCCCTTCGGGGATAAAAGGCGTGGTGTTATGTGTCACGTTATGTATGTGATACCTAAGCTTTACTTTTATAATTTTTCCTATCTACATGGTTGGTTGCTTTCACAGGATGCCGAAACAGAAATAATCCAACTTGAAGATGAAATAGAGCAGTTGGATAAAGAGAAGATGAATCTCACACAAGAATTAGATCGAGTTCAGAGGGAGGCACTCATTTGGCAGAGGAAGGTTGGTACTATAATCAGTATAAATGATCAACAACTATTATATTTTCATGGTGGATATTCCTTTTTTATCTTGTATATTTTTCATTTTCAGGGAATATTAGCAGTAGAACTGAAGAAAAGCATGACGGCTGCAAAGTCGCTGAGTGGTGAAATAGGACAGATGAGGGCTGAAATACATAGGATGGAGGTTAGTACAAGTAGGAAAAATTGGAAAAGAGTTTTTTAACGTACATAAACAAGCTCTAGGAGGACTTAACTCCATCGATGATACTTTCCTCCCGATTTATCCGATATTTCCCGCTTAGGTCCGTCGAGAACAACTCCGTCGCACCAGTGAGAAGCTGGCCGATGACTTGGCGCTCTTCGTTACACGTCGAGACACCGCGATGGAGAAAACGAGGGCTGCTGCAGCCGTCGAGAAGTCCCATGGAGGTTCCAACACTTCGCAGTCTACTTACCATCACAAATTGAGACTTGCTAAAGCTGATGTGAACCGAGTTACTAAGGTAACTTTAATAATTATTAAGAAAAATAGTTAGGTTATGGTTAGAGTCAAGGAGCTCTCATTTTTTAAAAGCGAATTTAATTAACTTGAATTGAGTGAAAAAGTCTTGATATAGAAACAACCAGTGGGCTTACTCTTGAATCCAATTCCGATCGATCGATATTGACATTGTGAAATTTTGTACTCTTGAGTTGCAACACTAGCGCCCATTGCATCCGTATTGTGTAGATATTTCACATTTCTATTGACGTTCGATGTGAACAGACGTGTGCATTATACATACTGAATTGAATTAACGCAAGAGACCTACTAAATTATTTTTGCTTAGTTCGAAATTTAGTATTTTATAATGGAAACATAATCATATTTGAATAAAAATGGATAATATCCCGAGCAACCTGGCTTCCTGTGCCTCACCAATAGAAAGCAGCCGTAAATCTGACTTCTCTATAGAAGCTGTGTCCACACCCGACATTCAGAACTGGATGGCAAGCATTGAACAGCAGTTAAATGTAGTATGTGTCATTGCAACGGAAGGCAAACTGAATTCGGAGCAAAAGCTTAGAATATCAAACCTGAGCCGTAAAATCGGAGCTGATGTCTCGCAAATGGCTGTCCTTTATCAAGCTCTAAAGCAGCAAGCTCGCCTAGCCGTCAACATAATGGATGAATTGAGAGAAAACTGTGACCTATCGGAACAAATTGACGAGATTAAAAAATCTCTCAAGGACTCAACTACAGCCAAGACTGTGTCTTTTGCGGATATGGTGAGAAAAGGATCCGATTTCGTTCGACCAAACAATCTGGCCTCTGTCGCTGTGTATCCGGCCAATAAATTAAAAACTAGCGAGGAAACTAAAACTATGGTGCAAACAATTATAATTCCTAGTGAGATGAAGCTGCGCGTGCGTGGAGTCCGCAAGACACAAAACGGAGGTGTAATAATCAGCACTGAGTCGAAACAGGATGCTGAAAAAGTGAAGCAAGCAGTTGGCCTGTCGTTATCCGGTCTTCTCGCAGACGAACCAAAGAAGTGCAAACCACGAATCGCAGTAATAGGAGTGCCGTCGACAATGCTGACGTCTTCAGGTATATTTATGACCAGAACGTATCTGACAAGCTCCCGGAGATGACAATGGAGTGTTTTTTAACATCAGTCAAGCTAAGTCACAAATCGGGAAGAAAGGATGCGCCGACCTGCAATTTCATCATCGAAGTTCCAGGCAAGATACGTAAAGCCCTTATATCTCAAGAGAGAATTTATATCAATTGGACTTCTTGCCCCGTTAGAGACTTTACGCTTGTAACGCGATGCTACAATTGCCAACTATATGGACACGCAGCAAAATCATGCAGAGAGATCAACTCATCGTGTGGCCACTGCGGAGAAGCAGGATATGTAGAGGTACAATCCTCGTGCACTAAAAAGTCGGAATCCCCTAAATGTGCTACATGCTCTCGTTACAATAAGCCCAATAAACATAAAACCGGAGACACTGACTGTCCGGCTAGGAAAATAGTTGAATATAGGTATATAAACTCTATCGATTATGAGGACGCGTAAAGTGTCATATTCTCAGATTATAGAGTTGATTAGCCTTTCCTTGCACATTAACATTGTAACAGGTTGACGTACTCAACAATTTGTTGCTGTTCAAGCATATTTTATTGTAACATCGAGTGAATGACCGTTTGGACTGTAAACTAGATTATGTTTCTGTTGATGTATCAAATTCTTCAGTACTATAGTTCCTACAATGTTTTATATATGTAATTATGTATCTCTATCTATGTTTTGTATTTAAGCTAATATAATTACTTGTTTAATAAATGTACTTTTACTATAATATTAATATTTAGTTACCTATCATGATATGTAGTTATGTACGTGTGTATGTATGTATGTATATTAAATAATCAACTTTACTTTAATTTTGATCGATTACTTATGTTAAGGAATTTGTTTATGTAAATAACTTGTCCTAGAATTAGTAATATTGTGAGTGCTCCTTTCGCCTGTGATACAGGATATTCTTCCTAGTACAGGCATTCAAACCTAGTTTATCTGTAACATGACCAATTTCTTATAATGAATAAAGATTTATTTCATGAACTAAATGATATTGAGTTTGGCTTTATACTCTGTACTCTGAATGCTATTTTAACAGCTGCGATAGTGGTTGTATAGTTTTGACATTGGATAATTATTGAGATTTTATTGGTTAAAATTGCATTGACATTGAGATTGGTTTCAAGAGTAAGCATCCAGGACACAGTAAAACCAAGGGGACACATTTCTTTCGTCACGTGTCACCAACGACGTTGGGTGAGGTAGCACGACGTTGCCGGACTTCGCTCGATGTCTGGCAACATAGCGTGACACAGGTCTCCTACTCGCGCGATGTCGCCATATGTCAGATGAAGTCGGCCGACTTCACACGACATGTCGCCAATATATGTCGTGGGACATTTGTCCCCTAGTGTATTACTCCTTGGCCTTATGTCCGCGCGGGTATGACTTTAAAACTTCAACTTAAGCTAGGCGTAGGTAGTGGTCGTACCTGAGCATTTAACATCTTTTTTCAATTACCTATCCTGTAATGAATGGTATTATCTTTGTTCCAGGAAATAGCAGACGCGAAGGCTCAAATGGAGCAATTGATGAAGGACCAGGAACGTCTCGACCGCGAGCTAGCCGAGGCCAACGCTAAGAACTCGCAGATGGAGGAACGCGTCGCGGAGATCATCAAGGAGACCATGGCCACTGAGCGGAACAAACATTGGGTGAGTGTCGGTGTATATGTAGTGTAGTTGTAACGAGTATAGAACTGCTAACAAAACATTTCAATAATTTCTATTCTAAGACTAGATTCGATCGTTATTGCTTTAAAAAATTGGTGCCCACCTCTATCTGGTTTACTAAAATGACTAATTTCCCTATTTCGCAGCTCCTTGAACGCGTAGTCCGAGCGCAACGCTTCGGGACTGAGCTTGCTACTGCTATAAAGCGGCAGTCAGTTCGCTGTAAGAAGCCGAAAGACCAAGTGTTAGCAGACCACGCCCAAGCGAGGAAGTTGAATGAACGTCTGCGGTACATTGTGGGAGTGCTGGAGAACGAGTATCCATACCTTGAGGATAAGCTTGAATGTATATTCAACACATTGAACATATTCTCTCCAGGAGGGAGTCCCGGCCTAGCTGCCTCCGATACCTGTAGCTACATGGACAGAGGTTTCGTCATGACTGATCAAGACATTCTTGATGCCGCCAAGGAAAAAATAGGAATCCTTCCTGAGGAGCAGGGCAACCAACTTGAAGAACTGCAAGAGCAGACTTGAATCCAGTTATTGACCTACTCTCAATTTTTAATATTTATTGTGTTTGTGTGATATGTGTTGTGTAATAAACTGTGTTTTAAATTAATAAAGCGGCGTCTATTTTTCAAAAGAAGGCGGTTTGCGAGAATTGAGAAACAATTGGGTATTTTCCTGGGTCAAAAATAAATAATTTTGATTTTTTAATCCAATTAAATGTTCTAAAACTATACTCGGAATTTTAATTCGATTCCAGATTTGACAATTTCAGGGTTGCAACGTTATGACAAGTACTAAATAGTGACGTTGCGAAATTATTCGATATGGAAATGCAATATTTCTGGATCAATTCTTCTCGTTTATAATTTTACTCTGGTAAACTAAGTATATCAGGAAATTAAATATTTCTGAACCAATAATTTAGTTTTGACGATTAATTAACGTCTGAGACTTTTATAATTGTGTGTGAAATAAATAAGAAAATGTAATCATGAAGGAACATGACAAATAAAACAGATAGATGTATTATGGTAACAAGTTATTTTATGAATTGTCGCCGTCATCGCTATCGCTATCCTGTCACTTTCTGTAACATTTATTATAAAACACACACACTGATTGTTTATCGATTTTTGTGTTCATCACTACACTATTAAATGTGGTATCATTATTTCACAAATTACAGTAGCTATTGTCAAATCTGGAATCTAATTAAAATTCTGACTATAATTACAATTTCATTCATATATTTGACGATTTACTTAATTTTCGATTTCTTCTAGCAATTTTTTCAGAAATAAGTGTGCTATTTGACTCCAAAATATGATGACGTCATAAGTTAGTTTTTGGTACAAAATTCATAGAACAATAGGTATTATCATTTTTGACGTTTCGTTATAAGTATTGAATTTGATTAGTTGTAAAATAACGTATTTCACGATATGTGATGCTGAAGGTTCTAATAGGGCTGTGTTTAAATCTGGGATCGTATCAGGAAGTTCCTTATTTGGAAAAAAGAACAGAAACATTTTTATAAATCTCATAGATTTTATTTTTATAACATAAATAGAAGTCAAACGATTCGTATATAACCCAACATTACTTATCTTCAAACAATACTTCAAGCATATATTTATTTAACGGTTTTAAAGTAATATAACCACACCGAAGGACGAATGTTTTAAAGCCATTCTGGTTGGTCTACCCATCACAGGAATAAAATCCATTAATTAGTATAATAGTATAAATACATAGTAAAAAAATATAACACAACCTCTCAGATTTGCAGTCTGAAGTGCATTGCAAGTTTTGTTGCTTACTTCATGGCTATTTGATTGATAGGCTACTATCGAAATTGGCTACTATCGAAATTGTTTCAACTTCTCAATGCAATAAATAATTAAAAAATAATCATACTCTCATCCATTGCTTTCACAATTTACCTACTTTTGGAATTTTTCTCGCTAATTTTATGAAATAAGTATGCTATTTGACGCAGAAATATGATGACGTCATAAGTTGTGATCCAATACAAAATTCATAGAAAAGTATCGTTTTTAACATTTTAATAAAAGTAGTGAATTTGTCCACCTGCCGTATTAGTATGTCGCTACATCAAAATTTTAACGCCAAAGATACCAAGACGGATCTAGATTAACATATATCTACCAGATTTACAACAACAAATAACGAATTTAAAACTATAATATTTATAACAATCTAAACAAACAAATAAAATAATTTATCTTTTCCATAATATGAAAATAATCATCAATAATAATTTAGTTTCCAATTGATTATTGTTATTCGTATTCAACAATTTTAACCGAATTGGTCCAACCATTTTCGAGATAAAGACGCTATAACGCTGATAAATCACGACTTTGAACTTACGAGCACCTTCGTAAAACTAAATTAAAACTATATATGACATGGTGCGTTCACATCTAGCGAATGAGCCACTAGATTTGGACGCACCGATATAAATAAAGAAGGTTCGTAAGTTAATGACACAAGTCTTTGCAAAAACGTAAATACAAAGTTTTTATAGATTCAAACTGGTATAGTAGACATAGGCTTGTAAGAATACAGTACGAAGAAACACAAACGTTATAACTAGTTTTGTAAATGTTAAGTAGGTAAAATAGAAGCTCATGTCACATAGAATAGAACATGTCCGTTTGCCTAGACTAGAGCACCAGGAACGCAACAGTTCATGACGAGGGTGTTAATAAGTAAGCACGATGATATTGAAGAAGCCGTTAAAGGCTGCGTTTCCATTGGCGCGGACCGGGGCGTAGAGCAGCTTACCAGTGCTCGAATTGACCAATTACTATGGTCGAAATCTCTGCTCCGCTTCAATGGAAACCGCGTGAGCGGGATGGAGCAGAGATGAGCGCATATTCATAACAAAAATACAGCGAGGCAATGCAGTGCGGAGGTCAACGAGCATTCGGGTGCAGAGCGGAGGACAGCGGGTCAGTACTATGCGAAGGACAGCGAGGGCAACAGTAAATGCTACGGCATCTGATTCCTTCTCAAGTAGAGAAAGATCTAAAATGATTCCTTTTTTCCTTTTAATCCACAACACGACGAATGGTCTTTCTGAAATATTGACTGTAACTAAGCGCCAAAATACGCAATTGTAAAAGTACGCTCCGCTGTGCTCTTTTTTAGTCGACACCGCTTCAATGGAAACATTGACCACTTTTCACCTCTCTTCACCGCTCCTCTCCGCTCAGTTCCGCGTCAATGGACACGCAGCCTTAATCCCGCTAGTATCATTAACTTTTACAAAATTTCTAAACTTGTACCATATTATGTAAAATTACACTATATGGATGGCGTTATCGTCAAAAAATATTCCTTAGAATACTGTGAAAGTGGTGTAACTTAGTATCCTTGTTAGGCGCTGATGAAATTCTTCTCGTGTGCTGTGTACTCGTGCCGCTTGCGATGATCTGACCGTCCGAACTTGATGCCGCAGTACTGACAAGGATAGCGCTTCACCTTGGTGTGACTGACCATGTGGACATTTAGGTAGCTGACGGTAGAAGGACGAAATTAGTATTGAATTAGATATTTTTAATTCAGTACTCGTACTTTAACCATTAGTAATGGAAGTTGATTAACAAGAAACCAATTAATGAACTATGTAGAGGTAGAACTGTGGGGAGAGAGCATCCTTTAAAATTAATGAACTATATAGAACTGTGGGGAGAGAGCATCCCTTAAAATTAATGAACTATATAGAACTGTGGGGAGAGAGCATCCCTTAAAATTAATGAACTATATAGAACTGTGGGGAGAGAGCATCCTTTAAAATTAATGAACTATATAGAACTGTGGGGAGAGAGCATCCTTTAAAATTAATGAACTATATAGAACTGTGGGGAGAGAGCATCCTTTAAAATTAATGAACTATATAGAACTGTGGGGAGAGAGCATCCCTTAAAATTAATGAACTATATAGAACTGTGGGGAGAGAGCATCCTTTAAAATTAATGAACTATATAGAACTGTGGGGAGAGAGCATCCTTTAAAATTAATGAACTATATAGAACTGTGGGGAGAGAGCATCCCTTAAAATTAATGAACTATATAGAACTGTGGGGAGAGAGCATCCTTTAAAATTAATGAACTATATAGAACTGTGGGGAGAGAGCATCCTTTAAAATTAATGAACTATATAGAACTGTGGGGAGAGAGCATCCTTTAAAATTAATGAACTATATAGAACTGTGGGGAGAGAGCATCCTTTAAAATTAATGAACTATATAGAACTGTGGGGAGAGAGCATCCTTTAAAATTAATGAACTATATAGAACTGTGGGGAGAGAGCATCCTTTAAAATTAATGAACTATATAGAACTGTGGGGAGAGAGCATCCTTTAAAATTTCGTGACCTATGATCCCCAAGGTTTTCGCTTAACCTAGGGATTATGGCAACCCCTCATCCCGCCAACAAACTAATAGATGACGATGGTAATACACTTGGGTGCAAAAAAACAGACCCACTAACGTTTTTTTTTATTTTCATTTTATAAAACTCTCTATAACTTAAAAAAAAAACTTTTACAACAATATGCTACCATTTTAAAGGTAACTAAATTACCTATTTTACGACACACGTTACGAATTAATAAAATACTTGTATCAGAAAATATTTATCAAGGAATGGAAAACAAAATATGCTAGTGGCTCTATTTGTTTGCTCCCAATTGTAGATTGTGCTAGAAGGTTAATCCAAAGTTTACTCACTTCCTTTTTTTGAAGGACATACTGCAGAGAGTGCAATTAAAGGCTTTCTCCTCCGAATGGATCTCTCGGTGACTTTTCAGGATCGTAGTGGTGGAGAAACATTTGCCACATTCTGGACATTCATACGGCTTCTCTTTGGAATGGCTCCTATAGAATAAAGACAGTATAAAATAGCGACGTGGATCGTGTTAAGGCAGGCCCGCCGTAAGCGCGCGTGCAAAGCGTGCTCAGCACACGTGCGCACGATCATGGGGGCGGCATATCGAGCGACTTATTACCTAATATTCAAAATCATTGTCCAGAGTAAGCAGAAAGCATAAGAAATATCATCGCCGGGAAAAAATCCCACTCGACGCAAGCAATATTAGCGTTGTGTATTACGTTTGAGGCCCTATACCGGTCAGTAGCGCCTTAAATTCGAAGTCTATCGAGCGTTCTTGAAAACTATTGAGCGTCCACGATCACATTCTATAGTCACTCGAAAACTATCGAGCGTCCTCGATCGCTTTCGAGGATCACTCGAAAACTATCGAGCGTCCTTGATCACTTTCGGGTGTCCTCGATTACTTACGAGAGTTACTAGATCAGTTTCGAGCATCATCGATCAATTTCGAGCGTCCTCGAAAACTATCGGGCGTCCTCGATAACTTTCGAGCTTCCTCGAAAACTATCGAGCGTTCTCGATCACTTGCGAGCGTCCGCGATCACTTTCGAGCGTCCCCGAAAACTATCGAGCATCCTCGATTACTTTCGAGCGTCCTCGAAAACTATCGAGCATCCTCGAAAACTATCGAGCGTCCTCGAAATCTATCGAGCGTCCTCGATCACTTTCGAGCATCCTCTATCACTTTTGAGCGGCCCGAAAACGATCCAGCGCCCTCGATCACTTTCGAGCGTCCTCGATCACTTTCGAGCGGCCTCGAAACCTATTGAGCTTCCTCGAAAACTATCGAGCGTCCTCGATCACTTTCGAGCGTCCTCGATTAGTTTCGAGCGGCCTCGAAACCTATTGAGCATCCTCGCAAACTATCGAGCGTCCTCGATCACTTTCGAGCATCCTCTATCACTTTCGAGCATCCTCTATCACTTTCGAGCGTCCCCGAAAACGATCGAGCGCCCTCGATCACTTTCGAGCGTTCTCGATCACTTACGAGCTTCCTCAAAAACTATCGAGCGTCCTCGATTACTTTCGAGCGTCCGCAATCACTTTCGAGCGTCCGCAATCTCTTTGGAGCGTCCGCGATCACTTTCGAGCGTCCCCAAAAACTATCGAGCGTTCTCGATCACTTTCGAGCATCCTGGATTACTTTCGAGCGTCCTCGAAAACTATCGAGCGTCCTCGATTACTTTCGAGCGTTGCCGAATACGATGGGGCGCCCTCGATCACTTTCGAACTTCCTCGATCAGTTTCGAGCGTCCTTGAAAACTATCGAGCGTCCTTGAAACTTTCGAGCGTGCTCGAAAACTATTGAGCGCCCTCGATCACTTTCGAGCGTCCTTGATCAGTTTCGAGCGTCCTCGAAACCTATAGAGATTCCTCGAAAACTATCGAGCGTCTTCGATCACTTTCGAGCGTCCTCGATCAGTTTCGAGCGGCCTCGAAACCTATTGAGCGTCCTCGAAAACTATCGAGCGTCTTCGATCACTTTCGAGCATCCTCTATCACTTTCGAGCGTCCCCGAAAACGATCGAGCGCCCTTGATCACTTACAAGCGTCCTCGATCACTTTCGAGCGTTCTCGATCAGTTTCGAGCGGCCTCGAAACCTATTGAGCTTCCTCGAAAACTATCGAGCGGCTGCGATCACTTTCGAGCGTCCGCGATCTCTTTCGAGCGTTCGCGATCACTTTCGAGCGTCCCCGAAAACTATCGAGCGCCCTCGATCACTTACGCGCGTCCTCGAAAACTATCGAGCGTTATCGAAAACTATCCAGGGTCCTCGAAAGCTATCGAGCGTCCTCGAAATCTATCGAGCGTCCTTGAAAAGAATCGAGTGTCCTCGATCACTTTCGAGCGTCCTCGATCACTTTCGAGCGTCTTCGATCAGTTTCGAGCGGCCTCGATTACTTTCGAGCGTGCTCGAATACGATGGGGCGCCCTCGATCACTTTCGAACTTCCTCGATCAGTTTCGAGCGTCCTTGAAAACTATCGAGCGTCCTTGAAACTTTCGAGCGTGCTCGAAAACTATTGAGCGCCGTCGAAAACTATTGAGCGCCCTCGATCACTTTCGAGCGTCTTTGATCAGTTTCGAGCGTCCTCGAAACCTATAGAGATTCCTCGAAAACTATCGAGCGTTCTCGATCACTTTCGAGCATCATCGAAAACTATCGAGCGTCATTGAAAACTTTCGAGCGTGCTCGAAACTATTGAGCGCCCTCGATCATTTTCCAGCGTCCTCGACCACTTTCGAGCGTCCTCGATCAGTTTCGAGCGTCCTCGAAACCTATCGACCGTTCTCGATCACTTTCGCGCGTCCTCGAAAACTTTCGAGCGTGCTCGAAAACGATCGAGCGCCCTCGATCACTTTCGCGCGTCCTCGAAAGCTATCGAGCGTCCTCGAAATCTATCGAGCGTCCTTGAAAAGAATCGAGTGTCCTCGATCACTTTCGAGCGTCCTCGATCAGTTTCGAGCGGCCTCGAAACCTATTGAGCTTCCTCGAAAACTATCGAGCGTCCTCGATCACTTTCGAGCGTACTCGATCAGTTTCGAGCGGCCTCGAAACCTATTGAGCTTCCTCGAAAACTATCGAGCGTCCGCGATCACTTTCGAGCGTCCGCGATCTCTTTCGAGCGTCCGCGATCACTTTCGAGCGTCCCTGAAAACTATCGAGCGTTCTCGATCACTTTCCGAGCATCCTCGATTACTTTCGAGCGTCCTTGAAAACTTTCGAGCGTGCTCGAAACTATTGAGCGCCCTCGATCATTTTCCAGTGTTCACGACCACTTTCGAGCGTCCTCGATCAGTTTCGAGCGTCGTCGAAACCTATCGAGCGTTCTTGATCACTTTCGAGCGTCCTCGAAAACTTTCGAGCGTGCTCGATAACGATCGAGCGCCCTCGATCACTTTCGCGCGTCCTCGAAAACTATCGAGGGACCTCGAAAGCTATCGAGCGTCCTCGAAAACTATCGAGGGTCCTCGAAAGCTATCGAGCGTCCTCGAAATCTATCGAGCGTCCTCGAAAAGTATCGAGTGTCCTCGATCACTTACGAGCGTCCTCGGTCACTTTCAAGCGTCCTCGATCACTTTCGATCGTCGTCGAAAACTATCGAACGTCCTCGATCACTTACGATCGTCCTCGATCACTTTCGAGCGTCCTCGATCACTTTCGAGAGTTACTCAAAATCTATCGAGCGTCCTCGATTACTTTCTGGACTTACTCGAAATCTGTCGAGTATTTTCTTACATTTTCGAGATATCTGCCGCAGGAGACGGTTTTGGTGTGGTATCGCGTCGCCTTCTCCGCCACCGTAAGCGCGAGTCTGCGAACGGCAAGCAAGGATCACCTGACACGAAGCAGACTCGAGCGTACGGCGCGTCGCGTCGTGTAAAATGCAGGCCTCAAAGAGTCATTACTTCATCAGACACCACAGACGGACCCACCAGGATTGTTGCCTTGCTGGAGGGTAGGCTGTCATTATGGGTACTGGGGCCCTGGCTTTGAGCAAGTGTTGGAGGGAATGGGGTGGTTTTAGTTAGTAAGAGTTGTAGGAGTCACTTCGTCAAGAGCAATTTGAGGACTTGTTACAAGGGGGGGCGGCATAATCGGTATTTGCACGCGGGTGCTCGAATGCTAGCGGCGGGCGTGGCCTTAGGTATACCATTTTCAAGTCTATTGCTTATATTATTAAAGTTGCAAATCTGTGGAACCTATTTTGTAATCTTACCTTAAATGTACTTGTAAATGATATTTTTTGAAGAAGCTCTTAGAACATAATTGACATAGGTGCGTCTTCTCCTTGTCGTGTACTTGACGCCTGAAATAAAAGAATATATCTATTTATAAATAATGCGCACATTAATTCACTAATTAAACTAACAACTGTTAGTTTTTCAAACGTATTGCAAAAGCTGAGTATAAAATCTCAAATCGATAGATTGAAGTATTTCACGATTTTTACATAACTTTTCCAGATCACAACTGAAAAAGGTAACAATTGGGTACTTGCGTTAATCAAAAATAAATTATTTCGACTGTTGAATACAATAAAATGTTAAAAAATAATCACACTCATTACCTAATTGATTTTATGATCAACTTAATTTTAGTATTTTTAAAGCAAATTTTCAAGATATAAGTATGTTGTTTGACGCTAAAAAAGTGACGTCACAATACACAATCTCGTACAAAATTCATAGAAAACTGTCGTTTTTGACAGTTCGAAAAAAGTATTGATTTTGACTAGTTGGCAAGTACCCAATTGGGGACATTTAGATTTTTTTTATATTACTAGTAGTTGAATGGAGTCAGGAATTGCATGTGACTCAATTAATGATAGTAAAAAGTGAGTGTTAAATGAGTTAATCCTTTAGAGAAATAAAATGTATGACGTATGTACTTAAAATTGAAAATAAAATAACGAAAGACAAACGAGACACACAATATCTTTTGTACCGTGTCGGGTAAAAATAATGTATTTTCTTTTATACGGTTTTATATATAGTCTTTTTACTTACTTATGAATAAGCATTCTTTGTTTACAAGAAAACTTTTTATCGCATTCCGTACAGGGGAAGGGTCGATCTCTGGTGTGTGACGTCATGTGCAGGTCTAACGTAGACTTGGAAATGAACCTGCGACCACAGGACACGCAGTAGAACGGTAGCGAGGAGCGATTGTGTATCAAGCGTATGTGCTGTTTGAGATGTGTTACCGCTGTCAAATACAACGAGATTCATTAAATAAGTAAATTAAGAATTATAAATTTCGAAGGAAATATTGTTATGTCTTCTAAGATAAGTTCGATGTGAAGATTTGAACTTCTAAGCTAATAGGACAGCTCTGAATGGGGTCGAATGTTGTGTAGGAAGGGTACTTTTGGCCAATTACTGCAGCTGTCAAATAATCAACCAATGGTGTGACACTAGCTAATACCCTATTGGACGAAGAATGAGAGGTGTACACTAGCGCCGTCTGGTGAGTAAAAATACGATAGGCCTCATAAGGCCTCATTGTACTAGGTGAGTGGTATCAAACTCCTGCTTGTGTACATGGAAATCCTTTGTTCCTGACGTCACATCGGGCTCACCACCATACGTGGCCCTTCACAACCTTCCTCGTCCTTCGTCTCACCTCAACTCTTCCTCGTCACACCGTCGTTCACAACCTTCTGTTTGTCATTTCCTTTCACATGAGGAGTCTGACCAGCTGACTCGCTTCTGGGAACTTGATACTGTGTCGTCTGCTAGCTGCTTCTCTGCAGAAGAGCAAGCTTGTGAAAGGCTCTTTTCCGAGACCACACGTCGGGATCCAAATGGTCAATTCGTTGGCACTATACCTTTGAAGGACTCGCCCGAGTGCTTAGGTGACTCGTATGCAATGGCCAAGCGTCGTTTCCTTTCCCTAGAGCGAAGATTTGAGCGGGACTCGACATTTAAAAACAGATACTTACAATTCATGCAAGAATATATTGATCTTCATCATATGACACAATATTCAAAACCAATTCATTCAGAAACCCATTACTTTTTGCCTCATCACGGGGTCGTACGGGAGTCAAGTACTACGACAAAGCTTCGTGTCGTCTTTGATGCTTCTGCCTCCAGTACCTCGGGCAAGTCTTTTAATGATATTCAGATGGTGGGTCCAACCGTACAGGAGGATCTACTATCCATACTTTTAAGATACAGACAACACAAGTATGTCGTAACGGGCGACATAGAAAAAATGTATCGAGCTATTTTAGTGGAACCATCTCAACGCCCATTGCAACAAATTGTTTTCAGATCAAATTCATCAGACCCTTTAAAAACGTATGCACTAAATACAGTGACGTACGGTACAGCATCAGCCCCATACTTGGCCACTAAATGTCTTGTGTCTCTTGCAGATCAATGTTCAGATCCAGAAGTTAGTCAGTCTATCAGACGTGATTTTTATGTCGACGACTATCTTAGTGGCGCAGATTCAATCGAAGCAGTCACACGCGTATGTCAAGGAGTAGTTAATGCTCTTGAATCTGCTCGCTTTCATCTTAGAAAACAATGTTTGAATATCAAGCTCCAGGTGTGTTGCTGGTGGTCTTGAATAATAAAAAGACTTCGGTATGATGATAAGACTGTATTTAAATAGGTACTAATTGTAAGGGTCAACCGATATGTTCCTGACGTCACATCGGGCTCACCACGATACGTGGCCCGCGACTGCTGCGATCGGCGGTCATTCATTCTCTCGCTCGCCCGACACGACGCCGTGCGCACATATCGGTTGACCCTTACAATTAGTACCTATTTAAATACAGTCTTATCATCATACCGAAGTCTTTTTATTATTCAAGACCACCAGCAACACACCTGGAGCTTGATATTCAAACATCCTTATAAGATTATTTGATTATTCCCAAAGTGTGGTACTATGGCCACATAAGAATATTGGCCATGTGCAAAGCGAGTAGTGGCGGACGGATAACGACCGCCGCGCACAACACGGCAGAAATTGGAAACAAATGCGGATGATGCAAACCCGGTTTTTATTATTATATTCATTCTACAGTAAAACTATTGAATAAATTGCACTTAAATAATGTCAGCAATACTATTTTAATCTTTGGTTTTATTTATATTTGCAAAGAAAATTATAATGTTTACATTGTTATTATTTGACAGCTTCCGTAAATGTTGTAAACACTACGCGTCGCCACCGTCGCGCACATAGCCAATAGGCTATATTTGAACCCGCGACAAATTGCGTGGCAGCCTGTTACGCAACCACCGCACAAATGTATTGTCAATTTATACCAATCACATCATAAAATGCGGGTTGAACTTGTGTATTATCAATCATCAAGAAAACTAAAAAATATATATTATTATTTTCTGTAAATTACTTACTTTTATTGCATATGTCACATTGCTTTTTTAATCCTAAATGTTTTATCTTGTTGTGTTTGTTTCGTGCACTGTGGCTGGAGAAGACTTTGTCACAGCTCTTGCATTTAAAACGTTTGCGGCAGGACACTGGCATGTGGAGGTACGAGTGAGCCTTCAGGTCCTTCACTGCTTTGCCACATTCTTCACATATTTGTCTAACAGGATCCGAGCTACTCTTAACAACAACATCTTTCTTTTTCTTTTTTTTCTTTACTGGTTCTTCTTGAAACCAAATATAGAATTAGTAGGGCTGAGAAGAAATGATGAAGCCACATTGGCCACATTTAGGTAGAAAATTATATAATTTAGAAACTCATTTTTTGTGTTGAATGAAGTTATGGTGGAATAGAAAATATATAAAACATTTTCAGCTGGTCTGGAAACTAAAAGTGTGTGCAATGTAGGTACTTATACTATTTTTATTTTAAATCAGGGGTTTCACACCTTTTCATTTTGGACCACCAGCTGGGAACCACTGCTTAAAATTTAAATCAGAATGTTTTCAGTTTCTATTTAGAATTAGGTATGGCAAAATAATACCCCTAGATAATATAACAAAAAGATTGATACTTATACATAAAATAAATAAATACCTTCTTTACTATCATCTTCAACATATTCATACTTTAAATTTTTGATTACACTTAACAACACATTGTCATCGTCATAATCATGAGAGTCGTCCCCATTTTTAAAAAGAACTTCGTCCTTTGGCTCATCCTTCACTATCACCTCTGGTTCCTGAGTGTCATTACTCAATGGTGATGGTGGCTGTTCATGTTCATCATCATCATCATCTCTTAAAAATACTTCATTTTTAACAATGCTTTCCTCGTGTACTAATTGTTTTAAGTAAGCATCACTTTTTACAGCTTGGCATTTAAAGTTATAATAAGTTTTAATTTTACTGTAACATTTTATACATATTTTTGTACTGATTTTTGAGTCCTCATCAACCTAAGAGATGAAATATATCATTTAGACATTGTGGAAAATAGGACACGAGTGTAGCAATCAAACAAGGCGTTGTTTACCTGTATGTCGAAACAAAACATAAAAATCTCGGCAAAACTTTTATTGTCACTTCTCGTCTTTTGTGACTTGGAAAATATATCCCTATTGGGTTTAGGTCCAAGACAGACCCTGCACAGGTCCATGTTATCTTTATTTTTTATTGAATTAAATTTATAAAATCTCAATAAAATTATTTATTTTCAAAACATATGACAACTTGACGTTTCACATACTTCTTTTGACAAATGACATTTATGTGTGACATCAGCATTTCATGTCATGTGTCAGTTTTATTGCCACACGATAAAATATCTAAATATAAAAGTTGTCGAATGATTATCCGATTAATCAGTGGATTAATCCCTCAATTAAAACAAATATTGATATTGCCTATAAGTTTTACAAATAAAAGTTTTCAAATATGTCGATTGATAATGCCTATATCGTTGGTCGATTCAAAAAGATTGGTTTTTATAGCATTGCGGGTGGTGAATCTCATTTTGAACTTGAAGCAGATCAGTGTATATCCTTGTAACTCATTTTAAATGAATTTTATTTTAGCATGAACCCTTCCGAATAAGTACTCATCGAAGGGTAAAGTAGTTCCAAACGCAACTACCAGAGTTCTAAAGCTAAATTCCTAGGTAGAGTCGGTTAATATTGATATTTCTCAACAATAGGTTATATTTCAATCGTTATTATACATTGAAGTAGTCGGGAATCGGTGAGTATTCAATGAAAAACACAATATCATAGTCTTAGCTTTTATTTTCTTGTAAGAATGTTGGATACAAATTGCTAACTTCGTATCAAATTTAATAAAATGCCACAGTATAAGGAGAAAATTTGTATATACTATAAATAGAAGCATTTTGGACGCCATACGAGTACCTTTGACGCTTCCTACAGTAAATGTTACTATGTCGACATGGGCCAGAAACAGCCCAACGTTTACCAAAAAAAGACAGGCACATTAACTTATATCTATGAATAAAATATATGTCTAAAACAATAAATCAATCCCCTTATATCACGACTTGTGATGTGTAGTAAAGATGTGCTCAAATACGTTCTCATACAGCTAGCTGCCATTGCTTGAATAACATAACACGACATCCTAGTTAAGATAGGCACAAAATAAAATTGCAAACTGGTTACATAAAATGCAAAAACGCGTTTAAAAAGCTAAAAAAATATTGCATAAAACTTTCATTCGTACAACATTATAATTTATTAAAATTAATATTTACTGAATATACAATTCAAGTGAAACACTGCAAGGTAATACAACAATTTTCTTCATAATATTAATAATTATAAAATTGGCAATAAAAATGTTTACTCCAACTTGTTGTGGAAAATCTAAATGCTATTCATAATAAAATATATTCTAGTCATTACTAATTGTCAAAAACTTTTCTATTCTATCACCTAGATATAATCTTTATTATATTAAGAAAGAAATAAATAGGCACATCACATTCACTCCGAATGTTCCAAATACTAACTTAACGAGCTAAATTAGAATATTAATTTCACATTGTTCTCTTAACTATAAATTACTTAAAACAATCCACAATTATATTGCAGTATTGCTGGATACAACAAACGTTGCTATGGCGCTCCGGGTTTGTACTAACATAACATTCACCATATATTTGTCGCTACGGATTGCTCGCCAGTCGCCAGTAAGCATCTCGTGAACATACCGCTCAGAAGCTTCACTCTCTTGCCATGTTCAAATATAAACTAACAGAGCAATTAAATAGATAAGATAATCTCATTAGAAAATTCACGTGATACTGTTAAGTACAGAATAAGCATCTATTTATATTTTAACAAAATAATACACAACATTGCAAAGGAAATTACATCCAAATAATCGCCTTTATAAACATGCAAGCCACATAATAGTAAATAATAGTTTATAGAATTAAGATAATAAAATGCAAAGACCTTATAACAAGAAGGAATTAATACATAAATGTACAGAAAATGCTCCCCAATGGTATAGTTTTGTATACCTAGAGTAACCAAATTGACTTTATTATTAAGGAATTAATTCATGGCAGTACCTTTAGCTGTCTAGGCAAAGAAAGAAATTTACTCTATAAATACGTTTAGAAATTAGACTAATTGTAAAACTAACCGTTGTCACTCTTAATACAATTTTGTCAAATGATAAAATTACCGGTACGTCGTCATGAATCGGTGGTCTGAATACCGGGCGAACGATACAGTAGTATACGTCATACGTTAGATAGAAACAAGTGGCGGGCCTAGGACCGGTACCGCAGCGAGTGCGGGCGGCGCGGCGGGCGCGCTAGTTGGTTTCTGCGGCGGCGGCCTGCGGCGGCACGGGCACGCTGAGGGGGGAGCGCTGCCGGTCAAACATCTCGAGGATCAGCTTCGGGTCTGTGCCGGCCGGCACCGTCACCGTGCCCGTCTGTGTGAACACCGCCTTATGAGTACCACCGAACGTTCTTCTCTGCAACTCGTGGCGACCGCGCGTGTTTACCAGGGTCTACTGGAGATTAGTGCCAAAACGATCTCGTTTTTAATTCTTTACTCTTTGTTCTAAAATTTGTCTATGGTGGTGAATGATCCCTGTACGAACATCACACGAGCGGACGCCACAACATTGCTTAGAGTTAGTTAGTCGGTTAAAACACAATTTAAATTTAGTTATTGTTAGTTTAGATAGACATTGGGTAATTCTGGAAATAGGAATCTATAAGGTTTATCAATAAAGGCATATGAAGCTAAATAATTGGTAGAAAGTTGCTAGAGTACTTGGTATAGTATCATGCAAGGTATGTAGAAGTTATTGTAGGTAAGGTAAGGTAGTTATGAAAGCAAAGTGTGGGATACCTCGATGCGCGTGATGACTCCTTCCTCGCGACTGTGCTCTAGGACTACAAACAAAACACAAAGCGCCCGTCAAACATAGAAACGGATAAACATGGAACATAAACATATAAAATGGTGTATGAAGCGAATTATATCTTAAAGATTTTATGGTAAAGTTTAACACTATATCAATGGTGAGAAATGAATAATTTTTAATAAGAAAAGGACACAATTTAGCTGCATAATTACATAAACTTTTGTATCGTCGTCTTGATACAAAAGTTCGAGACGACGTCGCCAAAAGACGTACGTATGGAGTGTTTGTCATCGAATCATTCAAATTATTCATTTCCAATACCATTACAAATTATACAATAAAAATATTATTTTAGGGAACTGCAAAAGCTTTGCTTTATAAACAATTATATAAAAATTTGTATCCAAAGAAAGCCAATTCATAGCGTATTGTTTGCTTTCATGCAAATCATATTTTTATTGGTGGGGAAGTTATAATCCTGGGAATAAAACTAATTAAAACAAGTAAAGTGATTTTGACACTACAAAAAAGGCGACAGATTTTCAAAATGACACTAAAAGGAATTTTAGTTTACTTCTGAAGGGAAAACATAGAATCCATAATTATATATACCTAGAAATAGACATTATTAATTATATTCATACAAATATAAAAAATATTCTGTTACACACATTTGAACTGCAAAATTGCTGAACCAATTCCGACGCAATTAAGACAAGTTTCATTGATGTCTGTTGTAAATAAATAAATGAAGAGTAGATAATATGGTAGGATCTATCAACTGTGGGTTTATTGTAGAAGAATATATTAGATGTTATATTTGAGTAGGATCTATCCCACGGAATATAGAGGTAGAATACAATGGAAGTAGCAAGTAGGCGTGGCACGCGTGCCATAACTAAGCAGTGTACTGCTTACTCGAGGCAAATTTGAGTTCAGTCTTGTTCGAACATGGCGTCGAGTTGCTAGTCTCGTGACAAATACATATTTCCTCAACTATGCCGTTTTGTTCCGTTTTGGCGTGTAAAAATGATAGCAGCCGAAAAATCGTAAAAATGGAGGTGTTTCGTATCATCGGTAAGTAAAATTTTCATTGTTTTCTTGTATTAATCTTATTTTATTTCAATTTACAAAAACGGTTATTAAAATAAAATTATTTACTAAAACGGTTAGTCAACATCAACCTTAAGCCTTCAAGATAAAGTTTATTTTGGATTTATTCCATTCAATAGAACATTCTCGCCAGTTCTACGCTACTCAAATAGTGATGTGGTCAAATTACATATTTATCGATTAATATCGATGCAAGTGTAATGTAACATTTATTTAGATTATTTTTATATTATTATTTTAGTGGTGACCCCGACGTGATTGGAAGCAACCTTCACTTCACGGAGCAGATCAGCACCGTCATCCTTGTCGCCATCCCTCTCATTTATCACATTATCTATATAAAGTTTGTAAAAATTTATGTAATAGTTGTTACTTATATTGCCTATGTGAAATAAAAAAAAATGATTTTTTGAAAAAACTAATAAAAAATACGAACAAAATGGTTTTTGATTTACATGCAAATAAATACTTACCCTTTTTTTTTTAAAAGTTATCAACAACATATTAATTTTATTATTTTAATACTGTCACACTATCGCAGTCAATATTTTTTTTCACATTATATTTAAAACACATTTTCTATCGATATTATTTTTACCGAATTAGGCTACATCACTATCTGAGTAGAGACCCGCATTCGAGCCAGTGATAAGCCATTCAAATATCACCTTTATTCTTACGACGTTAATGTTCAAACCAAGTACCACTTTTCGTCGCTAAATGGCATTGTTAAACGCCATCTAGCGACGAATAGCGGTACTTGGTAGTCCAAAATATAATTTTTAATTTTGATTTATAGTGCAGTGATTTTAAAGTTGCATATCGTATGATATTTTGTTTGCATTTCGTTTACGCCCATTTTTTTTTCTAACCAATCGTAACTTCCGATTTATAGTATGAGTAAATTATAAATGTATTAGTTTGGCGACACCGGTTCTGGCAGAAATATTGTTTCAAGCTAGTTCCATTGTATTCTATATTCCGTGATCTATCCTATGTGTGTTTGTGACATAAATACTCACTATTCTCGCTGGTGGAGTTGGTGGTGGTTGTAGTGGTAGTGGTGGTGGTGCCGTCACCGTTGGTGTCGTTGACCATCGTGCGCGTCGTCGTCTTCACCACCATCGAAGACGTGTTCACTTGCGAGTTCTGTTCATTGAGTTAGATTAATGAAATATTGATAAGTGAAGTTGTACGAAATAGGATTAGGATAAATTTTACATAGTACGATCTAAATGGTCATGCATGAGTATTTTTTGTAAATTTGCTATTGTTGAATTTATAATACAGTAAACATAATACTGCTCTACTGAAAAAGTAACATAATAATTCCATCATGTCTATTACTTTATAAGCTCATTTCAAACTAATTCTTTGTTTCGTTGATATGGTCAGATTCTTACGAAAGAGTGAGAATTAAGATCAGTGGCAAGCAAGGGTGGGTCCCTAGTATTAGAATGTCATGTTCTTTCCGACCTGTAAGTTAATGTTAAGCTCGGCAGGCTGAGCGTCCGGCGCGGCGTTGGTGTGGTCTCGGACGGAGTCCACCGTGATGTCCGCCGACACCGCCGTCACGTCGTGGGGGGCTTCTAACGACTCCTCCGGCTGGGAAATAAGTGTATATATAATTAAAATAACTTTCATAATTAGAACATCCTATAAATACGGCTTCATTTGTTAACTACTTTATAAAGATGGCTGATTATCAAGCTATATTTTACCTACATTGTTTGTAATAAAGTTTAAAATCTATTGAGGAAAGACTATCTGAGAAAGGTTTGTACGAAATGTGTACTAAGTCGTATAGGATTACTTTACCAGTCTTCGGGTGATAAGAACAATTATTAATGTTACAAAAGCATTATCTTTTCTTAACCTTGAATTCATATTCAAAAATATACTTAAAGCTACCTGAAACTATGATCCAAAATCAAGTATTCGCATATCAAATATATCACCTTTGTATATGTTACTCACCTTGTGTTCTCCGTTAGTTAGTGGCGGTTCTTCCACCGCCCCGCGCAGTGCCGCGGCCCATGGCGACAGGATAATGTGACACTGAGCGATCGTTACCTACACAATAAAACATGATAATTATGAATTCTATTCTATGTGGTATAGGGTTCAGTTCAGAAAAGAAATTACTGAGTTTTATATTAAGTGGTAAAAGGTGCAGTTTCAAAAACTACATAATTAAGTAGTATCACATTATATCATTGAGTTCTATGTTAAGAAGAGTAAGGTTCAGTTTCTAAAAGCACGTACCTTCGTAGCAGACAAAGTAATCCGTTGTAATTCGGACGAGGAGTGTAAGTAGAGAGCTTCGCCACGTTTCGAGAAGCACAAACTTGAAATACCACTGAAATAAAGTTTACACTTTTATACCAAAACCAGATTGTTGTTAGTTTGATCGCTATATGGACGTGGCATATGCACTAAAGACTTGAGTCCGTAAGAGGATACTCGATTAACTTCGAACCTCGTAAAAAAATACGCAAGCAATTGAGTAGGTAATAATAATGTTTGGAAAATATTTGATTATTTTTAGAACATTATTTTTTTCAGTTGGCCACTTGAATATTGATCTTGAGAGGCGACATGGCCTTGAAAAGACCTTCATCCATTTCTGCAATAGTTAATAGCTCAATATATGTAAACAATATTCACTTGATGTCCTCCTTGCGCACCGCGGCGGCGTTGAGCTGCCGGCGCAGGTCGGGGCTGAGCACGAGGCAGTCGCCCAGGTTGGTGAGACACAGCAGACACCACTCGCGGTGCCGCGCGGCGCCGCCCGACACACACTCGAACCACGCGAACGCTGTGCGACGGACCTGCGACAATAATCTTTTTAATATTTGCTCTGTGGTATGGGTTTACAACTATAAATAAAATGATTCTCTATGTCAGAAGAGGTCTTTTTCTATCATTGGGAGAATTACAAGCAGGTGATGATGATGAACATTCAATTATACATAGACGAAAACTCATGCTACAAGTACTGTTTGAAATAACAACAGTGTGAGTTCCAAGTTTTTTGCACTAACAAATGATCCGACCATGCACCATTTGTGAATTTTTCAAGATATCATCGTTGCTGACAGGGTTAGGATATCAATTGTTTAGTTACAGAACACATTTTTCAGCATCATATAAAGGCTTGAGTGGGGAACAATACACATGATTATATGTGGAATGAAAAAGTGAATAATGTATATAATCTAGAGTGTGCCGTACCCTGGCGCCCTCGTGCGCGGTGAGCTTGTACTTGTTGTGCGGTTTGAGCGAGGGCAGCGCGAACACCTTGAACTGTTCCTCCGACGTGATCAGCACGCGGTGCGGCGCGCCCTCCGGCAGCCCCGACACGCCGCGCTCCACCTGCCGACCATTGGTATTGACAACTATTACTACCATTCGAGTCATACAAGATCAATCAAACACTACCTCTAGTCATAACGTGTCCTTAATGATCATCTATAATTTCGTAATTAGTTAGTTAGATGATTTGGATTTAATATTTTGGGGTTTCGAATTCGATATAATATTTTTTCTCTGTTCAAACAATGTTTTGGTTTGATTTGTGCCAAAACTGATAACTGATAATAAAGGAGCAAAGTTATTGGGAGTTTTGTTTCAATATCGTTACTTAATACGTTGATATATCGTACCGAAAATCCCCAAAATTTGTTAAAAAGTAGTTTCTAAACATCGGAAATAAGGTCTATAATGGAGTTAGTGGAGAGAGGTCACCAGTGACCGCTTGGGGATTTAACAGTTAAAAGCCCACATAGTAACTAAAATACCACTCATAGGACATAAAGTAGCCTTATGCTACTATAGCCTACCTCGAGTGGATCAGGCAGTGGCACGGCGGCCCCATCAAGTACAGTGATGCCAATGACGGGCGCCCTATGTTTGAGTTGTATTTCCTTGGCGAGTTGACACGTGACAGGTTCGTCTTTCCTCTTGTTAGTGTTGGGGACACTTATCGTGAACGCGTACACTGTTCCGTTGTTTGTGCCCGCCCATAGAGTTGGGGTGGAGTTTTGTGCTGGGAAATAAATTTGTTTTACATGAAAAATTGTAAAATGAGCTGCATAAGAATTTATTGCTAAAGTTACGACAGAGGGTCCCAAAATTGAATAATATTCAGTATCGTCATATTATATTCAGTATCATACCAGTATGTTTCACATGCTTATGACATTTTTTTATTACTTTGTTATAATCCCATTGCAAGTAAATTATTTGCTTGTTAATTCCCTACGGTAGACGTAATTATTATGTTTAAAGATTCTAAATCTTGGAGCATATGATAACAAATGACACATTGTAATAATAAAGCTACAAAAATAGTTTAAGTGATAATTCCACTTACTGTTAATAAGGTACGTCCTGGCGAAGTACAGACAGCGCACCATAGACCCGAATCCATCGTCAGCCGGCCTGGCCTCGATGGCTCGCTCCACTGGCTTCAGCTCCGCGTCAGTATCTGAAGCCGCTTTATCCGCTGGCTTCTTGGGAATTGGCTGGAAGAGTAATGTGTTTTTGAGTAAAATAGTTTTAAATTATAAGACTAATGGATAAGTTACTATATTGTATTTCAAAAGTGTACATGGTTCAATTGATAATGTATTGCATAGTTTAGTAGTATTCAAATAATTTTCAAATAGCTTTGGTATGAAACTCTCGACAACTAAGTACAGGAACATCTAACTTTGAAAGTGATTTGTTAACGCAAAAAGTAGCCAATAAGCTATATGCCATAAATCTACATCAGCGCCTCTAGCGGCGTAATAATAGACAGTGCTTACTTGTGTAGGAGAAGTAGGACTCGACGTGGTGGTTTGACGTCGCTGTGACCTTCCTTTCCGCAGTCTTCTGAATGATTCCCTAAGCGACTTCTTGAACGACTTCCTTCTTGAAATAGGCGTGTCGCCAGCACCGGAATGATCTGGAGAAAAGGATAAAATATTGATATAGAATCATATTTTATTGTGGCAATTAACTTGCAATAATTTTTTTAAATATATTTGGCTGTTTAAATCAGTTCAAATTTTATCTTTCACATGATCAGTTACCTTAAAATCGGCTCGACGATAGGCATGGCATAGATATACGCAAAGGCTTAGAGCCAAGCTTTGCAGCATAAGAGAGAGAGAGATCTTTTTCTTTGTTGAGTCATCATCATACTCTTGTTATAGCACCCATTGCTGAGTATATATAGGTAGTAAACGTAACGCCCTATTGATTACACCTGATGTTGATTTTATCTGTCATACTTTTCGGTATTGTGTGTTCCCCAATTACTTTCAAGAATTTTCTACCAAGTTCTGTAACTATAAACGAGCGCCAGGCCGTGCGCCGTGCCCGCGCACGCCAGTACTGTCAGTAGGAGTGTACGTTACCGTGCGGGTTGAGCGTGCACTTGTGCAGCAGGTGCGTGGCGGCGAGTGCGTCGACGAGCGCCAGGCCGTGCGCCGTGCCCGCGCACGCCAGTACTGTCAGTAGGAGTGTACGTTACCGTGCGGGTTGAGCGTGCACTTGTGCAGCAGGTGCGTGGCGGCGAGTGCGTCGACGAGCGCCAGGCCGTGCGCCGTGCCCGCACACACCAGCCCCCACTCCCACTGCGCGCCCAGCGCCGTCACCGCCGCCGGCGGGACCAGCTGCACCACGGAACTCGCCTGCAAGGGGATACATCTCGGTACAAGGGAGAAACGTTTGCAACATTGTCAATGGTATACAAAAATAAGTCATCATTTTTGTTAGCTTAGGTGAAATAATTTCTAAGTTAGCCAAAAGTGAATAAAACCATCAGAAGGCATGGCAGAATGTTTTAATATAAATCAATTTTGATCGTACAATGTAATTTTACAACAAGTCTAGAACTTATCTATCTGTAAATCGCTTGCTAGAACTAAAATTTTGAATGGAAATTATGTCAAAATTGAGTAGATGACTAATTTTTATTTTAATGTCCATATGGTGGATTATTTAAAATCATTAGGCATGTATTTTTTATTTTCATCATATATATTTATTTGAAACATTGCGTGACGTCGCTTTTGTGTACGATTTATACTCATAAGTGACGTAGTTAGCTCCCACTCTTAAACTTTCATTCGTTTTATTTAGGTTCTGTTTTCTTATACGACAAAAAGAAAAAAAAAACGTGTCTAATATTTTTCATTATCTAACTGACGAAGTAATTAGATTTTTGAGTTTTATATACCCTGTCATCATCCCTATTGTAGGTGACCAATTTCAAGATACGTTTTACTATACGACGAGCAAAAACAAGTTCTAAATAATGACAAAACTGTACACCGGATTGGGTACTTGCCAACTAGTCAAACTCAATACTTTTTTCGAACTGTCAAAAACGACAGTTTTCTATGAATTTTGTACGAGATTGTGTATTATCACGTCACAATTTTTTAGCGCCAAACAGCATTATTATTATTTCTTAAAAATTAGCTGAAAAAGTACTACTATTAAGTTGGTCATAAAATCAATTAATGAAAGTGTGATTATTTTTTTACATTTAATTATAACAGTCGAAATAGTTTATTTTGGCAAGTACCCAGTTACTAATTACCAAGTTTCAAACCATACATACCTGGTATCCTTGTGCGAATGTGAGTGAGCCTGATCTTAGAGTGAGTTGGTCGTGGCCCTTCCATACGAAGCCATCGCGATCCGACACTATGTTCACTGTCACAGACTGTTGTAAGAACAAACAAGAACATAAGAAAATATTACAAGTTTTCTTGTAAATGTTTGATGGACTTAATGCTATAACGAAGGATTTAAACAGAGTCTTTGCGAATTAAACTTTATTGCACATACACTGTAAATATAGAATTTAATTATAGAAGATCCAACAGTCAAACTATTTATATATAGTTTTGTTGTACATGGCGTTAGATTATAAGGCATACTATGTACCTTTATTATTGATAAATAAATATAAATAATTGGCGGATTTAATGCCATCGGAGTTCTCTGACAGTCGACCATTGGGTGGTGCAGAATGTTAAAGCGATAAGTGCAAAATTATAGAAAAGAAAGCATAATGTGAATAAAAAAAGTTGCGGTAATAAATAACAATGAGGCTTTAAGTGAACGGGATAAAGGTTGAAAATGAAATAAAAAGTTTATAAAACCTTGTTTTATCATGTTTAATGTTAATCTTACCTTGACTTCAGCAGTGTTGGAAGAAGTCTTGAGGCTCGCGATGACAATGTGACCGGCCGCGCCGCCGATTGTCAGCATCCCCGATAGAGGACACAAGATTACCTAGTAACCAGATGTTTTTAATTAAACTTACGTAAAACTTTTGCAATATTTTGTGCTAGATTACCAAACGTTGCTACAAAATTAAACATAGTTGGGAAAACATTTTTCTAGGTATGGCAACACTATAATAGTGTTACAAGTAGTAAAAATTACGCATAGATCTATGAAATGCATTGAAAATCTTGTTTTCAAGATAACCAGAATTTAAGAACTCCTTTCGTTTTAATATTTAATTAATTAATAATAATTGTTACCCTTTTAACAGCGAGTCGTGGGTCGTCGCTATACGGGTCGAAGGTACCGACTCGTCTAAATGGCGGCCATTCCTCCTCGTCCGTCTGACTGTCGTTATTCTCGCCTATTTCTTCACCACTAAATATAAACAAATGCACGTTAATTACATTTTAGTAACAAAGTAGGAAATATTTAGGATAAAGAGATTCAGTGCAAGAGGCAATTTAGAATAGTTTGTAAAAAAATTGAGTTATAATCGGAAAATGTCTAATAAAAACTTAAAAATGTTACTGATAATGCTAGTTTACTAAAAAAACGTATATGTAAGACATTGTAAAGTTAAATTTTAGCTCTAATGTAATAATTATTTTAGTAATTAAGTTCTAATTGATTAAAAATAGAAAAGGTAACAGTTCTCATCTACATGAATGAAACGAAAGAAAAATATGATTTAAAATCTATTAAACAGAATAATCTATAAACATTATTGTTTTCAAACAATGCTCTTAATTGCGTGCATTAGTTTTGTTATTAAAAAGAGTATATTATAAAAATGAAATAATCATGCAGCTGGCAATACATATATTTTCATGCTTACAACATTGACTGTTACCTTGTGGTCGACCGTTTGAGCCCACTTCGTTAAGAGCAAGCAATAAGCAGAAAACATTATTGTTAGCTGACAGTTAAGGCCTCGTTACAGAAGGAAATAGGTTTGAAGTTTGAAGGGACTATGTCTATGGTATTTTAGATTTAGACCAAATATATACATCAACTTTACAGTACAGGTGTAAACAGACCAAACTACTGATATCTTATCTGGAAAATGTAGTCGAAGAGTCGTCAATAACGAATGATAATTATACTAAACTAGCTTCTGCCCGCGACTTCGTGCGCGCAATCCCATTTTCTCCCGTTCCCATACGATGAGAACCTTCTCCTGACAATAACACACACAACAAAAAAAAAATCAGCCAAATCGATCCAGCCATTCTCAAGTTATGGCGTGACAACGGGAAACGGATTTTATTTATATCTAGATATACCTCGTGTGTTCATAAGTTTTGAGACAAATTAAAAGTTGCATATCTTTTTAAATAATAAACTTATATTTATAAAAACAATAACAAACATTAAGTAGATAGTAAGTAAAAATTAAATATAATTATTATTCAAAATGACCACCCCTGTTTTTAATACATGCCCTTAGACGATTTGGCCAGTCATCAATGGCGGCACGAATCTTTTCCAGAGGAATTCGCTTCGCTTCTCGGACAAGAGCTCGCTTAAGTGACTCCAAGTTTGGGTGGGACTTTCGGCAGGCTCTGAGCTCTAATTCGGTCCATAGAGAATAATCCAGCGGGTTGAGGTCGGGGCTGGAGGAGGGCCATTCGTTCGCCGCAATGAAGGCCGGCACATTTTCCTTCAGCCAAGCTTGGGTGGTTTTAGCCTTATGGGATGGCGCCGAGTCTTGCTGGAAAACCCAATACTTGTTATGGAATAGGGTATTAGACAGGGGTTTCACAACAGTCTCTACAATGTCACTTTGATAATTTTTGGCTTTCACCTTGACGCCTTGTTGGCAGAAATGAAGCTGAGTGACACCTTCGTACGAAACTCCCCACCATACCATGACACTAGCCGGATGATGAGTACGCGAGACATTCCGTGCTGAAGGTGGGACATCCTTGCTACTTTTGGCATACACTTTATTGTTTTGTCGATTGAACTTTTCTTCGACGGTAAAGATTTTCTCGTCGGTGAAGAGTATCTTCCTCGCATCGTGTCTCCTAAGCAGTATTGGACAACGTTCGCGTCGCAATTGACGAAGGCGATCGTTTAAAAAGTGTACTTTTCTACGGCTATACGCCTTAACCTTGAGATCATATTTCAGTATTCTGTTGACTGAAACGCGCGAAATATTGGTCTGCAGAGCGAGTTTCTTCTGAGTGCGACATGGATTTCGGCGAAGTCGCTCTCGGATGATTTTAATGTTCGCAGGCGTCCTCACAGAGCGTGGACGACCACTTCTTTGCCGATCATGTAAAGAACTTGTCTCCTGGTATCGTTTAATAGTGTAATACACGAAGTTACGGCTCACACCAAAACTTTTCAGTTCTCGGAAAATGTCCATAGGTTTTCTTCCCACCTTAAATAATGAAATGACGGTCGCACGTAATTCTTTTGTTCCCTCCATTACGAGAAAATTTAAATAAAATAATCCGAAATCATAGATATTAAAAGTTAACATTTCAAATTCAAAATTAGAAAAAGAAATATACAGCAGCCAGTAATTTTTATTTTATTTTTATAAGCAAAAAGTTTGTCTCAAAACTTATGAACACACATAAATGAAATCCGAAATATATATTATTACTATATATATATTATTATATATATATTACCATGTTCAAATATGTAAAGGATATCATCTATTTGAGTCCAAGAGGTGTGTTTCGTTTAAACGCTTGAACCAATTCGCATATATGATTGCATAGTATAATTTTTATTTTATTTTATCGAACACGCCATAAACACGTCCCAATCAAAACTTTCTACTATTACTTTCATGAAACGAGGCCCGAATAGCAAGCTATGAATGACTTTAGCAGGTTATATTAACATCACTTTAAAGTAAGCATATTTGCTTTGACAATTATTATTATTAGTTTAATTAGTAGAGATTTACACAATAATTTGTGTTGGTTAAATAACCTTATGTTCTTCTAGCTTATGTTGTTGTATAATGTAAGTTATTAAGGAAACTGTCTTTATAGCTTTCAAATTAAACTCGATGTTAAAGTGACTACTGTCCATTTATAGGGTAGTTTATAGGATGTCTGACCTGAAGAGATGTGCAGTGGTGTATTTGTATAGAGGAGTCATGGCGACTCCGCTGACGTCCCAGAAGCGCACGGAGCCATCCTCGTGTCCCGTCAGCAACAGTTGGCGCTCCGCCACTGCGCCCTCGCCCTCCACGCACCCGCCAGATATAGGCCACGCTGACTCCGAGTATACATTCTCGCTTTGTTGTTGGCCTGTAATATAAATCTATGGTTGAAGTTGGTTGACAAATGAGTTCGAAAGATTCGGTAAATATTTTTTTACTGCGAACATCCGACTGGTCAAAGGTTCCAGTCGAGCTCGAAATTAATCGGACAACTTCAATTAATGTAATACATTAATTACATTTATAAAATATTACAATAAATTACAAAAATAGCTTGTATATGTGTAGCAACTGCCGTTAATTTTTAAGTTTATTTCGATCAGTAAGATAGAATTTTTTAAATGTTAGTCATTACTAGCTTCTGCCCGCGACTTCGTACGTGCAATCCCGTTTTCTCCCGTTCCCGTAGGATTTTCACAATTTTCTTCTGTCATAGGAACCTTCTCCTGACAATAACAAACACAAAAAAAAATCAGCCAAATCGGTCTAGCCGTTCTCAAGTTATGGCGTGACAGCGGGAAACGGGTTTCACATTTTTATATATATTATATAGATTAGACAAATGATTAGTACCTGCGGCGACGATATTATCGTATACACTAGCGGCGACGTTGTCGACGAGCTGCGCGGTAGTGACAGCGGACGCGTGGATAGACACCAAGTACGGCAGACGTAGTGGACGCCATCTCTCGTCGCACAGGTCTATTACTACCAATTCCTCTTCTGCTAGTACCACCTATGGATAAGAATCGCGCGAATATAACACAAATGTAAGTAAGTGTATTATTCAAGCTTAATTCAACAAGGACTCCCTTTCCTTCTAAAAGGCTGGTTACGTACTTGTAATTCCTCTAGTATTGTGGGTGTCTATGGTTGTCACTGACCAGAAATAATCAGTTGATCTATTTTTATGATAGCTACCGAAACTAGTAGAGCTTTTCTCAGTATATTTACGGGATTAACTGAAAATGACGGCTTTTTCAGTTAATCAGTTGATCTGACTGCTTGTTTACCCCACAATACTAGTCAGTTAATAAGCGGGCATTCACAAAAGGCCATAAAATGTAATAATGGAGTGGAGTTGTTAAGTTTTGTGCTGAGACAAGTGTGCAAAAATCATAATATCAAAGTGTATTTCTTATACATCAAATATACTTGACGTATTTACGTCATTAACTAATGGAGTAAGCTGTGTTTGTTATCTAACAGCAGATCCCAGATTATTATATTTAAAAAACCTCGCTTTACTTCTTCTATTCGGGAAAAAGATCTTACCAAAGCAGCGGCGACTTGGTTGACAGTTTGTAGCTGTATGTGCGCGGGAGTGTCGGGGCGGTCTTCTTGTAGGGGCACTCCGTCCGGGGGGACGGGGGTCGTTGTGAAGAAGTCGATTACCTATAAAAAATTAAATGGTCATAATAAGTATCCATTGTAAGGTTATGCGAAAATGTTACTATGATGTTAATAAAGTTATGTTTTCACATAGTCATTTTGTACGATCATGCTTATGAGCTCCAGGTATGGTTTAAAACTAATTGTGCATGCACGAACTGTTCAAGTAAGCAGTAAATAATAATTAATTTTATAATGTCATTATTTCGAAAGTAATTAAGTAACTGTACTTACTCGGCTTGTGAAATCGAAAGCGACGTGTTTCTCTCCCTGTTGTACTGTGACTGTATATTTGTCGGAGTAAGAAGCTCTTGGCATACCACCTGCAAACAAAAATAAACTTTATCATAAGAGACAGTGAATAAAATATGCAGGAAAGCAACTCAGCCTGAACACGCCTGGATATGTATCACAATGTGCAGGCGTCTGCAAATTGAGCTACTTTCATCTATCAGATATCTTTAAACTATTTTCAATATTGTAGCTGTTGTAATAGAGTCGAAAATATTATGTTTTGACAAGAAAGTTTGATGTAATTGTAAGACAATTTATACATGATTTTTGGTGTTTACCTGCATAGATAGTGATCTCGTCTCCATCAACGCTGATTCTGTTGAGAATTTTGCTGATGGCCTTGCAGGGGTATGGTCCGTACGGAGTGATGGGTTCCTTCAGAGGCCTGTCGCTGGCAGCTCCGGCTACTTCCCATGTTACGTACGAGCCGTCGTTGTGGGACGATGTGAAGTGTTCTCCTGAGGAGACGTAATGGTTAGTTAGATTTTAATTACATTTATTAAGCATGAAATTTGCTTGTAAGACTACTGAGAGTTCCTTGGTCCAGGAAAGCATTATTGAAATTTCTGCCACAGATATTTTACTAAACCAGTTCCAAAGGGGTTTATTGTTTCAATTAATAATTGAATGAATTTCAGACAAATTTGGAGTGCAAAATGTATCGTGTTATTGAGTAGAAAATAAACACTGAGATGTCCTCAATAGTTTTACCAATCTAACAATAAGACTCGCTTTATTATTAGCTTCGATTTAATGTCGATTTCTTACTATTTTCTTAAATTATTATTTCTTCAACCCACCTTCATCATTCCAGCACAAGCTCTCGAGCTGTTGGTTGGACACGAAGGTGTGTGTGGGTGCGGCGGCGATGCGGTCCCATAACACGACCAGACCTCTGTTGTAGCCAATCAGCAGGCGGCTGGGGACCTTCGGGTGTTCGCAGATAGCTTCTACTGCACCTGGGTTGATTTTGAAGTCTTCTGGACAACTGGAAACAAGGGGTAACGGTTTTTTTTGTTTGTGTGACACAGAGTAAGACGAGGGATGAATTTAAGACTAGGAAAGGAAGGTGTTAAAGTCTCATGAAGAGGTGCATGGATTGCATTAATATATAGAGAAAAATTAAAGAATAACCCACAGTGTACTCCTCACACATACCCTGGGTTGTTTGCAAAAACATTCCGTTTTCAATAAGCAAATAAAATTAAAGTGTTATTAAACCTAACAGCAACAACTTTTAATATAAATATTTGAACAATTCATAAGCAACCGGAAGAAACATTCATAAAAAGTCTTGCGTAATACTGATCTAACAGACACCTGGGTTAGTAATAAATCAATCAAACATATGTTTTGCTTTTGTTTGTGTGAAAAACATGTATGTTTGTTACTATCTTAATCTGTACACCATAAAATTGGATACTAGCGTTCTACTAATATTTCTTTAACGTTATAGTAAATCGTTCAGTTTATGTATTAGAACCTCTGAAGTTTTTAATAATAAAATAGGCCGTATGCCTTGATTCGTCTGCAAATCAAACTTACCACTGCTCGCCGTTTGCTGTCATAAGAAGAGGTACTTATTCCGAAAATAATTGCTTATTCTCTTTATTCTTTCACTTTTCATTATAAGTTGTATTTACAAGTTGGTTTCTCCTTGTATTTCGATTCATTTTTTAAACAATTGTAAGGAGTTTTGTCAAATAATTTAGATCGATCAAGATTTTGAATTAGGATCATGTAATTAATTTTACATACATACATATATAACCTCACGCCTGTCTCCGCTGGAGTATGCAGAGACTTAATGAATTTAAACTGTCAAACACCAAGCGGTCACCGGTGACCGCAACCTATTGTTCTATAATTGTGTCTACAAAACCGGTATTCGACGAGTTAATCGGTGTTCAGTTTAATAAAAAAACCCTTCTTTATACTTACTTTTGCATAACAACATCCTGATATATCACATCTTCGGTGACGGTGAATGTGTTAAGGTCCAGGTTGTATATGTTTCCACTCTCGGTGCCGATCAGTAGGTGCTTGCCTGACGACTCGATGCATAGTGAAGAGATCTTCTTGTTCTTGCCCTCAAATAAATATGTCTTCAGCTCCACCAGGGATTTCTCGTTAATCTCCCATAAGTGAAGACTGTGGTCGTCGGATAGAGATACTAGGCGGCCTGTGCCTGTAATGAAAATGGTATTTATCACTACATAGTTTAAAACAAAGTCGCTTTTCACCGTCATTGTGTTTGTATGCTTGTATCTTGAAAATTACGCAACAAATTTTGATGGGTTCAACTCCGAAATTAATACGTGCGAAGACTTGAGCAAAAGCTAGTACTAATATAATATCTAGTAAAAATACATAAGCAATGTTATGGGACTCCATTCTTTTCCTAGAGTATAGTATTAGCTTGTCATATAAATACTTATGCTCAGTACTGCCAGAAAACTAAAATCTCATTATTCTAACTACAACACCGAACTTGGTACTGACTTATTCGCCTGTTTTGCTTTTGCATCATATTTGTGACAGTCTTTGAAGTCGTCTAGGTTAAATAAAATATAGTGCATTAGTATGTTACTTTATTTAGTAGATTATGTCATTTGACTAATTTATTAGGTTCGGTCGTGGTTCGCTACAAAAATAGACGTCTTCCTGTCTTGCCAGCGATGTTGTCATCAGACATCCTGGTGCTCTCTGAAGCATTCATACAAAGTAGGTATGTTTGCATTTAAGAGATATCGTGTAGTGGTAACTAAATTAAATTCCAAGAAAATTGTACCTAAATATAACCTGTTTTTAAGTACTTTTCAAAAAAAATGATGAGCGAGATAATTTGATTACTCTAATTCACAAAGTACAGCAATAAGTTTCACCCTAGTGCATCAAATGACTTCTAATAATTCCATTATACTCAATCACATTCCTCATTCTATTTAATGGAGTAGACGTTTATGTAAGGAGTTTATGTAAAATATAAAGATAAGGATGCAATGAACATTGCATTATTATCAACCGCATTTTATCTGTAGGTATGATAAGATTCGGCAAAGTTAAATATCGTGAATTCGAGTTATTTGTTATTTGCATTTACTTAAGAAACCAATAAAGATTTTATTTATCTAATACCATGGATCTATTTTAAAATATTAACACAGGAAGGTCTATTACGAAAGCCAAACATTTTGTGTTAACCAAAGAATAAAATTGTGAAAAATCAACTCTTATTAAAGCTATCTATTTAAAAAGGGCGTATATAAGTAAACTGCGAGAGTGTGGTGATGAATAATATCCTAAAATAATTCCTTATCAAAGTTCCACAGCGTGACTAAACGTTTCATAATAAACCGCATGCGTGGGCGCAGTCCTTCTCTGCGACTGTCAATCCCTCTGCGATTTAATTTAGGAATTATTATTTTTAATGAGGTTGTTTCACAAATTGTTGTTCCGGGTCTGTATGTGATGTGTATGTATTTATTATTGTATATGTGTATATATTTTGTTCTTAATGTAGGGCAATATAAAACAATATCTTAACTTTCATTAAACGATAAAGTTTATCTGACATAATTGTTATGAAGATCCGATAATATGATATTTAAAGAATAAAAGCAAATTCCAATTTGTTTACTAGTAAGAACGTAATCTAAAAACGGGTGGGCACACCTTGATATACGCTTTTAAATAACAGAACAATTACAACTCTGTTACTAGGCGGGTAGAGTTGTAATTTCTTAATTTGGTATTACTTTGAACACGTCACAGACGACTGGTTGATGAATTAGTCACTTATGTTTGTCATTTGTTTAGTAAATTAATTTTAAAATATATCCTGGAGTGTAGTGACGTCTGCGTTTGTGTTTATTTACCTATTTAATTTAATTTAATAACATAGACATATACATATTAAGTTGATATAATGCAACGTTATATAAAGAAAAAAACCTGTAAGTAACACAGTGAGCACGTGTTTGTGTGGGTTCATCTTGTTTAATTTGATATTTAGTCATATTTTAAGATATGAGCGTTTCCACGAAGTCAACTTCCTGACTGCTAATGCGAATTTCCTGGTGGAAAAACCAAATCCCAGTATTCAGTGTCTAAATAATATTTTAGCTACATATGTTTTCAGGCTGTTGTTTTCTATTGACTCGATTTATATAAATAAAACGTCACAATGACAATTGTCGTTGCGATAACTATTGCGAAACTTACGAAAAACAAGTACCTAAATACTTAAATAGTTGAATTTTCCCAAGAGCACTCAATGTTATCCAAGGTTATTTTTGTCAAGTTACAAAGAATGGATTGGATAAGAAACGGATGCGTCTAAGAACTATATTTTATGAAGTTAAAATATTACCTAATTCCTAATATTGAAACGTGGGTGCATGTTAAGTGTTGATTACACATACGGGATAATGAACTTTGTTTTAGCCGGATCACATTCTCTTTTTGGGTGCGATCAGGAATGCGATCCTCCATAGCCACTTGTCAAGTTTGAGGACTATGGTAAAATGGCTATGGTAATAAGAGAAGAAATAAGTTCAACTTACCAGGTATAAAGTGTATCTGTGTGACGCTGGAGTCGGAGTTTGTGTGCTGGCCGTACAGTTCGACGCCGGGTCTGCCGTAGACCTTGAGGGCGCCGGTGGCTGTGCCCAGCGCCACCACCCTGAGGAGTGGGTCCCATGCTAGCGCTGATGCTCTGTGTGGAAAGCCGTGTTGCACTGTCTGTGGACAAAGGGATTGTTTGTTACATTTTGCATCTTTAGGCTATTTATTTTTAAGATTCGTTAAGAGTATTGTAATATTATTTAGGAAGCTTTATTTTAGAGCATTTTATATCTATTCTTTTTCACTTCATGCTATAGTACTTAAACATTTTTTCTTTTACAGTTAAGAGGCGAGGAAAAATATGATTTATATTGTATTTTTAAAATTAAATAAAGTTACAGTTTGTCTAAAAGACTGATCGAGGTTTACATATTTTCCAAGCCACCACGGAACCACAAGGGTATGCTACCCATTAAGTGCCACTAGGTACCCCCAATGGAGGCTATTAGAACGACATTGAGTGACATGTAAATACGATGGGGGGGGGCGGGAGGTTACTTTATCACAAAGAGTGGCTCACAACTTCACAAGTCACAAAGGGACACCTTGACCCCCTCAGCAACTTGTTAGAAAAACCTATTCTTCGTGTCACCATGTGCCAGATGTACCTACCTATATTTATATTTCCATGGAAAATGTGTATGATATCATTATTGTAGTCGTGTGTTGATAGGAAAGTAACAACTGTATGATTTGTGCGCTGGATAACGTGTCGAGGGCTCGCACAATGGAGCAAATCTTTGTATAATAATATAACACACAAAATATTTGTGTATGGAGTATTTTTTTTTATTTTATTTAAGGGGATAATTCATCTAATGACTCCTCCCTCCTGGGTGAGGCGGGAGGGAGTGTTAGACTCTTACTGACTAAAAACCACTCCGTTCCTTCTCCTGCACGTTGAGGCAGAGCCTCGGTAACCTATTAGGTTCTCCGCGACGAGTTTGGGAGTGTCAAATTTCATTTGTCACAATACAGGAGAGAATCTTTATGTGGAGGCAACGTTAAAAGAGCATCATATTATTATGTTCAGTAATACTGTGACAGTTTTAAACTGCTCCTAAAATTAAATGGTCGTCAACCAAAAGGATGTAATTATCACTGTCCTTTTTTATGCCAGTAAGCTGTTAAGTGTGCCATCTAAGGCAGTGGTAATAAAAACACGAAAATGTATGTGCTTCCTAGTGGTTAATAAACTAAATGCTTAGATTCTGATATCATTGGTGGTACTCTTAATAAATTGATCGTTTAAAATGATAGGAAAGAATGAGGTCATTTTATTAAACAAAAAAATGCTATTGGTCAGTAACCTCCCACAAAAACTGATACCTATAGCGTCAATCAGTGGTTAACGACCTTGATCATGAATCGGCCCTTCGTTTGTAACTTAGTGGACATTCTGCTAGTGAGGCACACGTGTTAATATATCTTATTAATTCAAAACTTAAGTTAGACAAAATCGATACGCAGCCGCGGAAGACTTAACGGGTTGCCGGAGCACCGGCTCGAAGTGCAGGAGTAGGAACGGGGTGGTTTTTAGTCAGTAAGAGTCTGACACTCCCTCCCGCCTCACCCGGACGGGAGAAGCCATTGGATGATTTTCCCCCCTCAAAAAAAAAAAAAAGTTAGACAAAATGATCATGTTATTTAACAAAGAGTTTTAGACATGTACCGAATTGAGTAACCCGTCAATTGTAAGCTACTGATTTTCAACACGCGTCTTTCATCACATTGTATAGGTAGTTATAAGAAAATGATATTTTTTATCAATGTTCACGACTTCCCAGTAAGTATAGTACCACACAACAAGTACTGGTATGAGTCAGACATCTTAGCACGTTCCGTGACGACATCCCATTGTATTGCAAGTGTCAAAACGACAACAAAAAGCCAATTCTATTACTTAATTACTTGCTAATTCACATTTGTAGGTTGTAATTGTCCTTTAAATAGGCAGTCTATGTGATAATGACTTTTTCTTATAGAAGTTAACTTATGATCATGTCAGTTTTCCTTGAAGCACTAGGTAGAGCTGCATCTATTTTATACCAATTATTCTTTTCTTGTCATTGTCACACAACATCACAAGGCATTATGTGTCGTTGTCACACGTAATTTTCATTTTATAAGCGAATAATGTTAACGATTTCAAAATGATCACGTACTTCCTATCTTTCTACCACGAGTCAAACGTAGATGGTATCTATCCATAATGGATTTATGCTCGTCAACTGTTTGAAAATTGACGAACAAGTTGAAAGGATGCCTATAGTCCGTATTATGGGCATTAATTGCAAGTCAATAAAAACACTATTGATCAATTAGTAAAAAAACAACTGTCAATGTCAAAATGTTAGCGCTAACATGCGGCTGTTTATAGTCTGCAAATGTTATTTTGGGAGATTGAAAAGTGTGTATTTTACGTATCAATCCGCATAAGTAGTTTACTACTTCGATGCGGTATGATGTGTGTGAGTGACGATAATTAAGGTGAACGTTTTACATTTCACAAATAAAAAGGTATGTTCTGTAATTGCTGCTTGGTAGCCGATATTTTGAGCACGCATGACAGTAGTAGCATATCATTACACGCTATTCGGGCCACGTGAAAGCTAGTCCAATTGAATACAATAGTGAAGGTACATAAATAATGTTCTAATGGCATCACTAACGCCGACCGAATATCATGACGTTTATTTATTTATTTATTTATTTATTGAATTAGGGTCTCCAACAAGGAATACACTTAGCACACACGAGTAGCATTACAAAAATTAATATCTATGTGCTTCCTCAATTATAGGAGGCCACAACATGCAAAAAAATCATAAAAATATACATAAAACTGGCAAAACAAATTAAAAGTTAAAATTAAATTAAAAACAATACAAAATGTCAAAAATATGGCACACGTCAAATAATACACAGTCAGACAAAACAATCAAATATCGGAAATAATCAATTGTACATGGTCAAGTTTAAAATAATAATACTAAATAATCAAAACAATAATAATAAAAATCAATTAATTAATTAAATAATCAATAATCATTTTTCAAAAATAATCTAATAAAATAAGAGAAATAAGAGAAGTGAGACAATCAAATGTACATTCGTGGTCGTTTGTTAATGGTGGATGCGTCAACATTCAGGACTCCAAACTACGCGCAACAACATTCCTAAACTTACGAAAAGTGTTGTGGAAGATATCGATATCATCACACGTTTCCGACATACTGTTATACTGCAAAGTAAGTCTAGCTATTGGTGAATGTTTACCTAAGTTAGTCCGAACTCTCGGCGTATGCAGTAATGGCTTGGCCCTGCGTGGGATCCTGCTAGGCACGTGAAATTTAACTTTGCTTAAAAGTTCCGGACAGTCAATACGGTTATTCAGCAGTTTATAGAGGAAAAGCAGATCTGAGATGGTACGACGTGACTCAAGAGTCAAGATGACGTTAAGATATTAATGACATCGAATAAGTCAGTAAAACTCTTCAAGGCTACGGAGGTGGTTCTATCATAACACGAAACAGCACAAAAATCGTAAACAAAACATTACTTAAATATTAACCGTTTATAAATAGCTCGCGTTCTAATTAATTTCTATTTTAATCCAAGAGATAGTCAGCATAATCTTGCACTTTAATCAAAGGATTTACGGTTGATTTTCGCATTGCGGGTTGTTGTGACAAAAGTTCACAGTTCGATGGGTGCCGATTCGGAATGCTGGCACATTCCTGATCGCAGCGAGCATGACCATCGACCTCAAACCATGCTTATCACACAGGTATTGTGTCATCTTCGTACTAACACATGTCTGTTTCTTAAAACAGGCGGCGTTGTTTCAACAAGTAAAGTTTCCTTATGTACACACTGTGGGAATTTTCCCGTCTCTGTTATTGAATCAATTATTTTGTGCAAGACCTCTTTTACGTCTTCGGCAACTATGAGAAATGATCATTCTAGTGTTGTTGCAGGACTGGTTTTTGCAGGACAGAACTTTATACCTTCTTGTTAGGTGAATGTCATTTAAGAAAATGTTGTGACTGGACGTTTATAGTTGTTATTTTTAACACGGTTTGGCAATGATAAATTCATATTGAAGTCATTGCATTTTGTAAGATGACTAAATATTTCATCTAATAGGTACTCACTTCACTCAGTGGATACTTTTTAAATAATAATAATAGTGTTCTCTTTCAAAAATAATCATAACGGTACCATTAGTACAAATAACAACGCTAACTATGACAGGTAACTAGATGGACCGAACTCGAAAGCTTCAAGCATCTATTGTCCAACTTTGACCGCGATTGTGCAACTGTATCTGCTTACAGTACACGTGCATGCACTATAGACAAACTCCGATAGCTTTGCTGGACCGGTTTACATAGGACCATGGTGCTCAAAGTAAAAGGCTAGAGTTTTGGATTCATAATTTTTTTTTGTTGTTTTCGGCAAAATTATTTGATGTTTTCGGTAAAATAAGAGCAAAAAGGATCTCAGAGATATTTAGGAGCAGACTGTTAATATACATTTCTTAATCATAAAGTAACGACAGTTTTCCAATATGGATATTATTGCATATCATCTATTTCGTTTGTTCATAGCTCGCATTGATTGAGACATAGAAGTTTAAGAACCTCTGTGCTTCACCGTTATAGGGGGATCTAGCCTGTCATACACAAGCTCAAAGGATAAAAAGCTTATAACATGGGCATTATTACCAAGCAGGAAAGACTATATTCCTTTAAAAAGATTTTGTCTAACGATGATCGCTCAAATCCAAAGGCTCAATCTTGCTTTTTTGGTGAGGTGCAACGCCCTAAGAACGTGATGTTGTTTTAGATGGCCTGAGATGTAAGACTTGCAAGCTTTAAAAGGAGTTTTGATAATCTTTGTTTGAGTGAAATTGTTATTGTGAGGATCAAATGATATGGAAGTCTGCCAACGCATATTGGGCGCAATATTTTACTTTTTTATAGGCTTTTTATTTTACGGCTAAGACTCAAATTAAAAATGATGAACAAATATAACTAAAGCTTTTCGATGAACACAATTTCCATTTCTTTGCATTATCTGGCTGTCATTTCCAAATATCTTGTCTAAGACGCTCCATGGAATCGTAAGCATGAAATAATTGCTATATTAGTAACAATTATCATAATACAAACTGCTGTAGCAATAAATTACGCAGAAAACGTCATTCGTTCATCAATTACGGATAAATAGGTTGAATGCTAATGACATTGTTCATTCATATTCATGATGAGTGAGGAATTTAATCTATGCGCTAACCACATGGGCAATTAGAGCGGTGTTTGTGTATCTGTGGTCGTTACCCGCCACTCGGTACATGGGCAATTTAGGGGGTAGCTTATCTATTAGTTTAGCTTGATGAGCTGACAGTGAGCAAACCATTATTGTAATGGATCGTTTAGTGTGAAGTTCATTTAGCGTTTTCTGATATTGATGATTCAAATGATGATTCAGACGTCTATATCGCATTGGAATGACCTAATTTTTAATCGCCAACCATTCAATTTCGAGTGACTTAGAAGTTGACAGCTCGATTGTTTACTACTCAGGAAAATGTTGTCACTTTAGAAGATGACGACAGAAGTCATGTGGTGAAGCTGTATAGAGTCACCGCAATGAACGTAGCTGTCAACATGCTTTATTTGAAAGAGTTATAAACCGTTCTAAGGAGTTGGTATTAGGTAGAATTTGCACTTAACATTGTAGGCAACAAGCCGACACCTCGTTTACGAGGAACAATTCGCCCATAAACTTACATATCACATTAGAGTCGGTTAACTGGAAGTAATGCGATTATTCACATAAAATTGAAGTGATATGCCTACGCACCTAGCAATGATGTCACTGTGCCATTATAACAGCTGCGACTTTCGTGCCAACTGACGTCACTTTATGAGGGCGATCAACATTCGCTCTAAAAAGTTTTACCCAACTTACTTGTTCCTTTATCTTTTATGTCCTTTCTGGATCGGGTTTTAAGTAGTGAGTGGACTGCCGTTTCTCTTCTGTTACAAACAGTATTTTGGTTATCTATTTAACTCATTAAAACACGTGGAGGGACGGTAGCATTTGAATGTATAGCGATGACGTCATGTCCAAAAAATCTTGTTTTGCTTACGAGTTTGCAGTTGGCAAAGCCAAAAACAGATGATAATAGGCACATTCTTTGGGAACGAATGCCTTTCAAAAAACTGAGTAAGATAGTAAGAGGTAGGTACTAAATGATTTCGTTCTTACAACTCCGTTTTGAGAGCATACAGCTTTTGGTGTTAATTATTAAAAAAAGCACCGATCATTAACAATATTTAGTTAGCAAGTAAACAAAGATCCAACTGATTTTAAGAAAGTTCAAATTAGAAGTAACTTAAGCTACAAAACAAATACTGACAAAGGTTATTCATAAATCAACCATTTGTTGCTTTAATTAAGTCAAAAAGTCCCATGTCCCACATGTCTTATTAGATAGACATTATCATTAAACAGATAACCTATACATATATAATTATGTATTTAGTGATTAATTTGTCAAAGGTGTTGACCCTGGCCTTGACCGTGGGTGTGCCGATAGCGTAAATATAATTAACGCGCCCAGAATATTTATAAGTAGTGTGCGTGAATCATTCTGTTCCGGATAACAGAAAGTTTATTTAGATAGGTTGGTATGTGCGATGTTCGTGTATAACTTATGAGTTTGAACCAAATTTAGAAAATAAATATGTGCCCGTAGGTCGTTCTGTGTCAACCGAATACTCGTTTTTGTCAAGGTCATTAAGATTCATCATATTAAGCTTAATTCTTTTAAATCTTTTGGACAATTGTGTGAGCTAATTTTCTTTATTTTGTACCAGATGTATCTGAAAAGTTATGTTTGTAGTTACCAGATATCGGAACATGGTTACTAACAATATAGAGGTAGAGATACTTGAACAAAGCCATAGTAAATACTTAAAAATTCATATTCATTGGAAGCTCTTAATAATTCGGGACTCGCATTCTAAATAGTTTTGTGGAACTTCACACGGTACTTATAAGGCTTCGGAAAGGAAACGGAAATGTCGTCGACGACACGGTGCAAATTCATGCGTATATTATAAAGTCAACGACTCAAACTTTATGGGTGCCTCTATTAGACCATATTTGATAACAATACTGGCTCGTTTAGCCGGTTTAGTATGTAAGCAGTTAAGCATTGCTGCTAAATATGAGGTATATCCGATCGAAGCTTGTCCATCATAAATTCATAACTGTGATTGAGTTCTCTCTACAAAAATGTGCTTGGAAAAAATCTTGGAATTTTAGGAAAACACCCAATTTGATAGATTTGCAGATAATCTTGTAAACTCCCATTGAATGAGAGCAACGGATATGACAAAGAAAGATAAAAATTGAAGTTAAATCTGATAAAATTGTTCTGCGAAATGGTTTCATAAGTGCAACCAACTATAGAGAAGTAATGACATCAACCTAGACTGATTTATCAAGATTGATTTATAGAGGCCAAAAATATTGCAGAGTTCAACGATAGCCAATTCGTGAAACTGAAATGATGGCCGCAATTGAAGATATGGAAGTACCTACTAAACTACTAACCAACTTATTTTGATATTTTATTTATGGGATAAGGCCGGTAAACGAGCAGGCGGATCACCTGATGGTAAGCAATCGGCGTCGCCCATGGACACCTGGAACACCAGAAGCGTTACAAGTGCGTTACCGGCCTTTTGGGATTAGGAATTTGAGGATTGTTGGAGATGCAGGGATTGGGAAAGGGGGGAGGGGTAATTGGGCCCCCGGTAAACTCACTCACACGACGAAACACAACGCAAGCGTTGTTTCACGTCGGTCTTCTGTAAAGCTTTGGTATTAATTTATTAACAATGGCAACGAGGACGGAACAATTGTTTTACTAGACAAGGTACATCATAACAGATACTACAGACTGGCACGTGTAGACGCTGAGCTCAGCTTCTAAATTACGTTTTATTAAGCTTTTTAATCTGTGGCATGAACACAGCAGCAGTGGTCTGACAACGTGCCAATAAACAAATCGGGCTGAATGTTCAAGAGGATTGATTTTTTATTTCAAACCCACTTGAAAAGTAAACTAGGGACTGTAATTTAAAGGTTGCCAGGCGTGGTTCATGTTGTAATACATATAAATAGGACAGGTACATGTTTTGAGAGCTTTGCGTATAGTAGACATGTAATATAATTTTTCGCTTCGCTGGTGGAAAATATCGATCAATGCGAGTTCAGCAACCCGGTGAGTGTATGCGGCTGTGGCATCAATGAATCAGAATCGATACGTGTATTAACTATAAAGTTACGTGATAAGATAAAAACTTTTAATGGATAATTTCATAATATGTATAGTGTTTTAGTTTTTAAAGTCACGTTTCAATGTTCACACAAGCAGAATCTCACTTCTTTCTTACTTATTATTATTATACATGCGAAAGTTAGTGAGTTTGTGTGTATATTTGTGACTCAATCACGTTAAACGGCTGAAGGGATCGGGATGAAATTTGGAACAAGGAATGATTTGGAATAACACGTAGGGTACCACGGGAACGCGGACGAAGTCGCGGATAGAATACCATCACATAAAGCTATTCCGAACTCAACTACATAATAATTTTACGGTTTACTACATTTGTTGGCGTTTCTCCTAATCCTATTATTCTTTTCCAAAATAACCGGGTAAACAATGAATGAGTGTGACGTCACATTACCGAAGCTAGGTATCGTGGGTTACGTCGGGGTGTCAGCAGTGACTGGCCGGCTTCCTGCACAACTTCCGCAGCCACAATGCGCGCAGGCGTCGCTGTCGCCATTGTTGCCACCGGCGCGCGCAATGACTAATCGATTGTACGTGATAACTGTACGTTATGACAGATTATACAACTTCTCTACTCTGCCAATTGACTTTCTAGCAACGATTCTAAATATATAAACGCGGAAAGATAGATTTTATGGTATGTTGGATCACACTTATTGCTTTCGACCTTCTTCATAAGGTTTTATTGGCACAGCATAATAATATATACTAAATTATACTTTGTTCCACAGTTATATTTTAAGCCTTTTACTGTCGACAAAAACTGTTAAAAGCTAATCCTCCGCTAGCGTCGGACATCATCACACGGCATCGAATGTGGTAAAGCAAAATAGCTACATTACAAATAATAAAAATGCATACTCAACATAGTATGTAATTCATCTAATAACTTCATAGGTAAACCACAAATAAATCGCAATCAAACCCGATCTAGCCTTTGAATAATCTAACATTCAATTCAATTACCTAGCTTAAGTAATAGCTGTAATAGGTCTAATAGGCGTCGATCCGTATAAGGACGGAGTGATTTCCTCTATAGGTGACTATACTCGTAGGGCCACTGGCCCATACATACATGCGCCGGCGCTTCGTAATGTCATTCATATGAGATAATGGTCGGATGTTTATTTATAAAACCGTGAAAACATTCTGTGTACGACTTTATGTGATTTATTGATGAGGAAAATGCAGGTTTTGAGTACAAAGTTCATTATTGTAAAAAACAAAAAACGCATACAACTAATGCTAATATTGTGTGAATGCAGTAAGTAACACTATTTAAAACGTCCACAAAGATAATATTTCTTACATTCTAAGAAAACGATTGTTTTAAAATTCCCTCATGTAATCAGAAATCTAATAATCGGCTCATATTCTAAGGAAGATTCATTTGTAATAATGTAACTAAAGGTAATTGTGTAGACAAACACTTTCGTAATTTCTCAGAAAACTGTAATCGTATATTTCTGAGATATTTTGATTCAACGCGGATAATGCTTGGAAACATGATTCAGGTTAGGGATAAGATAACCTGTCCACATTATCACACTATAAAGTACTTATATTCATTACAGCTATCATTGAGCAAATTCTAAAATGGGCGAGTCGATTGATGAGTTAGTTTTCCATCTCCGGTCGGGTATGAATGATTGACTTTTCCATATAAACAGAAGATGCCGTGTAAATAGTTAGTGGTCCCACCACTAACTATTTTCTGTGGATAATGGCTGAATGGTTGGTATCATAGAGTACAGGAGCGCGCAGGTGATTGTGCGCATGAGTCAGACACCTATTGACATTCACAGCGTGTGCACGGCTTACTGCAGTGTTTCCTTTGCTCGCACACAACGTTGCTTGAGGAAAAACGACATAAACCTTAATGTTAGTGTTTAGGTATTGTTTTTATGGATTTGAAAAATACAACTTTAAACTGTCAAACACCAAGCGGCACTCGACGAGTTAAATTGTGTTGTGACTCCTATGTAACTCTCAGTCTTATAAAACTTAAGACTGCGTAGATCTGTCGTCTCCAATACTAAATTAATGTCCTAAACTTTGAAGTTAGTTACATGATTCATCTTTCTTTTGTTTTGATGTTTTGATTTCACAAACGTAATCGAAGACGTTTGTGAACGACATCGATCATTCATCATTATTTCGACTGAATGGACAGTTACTATTCGGAAACATATGAACTCGTGCTTTCTTGTTTACATCTTGTTTACACAGCATCAGAGTTCTTCTCCAAAAATATTCATAACTCATCAAGGTATAGGAAACACGGTTATATGGACTTGTGTCTGTTCAAAACTGTGTTATGGAGCTATTAATTTGCATTTAGACCATGCGGGTCTTCTGCGGTCAACATGCAAGGTTGTGTGACGTCAATACTTTGTAGTCATAAGCACTCAACGTTATTTTCTGAGTAAAAATAAGGGCTAATTAAAAATAGCCTGTTTTCTCCGCTATGCGGAAGACATATTAACAATTTTGTTTTGTATTAAGTACCTAAAGTGATAAAAAAAGAACCTATTTGATGTCCAAACATACGAAGCGTGGACATACAATAGTTCTGCAATAAATAAGTACGGATTAAAGCAATAAGTACAATAACATCAAAGGTGACACCACCCGTACAAGGCAAGTAACAATGCAACGATCTCAATACGGTGAAACTTCGTGAGTTCGTGCACCAAGGAGGCGGAGTACCGTTGCTCTTAACATTTGAACCTACATCCGATCACAACCTCTTTTTCAACATTCACCATTATAGCATACACGATAAACCTTATTCCTAAGACAATAACGCTTAATCTTCAATGTTACAAGTTAAACTGCAGTAAATAAGTTTGCGTCCGTATGTCTAAATAAAGACTTGACGGTTTAATAAGCTAATGAACACTTAACGGTACAGTATTGTACGTTTAATTAATTCTTGAGATGACAGCTGTTCCGTCTCGTCCTATACAAAGGGTTATTCAATGAGAAACTTAGTTGATATAGCGAGAAATATACTTTACGACAGCATAACGAGAAGTTAGAAACGATTGTCGGTATAATACCAAAACAAAATAAACAAAGGATGTGTGTAGTTCCTATTATTATACACCAGCCAGCTAACAAAACAATAAATACAATACCCATAGAATATTACATTGTACTCAAATTGTACTGAATAGTAACTAACCAAAACAGTTGCTTACTGTCAGTTTCGATCTTGTGTAGGCATTAAAAATAAACATTTCTATGGAATCGAATGCACGCGAAAGTGAAAATCGATTCTCGTATGCAATGCGATTGAATTATGCAATGAGTAGGAAATGGAGCACGCCGCATGATCTCGATACTGCATAGCGGAACGGTAGGCGCGGTGTCATTGAGAATATTGCATATTATGTTAACTCATAACCATAACTATTATCCATGTTCACAATACAGCAATAAATACATTCCAAAGTTCATCAACACCGAAAATCTACCACGAAAACGGCAACATGTTTCAAGCATATACTCGATAATCGTTAACCAATAAAACATCAATAAAACATTCACGATTCTATCCAGCAAATCAGGTATGTTATTAAATCAAAAAATGAACTAGGGCGGCCTACCACGGAGGAGTAACGTTCCGCAAACAAAACACGGTGCATAGCAACGTCCATAAATATTCATGGTGTCAGTCGCACGGGTTGGTTGTTATGAGTTACGACAACATAGTACCTGGACCGACCTTCGTCAGGAACAGATGGTATGGAAATATCATCAAACCAACAGAATTGGCAATACACTGCACATGAATGAGTAACCAATGATTGTGTCTATCATGTTGTGTATATCGTGTTAGGAAAGACATTGACCCAGTTTATTAAGTGCTTCCAATAATTCTATGGGTTTACCACTGATAACAACGACGTGATAAGTTACTAAAATATATTTAACAAGTCGGCAAAATAATACCTTTGTAACATAAATACTGTTACTTAAACAGAAGAACAAAATGTTCTGTAAAACTTATCAGTTGACAATGTCAACTCTTTTAAAAGTTGAGTCTGTAAAACTTTTTGCAATTTCACGAACTTACTTTGTAGAATTTGTAGACATAAGTTACTTTGAAACAGTTAGCACCTTTGATCAATGGACACAGTTAAAAGTATTAATCGTACCTATTATTTGAAACTGAGGTACACGTGCCGAATAGGTTTGAAAAATATCGTCAAGGATAGGATCTCTCCATATAATCTTTAAACGTAATTTTATATCCCCGTTAATGCTAATACATATTTACAAACAATAAAACTTGTATGTGTACTGTGTAGCAACACAGTGTGGTGTCAAAAGCATCGTAGATGTATTGCGTACAAGATTGGAATGGACGCAAAGCAAACCAGTTTGCACGTACACAATTTACGCTAGACAAACTTTGTTTTATTGAAATGGTCGAGGGTGCGAAGTCTGTCCAATTCCCCTGTCGAAGTGTTAACATTCCCCTGCACACATACATCATCAGGATCTAAGTTTCTTTAGGTATCATTTAAGTCAGTTTTACCTTTAATCCATATATTTTTTTTTACAACAAAGTGAATTTGAAGTAACACACAAGACTGTTAATACCAGATTAACAGTTCACACGAACAAACAAATATCAAAAGAAAATGTCAACATTGGTGGACCCTCACGACCTCTTTACGGGGACTATGGGACAATTGTTTGACATACAGGGGGATATACTGTTAATATTCTACGTTTCCCTTTACCTGGCTTTTTCTGTTACTTAATTCTCTTTAATGAAAGGACAATATTAACATTTTGAGAATTTTTAAACATGATAAATATAGGATGAGATACGGTTGTTCTACTAGTGCGATACTGGAATAAGCACATGAAAACCTACTTACTCTCTCAGACTTTTAAAGGTTAGGCTAAGTGCCCCTAAGTTTTCAGTCAGGAAGGGAAGGAAGGAAGGAAAAATCTTGGTATCGTTTTTTGGAATAACAGAAGAGAAATATTCATAAAATGAACATTCCAGTTAATCAAGTGCATAGCATAACCCTACCCTTTAAACAACAACCTCGGTCTCCTTCAAGAAGGGCGCGTAATCGACGATACCGACTGCCGATAATGTTATCAACAGGCCGATAAGAGTACAACGAAGCAATCAATAAATTTAGAAGTACATATGTACCTAAGTATGAGCCGTATCACTTGTTCTAGCTAAATGAGTCATTGGTGTAACGATCATGTTTCGTCAAGGATACTAGTCTGCGTAATATAAATTGCATATTAAGTACATACTTACGTATAGAGGAATCTCATGTTAAAGTTTTAGTTGTATGAGAACAATCGGTCCCAAAGTTCAGTTCCTCTGTGCTTTGTGTAGTTCCCAAGTTCTTCCGTACGATCTGATCTAACTGTCCTTTGCTGTCTTCCCGCTAACTAGCGGAGCTTCACAATTTACAGTACCCAAGGGGAAATAAGTGCAATGCAGTGCAGAGCTTCAGAACTATTTACAAAAAGATGAGTAAGCAATAATATCAGCATTTGATCTACATGACCGCATGACCCATCGATATAATTTACCCAAAGAAAATAAAAAACTGATGAAAGTTGATTTCAGCGAAGCAACCAGTTTCAATGAACTTACGAAACATTATTAATAAACCACATTGCTTACCTACGGTATACAAAACTAAGTAAACAAAGAGTAACTTTGTGACTATGGTTAGCACGCGATCCACCAATGAGGAATCGATATAAGGACGAAGATAGTAATGGCATAATAAAAAGAACACAAAACGTTCATTATGGCATGTTACGTCACGAATAAAAGTTTAATGGTCTACGAGGTGTATTCTCGTATTAGCTAATAACAGAACAGTAAAATAGTCGTAAACGGGAGGAATTTAAGAGTTCGATCGTACAGAAACGATTGGTACAAACAATGTTGGGATGGAAGAGGAGTATTTCGAATTGTAGAGGTATAAGCATAGTGATGAAACAGGTTCTTTTAAATGCAGAAAAGGGAAAATTGACAACAGTTGTGTAATTAACTAAGACAGTAAATCTTCTCGTTGTCCGAGTGGTCGCAATTGCGACTGCCGAGCAAGGGGTCTCGGGTTCGATTCCCGGGTCGGGCAAAGTATTACTGGGTTTTTAAAAAAAATTCTCAGTAGTAGCACGGAGTCTGGAACTGTGCCCGGTATATGGCAATAGGCTCACCCCCTATTCCATGGGACTTATAACATAAATAGTGAAAAGTGGGTGTTACATTGTACAGTCGTATAATGCGCACCTCTGCCTACCCCTTCGAGGATAAAAGGCGTGATGTTATGTATGTATGTAGTAAATCTTCTGCAAATGTTTCCTAAACCTTATGGCAAAGCTTTTTGCATTGTTTAGTACAAAATTTTCGGTTCACAATCCTTAAATATCACAAAAGATAACTGTGATGATGAATGTTAATGCCTATATAGATTTTAAAGAACTAATGGACAAAAGCATTGCCTCTCAAAATATTATACAACAGTGATATAATCGCTACGATTATTTATAAAAACCGTGAGAACATTCATTTATTGCTGTAATTAAAATATATTTGCAACACCCGTTAGTTGCAAAAAACCGAATACTTTCCTTATACCAAACAACATGCAAGACTGGTATAAATCATTTAGGTAAATGAACGCTAGCTTTTAGTTTGGTAGTGGTAGCAAATGGCTAGTCAGCACTCAGCAGTAAGGCAACCCATCTATAGAATAACTTGAATTATATGCTTAAATGCACTGAATAAGAAAAATGGGTTGCATAGGGGACAGCTTGCGTTAGGGGCTCCGGGACAGGTCTGTTAGAGGTCCTGGAGTCTCCTACAGGTGCTGAGGGTGGCCACTCTGGCTCTGGTCTTTCTCCCCAAAAGGCACCTTTTAAAGGCTTCTCAAGTCATCAAAAAAGTAGGGGACAACCTGAGTAACATTTATATTACATGTGTGTTTAGCGTGGATGTTTTCTAAAAAATTGAATGAGCAATAAATCACAATATAAAAATAACTAATACTAACTAATCAAAGCAAAACAAATATAAAGTTTTCAGACAACTGTAGTAACGTGCATAGCAAACTCTACTTAGGTTATGTTGATAGTCTAGCTTTCCAGACACTACGCGAGCTTTTACTAGCGTACCAGTAATGTATTGTCTGCAAAGACTAGATTGTGTCTGCAACTAAATTGCCGTAGGACAGGTCATTTCCTGAACGCCATTTATTACTAACTTCCATTATTATAAAACATTAAGATTGCTTTCTATTGTAAAACTGTTAGCGTTAATTCATTAAAAATGATAAATAACGTATAAAATAAGGGATAAATAATGTAAATTAACGTTGTCTCTCCATAGAATTCTATTCCTTCGAAATTTAAAAATAAGTATCTGTCAATTGTGACAGTTGGCGCCATTTTTCATTTTATTATATTTTTTATTCGTAAGTGGTCATTATGTTGCAATGGCCAGTCTAGACTGAAGAGTAGGGTCATGTTAGTAAAACAATCGATACAGAGTCCGTCGAACCTGGTGTACGGCTTCTAAAGCCTCTGCAGGTGAGTTCTGATATCCAGTCAACTGTTATGGCTTCTATGATTATGCAGATTATGCAAGTAAATGCAGGTTTTATGTTCTACCAAGTGATTTGAGTAATAGTAATTTTTACTTGGCTTTTTATTGCCCGACAGTTTTCTTCTAGGTTTAAATAAGAGCCTCTTTTATTTACATTAATTTGAAAGCATTCTTCTGTTCAGCGAAAATATCAATTGGATATTAAATCGCATTCAGCCAATGTAATACATAAAAAATGTTTTAAAATCCATTCGTACAGCAGGTTTAAGGATGAGCATGTCATTGTTAGGCTATAAATAAAACCTCGACCTTCGTAGAGGTGATCGTCCGGCTACAAAGGCCTAGCTGGTACATTCTAACCTATCTCATATTAATCATTTACTAAAAAAAAGTAAAAGAAGTCGAATTTACTTTTTGTTAGACGTAAATGAAAAATTGTAACAGGTGATTTTTTACCGAAAAGATGACTATGTGATTTGGTATTGAAGGATGGATATTAGTATTTTTTTATGAAAACTTCACATAGGTAGTGGATACACTTATCTTTGGTATTGCAGATAACAATATACAACGTACAATATTTCCAATCTACGGCCGCTCTTTCATTTTGAACATTCCACAAAAAGCTATTTAATCGTGTACAGCAGAATTTAAATGAGCTGGCATCCACGTGCGTGTACAAGCAAAATGTATTCGTAACATTTGTAATAACGCACCTACATTCCTGCTTAATTAAATTATTTAATTAACTACGAATGTAACCAACAAAATAAAGGTCGACATTCACTTTAGTTACTACAATTGAAAAATCTGCACGTTTTGTATGTGTTTATGCTCATAGTATTGACAAAACTATCACGATAGATCATAAGTTAATGGAAAATTTAATGAAATTAAAAATAAATGATGAAGGTCTAACACAAACAAACGAATTAATGAAGCCTCTGTTACTATTGGAATAAAGGCTAAAAAAACAAGAGAAAATAAAGAGAGAAGCAAATACGAGAAACGCAGGCACGTTTAATAAATGAACACAATGCGAAACCTCGCCATTGTGGGATCATCTCACAGTAATTGTCATCGCTTACTTAATGCCCCGAGCAATGCACCGGCTCTCAGCATCTTTTATTACAGCAGTTACTTTTGTCCGTACATAAACTTTATGTATACATAGAACCATTAGGTACATGAATAAGCATAGTAAATGGATGATTTAACAAACATAAACACTCCTTTTCCAAAGAGTTTTGAACAAAAAAGCATTATCGCTAAAATAATGCGATAAGTTCAAAAAGCCCAACGTTGGTACTGCATTCCTCAAACTTCAGTCCTCGGTGTTAAAACAAAAATCCAAAGAATGTGGCCCGTTGCAAATAACTCTGCCGGACACACGACTAAACAATGTGGTGTCCAAGATTCCGCCTCTTACGATTTGACAGCTGTCACTTTTGACAGTTGCAGTTTTGGAATACGTGTAATATTAATTTACATTTGTAATTACATTTTATGTTTTAATTTAATTTGGAATTAATAAATAAGTGAATATGTAAATAAGATTGACAGAAATGTCATGTCGAATATTTTGATATGTATATTTTTTAGAGTGCGATATGTCATATTAGAACACTTATCACATAGGATTTGCTCGTCGAAAATGATAAATAAATATAATAAATAGTACATTATGATAAGAAATCGCGATTAAAATATAATAATGTCGATGGTAGTTGTTCGGTTAGGGCCGGTGAATGAACCTAAAACTTGAGCTTATCGTGCACCGACTCAGTCGCGGAAACGTTCCCCAATGCAAATATTTAAACGTACGTGTAATATCATAGAATACACATTTACACGTTTTACGATTTGTAAGTAACATATCTATTTATATCTATATTAATATTTTATATCAACACAGTTCTTAATATAATAATTTGTATACTTTCTACAAAAACTAGAGAAACCTATAATTTAATAATCAACTAGGGCAGGGGTGAAGAAAACAATAAAACTCTAAATCCAGACCAACAATTTAAAAGGTTTTTTATCCATTATCAAATCCAGTAGAACAAACGCATTAACATTTTATAATAAAAAAAGAAGAACAACAATCACATTGTATGTGTGTGTTCAACACATATGACTCGTGACTGCTGTAGTAAATTGGCGAAATATCTTGCGAGCGGAAAGCCAATCATGAACACGGACGGCAGCTCGAAATAGGAAATGCCACCCTCGGGAATTGGACGGGTCGTAGGAATATACCTCCAAATGTGTGTTATAATAGTTAGCCTGAATTGGTGATGTTAGTACCAAGTAGGAAACCGTGGGAGGCGCACAGTCCAGGCAATGACGCGGCTTAATGGAGGTTAAGATGTGTGCCCCCATGTAACGAGCATCGCGCCTTGTTGGACGCAACTATGTTCATACAGTCAAATTGGATGAGTTGCTTTATGATCACGTGGGCATTAAGTGGTATGCCGTGGAGAAATGTGATTGAAATGACTCCTATAAATATAGTTAGCCCACGGATCAAAAGGTGCTGATAGAAATAAAATGGAAAACAATTTGACATCATATTCACAAGGCATATGAGAGCATTTATTGATAAAAACATGCCATAAAGATATTAAACGATGCATGCTGGCGATAGTTTACAAAATAATGTGTGTAATAATGACGCGAGCCTGTTACTCAATCCCGCGATCCTACCGAGCATGTGGCTCGCTCCGAACTTTTTATATCATCAAATTAAAATACCAAAAGCTATAATGAAATGGTGGTCGGTGTCTGGTCAGCATCACATGTCTATAGATAGCTATAAAATGATACTAAAGTACACAATAGCTTACGTGGAATTATTTTTAAATATTTATTTGCGGCTTTCGGAAAGGTGAACAGATCATCGGCCGCAGTCAGCTTGGCAGCCGGCTGGTGAATGGATATTTTCATCGGGAACTGGGGTCACTCTTGTATAACTACGAATGTTTTAGTATAGTTCTGTTATATCTCTGATTTTTATGGAATCATTTGAACTTTGAAGTAATTTCACACATTTCCATCATAGAAGGCATAATTCTTTTGGTTTAGTAAAACAGTTTCATTTAACTGGGGCTGGTATTAATACATTGCTTCGCCCTACAATAGTAAAATGTATTCAGTATGAATAGTTTGTGTTTATCGGAGCATCTCGTAGGGCACCGGCGCATGTATTTAGTAGGACTCATACATACAGACAATACAAAAGAAGCAAGATATGGCCGATCGGTTCACAAACGTGCTGGCACGTGGAATGTGGTTTCGTCAGTTCAAAATAATGAGCATATTAGAATAGAAGCATAACCAATCTCAGTGTATATGATGAATTCATTTAGTACCAATACGAGTACATTTTTATCAAAAATAAATTGAGGCAGTAATAGAGGTGGTAATTTACTCAATAAACTGTATTGGTGACTTGGTGAGTACGTACTGTATGTGGTGAGTTATAATAAAGGATAGTTACTAATCGGTAAAAGAACTACGTAATCGTAAACGCAATAACAATTAATACATATACCTCTAAATGGCTTAAACATAAAACACATTAGAATTTCGGGCACAAAATGGAAGATTGTAGTGAAAATGCAACCTTACCACTTTAAATAAAGAGTTTTTTTTCGAGGCGTCTTTTAAGGAGTCAAATTAGGTTCTAAAATTAGCTTAGTAGTTAAGCCTAAGGCGTTTGTAGTGGAAAAAATGAACCGCGATATTGATCGCAGAATTCAGCGGTTCGGGTCTACCTGTGCTATTTCGAATTCGCCTAAGGTTGCCTGAGTTCTTCCGAGAAAGGGGCGTGCTAAGCCTGACCTGAATACTGCCAGGTTATTTAAGCCCAAAACTTTTATTTTAGGTTTTAATGTTTTAGACCGATAATTTGTAAATATTATTTGGCGCAGCGTTGAAAGTGCATTTAAAAACTTTCGTCTCGATTCTAAAAACGGAATAATTATGGTGTTCGAATAAAATAGGTGGCATTACAATTGAAATTAAAAGAAAGAAATAAGTTTTCAAAAAACTTAAAGTTTATTTTAGTTTTAAATACATATCAGTACCTATATATCAATTTACGCCATCAAGTAAAGAGGTTGAGTTCCGAAGCGTCCAGTAATAAAACTTAAACGCACCGTTTATGTCCAGCCAGTAATGTAAACTACAAGTTCAGTGATAGTTATAAAATTAACATGGCAACACCGCCCTTGTTCCCAGGCGTTCAAGGCGCGGCTTCTAGGACGGGTTTGTTACTATCTAGTCTACTGTTTGTAGTCTGATGTCGGCTTTTACATGCAAATAGATAATTAGGGTTTGGTTTCAAACTTAAATTACTGTTCGTAACGACAAGAAAATATATCGTTAAAAAATCTAACTATGCTGTATAGTTAAGGAAAGTACCTAAAATTTAGTAAACAAATTTATTTAAAAATAAATAACTACTTAATGCGGTGTCAAAGACGTAAAATAGAAGGAAAACCAAAAGGTTTGAAATTGTTATAAATTCGATGACAGTATCGAATGGTATGGACTATGGAGTTACAACATATGTAATAGTAACCCCGTAACAGCTAATGGCATCCATTATAAAGTTCAATACACATAGAATTGCATAAAGTAGCACTATGCATGGTGTTCATAAAATGATAGGGTAGAGTATTACTCTATTAATGTATTTGGGATTTCGAACTAGTAGATGTGCACAAAAAATACGATTTAGTTAAGAGTAATCAGAGATACGTCAAAAAGAATAATTGCACTGTTACAAACTTCTTTCTTACCAGAAATTTTACCTAAGCGTTTACAAACGTAGATTCTCTCAGCTACAGACAGACCTAATCGTAGGTGAACGATGAACTCAATTTACAGCTCTAAAAAATTAGGGTTTAATAGGCAAAAAGTTTACATGTGCAAATCAGTTAAATTGTGATTTTTGTTTCGGTATTATGAAATACTAATAAACATGGCGATAATAGCAAACTATCTTAAGCAGAGAAGACCAATACTCCGGTAGTATACAGTCATGAGCTGTTTGATGTCGATTTGATACTGGATAGTGAATCAAACTTAACCATGTACTTACGAGGATTAATGAATGTACTTTAGACCTATCTACTTCATAAAGGAGTAAACCGTTATCTTTATATCAGTTGAGACTTGAGACTATTGGTGTCAGCGGTGCCATGTCAACAATTGGATTACAGAACTAAACCCTGTTATTACAAGGGTATTACTCTGATTATACATCACAATATTGTCGATCCTTTAAAAGCAAAACTAAGCCTAAGTAGCAAATAACCCATTTTAATAGAAAATTCTTTAAAAAAATGTTGATTTCATCGTTGCAGGCTATCTCTGGGACAGGACAGGAGGTGACAGTGTCTACATAATTTTAATATTATCCCTAATGAGGTAATACTTTATAGGTAATACATTTGTTTATTATATTTGATAATGACCTCATCTTTTACTATTCGAAACTAAGTAATAATAAATTGATGAACAAATCTATTAGCAAATGTTATCCCGCCGAATGCTGCAAGATGAAATAACCAAATTTTGTTGGAAATCTAGTCAATAATTCCGTCTAACCGCAACCGTTTGCGGTGACCAGCTTTTGGCAGCTGCACTTTGATAATACGTGACCAGCAATTAATTAAAACCACAATTTCGCAGTTCATTTATTTAGTCTCATTAAAGTACTGCTAGTTATGCATTGTGGTATAAAAATACATTGGATTGGATGGATTGGATAGTGAATGCGAACAACTTGCAATGAAATAAGAGTAATAGTTTTGCAGTTTAAAAAAAGGGATAATAGTAACATTCATAGTTACTGTCGGACTTCAGACTGCCTGCAGCAACTTTCATGACAGTGACAAAGATTATACCTCTATAGTCACAGACACAGCGTGAAACGGCAAAGAACTTCTCAACGGAACCTCTTATCGTTAAGTTCTCGGCATTATATTTAGTGAATGCAAGTCTACAACATTCAAGTTTAAGTAAACTGGTGCAGGAACTGATAACAAACTTGGACACGATGTTGCAGAACTTCTCGAAGAAATTCACTTAAAATTTCCTCTTTTCGAGATTGCAAACTTCTGCAGTGCCTTAATGCTTTGTTACTTCAGCGATAAGAGAGCGAATGTTTTCACAGAAATCGGATTCGTTTGTGACTTTATTTGGCGTACTGAATATGTTAATTAAGCGTAATTTATACAAAGTTTTATACTAATTCACGGTCGTATTTCACCTAGCCTGGTGACTAATAGTGTGTGCTATGTTTTTGCATTATGGAAAACTGCATCACAACTTCTTTGTTTAATTTATTAATTTTATGAATTACGCGGTTCATATGTTGTCTTATGTAAAACTGACGACACGGCCACTCAGGTTCTTTAAGGAATAATCTTTTGATTAAAAGATTCGAAAATTAAGAGGACCTGACTATATGACTTATCTTAGCAAAACAATCACCCCATGAGTCGATCAAAATTCTAAAGAACCACTTCATAACACAACAGAACATAAACCATTTCCCGAACATTCATTTCACTAGAAAGGTGATAAACATTTATTATCAGTTATTGATAAAAATTAACGGCTGGGCAAAGAGGGGTGCGGCGTTTATTGCACCTCGATCCGATACTGATAGCGCACACACCGTCGGGGCATGATCTTGGATAAATAAGAGTTAGGAGGTATTGAAACAATCGCGTATTAACTTATTGTTCACTATTAATAAGTTATTTGAGTACAATCGCTTTATAAACGTAATAAATTAATAGAGAATGGTCTTTCAATTGGTGTAATTCGAAGCCTTATTGTGTCTCCTAATTGAACTTGACTGTTTTGTGTACAAAATCAATGGCTTGGAAGACTCGAATAAAATTTTAGACGAGCATTAATAAAGTTAATTAAAGAAGCCGGAGAAGTTTTATAAGAGGGTGGTCTTGTACCTCTAGATTCTGTCTTTCATGAGACAAAAATGTTATGTAAGTATTTGTGTATGAATGGAACAATTTATCTTGATAATAGACAGTAGTAATCGATAGTAAATCAAACTTTTAATCATTCAACTATCGTCGTCTAACTAATATGGGTTTTGGTGTGGGGCGTTAAGCTTAATGGAAACATCGAAATAGCCAATTTCAGATCAAAATTGAAACTAGACAATGGAACTAGATTAACACGTTCCTGAACAATAAAGGAGTTGCTTTGCATAGCTGTTAATCGATACTTGGTACAAAATTGGCCAGGTGTCCAAACAGGTTAGCAAAGCTCGATACAAATAATTCTAGGCAATTATTTTTTTGTAACAATTACTTAATAAAAACTAGTTTAACACATACTTATAGTTAGAGATCTTTGTATGTAAAACGCGAACGTTACTTGGGTCGAAGAACTAAGTAAATTATGACCTGTGTCTTTATTTCTTTGTTGACAAATAGTACCTAGATAAGAAATTTTCCGCTTACACGATCTCTTTTAAATAAAGTTGCTAATGAACCCAGAAGTCACAAAACGCAAGCAATTTCTTAGTCATCTATCTATACCAATCAAAAAATATTTATCTTTGATAGGATGACCTGGTAACTGAGCAAAGCCCATAGGCTATGTGTTCAGCAGTCGCAAATTAAACTAGAATCAAGAATCGAATGTTTTACAGATTTTTTTTCTTTAATATTACTTTCGGAGCTCGATCCTTTGTTCTTTGTATGTATGTATTTTACAGTAAAGATTGAAGACTAACAAGACCAACAAGTGGTAACCCTCAACCGGTCTAGCATTGACAACAAGTACAGATATTGATTGTACAGCACTATCTAACCGATATCCGATAAAGTACGATAAAGGCTACACTGTTTGGTTATATACAATTTTTAGTAACAAACAGTAGGTGAATATGTACAAGGAAAACTCATGAATTATGTTATTAAGGGAGTGAAGGAAAAGATTTGAATTCTTTTATGTTATCATTTATTTAATCAAGATGGCAAATTTTTCATGGCAAATAATTCATGGTAGTGAATGCGACGCGCAGACTTACTATGTTTCTTTTCTTTTATTGCAATACTAGCTTTTACCTGCGGCTTCGCTCGCGTCACAAAAGGATAAAAAGTAGCCTATGTGACATATACACTCAGCGCCATCTATACCAATGATTTCGTTTTTCCTCGAGAATATAAAAATTTTCCGGGATAAAAAGTACCCTATTATTTAATCCAGACTACTAACTTTACGTCTGCAAATATTCAAAGCAATCGGTTTAGTAGTTACGGCGTGAAAGCGGAACAAACAAACAAACTCACTTTCATATATATTAGTAAGGATTGGATTTTACGTTTATATTGTCTTGATACAGGTATCTCCCAATGATTTATTTTACATGATGTTCGTGATTTCAGAAATTCGTAAACCAATTTTGATACGAATATTCTTAATGACACATGCAGACTATCAAGTAACGATGTTATAGCAACAGGACACACGGGAGAGAACACTTAATTAGATACCTAACATCTATTGTTTCCAAGTATAAGTCCTAACGGTTAATCATAACAATAGCAAGATCCAAACATTAAGACAAGGCTAAGTCGATGACATCGTTTAAAAGGCGAAGTTCTAATTAATTAATTCTCGTAACTCGAGAGGAATTCAGCCTAATACATTGTTCCTGCAAATAGGACAATTAAGGAAAGAATTTAAAATGGTTGTAAAAATTATTGGATTAATTTTTAAGGCAACAGCGTTGCTAAGTTTTAAGTGGTATTGGAAACATTTGGAAATAATAAGGAAGACGTCGTAGCACTAAAGAGCGGTACAGATTTATCTGTTCTATATAGAAATATTCTGTTAAACGAACAAATATTGAAACTCATTTTATTGCCTAACTTAAAATCTAGACATTCACATCCAAAACCAGTCCACATTCAGACCGAAACTTCCTCCATTATAACTGGAACGAACGCTTGCAGAGTTCATTAACTTGACATCAAACCCGTTCCATAGATGTAAAGATGCGATCGATCGTCATCACAGTCGAAGGCTGATTCGAAACAATATGACGACCTTGATTCCAATCTGGTTGGAGTCAGCGACAATTGAAACCGTCATCCTTAATAGATTCCAATAAGAAACTTACTTGTGAATGACGATCAATAGACAAAATTAATAATGACTATCAACGTCATTGTAGTAAACAGTTCTGGTTTGCTACTAAATTGACCTTTGGAATTTTATTGGCGACACCAAATATGAAAATGTTGCATTCAGACTGCAGTACTAGTAAATTGCATAGCGATACCCGCTCTTATTGCTCACTAAATAAGACACTGTCAAGGCCAACTATTCCCATTAAACCATTGACGTTCGTTTTCCTACGTAAAACCGAGGACGTGATGATGTGTAAACGTAAACTTTTGCGGTTAAAATAACGAGTTAATTTAGGAAAAATTTATAATAGGCACGAAGTTTAACTGAAATCTGCACAAACGTAATGAATCAAGATAAGTAAGTGTCGCAACTATGACCATGGCCCATTTTGAAGCTAAAATCAGGTCGATACTGTAAAAATTATGTGCTGTCTAATCTAGAAACAAATAATAAAGGGCGATAACAAAGGCAAAGAGTTCGTAATCTAGCCGGTCGAGTTATCTTTGTAATATGGGGCCTAATATTTTATGAAGACGGAAACTTTTATTTAATGTTTGCAATGCATTTTTAATTTTTTACTACAGTCACATTAGGTACATAAAGGTGTAATGATTCTAATGCGACAGTGACTAATTTTGTCATAGTATGATGATATTGAAATTAACTAAGAAACTAATAAAAAAAGAATTTATATTAGTAACAATGGTGTTTCCTTATTTATGCACGTAAATATGTAGTTAAGAAAATCTTGCAACTTTATATTTGACCTGCTTAAAAATATTTATATTCCTATGGTACACATACATTGTAACAGCACAATAGAATCAGGGTGTGTGCAAGAAGGTCGTAAGTCATAATAATCAGGTAACCTTGCTGAATAATTGGACAAACCTAACCACAGAGCTATGCATTCTATGTGGTATATAATTCTAATTCAGTCTATGCTTAGGTCTTCTAGAGTCAAGTAAAGTTTTACACTGTTTTTGAAGTATTAAAAACTTTTTGATGATCAACACTGAGTTTCTGTGCAGTGTTTAGTAATAGGTTGAATAACTTTTAAACATATTACTCAGAAAACATCTACTTCTTAAACATTCTGCCAATCAGAAATAAACTGTTATAGTATGCTACAAAAGATACATGCATAAAAGATTTGTGAACAAAGTGGATACCTACTTATTTAAATGGAAATCATATTCAACATGTCTAATGTTAATAAGAGCAGAGTTATTAATTAAATATGAAGAAATGTGTCATAATTAATCATTGTAGTGGCTCAGTTCTCACAGCACATTCATTATGTCATAGAGTAAATTAGTTGTTTTTTACAACTGGCTGGTGAAGGCAAACAATATGAACCAGAGATTCAATATTGTCATTAGTCATAGCTTTATTTACTTTTTTGTTAGTATCATAAATACAGAGTTGTATCATGATGTGAGATTCTATTATTTTTAACAATATTACTTAGTACAGAAGTTTCTAAGTTTCTACTCTAATATTTTTATTGAGTTGTTAATTTTTTCTTGTTTTGGAAATTCCAAGAATCATCATCATAACATCACGCCTTTTATCCCCGAAGGGGTAGGCAGAGGTGTACACAGAAGTAACACCCACTTTTCACTATTTATGTTATGAGTCCCATGTAATTTCCAGACTCTGTGCTACTACTGAGAATTTTTTAAAAATCCAGTAATACTTTGCCCGACCCGGGAATCGAACCCGAGACCCCTTGCCCGGCAGTCACACTCGCGACCACTCGGCTAACGAGGCAATTCCAAGAATGTGAATATAATGTAAGAAAACATACTTTTTAACCGGTCATTACTAATGATTCACTCAAGAATAAGAATAAATCTGCAAATTTATTTAAATATAATTTTTCGGAATGCTTCGAACATACACCTAATTTTTTTTTAAAGTAACATCTCCTCTCAAGTTTATAATTATATACTTTTTTCAATAAGTTCACGTTGATTGTTTACATTCAAAAACACAAAAAAGTTTACTAAAACTATAACTACTTGTCCTCTGTAAGTAACTTTAAAGAAGTTGTAAAGGATTTGAAGCACATTCCAACTCATACTGATAAGCTTCATTACAATGTTATCAGAATCAGACTAATGACATAATTCATTAAGTATTGCACTTACAATGATTATTTGCAAGTTCGGACTTTTCGTTCTGATGTTAACTATCAAAACAATAGGTCTGTGACATAAGTGGCTAAAACACAGACATATAACTTGGTAGACTTGTATCAAACTTTTGTTTTGGACTTTCTAAAGTGCAATAATTGCTGTGACTATGAGTATACACTAAATACATACCTTGCGGAAGGCAAACAGTTCATTCTGAAGTTTCTGCCTCTCAGCAGAGGGCTGCTGGCCCTTGCCGCGTATGAACTTTAGCATCCTGCCAGCCTGCAACAGAACAAGCACTTAGCTCACTTCACACACGACACAAAAACAAACAGACAGACAACACACTACCCCCACCATTATAATTTCATGCTTTAACGCGCGAACACTTGTACACCGACCGGCATCAAAAAGCCGACTGAGTTTATAGCCTGTTAGCTCATACCCGCCGATATGATCGCCTAGCCCCCGCACCGAGATAATAACACGAGCTACACTTGGAATCGCAAGATAACCGGCTTCCAGATAACACATTCGATAACCGAATTTACCGTAAAACACTAAATTTACAGCGAGTTTAATATAATTTCGAATTATGGCCACTGACCGCAGGCAGGCAACGCCTGCCAAACAGGTTACACGTATAACAATAATACAATGTTTTGGGTAACCTCTGATTTGAATAAGCGTCGGCAGATAAATAAAGTTTACGTACCCAAAGACGACAGTTTGAAGAGTTTTATTGATAAAAATCCAAAATTAGAGGGATGGCAGGCAAGTCACAAACGGCGTCAGAAATACACACAAACATGAAAAAGCACTCACAAATTCATGAACGCACGCACGCACAACGCACCCACACTAACGTCGAGAAGTGACGTGACTGGTATTCTGTGTTGCCATGAATGGAATGCACTTTTTCCCGATTTATGGTAATTAAATTAATGGAACTTTGAACCAACTGGCTTGAAGATTCTTGTTTGAAATGTAAAAGTAATAAAGGTGTACATAAGTAATGCATATTTTACTAAAGTAGCACAAAACATTTTTGGTTCGTTTTGGTATTTTACTAGTAACGTTTACCAATCCAAATCACACAAGTATCAAACAAAACGAAAAGTATTTTAAGTCTTAAAAATTATTTGTAATTTATAGGTATGGTACTTTTTATGAGTTCATGTAGTGGACATATTTATTTTTAAAATCTTTCGAATCAAATGTGCAACATTTATCGGTATTTTTTTATAGTCGCAACATGTTTGAGGTGCGTTCTAAACCATGATTTATATTACATTAACCTATGCGAAAATTGAAAACCATCTCAATATGGATTTAAATATATGATATAAAAGTTATTAAATAAATTCAATCTGCTACTATTTCAACATAATTATAAGTAAAAAATTTTATCCAGGGCCCAAAGTTATTTTCTTTGTCAGTTGCAGTATTGGAATGTTCCTGCCACAGCTTATATAATACTCTGAGTTGCTATTACTAAAAAAGTTCAGTGCAAGGAGTTGTTTTTAAATATTTACACGTATTACTATTTTCTCTTTTGTGTTATTTGGTTACTAGAGGATAAATTATTGATCAAGCGGTAATGTAGGAACATTTGAGAAATGGATGCGATAAATAAAACAAAGCGCTGAAGCGGTGGAATGAATAGTGATGTGACATTGCTTTTTATTTTTACCAGGCGTTTTTTCGTTTCACACAAACTATTAATATACAAAAAATAAACTAACAAATGCTAATTTGCATTGTAATTCCACTCACACTTTCACATAAAGATTTTTCACCGTGTGTGAAGCCACATCGTTAAATTATAACCAAACTTAGGCACAAAGCATGAATATAACACTTTTATTAACAAACCCACCCCAGGCTGTTCCTCTAGAGATGATACACTCATATTTAATTATTCTTATCAAATAATATATTGTGACGGGGAGATGTTTCTAACACATGTACTCGGATGGTACTAGCAATCGATGGCAGCCGGCTGAGCCGGCAGGCGTAATCCACCACCCTATTTAGTCTGTGGTTGCCACCCTCCGCAAATATCGAGGGGTGAGATTTTCTTTTTTTTTCTTAATTTCCGTAGCGTATTGTTGCCTTTTGAGGCTTCCTATTTTATTATGGATTTAATATGTTAAAAGCATAGACCTAAAGATACACACTCATTTATTCAAAAAAGTGAATTGTTTTCAACATTGTATTGGATCAGAGTTGTGAATATCTAATTCATCTATAAAAACTTGTTGTAATTTTGCTCGAACGTGTAATTTGCGATGTTTAGAGATATCCCTTAAAAATGGTAAGAGGCTCATTAGAAATTGGGCATCTGAATCGTATGTGATTTCTGGAAAGCATTTTAAGTTGTTATCTTCGATTTGTAGTGGCTTGAATGCTATTGTCGATTGACAGGGTGATGGCGAAGGTTGGAAGTTATCCGAATATGAACTGATATTTGTATCCTCTTCCTCCTTGATAGATTCGGTTAGAAAATTCGCACTTGTTGTTGATATGCTTCTTTTCTTCATAATATCTCGTAGAAACAACATGTGCTTATAGTAGGCCCATTTAGATTCAGTGTCTGTAGTAGCTTCACCAGAAAGAATTTTGCTGTCGATTTTCTTTACTTCTAACCCGAAAGTGTCCCTTAGTCCACGCCATTTCTTTTTTAAGGTATATACTGAAAAGCAATAGAATACACTACACTATTGGTCTGGTTTAGGTACTTAGCAATACCTAAGTAGGTACTTTACACGATTAAAACAACACATTATTTACATAATCAACTAGACTTACGAGGTATATCCATTTCTTTCGATATTTTAAGCCATGCCGCATCCTGATATCCACGTTTACGATAATTCGAATCATTCGGATCCCATAAACATTTATGTTCGTGGACCAAGTTAATAAATTGTTCTGTATTCACTTTATTCATCTTTATTTATGTTTTAAATTCCACCAAGCTTTGTTTTGTTTGTGACGTTGAATCTGTACACACGAATACGTACGAGCCTATGATAGTACAAGCGATCACTAAATTCACTGGTAACTCGCACAGTATGTTCGCACCACTCGCACACTGCGAATAGAACGCCCTCTCATGGGAAGTGCAGGTAAACTTTCTCAAATTTCTTCTCTTGATTTTCGACTTTATAAAAACTTCATAAGGTTGAAAATGTTTGGAAGTAATTTGACAGATTAGAGTAACGTCAAGTGCTGGCGTCTATACGGTCGGTCATTTGAGCGTTCGGGATCATTCGGGTGTGTTCGTACGAGTACTGACGGAAACGCGTACCTACCTATGCCAGTTATTGGCAGATGTTACAGCAAACGACAGCTCACACAGCGTTGCGGCGGCGCGCCGCGCGGCTTTTTATTTTGCATGACACGTTTCTTTTATTAAATACATGGAAGTTTCTAGATAAATAGCTTCTCTCGTGCTGTTTTCTAGGCTACTATTAATCGTAGCTTAACATTATAAATATAGCCAACCAACATAATATAATTAACTATTCAAATCGAATCAGTAGTTCTTGAGATAACTCGTTCAAATCAATAAACACACTCTTAAGCTGTATTAAGGGCAGGTAAGCAGATATAATGATTGTCCTATAACATCATAATATTAAAAACATTTTAATATTTTGTCGCTAAAAGGAATAATAACAAAATATTAGCATGTTACTGGGTTTATAGGGGTTTTTAGGTACGTTTCGGTACGGTTTCGTCGACACATTTGAATTCTCGTCCGCATTTCAAAATGTTTCGTTCTTGAATATAATTAAATATTTATGAAGACCGTTAATCTGGTCAGAGGAAAAAATAATAATAGTATTATCATTTAGCTTATCAACAAGGTGACCGTTAGCTATTTCAGAGGGGATTTTAAGTGGGGAATCATCAAACGATACCTCTTTGCTCTGGACTCTTACTGACTAAAGACCATACCTACCGTCTCAACACCATTTCCATAACTCCTATTTATCATCATTATCAACAACCTATGAGAGTCTATTGCTGAACAATGAGTGTCCTCTACAAAAGAACGGCTTGCAGTATTCTCGCTGTTTAAAAGAATGAGGTATAAAGGGTAGGTATAGGTCATTTTAGATGCCATCATTCAAAAATTTATTCTAAGAATAATCTGTTTTATACACATACATACATATTACATAACTTCTCGACTGTCTCCCATTGAGGTAGGCAGAAACTGGAACCCCTTTTGCTACGGTTCCTACATACCTCGGATCTCATAACATATCGCCTTTTATCCCCAAAGAGATAGGCAGAGGTGCACATTAGAGTACTTAATGTCACTGTACAATGTAACATCCACTCTTCGCTATTTATGTAGGTGTATGAGACCCATGTAATAGGGGGTGAGCCTATTGCCTTATACCGGGCACAATTCCAGACTTCGTTCTACCGACCACTCGGCCAACGAGACAGTCGAGGCAGTCTTACAGAACTCTTGTTAATAAGCTGTTTTATGTTTTATCATAAGTGTTTAAACTCGGACGAACAGATGGATAGTACTTCTGTGACATATCCGCGTAATGTACATACATTAGTATAATGGGAAAGGTCCGTGTTAATACCACAGGTATTGTATTAATATTATGCAACATATTCACGCATCCTGCTCATTATTTTGGAAAATAAATGAAACATAAGCCTGATTTCTGCACTTCTATCTTCTCTGTTTTGTACAGTAATTAAAATGGGATGCTTTTGTATAGTATTTCAATGATAAAGTGGATTTTTCATGTAGTTTTAGTGTAGTGGTCAGTTTTATAAACGAAATGTAATAGGATTTTTTTTAATGGAGGAAAATCATCAAATGACTGTTCTCGCCTTGGTGAGGCGGGAGGGAGTGTCAGACTCTTACTGACTAAAAACCACCCCGTTCCTTCTCCTGCATGTCGAGCCGGAGCCCCGGTTACCCGTTAGGCTCTCCGCGACAATGTAATAGGATTAGGCCTCTTTGGTAACCTCACTCACACGACTAAATACAACGTAATGTTTTACGTCGATGTTTCTTGAAGCTGTGGTGTCACACCAGTCGAGCATAAATAAGACGCAACGGCTCTTATACCTACGCGAGAAATTAATATAAATAGAGGAGCGTCAGTTGTATCTCAAAAACTCTAAACTTAGCACAACAAATAATCACGGTTAGGTACATACATTGGTTTAGAGTTCAGAATTTCTAAGAACATTATACTGAAAATAATTTGCCTCTAGGAATTGTGGGCACTGGGCTGGAAATAGGCGCGGATTTACTATAAAGCTTCCATGAATCCTGGATATTTAATAGGTTCAAACGTGGGCCCTTGACAATTATGTACCTATAGAGGTCGACATATATGCTTATGTGGCTCAATTATACTATACCTATGAGTAAATACGTAGCTGGGTAGAAATAGGGATGATTTTCTCCGTAGGGATAGCAATTATTACGCTCTCATAAAACTGAAAAGGTTTAAAAGTTATGTGATACTTCAATTGGTACCAACAGAAAACAGTCAAACAGAAAATAAAAATAATATCAAACAAGCAGAATATTATGTACCTAATTAATAAAATTCGACGGACAATTATTAAAGAAATTACTTCTTCAACGCCTCCGCGCGTCTAGTTGTAGAACCCAATCTATATACAAATGAATCCTTTTTTCCCTTGGTCACGGCATCACGCGTGAATGGCTGGACCGATTTCACTAATTATTTTTTTATTGTATTTAATTAGGAGAACGTTCTTAAGACAGAAAAATCCTGAAAACTTTACGGGAACGGGAGAAAACGGGATCGCGCGTACGAAGTCGCGGGCAGAAGCTAGTACCTAAGTATTTTATATCTTTACACCATTCATAAAAAGTATTAATACCTGTCTCGACTGACAGGTACAACAGTTTCCTAACTATGATCGACTGCAGTTTTGTAGTTAGCGACCGGAGCCAGAGCACATGTCAAATAAACAATGACGTCACTGCCAGGACGAAACTTTGAAACCGAGGATCCTATTCATCTGTGTATAGTTTGCCAATTTTGCGTGGGCACGATACGCTATTTATACCTCACGACATCCTCACGACTTTTGATCGTGGCGGGAATTAAATAAATTACATTACTTAGAACGTATTTTTTTTCATTGAATGTTTAATCGTTAATTGCGTAGAATATTTTTGATTATAGATTTTAAAATAAGAATAATATGAATTACATAGAAAAAGCGTCTTTGTTATATAAAAAAATGTTTACGATGGAAACTATGCATTTAAGGATACCTACATTTTAATAATGGGAACTAATTAGATGCTAAGTGAATAATGGTGCCTTTCATCATTGGTCATCATCAATGGCCTACGACAGTCCTCTACTGGATTACAGACCTCTTTTGATTATTTATTAAAATCTCCACACTCATTTATAAAAACGGTTTGTCATTATCTTGCCAATTTATTTGGGATCACAGTTTTAAAAGTTTAGCTGTGTTCGTTAAAGCTATCTAATGTTCTTAATGATCGATGTCATTAAAAAATCTGTGGATTAAGATCGATTTTTGATATAAGTTTTAAGGAGTTTCAGTCAAAAACAGAAACTCTTCGTTCATTAGTTCGCCAATCTGCTCTTAGGGCACCCACAATGAGTAGTGGTGAAGAAAAAATTGTATTGTATTGTACTCTGCAGGTCTGCAGATGCAAACAGTGTGGAGACTCACATACTTGAGGTATGTCTCATTCGTTTAAATACTTATTTAAATTATTATGTTTTCGGCTTACTCACGTAGTAATTTGACGAGGAACTCGACTAGTTTCAAGGCATGCTAGAGGCTCATATTCATGAGCAGCATTTCGCGACCCGCGACGCGGCGACTGTCGCGCTGCTACTGGCTACTCGAGTCTGCGGGCCCAGCGCGCCCTCTGCCGTGATTCACGCGCACTTTCTTCCATTCGTGGTATCGGCGACGGCGGCGCGCGTGGCACTGTTGGCACGCTAGACTCGCCCGCCGGCAGCTGCGTTGGTGTTGTTGGCTTCGAATCCCGGCTCGACGCAAAAACAGTGTTACATACCGCGCTCACTATGTCACACTCCAGACCCGCAACAATGTAGTCTGATTTTGCTCATGAATGCTGCTCATGAATATGAGCCTTAAAATTAAGTTGGTCATAAAACCGATTAATGAAATATGTGTGTGTGATTATTTTTTAATATCTTATTGAAGTGAACAGCCGAAATAATTTATATTTGATTAAGGAAAGTGCCCTATTGGATTACATAAAGAGTTGATCCGTGCGGGAATCAAAACAGCCAGCGTACTGCCGTAACCATGCAGTCGTACTTACCATTTGATATAAATAATAATTATGCATGGATTGTAACTGATTGGATGATCTAATGAGAAACTGTCATATCTATGTTTTTTGACAGAAACTAGTCTAGGTACTTTGTATTTTGTTTTACTATTTTAATGACTGCCTCGTTGGCCTTGTGGTAGCATGTGTGACTGCCGGGCAAGGGGTGTCGGGTTCGATTCCCAGCTCGGGCAAAGTATTGAAGGTTTTTTTTTACAAATTCTCAGTAGTAGCACGGAGTCTGGAATTGTGCCCGCTATAAGGCAATAGGCTCACCTCCTATCACTTGGGACTCATAACATCAATAGTGAAAAGTGGGTGATACATTATATAAGATTCGTAATGTGTACCTCTGCCTACTCCTTCGGGGATAAAAGGCTGTGATGTTATGTTATATTTTTGATATTTTATTAAACATTTTTTTTATATAAAAAGGGCACTTTAGTATAATGTTTTAAAACCTTAGCACAACAACCTTAAAATCCGATGCGATCCGACGCACTACCAACACGATTAACAAATTTCAAAATCGTGTCATATCACCCTTATTAAATCGTACAGCGTAAACGTCATGTCTGGTTGTGGGTTGACTGCCGTTGCCATGGTTACCCACATCGATTGCCGCCGACGCCGGGCGCATCTTGCATCGTGCACAACACAACCTAATAAGGTTTTGTTGGACGGGCAGAATGGAGAGAGCTTTCCAATCCTACGTTTCATATGGTATCCTATACCTATAGAGGTATATATATATAAATTGGCTTCCGTCTGTGCTGACTGTTGAATGCGGTTCATGGTAATGAAGTTTGTATTAAGTATTATTTAGAAGAAAGACTGAATATAGAGATTCCGAATAGGTTTAGATTTTTATAAGGTTTGTTTGATATTTTAGTAAATAGTTAATACGATGGTAATACTAATGGTGTGAGAATAAGTTTTGTTTGTATATTAATATATAAATAATGATTTTAGCAAAAATCCGAAAAATAGTAACATACATCTATTAATAGGTAGGTAATAAAAAGATTTTCTAGATATATTATTTCGCCCTGTCAACCTTAAATTAAAAACAAAATGCATAACATGAAACATTTAAATTAGTTTTAGACAGTTAAATTCATTATTTTGTTTCAACACACTGTGGTAACTTTTCACCATTTCTAACGAAATGAATTTTAAATCCTCCGAATCCGTTTTTCAGGTAACTAACCGAACCGAAAAGGCGCGAAGTGTCAAAATTTTGATTTAATTTAAGGCTTTGGCTGCCAATAAAAGACTGTTGAAGGCAAATCCTCCGCTAACGTCGGTCACCGGTGACTGCCGTGGCGTTTAACGTGTTAAACGGATTTAGGCAAAGGTATTTTTCCGTTCAGCCTTCTCGAAAGACACCGGCGTTTCCTTGTCGGAATTTAATTTCGTTGGCCTGTGATCCGGTGAATGTTTTGAATAATTCCCGTGAAGGAGGATTCATTCGTCTAAGCTTAAAATAATTATTAATAGAATGGCGGGAAATGGAAGACGAAAATGGATGATTTTCTGGTTTATGTGGTGGATATGGACGGGTTGATTCTGATCTTTATTATTATTTTAATATCTGTATCTTTAGGTAATTTACTATTGAATTGGTTTAAATATATCTTTATTATCTTTGTTTTGAATCTTTTAGTTATACATTAGAGTTTAGAGCAAGGACGTTGGAAAAATACTATAGAAAAAAATATTTCTGATATTCCGCCTTTTTTTCAAACGTTCTTGTATTAGAGACACTTTTACTGTAAGCGTTCAGCGAGACTGCCTCGTTGGCCGAGTGGTCGCAAGTGCGCAAGTGCGGCTGCCGGGCAAGGGGTCTCGGGTTCGATTCCCGGGTCGGGCAAAGTATTACTGGGTTTTTAAATAATTCTCAGTAGTAGCACGGAGTTTGGAAATGTGCCCGGTATATGGCAATAGGCTCACCCCCTATTACATGGGACTCATAACATAAATAGTGAAAAGTAGGTGTTACTTCTGTGTGCACCTCTGCCTACCCTTCGGGGAAAAAGGCGTGATGTTATGTTATGTTACGTTCAGCGAGATCTTAATTTTCTCTTATTTAAGTGTGAATGTCAATAAATGGACGTTGCACATTGCGAAATATTCTTATCATAACAGGTGTTAGACCTGCCAACAATATGGTGCAGAAACGGATATGAAAAAGCACTTGAATAAGCTATATGAGAACGGATTGGCACGGGGAGGGTTGAAAACCGGAAACATTACCGGTATACGTGAGCACCCTTTTTTGGCGTATGATCGATGGACGAAGTAGCTAAAACTATAGATACATACTTACTTAGCACCTATTACCCAACCTCCATGTAAGTGCCCGATAATCTTATGTGACAGATAGTTCTCACACACCTGGTGCATAGTGCCTATCCACACGTATTATCTTGTATTGTAGGCGTAAACTATGTTCTAGAAACTTGTTTCATTGCATGTGTAGTACGTATGTGTCCTCTATTTCAATGCAAAACACGTTTCCTTACGCTACTTTGTGCAAAAATAGAGAACTACGACAAAACTTTCTAAGACATAGTCCTTCGCGAAGCACTATACATAACAATAAGTACACAACTCACCCACTTTTAAGAGGATACCTATAAAATGCATGCTTCTCTCGTGTGCTCTGATCGTTAAAAGTTTACTCCAAATAAGAACGGTACGAACTGACAGTTACGGCTGTTGGAGATCGCTATAAAGTGTGAATGGTAGTCGACGGTCTTGGAAAAGACTTGGTCTGGTTTACTGGCCATGTACAATACATGTATCCTCTTATAAGGCTATATTATGAAAAATTGTCGGGCCTTTTTGTTCGTGGTGTTATAAACATTACTGTCTTAGTTATGATATGAAACGAAGTTCAATATCTTTAAGAAAAGAGCGTATTCCTTTTTAAAAGGCCGGCAACGCACCTCTGACTCCCCTGGTGTTGCGGGTATCCATGGGTGGATGCTCAATGCTTACCAGCAGGTGATCAGTCTGCTCGTTTGCTTCTTATTCCATAAAAAATATGATTAACAAGTGTGGGAGAGCCATGCTTCGGCACAAATGAGTCGCCTCGACCGGAGTGATACCACGGCCTTACAGAAAACCGACGTGAAACAACGCTTGCGTTGTGTTTCGTCGCGTGTCTCCAATCCCTGAATCCACAACAATTCTCAAATTTCCAATCCCCAAACGGTCGGTGATGCACTTGTAACACCTTTAGAGTTTTGGTGATCCATCTGCTCTTTTTGTATAGAGTTTGTTAAACAAGTGTTCAAGAGAAAGCTAATTTAGCACAACGTGTACATCCGTCTATTATAAAAATACACCAAATAATACATACCAAAAGCTATTTTGACAAAGTCAATTTTAACACAAACGAGTTTAGGTCTAAATTAAATTCACCTTACATCAAAATGTAATAAATTTAGGAGCACGGCGATAGAATTATGTCAAACAACACCCACGGCATATGAGATGTTTCAATTTGCTTATGTACACACACACACACACACACACACACGCGTACATAAGCAGACACACACATTAATAATTCAAAACAATACGAAAGCTTTCACAGGTAGTAAAACATGAAAATTAAGTGCCTTTAGGTTGGCAACCCTAATAGCATACGAATTAGTTGCCAAACGCAAAATAATGATAGTAAAGTTCCCAAGGTATGAATTAAAGTGGGTTTGGGGTCACCCCGACCCGGAACCTATATGTTTGGGACCCCAAGAACTTTAAGCATTCACCTCGGGTCTTTGAGATGATTCTGACCCGTTTTTAACCATGTTAAAAGCTTTGTGTGAATATTAATAATAATTTACGAGTTTCTTTTCTTTAGTTTTGTTACTTACTGAAAAGTCTATCCGTTTCGTTTAGGTATTTTAATAAATTGACATATTGATTTATTTTTAACATTTCATGTGACCTGAGAGATAGCTCCATTCCTGTTTCAGCAGAATACAACATTCACTCATATCTACTTGCCTTATATTATACATACTATATACAGTTGCGACGACATTTCCTCTCAATGATATAGCTTGCATAGCTACATTTATCCTATCTAGTATGTATGTATATCCTACTTGTATCTACATGTTGCGATGTCAAGTAGTGTTCGGTATTTAACCTATGCTGTCCTGGAATGTCGGCGAAAGTGATAGGCTGAGCCTTAGTACCTAGGTACCTATTATCTATATTTAATACACATACAATATTATATAGTAAATAGATACTACCTTTCCTGCTGCCGATTTTACCTTCGTGGTCAATGCAATGTCATTCTCTAGCCTTCTATCTCTAGGCAAGAAATTACGCAGAGAACTTAACGGGTTACCGGGGCTCCGGCTCGAAGTGCAGGAGTAGGAACGGGGTGGTTTTTAGTCAGTAAGGGTCTGACACTCCCTCCCGCCTCATCCAGGCGAGAAAAGTCATTCGATAATTTTCACCTCGTTAAAAAAAAACAAGAAATTAAAAAGTGAGTAACCATTAAAAACAAATTTTTAATACCTCTGTTTAAAATTCATCACGATAACAATGTTCAACCACACAAAGTCAGATCCGAAACGCTAGGAACAAATTTTAACGCAGCCTTCCATCAAGCGAACGACTGTTGAAAACTCCATAATTGTCTCAAGACTCAAGACGTTCCAGCCGTCATCAATCCATTAAGCAAGAGTGTTCCTGCAGACGACAATTTGACTATTATGTGAGTGAATGAGAAACTACTTGGACAGTGCGCGGTGTGCGCTCAACTGAATGATTTCGGAGCACTCTCGTTAACGACGCGATTGTCGTAAATGCGCAAGTTTTAAGGTAGCCGTCTCAGCTCGCTTACTTCAGTCCCCCGTTTCGCTTACTTCGCTGGCTTCCGTACTACCGCTTACTTCAGTCTTGGTCTCTTCTGTATTGTATTGTATGTGATAATTAAGGAAGTAATTTGTTTATTTCGCCTCTGCTCGTAGGAGATAGAAAGACAGATGAGCACGTATTGTATGTAAGTTCGAGTTGATAGCATCCTATCAATTGTTGTACTGATTTTCTAAACAAAATTCCAAGATATGTATAATGTGAATGGATTATGATAAGTAAGTTCCTGTCCTGTTAAATGACACCCAGAACTTTAGGTACTCAGTCACTAAAACGAAACACCATCTTTAATCCATAGAGATAGGCAGACATCAAATAAGTACATGAATGAGTAACGTCTATTTATAAAAGATGATTAGTCTCCAAAGAAAATATTTTTTAAAATATAGGTGTTACTTAATCACACAACTTAAAGTGATTAATATATGGCAATCAAGTTTCAGAACATGTCACCGTAGTTGAACAACCAAGTCTCTAAAGGACATTGACCTCTGTATCACACAGTAAGTACAGACCTAGTGTTACAGTACACAAGTTATACATTGTAGGACACACGCAAGCCGAGCATAAAATTATATTAAAATCCTAATGCATGTTTTGTTTTAACATAAACTTTAGATATGACCTTTTTATTTTACTCTGTAAAAGACCATTGTGATATTCTTTCAGTTTTCAAGTTTGATGATTGCGTTAAATAAAAAGTGTTGGAGAGTTTCCTTTCACATATCTTTTTTTTGAGGGGGAAAATCATCCAATGGCTTCTCCCGCCCGGGTGAGGAGAGAGGGTGTGTCAGACTCTTAATGACTAAAAACCACCCCGTTCCTACTCCTGCACTTCGAGCCGAAGCCTCGGCAACCCGTCCGGCACTGGTTCAGACCATGGTACGGAGCGAGGGGGACTGGGATGCCGTCTCCTTTCCACATATCTGTATTTGTTATACAGTTCTATTCAAAGAGTGTCACTCCTTAGTATCTATTTTGTTCCGAAAACAATTGCTAAGGACTGGGTTAAGTAGCCATTAAATAACTCTGAGTACGGCGGTAAGATACGTCGTTGTTAATGGTCAACAGAATATAATTTAAATGCAATTAATTTACGACTATACTTGGAGAATTGCAGAGAAGGAAGATTTCCTAACAGAATAACGTGCTCATACTAAAGTTAACATAGCTTTCCACTCGAAATTCTGAGAAATAATTAAGAAACAATGGGGAATAATTTTGATTCAGGTTTCGTCACAATTCAAAGCGCTCTACTGCGCTCTTTTCAGCTATACCTCTAAGCTAAGTTTTGGTATAAAGGGGCCATCCTGCTGCCTTTATTCGCTGTCTAGAATCTAGACTAGATTTACGGGCGCTAGAAGTGTAGGCATGTGGTTTTATATTGTAGTAAGTTAGTTTGAACAATTGGAGCAAGTTGGGGATGCGGTCAAAGTTTTATTTGTCTTCGCGGAGAGTATGGACGAGGCATACCCTGAGGCTTTTACACAATGCGGCTGAGAGTTAAGCTTTTTGGTCGTTTGGTCGCTTCGCAAAGTCGGACAATCAGTTGTTTTTGAAGTTTTTCGTTTCCCTAATGCAGATTCGATGTTGAATGTGATTTACATGTAATGTACGTCGCGAGCTGAGCTCGAGTTATTTCTACATAGAATATCTGATTATTATCGAGGTCTTGATTAGCAACGATAACTATTATGATTTGATGTAATGTTTGTTAGTAGCCAAAGCAAAATAAGAAGTCATCAATCACATAGTTATATTTCATACTCAAAATCGTAAAACTAAAATAAAAGCGAATTTAAAATATCTTAAAAAAATACGTAAGCAATTTAAAATATACAACTTCATTAATAATATGAATCGCAACGAAATACAAGAGTTGAGTTATGAACTTGAATGTTTGGCTGCCCGCCAGCACATTACTGTAGCCGATATCTAGGTGTCCTGCAAGAAATTATGCAAAAAATATGAGTAATATTCACAAAAAACCTATCTTCATTTATGGTTTTACGTTTTTTTTTTCAGTTTTATTACGGTGCCCGGTAAATGGGAAAAGTTTTTGCCTCTTTATGCAATCGTATGTTATATTTTTTGTTACGTACTGCCCCTGGTCATCGGAAAATACTTTTGGTTGCGTATACACTTTACGAAAAACTATTCTCACGTAATGAAAACGTTCATCTTCGAGGCTACCATCTTAGGCTGTGTAAAAGCTTATCGAAAAATATTCCTCACAGACACTTTTTGAGTAATCGCGTGATCGGAGCATGGAACAAGCTACCAGAATATGTAATCACTGAACAGAATGTTAACCAGTTCAAAAACAGACTTGACAGATACACAACATCGAATTAACCACTGATCGAAAAATACGATACAGGCATTTATCAGTTGGTTCAACTGCCGGTCTGAATTAAATAAATAATAATAATAAATTAACAGCTTGAATGCCTGTATATATAAGACATAATAGAAAATACATTGTGTCTCGCCTGGATCCACGTTTAGACACACGACGAGTTAAACAAAGCTCGAACTTATCAGTTATATATCCAAATACTCAAACGACACCTAATATTAAGTTGCGCTTAAGCATTGTTCTGTCACTACAAATTCTTTGAAAATGATAGACATGACGCGATATTTAAGCACAATTTAAAATTGAGTAGCCTTTCAGTATTCGGGCTATAGTCATTTGTCAGTCACTAGATTTCACATAGGTAAATAATGTACGTATCAGTATTTCGTCAAACATGCATTTGATTAATTAAAATACCGGTTTCCTCACGTGAATACTGAGAAAAACTACTAGTTTTGAGTCACCCCAAACAATGAAGAGCAAATGAGTATTATTAAAACAATTTTCTTTTAATATTAGGGAAAAAACTAAAGACTAAGACTAATTTACAACTTAAAAATAAATTAATATATGTATATATATATATAAGAAAACATAAAAAAGGAAAAAACAAGGGGTAAGTAGTTCTTATACTTAACTAGCAACCCGTCACGCCTTCGCACAGGTGCAATACACATGTGTTATACCTCTACATATAAACCTTCCTTAAGAATCACTCTATCTATTAGAAAAACCGCATCAAAATCCGTTGTGTAGTTTTAAAGATCTAAGCGTACATAGGGACAGACAGACAGCGGATAGCGACTTTGTTTTATACTATGTAGTGATAATAACAGATGCAAAACCATTTATTATTATCACTCAAAATTTTACATACAATTATAAGATACTAGAAGCTTACATAGACATTTACTTAAAGGAGACCTGACCTCAAAATAACTAAGTACCTACTTAATCAAATTCCTAGACCGTATTCATAGGTATATAGAGGTAGATACCACTTAGGTATTAATATAACCGTTACACATTCTGCGGTTATCTGTCAGAAACGGGTTTAATTAAACGCTAATTAAACGGGATCCAAACGGAAACCATTGATCATCTTCTCTAATACATATTAATATAAATCGCTACTTATGTATAGTCTATATTGTTATACATATATCGTTTATGTAATGTAACTGTTTACTTAGTTGAATTGTATACATATTGGTAATTAGGGAAGAACTAGAAAGATGGAATGTTAAGCATTTAACTTCATTGCGAGGACCGCCCTGAGGACACGGTGGAACACACGGTGGGAGAATGCCTTTCGTGGGCTGAGCACCGCCGTGTCCTCAGGGAAGTGATCGGCGATGGCGACCTCTCGCGTCCGGGCCTAGTGCAGGCCATGATGCGGAGCGAGGGGGATTGGGATGCCGTCTCCTCCTTTTGCGAAGCAGTCATGGTAGCTAAGGAGGAGGCGGGACGCGTGAGGCAGCGAAGCGCTGCCTCCTCGCAACCCAGCCATCGCGAAGGACACACCGGGCGTCGGGGATCGCGGGACGATCTCCGGCCACCGTAAGCGCGGGCCTGCGGACGGCGAGCATGGGTGGCTCCCAGTCCGACCAGAAACAGACCCGAGCGTACGGCGCGTCGCGTTCCGCGCGCGCCTCAAAGAGCCATCAGACCACCACAGATGGGGCCCAATAGGGCCGATGCCGATTCGGAGTCGCGGAGAACCTAACGGGTAACCGGGGCTCCGGCTCGACGTGCAGGAGAAGGAACGGGGTGGTTTTTAGTCAGTAAGAGTCTGACACTCCCTCCCGCCTCACCCAGGCGGGGGCAGTCATTCGATGATTTTCCCCCCTTAAAAAAAAAAAAAAAAAAAAAGCATTTAACTTCATGAATCATCACATCTGGAACACCAGAGGCGTTACAAGTGCGTTACCGGCTCTTTTGTGTATTAGGTGTTTGAGGATTGTTGGGGATTCGAGGATTGGGGAGATTGAGGGGTAGGGATAATTGGGTCTCCGATAACCTTACTAACACGACGAAACCCAATGCAAACGTTGCTTCACGTCGGTTTTCTGACATATGAATTTTAGGACTTGACTTTTTTGTTTTAATTCTCCAAAATAAAAGTAGCCTATGTTACTTTTTAGTACATCAGCTAACTGCTAATAGAGTCCCGTCAAAATCGGTCTAACCGTTCCAGAGATTAGCCTGTGCAAACAGCCTGTAAAAACCGATTATTTTAATATTACAAACAGAAACTACAATTTTATTTATCTGTATAGAAAATACCTACAACACAGGAGAACATTCTAGTGTGGGGCAACGTATAAAAATAGTCTTATTTTATTTGGACTACTCGACTATCTAAATTATATTACGATTAAATAAAAGTGCTTTACTGTTGTTGTTATTATTATATAACAAATAAACTGAAATCTTCATATCTCCGTTGCAGGCCACTATTCAGTTCACAGCTGTGACCCCTTTTGTCACAAATCGTGGCGCGAACCTTTCATTCTTTACTTGACACATTTGGACACTGAACCATAGACACGGTATTGATTTTTCTTGACAATGGGTAACTTTTGGCAAGGGCACAAAGTCAGTGAACCTAGTTTAATTCTAAACTATTAAAACCTCTTTTATATTGAACTCCTTCGGTTAAATTATTTTGTTTACATCGATAAACTTTTGTTTTGATTGTTTTTCAAGAGAGTATTACTTTTAAATTGATTCTTTGTGTGCGAAAAATAACAAAATGTATTCTAAAGCGTATTTGAAATTCGAACAATATAACAAAGAACGCTATGTATATTTATGTACTGAAATTATTTTATGTATTTGAATGTCGAGCGATTAAACCAATTCATTTCCATTGTGACGTCATAAAGTTACAGTCCCATTGTTGCATAATTTCTTGTCATTTCTATTTATGCTTCTTGCTATTATATTTATAACTTAAAATTACATAATACTATTACATAAAATCACGCCTTTTACCCCCGAAGGGGTAGACAAAAGTGCACATTACGGCATTCACTATTTATGTTATGAGTCCCATGTAATAGGGGGTGAGCTAATTGCCATATACCGGGGACAATTCCAGACTCCGTGTTACTACTGAGATTTAGGTACTATTACATAGTTATATCAAACTACATAATACTATTATACCTAGAACACATTTATCCTATTTACTTTTAAATTTATACCTAGATCTAGAACAAATTTCCGTGCGTTTAAGCGCTTTTGCCATATCTATTATTGTAAGCAAGTATAACAGCTCACACATACGACTCACTTGGTTTTTAATCAAAGTTTTAGGGTGTTTGGCGACTGGGCTTAACCCAGTTGTACAGTTAGTTTTTGTGGCTTAAGGCTTAATTCATTCTGTCTCCTGCAGTAATTCACCGAGGGAAGTGGAAACTATAGTTTTTTTCTTCTCCTCTTATAATATTCTCTGATTCGATTCGTTGTGGGAACCAAGATATAGTTACTCATGCCCCTGGGACGCGCCGGACTTCAGTTTCCGGTATGTTCATGGTTGTATTTACTGTAGATCCTGGCTTACAGGAGTTGCAGCGGTTTGGGAGGTTGCGGCAGGCGTGTCCCAAAAAAGTACTATTATACCCAGATTTGCATTCTTATACCCAACAACACAAAAGTACTGTAAAATTGTTGTGCAGATTCCAAGTTCTCTACATAAATAGACATAACATTCCTTTTACATCTCGTGTAATTTAGTACAGACTCAAAGCACTTTGCTAGTTAAATGCATTTAAAAACAATTGCATGCACGCTGTGTTTACAATACGAGACATTTTTATTTGATTGGAAAGTGAAGCACATAAGTAACTGTACCTTGTGGTTTCACCTGTGGTTATTTTGACTGAATTTTCGACATATTAATGAGACATACATAACATCACGCCTTTTATCCCCGAAGGGGTAGGCAGAGGTGCACATTCTACCACAGTACAATGTATCACCCACTTTTCACTAGTTGTTACGAGTCCCATGTAATTAAATTAAAAAAAAAATTAAAAAAAATATATAAAAAAAATATTAATGAGATTTCTACTATTATATAATCACACTAACATCAACAGCCTATAAGTGGCCACTGCTGAGCGAAGCCTGTTCTGTTCTCACATGGAGAGAGATAGAGAGAGAGAACACTAATCACTACCTTTCAAACTTATAATTAGAAATTATAAGCCAAGTTTCCTCACGATGCGTGTCTAGATAATCTTAGGAAGTACATATAACTCGGAACATGTCACATTGCTACTTGCCGTTGCTAGGTTTCAAACTCGCACTCTCATGCATGAGAAGTAGGCGTCTTAAACCTCCGGGCCACCGCGACACCACATTATTATAATTATTATCAGACTTATGTATACATATATTAGTTTCTTCATGTACCTCTAAATGTTAGAGTACTTAGTACAAATATTTAGTTTTCCGACTTTACTGGTGACTCAACAGTTGAACATTGTTCCTCAGTGTTCTTTGACGAACACAATAAAACTAATTTAATATGTTCACCACTAACAATTATCACAGAAAGCCTAATAAATATGTATATTTACTTCCTAGAAAAGCAGATGAAAGGTAGAAACACTACATAAGGTATGTGGAATTAATTGAACCGTGTCTGTCTGCGGAACCGAGGTAAGAGTAATGAGATGAAGAATCCTGGTGTGCAAGGAACCCATGTGTTATTCCGTTGTATTTTTAATTAACTATATTGCGAGCATTTCTTTGAAGTGATTTCATTTTGTACTTTAATGTAACATGGAAGACTAATTAGCTTTCATTTTGATATATGGCTTGATTAAAATTGTGTTTGTGTTTATTTCTGGCTGAAATTACTAGAAAAAAGATTGAACACATTTATTATGAAGCTATAACTACAAGACTTCATGTTTTTCCTTTCATTAATTTTATTGCCTTGTGTTTTTGCAAACCTTCGGTGCGGAGACATCTGACGAATGTGTCGCGAATGTGCAGCTCGCGAGCCGCCCGCGAACTGCGCGCTTGCAGTCACGGCTTCGGCAATGGTTTGGTGCTCAACTCACTCAAGGTTCGTATTAATAATAATTTTAAATGCACGCGCGCGGCACCTCGGAAATAGGCGCGCGAGCTGTACACTCGTGGCGCAATCGCCAGATGTCACGTACTCTTTGGGTACGTCTTTTAATAATGGTTAAGTAAGGATGGCCTTTTAGACTATGAGGATACTAACTTACTTATAACCGACGATCTGGGTACAGTAAGTTGTCTCAGTATAACAGACATTTTCTGATTAAACCATGTAAGTACTTAGTAATAAAAATACATAAATAAATAATCATTTCTCTAGAATTGTTGAGTGTATAAAATCTATGACTAAGTTGTATCACCATGGCGATGTGTAGTCAACTATTACCTGAGTCACGGCGACCCAGTGAAGGTTTTAACCGAATTACTTCATGATACAGCTGTTTCTCCGAACTTTTGTATTGTGACGCGGCACTATTGGCGTTGTCGATATGAACAGATTTCTTCGTAAAAGTTTAAGTTTGTACTTAAAGAGTCACTGCCTGAAATACGTCGAGCTACCTACATACATAAAAATAGCTATATATACCTCAATAGGTTTATCATCAAGTTGGATTGAGTAGCATTCGTGATTCGAGCAAAGCATCTTAATTCTAGGATAGAACGTAATATTACCTCTAAGCTTTTCCTATATATTTTTTTTGTAATTTAGAGATTGTCATAGTGCTCGATATGTGGCAATAGCATACTCACAAATTGCTGTAGGCTGTGGTACAGGACTTAGTACGTTACTGGGGAAATTGAGTGTTGCATTGTATAATAAATAATATGTACTTCTGCTTACTCATTCGGAATTCGAAAAAAATAGTTGCAGTGGTAATAGAGGTATATCATGAACTTTATCATTCTCGTTTTCTCCTCTTAAAAAAAGTTGCCTAATACTAGTATTTCCTTGCATTTCTCCTGTGTCGTAGGTGCGTTTACAAACATACAATTTCACGTACACATGATACCCAGATCCAGAATGCCGCGCCAAACGTGCAGTTAATCAGAAAATCATTAGGTTAGACTTTGCATGAAGTTCACACAATCACCCTACCACACGAGTATCATGCATAACAGTCAGTGAACTGAGAAAGGGATAAATTTGAGGTCTTGAACCTAATGGCCGTCCATTAGGTTCAAGTTGAGTCGAAGCAAAGTCATACCGTACCATATTCATAAAATTATTGAATCAATAATTGCATTTTAACTATAGAATATTTCGTCTATTTCTTGTAAATTCTGAATTGAGTTTTAATGACAATACAGACTATTGACAAACTTGAGTTTTTTGTTTATGTTTATAGCTACGTGAACAGTATAACTTGGGCAACCGGCTGCCGTGTAACGGGTCGCGGGTTCGATTCCCGCACGGAACAAATCTTTGTGTGATCTACAAATTGTTGTTTCGGGTCTGGGTGGACACAGGAGAAAATCTTAATGTGGGGAAACGTTTAAAAAAATCAACGGCAAAAAACCACAATCTTACTCTCTTTACCCAAGATAATCCACCTACAATATCTGTAATTGCTTTCAGTATTTTCTTCCGATTTTGAATCCTATAACTAAGCTAACGAAGGTATACTTGGGTGCGTTACGCTAAACACATATCCAGAAATAACAATTCTAGCAGTAATCTAATCCTTACAAAAACCCAATTACAAAATCAGAATCCTAGTATAAATGAGAAATCCAACAAAACATCGTCCATAATATTCTATCAGCATTACTTTTTATCGCGAAAGCATTCTCGGTTAGATGTTAGATGTAATCGTGATTCGCAAGAGGTTCCGAGTCGAGACGACAATGCAAAACGAGGAGAAGCCAAGCTTGTGGTGATATTAAAAAGCGGGGGTGAAAGCGAATTGATTAACTGTCAGCAACCGCCGCCGACCACTCGGCCATTAAACTTGCGGAATATATTATATTGCAATGTTAAAAATATACTTGGAAGTGAGTCTAGTGTGTTTTGTTACTGGAAGTATAGTTTTGGGGTTAAGCTATGGTGTTTGGATGGTTGTTTAAATCTCTTTATGACATGACAAAAAAAAGTGAAGAACAATTGAAAATTACACTTCTGTCAACTAGAAAATCACAAAACACTTTATATTTTCAGTTATGTATGATACAATGTTGTTATTAAGATTTTGGAAACAAAAGAACACTATTCTTAACCAGAACATCTTAACTAAAAATTGCGGGTTACTTGCGTGAATATACTGAGAAAAGCCCGACTAGTTTCGAACCACACAGGGGTTTCCAACCTCATGAGCAGCTTGCGCGGTAGCGGTGATGTTGCGCAGCCTACTAATTTACCTCTAGTATGTCTCGCGACAGTTATTAAAAAAACAAGGAACATCTCATTTTATCTTATAAATACATTTCACCAATTGACACACACAATAATTATTAATTACCCAATGTGCTACGAATAGTGCTACGCGCGTAGCAGGGCCTACGCTTCGTAGCTCGTAGCGTTGTCGTAGCAGCCGCTTCTTTCATGGCTCCATCTTAAGATTTTGTTGTGAGGACACTTTAACTAACGAGCCCTGACTCTCCGTCAATCCCGTTCAGCTTTATATTCCATAAACAAGTTCTACGTAGTACATTATCCTCGAGAGTGCAATTTACAATGTTGTTAATTAAAGTAGATTTTACTTAGGCACATCGGATATTGTTATGGGTGTTTGAAGTTGATTATAAACATAAGAGCTAAAGACCTTAGTTTCATCCTAAGGGTTTATTAGATACTAAAATTTTAGAAGTTATCTATATTAGCACAAGGTTGAGAATCGCGCAGTATATAATGTAAGTATGAAAAATATTGCGATGTAACTTTTGATGATTGGAAAAATCATTATGATGATGAAACTATTTCCAGTTTACGACATTCGAATTCGAATTCACAAATATTTTACTGTATATTTGTAAATATTTCAATTTACCCATTGACTATGTAGCAAACCAACTGCATTTTTTTTCAATATTTTTAATCAACCACTACTGCGTGGTGGTTTGTGTTTCGTAAAAGGCGAATATTTTGCAGCGGAATGTTTTACAAGCAATCGCGATCGCTTCCTGGTATTACTATGCAACTATTGGTACTCGACACTTCGACTGGACTTCATTATGTACAGTGGTTTGCAGGCATTGAAATGAAAAAAAAAAACGTTTTCATTTGGTGTCCTTCTAATAGATCACAAAACTACAGTGTAATGGTAAACCATGGTTTGTGAATTAGTACATTCTATTGGTAACTATTAATAGAGGAAATTGATAAAGACTAATTTGAAGAATTTTGTTTTGATGCCTTATAGCGTATTTATTTATTATTTTTTTAAGGTGTAAATATTTTAGTTCATAGTTACTTGTAAATATTATAAGTTGTATATATTTTCATTTAGTAATAGTTAATATTAATTGTATATATAATATTACGAATATTACTAGTTGTATATATTTTCATTTAGTAATGTACTTTATTATTAATTTGAAGAATGCCCTAAAATATTAACTGCTCGTTTGACAAACCAAGACCATAAAATGACGTCTACAAAAAAAATCTTGTGAAAATGTATTTTCATTCAATTAGATCACAACCAAAAGAAAAAAACATTAGTGAGGTAACAGTAATAGTATCAAGACTGCGATCAATTTAATAATGTCTAACAATAGAGTCATCACAATAGTTTGAATTGAACAATTAAATTACGACATTGAAGTAAACAAAGCTAGTTGGATTGTTAGGTATTATACAGCGTGTAAACCTGTGTTACCAGTGAAGTTAGATTTTGTATTGAGGTTAATTAATATGTTTGGCTGCGCGATTGGCGCAGTGGTTAGTTGACAGGCTGTAGTGCAACGTGTCGCGGGTTCGATTCCCGCGCCGGCCAAAAAGGATGCCATTTTCTTAACAAAATTACCATTATTAGCCCGAAGTCAGGATATATGGCAGTGTTTCACCCTCGTCTCTCGAAAACCACGTGAAATCCATTGGTCCTGCGCCTGATCTCTCTCCGGTCGTGTCAGTCTGCTGACCCATCGGGTTCAGAGAGTGCACGTATGTTTTCACACACACCTGTGCACTGTAATGTCTCCTGCATAATAGGCAAGTCTAGGTAGAGTGGCCACAAATCGATCGGGAGATTTATGATTTATTATGCTACGATTTCATGATCATCATCGTCATTACATCGCAGCCAGAAAACGTCTACTGCTGAACTGAGTCATAAAGGTCTTGAAGAACTTTCAGATCTGCTGCAGTGACTCCGCATCCCTCAGATGTCTGTAGTATTTATCTGGTCGAATTTCCACCTTGTCGTCCTGCGTTGCATTTGCGCGGGCGAACCATCAAGAAAATTTATTTATTAGTTTCTTCTGCAAACAGTTAAACGGTAAATGGTGGGCATAATGCCTTAAGGGCTCTGAGAGTCAACCAGAGAGTAGTGCAGCTTTACCGTTCAAGCAGCTTTTTTGCTATCAGTTTTTCGAGGGATTACAATTCACCACTGTTAATACATAACATCACGCCTTTTATCTCCGAAGGGGCAGGCAGAGGTGCACATTCTACCACAGTACAATGTAACACCCACTTTTCACTAGTTGTTATGAGTCCCATGTAATAGGGGGTGAGCCTATTGCCATATACCGGGCACATTTCCAGACTCCGTGCTACTACTGAGAATTTTAAAAAACCCAGTAATACTTTGCCCGACCCGGGAATCGAACCCGAGACCCCTTGCCCGGCAGTCGCACTTGCGACTACTCGGCCAACGAGGCAGTCGTTAATCTATATAAATAAAAATTAATTTCCATTCGTTAGTCTCACTACAACTCGAGATCGTTTGAACCAATTTAGCTACATAATTTTGGTCTTGAAATATCCGTGGAATCCAGAATGTCCAGAAAAAGATTAAAAGATAAGAAAAATAAAAATTAGGCAGTACGAAGTTTGCCGAGTCAACTAGTTTTGTATAAATCTTAGTGTACATACAAAACAATTATACAAATATTATACAATGGACCACTACTTGTTTTAATAAATTACGGAAAAGAACAAGTTGTAGTAACCGACGAATGCAGAACAAAACTACATTTATTTCATCTGCAATATCTCGCGGTGGCTGCGTCTGAGAGTTATGGGGAAAGTGCGGGAGGGTGTAGGGGTGAGGAAGGAGTGACGTTGATAGAATGTAATTGGCAACAACACAAAACTAATTTAAGTAATCAACGCGGTGCAATCTCTGCGAGGAATAATAAGTCTTGCTAGTACTACTTTTGCTGTTTTGTTTGGAACTTTGCACACGGTCCACCTGATGGTGAGTGGTTACCATGGCATATGAACGCTTTCAACACTTCGGGGCATTACATGCTTTATTATAATACTAGCTTCTGCCCGCGACTTCGTACGCGCAATCCCATTTTGCCCCCGTTCCCGTTCGTGATTTTCGATAAAAAGTAAAAAAAAGTATTCTATAAAAAGTGTCCTATGTCCGTCTCCTGGTTCTAAGCTACCTCCCTGCCAATTTTCATCTAAATCGATTGAGGCGTTCTTGAGTTATATATATAGTGTAACTAACACGACTTTCTTTTATTATATATAGATTACGCCTCTCGAAGGAGCAGGGAAAGAGATACATGTCTACAATCACGATTTCAGATCCCAAGCTATAACTTAGAAATTGTCGAAAACACGAAATTACTTCATTAACTAAAAATCGCGGATTACTCACGTGAGTATATTGAGAAAAGCTCTACTAATTTCGAACTGCAGAGGGGTCTACCTAATGAGCAGCGTGTGCTGTCGCGGCGATGTCGCGCAGCCTACAGCCTTGAACGAAATTACTTCATTAAAATTTTCCTGAGATCGTTTTTACATAAACATTATTTTCTTACATTGTACTCGCGACCATTCGTTCAGCGAAACAGATCAGACAGATGCATTACAACCATTTCCACAAAAAAAAATACAAAAGAAAATCTTCGTAGTAGTGGCATGAGAATCAATGTAGGATACAAACGACTACACATCGAACTAAGCAAACCAGTATAAACTGACCGTGAAATGTGGAGAAAGGTAATACAAGTCGAGGCCATTATATACCGGAATTGTACGCTTGAAGATTACGTGGTACGTGCATCCAATTTCACCGCGTGCCTGTGAGCGGAAGGATTCAGATTCAGAATAGAGACCGGTGGCCCAATAAACCTAGTGTATGTTGGTACCTGGTATATTACGGGTTTGTACCTCTATATGTAACAGTTATAGTGTTAAAGTAGCTATTATTTTTAATGACTGTCTTTGAGCACAAAAACCTAATTGTCACTTCACGTCTTTCTAGAGGGGCTACCCTTACTTGTTCGAGTTAAATTGTTATAAATGGTCACTTTGGTAACATAACTTAACCAACGTTATTTTGTTTTAAATTTTATGGGATAGGTAAACGAGTAGACGGATCACCTGATAGTAAGCAATCGGCGTCGCCCATAGACACCTGGAACACCAGAGGCGTTACAAGTGCGTCACCGGCCTTTTGGGGATTAGGAATTTTAGGAATGTTGGGAAATCAGGAATCAGGAATCTCCCCAGGAGATTGAAGATTTGGTAAGGTAGGTCTAGCTAGGTCTGGCTAGGTGGGCCTCCGGTAACTTCAATCACACGACGAAACGCAACACAAGCGTTATTTCACGGCCCATTCGTAGCGAAGCATAGCACTACCACACTTATTTAATTATTTATAATTTTTTACTATATCCAAGTCTTTTTTGTTTTTTTTTTTCGAGTGGGGAAAATCATCCAATGACTTCTCCCGCCCGGATGAGGCGGGAGGGAGTGTCAGACTCTTACTGACTAAAAACCACCCCGTTCCTACTCCTGCACTTCGAGCCGGAGCCCCGGCAACCCGTTAAGTCTTCCGCGGCTCACTATATCCAAGTCTACCAAGACATTATACAAAGTAACTACATCATAATCGATGCAATTAATTCAATATCAATTATCACTTTAGTAAAATCCGTAGATATTTTAAATAACGCCTGGATATGTACTTTGGCTGTAACGTATACACGAGGACGTGAAATAGAATATATCTCGCTTTATTTGGTTCCGTTTGTGAATGGTGACCTGTGTCAAGGTGCACTAAGACGTTTAATAATATCAGATGGCATACCATCCAAGTACATATACTAGGTACATAAATATTCGAGTTGTTGATACGGAAACTAGATGTAGGATTTCTCATGAGTTTATTTTCTTAGACAGGGGGCAAACGACCATTTCGTTCAATAAATATCCACGCAATACGGATGCAATGGACGCTAGTGTTGCAACTCAAGAGTACGAAATTTCACAATATCAAAGTCGATCGATCGGAATTGGATTCAAGAGTAAACGTGGTAATTATGGTCGTAAAACCAATGGTAATAAGTATCAGCGGCACCCATATATGGACATTTGCAACACAGGGCGGTTTTATATATTGTGTTGACGTTTCACAAAAACTATAACGCTTTATATTGAAAACTTTATCCAAACTTCTCAGTATTAAGCTATTTTTCACATTTTGAGGAAACAGCAATATTGATGCTATATTCATGAAGGGTATAGGTACCTAAGGTGAGTAAGGTAAACACAGGTTTAACTATCTCTCCTACTTAACAGGTGCGGTGTCGCCAGGGAGGACAAGTGTGCTCGACGGTGCATCGTTAAAATCGAGCGCCCTCCAGCTGCAGCTCCTAGTGAGGGAGGACCTCTCACTCGAGTACGTCTTTTGGTTATGAGTTTTAATTGTTAACTGATTCTCTGAGGTACGTTGTGTTTGGTTTGTGATTGTTTGTTCATCAACAGCCTATAAATGCCCACTGCTGAGCAAAGCCTCTTCTCACACGGAGAAGGTTAGAGCGTTAATCACCACGCTTGCTCAATGCGGGTTGGCGATTTCAAACTTATAATTAGAAATTATAAAGTCCAGGTTTCCTCACGATGTTTTTCCTTCACCGTTTGTCAGTGGTGTCTAAATAATCTTAGAAAGTACATATAACTCGGAAAAAGTCACATTGGTACTTGCCGTTGGTAGGTTTCGAACCCGCACCCTCATGCATGAGAAGCGAGCGTCTTAAACCTCCAGGCCACCACGACACGATTGTTTGTTGGTGGGTAGAAAATACATATACATAACATCACGCCTTTTATCCCCGAAGAAGTAGGCAGAGGTGATCATTACGCCATTTAATGCCACTGTACAATGTAACATCCACTTTTCACTATTGAGCCTATTGCCATATACTGGGCACATCTCCAGACTCCGGGCTGAGATTATTTTTAGAGAACCCAGTATTACATTGCCCGACCTGGGAATTGAACCCGGGACCATTGCCCGGCAGTCGCACAAACTTGCGACCACTCGGCCAATGAGATAGTGATATTATTTGTACTTTATTTTAATAAACGAAACTACATAACGGAGTAGTAAAATTAGGTCATTTTTTAACAAAGACGAATAATCAAAAGTAATAATAGTTAATCTACAAAAAATTAACTAAAGGATCCCACAATGAAAGCATTCTTAACTTGTTAAACTCAACAGACAAAAACGTCAGCACTTAAAAACAGGAATTAAGTTTCCTAAAAACCGAAATTAGCTCGTTATAAAGTTGGACAGACTGTCATACAAGTCTCTGAAGCTATGTTAACAGAACAGTCGCTATGTTCAGATACATATTTTGATTCTTATTCTCTTGTAAATAAAGTTTAAAATGTATTACAGAGTTTTGACAAATCAGGGTAGGCTTGAGTGCTGCTGTGAGGTGGAAGTTTCTCGAAGCGTAACTGCTTATACATTTATAGTTAATATGTTCTTGTAGTTATATTGTATTTAAGTGTGTATGTAAGGTGTTCTTATGTTTTTATAATAACTATCGTGAGACATATTACATTAACTCGCGGGTTAATCACGTTAATATACTGAGAAAAGCATACGCTGCTCATGAGGAAGAACCCCTCTATGGTTCGAAACTAGTAGAGGCTTTCTCAGTATTTTCACGTAAGTAATTCGCGATTTTTAGTTAATTTAGTGTTATTATGTTATTATTTAATTTTATTTTTAAGTAACTACTCGTTTAGACTCGTTAGGTTATCCTGCAGCATACCGCGTGCATTAAAGAATCCTGAGAATAGATTTCTCTCGATTTGATAAGTATATTTCGACAGTTCAAAAAACAATTAAGAACAAAAGATGTCTCATCATTCTTGTACGGAATATGGCGTCATTATACTTTATCCCCAAAACAATGCGTGTTTATTTCGTTTTCGACTGTTAAAAGTCTGTTTTTATATAATAAATGGCATACGAATTTACAAATTGTAATATGAAATCAAAAACACTATTCTATCTAAACAATCCAGATGAAAAACCATCGTGGAGATTACAAGCAATATCGGGGACACATCAAGCTGTTTAAAACCAGTGTACCATGGTCTTGTTTTATATGCACTTTTCGTTCATTCAATGATTAGTTTATACTGGTTTTGCGTATCTTAATGTGTCGCTGTGTACTAGGGTGGTATGAGCGTATGGGAGGTCTAAAAGGCTTCATCACAGTGGGGCGCCTCGTCCGTGTAACTTGTCCGTTGCTCCATGCATCCAATTTAACTTGCTCCTCCTACTAATGGTCGGCAAAAAGTGACTGCAGTTTTCCTATGAATGAATTCGTCAATGACTTTGTTTGTGAATGTTTGTCTATTCGGTCTTTAGAATCGTGTAACAGTTTTCAGTTGCATTTTTGTAGCTTTTTTCCAAATGATTGATGACGATACACAATATTAGGTAGGTAGCAGAAATGTAAACATCTTATATTATCACAGATATATATTTATAGATACATAGGATATAGAAGTACTTACAATGTATACAATGTTTTTCTTTTCTCCATGCTCAGCATACAAAATTCTTGTATTATTCGACTTATCAATATCAAAGCGTATCACTATTTCAATTGACAAACAGAATGTACCAGTACCAGGTAAACATATCAATACCATGCTATAACTCAAGACATAGCGATCAAAGAACGTACAACATATAAAGATATAAGGTAACAAAATATTCCTCGCTCGTGTAGCGACGTTATAGGAATAACTAACATGTTTTTCCTCTTATGTCTCGTGGGGTCACTGTGTGGTTAACATGAAACCCATGTCCATTTCAAGTGTCATCTTATTTATGGAGGGAATTTTTAAAATCGGTTCACTGGCGCTGAAGATTACTCGGAGCGTGTGATGTATTGCTGTTTCATTTTTTTGGAGATAATAGATGTAGATACTTGTAACCGGTACATAATAGGATACAATCAAATACGAATAGAATGCCGCGAGGTTAAGAGAGAAGCTCGTTGTTGCAAGTTCCAAGCTACAAATTGTTATTTAAAAATGAAACATTTATTTAAAAAGTTATTGAAGTATCTTTAATTGGCAAAAATTCTACCAGAAGATGTCAACATGTGATTCGTAGTATCACGCCTGTCTTACACTAGGGTAGGCTAAGACAATAGAACAGCATCTGTCAGTATGGAATATTTTACAATTATAAAAATCTAGGTATATAGTTTTCACTAATGAATTCTTTAACGATTTAACATTAAAATGCAGTGAGTGTCGATAGTAGGGTACTTTCGGATCTCACACGCCCTAATAGGTTATATTGCGTCAGGCAACTTCGATGGCCGCTCAAACGCTCAAATCTTGATTGATAACAGGAGCTTATATCCGTACTCTGCAACTTTATCGGATCGACAGCTTACGCTGACAGCACTTTTAATGCCTTATTATGATTTTACAGCACGAACGGATCAATATTGTGTTGTGTTGTCACTTGAAAAACCAAATTGATTATTTTGGTTATCATTCTTTATATCTATTTTGGCCTACTATAATAAAATGCCTAAATTTTAAAGTGAAATATGAACTCCCCTATCTGAATTTTCAAAAATTTCATAACATAAAATGAATTAATAAAGATATATAAATTTAACTCCAAGAAAATGAAAAAAGGTATCAGATTAACATTCAAACGCTGCAGAAACTAATTTAGAAAAGTTGCAAATTTTTTTCAAATACTATTTTAGTAACAAAATTGTACACCGAGTACCTACAATCTATCTTCCTCAACTTAGTAGAACTGACATCAGATAGAAAAGACTTCAAACTGATAAATTTTCGCACGACAACCGACGTTATATATCAACGGAAAAATGTAGGTATAACAAACGACTAAGGTAAAGTTATTGGAAATACATCGCTATCGACGTTCCTGTCAAAAGTGTTCAGGGGAAGTGGCGATCCTGTGGGCATTTACCGAGTATAATAATAAATATTAATAGGTATGTACCTGGACGGTTAGAATAAATATATTAAATATTAGCTACTGCCAGCAGCTTTGCCTGCGTTCTCCCGTGGTATAAAAGTGGCCTATCTGTTATTCCAGACCATAACCTAACCCTGTTACAAATTACTAGACTTAAGAAAATAAGTGGTCCGTTTAGATGTCAGATAAGATAAAGATAAAGATACTTTTATTTTGCAAATACTGCCTCGTTGGCCGAGTAGTCGCAAGTGCGACTGCCGGGCAAGAGGTCTCGGGTTCGATTCCCGGGTCGGGCAAAGTATTACTGGGTTTTTTAAAATTCTCAGTAGTAGCACGGAGTCTGAAAATGTGCCCGGTATATGGCAATAGGCTCACCCCCTATTACATGGGACTCATAACAACTAGTGAAAAGTGGGTGTTACATTGTACTGTGGTAGAATGTGCACCTCTGCCTACCCCTTCGGGGATAAAAGGCGTGATGTTATGTTATTTTGCAAATATGGGTAACAGTTACAGGTGACATAAAAATACATGTTCAGCCATATTTTACCATTTAAGCATGCAAATGATATACATAGTAAAATGCATTGGATAATATGTTACAATTGAAGACAAACAACCCAATAAAAAGAAAAAACATAAACAAAAAAAAGACCATAAATTAGGAACACAGTTTTCAATTCAAGCACTTAGAAAAAAGAATCCTTCTCATTCAGATACTCAGGCAAACTATAATATGCTTTAGCCAGTAAAAAGTTTCGGAATCTTTTTTTAAATAAATGTAGCGGAAGCTCCTTCCAACCCTTAGGTATCCTATTATAAATAACTGAAGCCATGCAGTAGACACTCTTGCGCATAAGTGCTGTCTTAGCTGGCTCTTTACATAGCAGACTCTTATCGCGTCTGTTGCGGGGAAATACATCGGTCATGCGATTAAAACGACTAGGGTTTGTGTTCACAAACACAGCTACTAGAATATACAAACTAGGCAACGTCAATATTTTGTAATTTTTAAAGTATGGTTCACAACTATCTGTAGATTTTAGCTTAAACATCGCTCGTAAGCACTTTTTTTGTGCTTTGAAAGCGGTTTCTCTTTCAGTAGAGTTTCCCCAAAATATAATCCCATACCTCAAATGTGATTCTACAGTTCCATAGTAGGCAGTAAGAAGTGCATTTCTGTTGACTATAGTTGATAATCTATGTAATGCATATGCAGACTTACTTATTCTCTTACATAAACTATCCACTTGTGATTTCCAATTCAACTGTTGATCTATTTGCAAACCTAAAAACTTTGTACTTTCAACTTCTTCTATAGTATTATTGTTGTTATGTACTTTCAAATTTATACTAGCAGTCTGTTGTCTATATTGGATAAATTTCGTCTTATTTAAATTTATCTTCAAATTATTTGCATCTAGCCAGTCTACTGTTTGTTTTAAACTATTGTTAATATCTCTCTCGTACGTAACTATATTTTTACAAGGAATTGTAATCGTACTATCATCTGCAAAGAGTGTTATTGGTTGGTCAATAGATTTTGGTAGATCATTTATATATAAAATGAACATTAAAGGGCGTACGCTACCCTGTGGTACCCCAAATAATACTTTACGCTCTGAAGACCGATACATCTCATCATGCTTAGTTTCTATGTTAATCTTATTGATTTGAGTTATTAGTTTTCTATCATTTTGTAGGTATGAACTTAATAGACTAAGGACATTGCCTCTAATACGTAGGCTTCGAGCTTTTTTAAAAGAGTAGGGTAGTGAACATAATCAAATGCCTGGGTCATGTCACAAAATACACCACATACAGGGTTACGTTGATCAATATTTTTAATTATATTATGTACAAAATCATATACCGCCATATTAATTGTCCTATTTCCACGAAATCCTTTCTGTTCCTCACACAACAGATCTTGTTTATCTATGAATTTATATAGTTCCCTATAAATATACTTTTCAAAGACTTTAGAAAACACCGGAATTAATGACATTGGTCGGTAGTTTTCTATTCGTTCCCTGTTCTCTTTTTTAAAAAGTGGCTTGACTATACATATTTTTAATGCATCGGGGTATATGCCTGCGTCAATAGTTAGGTTAATTATGTAACTTAAATGGCCGCTTATTTCCTTTGACACTTGTTTTATTATTTTTGTGGCAATACCGTCATATCCTACACTATTTGTATTGTTTAATGAAATTATGATTTTTTCTATGTCTAGCGGTATACAAGGAGCCATAAACATTGTTTTATGATTGGTTTCAATTTTGTTGTATTTCGGTATACTAGTCACATTGAGTTTCCCTTGTACTTTGTCGATATAATAATTATTGAAAGCTTCAGCAATGTCCTTAGGTTTTGAAATAATGCTTTTATTGTGTATTATATTAGTAATATTAGATTTAGGTAGGTTATATTTAGCACGATTGATAATTTGCCACGTAGTTTTAGACTTGTTTTAGATACATTAATCTTATGATTATTTTGCGCCTTTTGTGTTAGAAGTATAATTGTTTTATGCAAGCGAGAGTAGGTTGTGAAGTTATTTTTATTAATTTTGTTTGGGTTTAATCGGTATTTCCACAAAAGATTTCTTTTCTTTTTACTACCTAATTTGATTCCCTTCGATAACCATTTAGGTCTCTTTAAGATGTCTACCTTAATCAATTTCATTGGAAAACACAAGTCATATATTAATTTAAATAAATCGAGAAATTTATTATAGGCTTGATTTGGTTCGACTGTATCATACATTTCAGCAAAGATGAATAGACTTTTAATGTGATTTTTAAACTTCAATATATTTTCCATACTATAATCTCTTTTTGCCGTATACCAATAATTTATACGAAATTTTGATTGAACTGGACAGTGAAGAAGCTGTGCCGTATGGTCGGATAGTGCTAGTTCTATTACGTCAGTTTTACACACTTTTTTGAAACTATAAGCAAAATTATCTATACATGTCCTACTGGCCATGCGGGTTGGTTGCTTTAATGCTAATTTTAAGTTATAGCTCATTAAAAGATATTCGAAAGCATTTGAGGGGGGGGCCATTACATTTAAGCACGTCTATGTTAAAATCCCCAGCCAGAACAATATTGTTATATCGCGTGCTTGATATATTCTGCAAAAGTAATTCTAATCTATCAAAACAGTAATTGAGGTTATTTATATTTGGTACTCTGTAGATACAAACGACAATTATTTAAAATGAGTCAGCTCAATCGCACAACATTCAAATATACCCGATGAAGATAATTTAGTAACTTTAAGTATTTCCCTATATTCCATACCATTTTTCACAAGAATGCATGTCCCTCCCCTTTTTTTCCCTACCCTACAAAAATAGGCAGCTAGGCTGTAATTTGGTATGTACAATTGATGTTGACACCCTTCCATTATGAAATGTTCCGTTATGCATATAACATCTACGTTTACATTACTTTCAGACAATTCCTCCAAACTAACAGTTAAGAGATTAGCTTTATTTACCAAACCAGCAATGTTTTGGTGCAAAATATTACAATATTGATCATAGAAATAACTGGGCTGTATCTTTTGTGTTTGAGGGAGAAATGGGGGAAACCTCACCATGATCTTGAAAAGACAAATGAAAGTCACCATTGCCACCAATCTCATCAAGCATTAACCGAATGTTTTTAAATATGTTAACCATTCCATTCCTATTGACAGATCCAGTTCTTGGTAAAAACATTTTATAATTAGAGGTATATGACAAATAAAAGTTAGTATCAAACAAATATGCATAACTATAGCTACAAGCATCCACATATAAGAGATTATTAAAAGCTTCTATTCTCCCGTTAAACATCGAAGAATAGTCATTAATTTTAAATATTGGTGCACATATTATGACATTAGTATAATTTACTTCTAAAAGCGTTTGACGCAATGAAATTCTTAGGTCGACATAGTTTTTAGTTCGGCGAAAGTCTTCTTCGCCTATGAAGATCAGGCAGTAATCGCTCATAGTGTAGTTCTTCAATTTAAGATCAATGTTCCTAATAAGTTTCTCCACACCACAACCCGGTGTTAGGTAGTGACAGATCTCATAGTCCGAGAATATATTTTCTGCAATTGTTAGTATTTTATTTCTGTTGTCCGTACTTATAACGCACAATCTTCAATCAGAGTATACGCTTTTACAATAAAATTCTCAGCCATATCCAAAATTTAAGTATAAATAAATTTAAAAATGTCATTACAGATAAACTTTATAGTAAAGCTTTTTATAAAATAAAAGACTACCTAGATGATGATAGTCGGGCTTGGGAATAAATTGCGTAATGTCCACACTGGTCATGTTGACATGTTTGTAACGTATAGTTACATTTCTTTTTATATGCAATTTCACATTATTATTTTAATGTAAAAATACAAGAAAAAACACATTTGAGTCATAAGAGTTTATTTTATTAAAATAGTTATAATTATACACACTTTAACGTCCTAGACTACACTCACACGGAGCCGCGGAGAACTTATCGGTTTACCTGGGCTCCGGCTCGAAGTGCGGGAGTAGGAACGGAGTGGTTTTTAGTCAGTAAGACTGACACTCCCTCCCACCTCACTCAAGCGGAAGAAATAATTCGATGATTTCCTCCTTAAAAAAAAGACTACACTCACAGTCGGGCGGATGCCCTAATGAAAGGTTATGTCGACCCGGTCTAGATCAGGAATTTGAGCGGAAAACCAACAAGTTGGGCTAGACCAGAAGATCACGATTATATCAGCACCTGAGTCTAGACTAAAGCACTTAATTCGGGAATATAATGATTATTTATAGCAAATAATTGCTGACGTAGAAAGGGGTTTGGGTAAAGTTGGCGTCATTTTGAAGTTGAGCGGCCATTAATGAAACTTGGATATTTATTGAAGAACAGAACGAAATGATCAATGAAAAATGACGCCACTAATCCATACAAAGTTACTCAAACCCCTTTGTGACTGACGTAAATTGATGCAGTTCTAATATACAGGCAGTTTGATAATACGGCAAGAATTCAGATCAGTGATATAGTAGTCATTATTATTAGGCTTCTGACAACACACACACACACACATACATCCTCAGAAACTTCTACATGTATAATATTAGTAAGATTAAGGATAGGTACACATATCATCGTCGTGTGTTTTATCTGTTTAAATTAGGTTGGAGTATTAACATTATTCACTTCAAATTATTTTGAACAATTTTACTAAAAATGTAGTCGTGAGAAATGAGGTCCATCATAAAGAATAGTGCTCAATTTTAACACTGGCACTCCATTATGCTGTAATTTATAGGTCTTGTCAAAAATACTGCAACCATTTTCATTTTGGTTACACATAAAGCTCCATATTGGTTAACTCTCATAATTTACAAAAGAGATGAATGACATTTATAACTGAACAGATCCAGTGTGGCACGATCCATCAATAGAATCCCCTGCCATTGAAACCCACATGTACACGAAATTAATGACCCCTAAGATTTATTAGCGACCTACATAAATTAAACATTTTCATCACCGGCAACATTAACTGGGTAACTTCCCCGTTGGCTCCGGCATTATGGTTTGACAGTTATTGTAGAAACTTTCACTACCCGACAAAGCTTTGATTCCGACCAAAAGTCTTTCTATCCCCGCCTCAATCGGTATAAAGCTTAGATTCAACAGAACTGTTGCCGTTTCACTGAAAATAAGGTGGAAGAAAGAGATGGGTATAGTACAGGTGGAAGAGATTACGGGTAGCAGTAAGTTTGATCGGTCAAGTCTTTTGTTATCATAGACTCGTTTCGAACGTCGAATTTATGGAGTCTGGCAGTCTATGGTAGATGACGAACTGTAATAGAGATATTGGAAAACGTCAGATATTTTACCATTTTCGACAGCTCGCATGATTGGTAACACAAAAAGAAATATTCGGTAAACAACAACGTTAATATTTCTTGTCTTTTTCCCGTTAAGTTTATTTCTGTTATCTTGTGATTGACATTCGCCAAGTTATAATGGGTTTATGTTGTTTTCGTTAGAGAAAATTGGAAAACTGTTTAACTTAGCTTAGGGAAAGTGAATGGAACTCTGTTCAAGTAGCTACAATAATATTTACGTAAATACTTACCATGTTGTATTACGATGGTTTACTATAATTTTGTGGTAAAAATAGAAATGATTACATATTTTCGAAAAACATTTTCGAATAATAATTAAACTCTAAATTTGACTTCTATATGACTTGAATACTAATGCAAAATTTAGAATTTCAATCCGTGAATACAGAATTAAAAAGTAAATACTTAACTGAAGAATATCATATGACCGTCATCATTAATTTAATACATTCGGAATAAACCTTCATTATTTTGAAAGGAAATTCAAAAATGTACTGAGCGAAGGGTTGAATGATGAGAAATTATAATTGGCTGTGGCTGTTAGGTGAAACAAAGGTCCGTAAAGGGCGAGCGAAGGCTTTCCGGGTGCCGGCTTCGAATCGAGTACACCCGCCGCCCGGATGGGCGGATGCCACAGATCATACGAACTCATAGAAGTGACACAACTGCGAATGAAAGAGCATCATTGTAAAACAATATTGAAAATTGACACTTTTTGTTAACCGTCACACATCGCCTATGTTGTAATTTTAAATTTGTACGTAGTTCCAAAATGTCAATTTTCAAAATTTTTTACAATATTTTATATATAAAACTATAGCAACTAACATATTAACAAGTAATGAAACAATAGTTTTACATGTTGTTTAAAAACAATTGGACTGAAATAAAGTTACTGCTGAAATTATAATATCAAAAGCAGCACGCGTGTTATGACATATTTTTTTCTCTTAGTATTTATTTTTAGCTTAGTAACAAAGCACAAACAATCCTTATTTTACCTATTTACGCGTCTATAGTCTCTACTCTCTCAGGTTTTCGCGCGTTGTTCAGAGAGAGCGGCGCGGCGCAGCCAGTGTTGGTCAGTGCCCCGCGCGCCGCGCACTCACCGATACGCGTATCCGAACTACGCTACGTATATCATTATCATTCCATATTTAAAATTAAATAATACCTTTGCATTGACAGTTGGTTGACGTAAAATTTTTTCTTTTTTATCACCAGTGTTTTTATTAGGCATGTGGTTATATTGAAGATTTGCAAAAAGGTAAGTTTTAATATAATCTGTATTTTATCTTTCAGGGTGGAATGGCACGTGTTTTTGCTACTAAAATTTCTAAGTTATTTATTTAACCTAATGGATTTTGTTGAAAGTTGCTTTGAATTCGGTTTGATAGTATTTGAAATGTAAATTAATACCCAGTATTTTGTGTAGACTTAGTGTATTTTTGTTCGCTTCAATGGAAATACTAATTTAGGTATTTTTTTTTGTTAAATCTTTTGTTTACTTGTTTAAAAAATTAGATCGTTTATGTTTCAACTCGAAGTAAACCATTTCTTTTGTTGCTTGTGAAACCTATTTTCCGATTATTCTACGTAACATAATTATTTCGTTTTTATAAGACAACAAAATTCGTCAATCAAATATTGATTTTCTGACAATTTAATAACTCTTAATTTGGGCACTAAATTGTCAATTTCATATTTTAAGACCTAGGTATCGAAATTATCAGGAATCGTTTTTCTTATTGCTTGGAAAACGGGTCAACGTACTTAGTCGGGTGTCCTTGATAAAATTTTAGATCTTAACGGTTACTCGCATAAATACTGAGAATAAATTATAAATTCTATTGTCATAAATTGTATTTTGTTTTATTCCAAATTAACTGTTGCGTCAAATATTTTTCAATGTATGATCAAGTTTTCGTAGCAACTGCCTACGTCGCGTCGCTACGCCGTAGTAATGTTTCGTAGCACTTATATTAAATGTTATTTTTCAAATGTTACTAAGGACTGAAATCTCATTATAATAAATCTCAGTCAGTATTTATAGAGGTAATGTACATTTTGTTGGCAACAAAGCATAGTAATATTAATTTTAATTTTCATGAATTTTAATAATTCAACTTTAATATACTTTTTTATCGCCACGAAATTATATTTTTTCGGGTACCGACGCCGACGGACGATCTCGCGGCTTATTTTTACACGGTTTAATGTTAACCCGTAAAACGTCGAGTGTAGTTCCACTGTTACCGGTTTAATGACCAGCGCTAAGGGTTGTTTGTTTCATTTGTTTGAGGAACAGCACTGGAGGGTTATGGCCCAAATTCTCGCGTTTTGTTTCGCAATATTTAATTAATAAAGTTTAGGAGCCATTGCTGGTGCCTTATTGGGCATTTTAAAAGGAATGCACCGTTAATTTTCATTTTCACGCGATGCCCCTTTTCATCAAAACAACGAACGAACAAAAAGACGTGACAGACAAACAATACTTAATTCTATTTTGAAATACACCTTTTTCTCAAACAATGGGTTATTGTCTTTTATTTTCAGTAAATCAGATATTTCCATATAATTTTTAAATCAGTCATAGAAAATATTAGGTGTTCTGAAATTACTTTAAATAATTTCAAAACGTAGTCGATTTAACCCTCACCTTAGAGGTGTACTACGTCGGACTTTTTTTTTCTTTTTTAAAAATGACATTGCCCCACATTAGGATTATCTCCTGTGTCGTGGATGTTTACAAACATACAAGTTTACATACACATGACACCCAGACCTGAAACAATAATTTGTGGATCACACAAAGTGTTGTTCCGTGCGGGAATCGAACCCGCGACACGTTGCACGGCAGCCGGTTACCCAGCCACCGCACCAACCGTGCAGTCGTAGGTATAAGACAAAATACCAACACCTCAAGCCATAGAAGGCATACCTAATAAATTAACAAATAAAAAAAAGCCTCATAACAAGATATTACGAGCAGTAATTAGCTAGGTTTAATTACGTCGCGTTCAATTAACGAAGTACATTAAAATTAGAATTTCAAGAGACGTCCTCCAGTTACTTGAACTCTGTGTCTTCTTGGAAACAAATAAATGAGGTTTTAATTATGATTTTGTATTTCGTGTAATTATGATATTATTGGAATCTTGTGTTCTTGGTTGAGTTTGATTCGTAAAGTTATTAGTTATGTCCAAAAACAACTAAGTTAATTCAGCCTATACGTATTTATCTTATATCTTATACTTTTATACTTACTCCTATAGCTGAAGAGCTTTTTTGTTTGATTGTTTGTTTGTTTGCTGTTCGAACGCTCTAATCTCCTGAACTACTAGTCCAATTTCAATAATTATTTTTGTGTTGGATAGTCCATTTATCGAGGAAGGTCATAGGCTACAAAAAATCACGCTACGATTAATAGGAGCTGAGTAACACGGGTGCAACCACGCAGATGTAGTTAGTACATTATACACAGCTAAAAGGTTTGTTTGAACGATCGAATCTCAGAAACTGCTAGCCCGATTTGAAAAATCTTTTTGGTTTGGATAGCCTGTTTATTGACAAAGGCTATAGGCTATAAAACATTGAGTTATGATCTATAAGCGCTGAGCAGTGCGGGAGAAGCCGCGTGGGAGTGGCATATAGCATAAAAGGGGAAATTAATAGGATCACATGATTGTAATTGTTCAGTTAGCCTATTCTGTCTTATTATTTATCTTGTTTTATTAAAGAAACCGTTGTCCCACACTAGGGTTTTCTCCTGTGTCGTGGGTGCGTTTACAAACAGACAAATTCATACACATGACACCCAGACCAGAAACAAGAATTTATGGATCACACAAGACACTTACTCCGTGCGGGAATCGAACCCATTACAAGTAGCGCGGCAGCCAGCTGCCCAGCCACCGCTCCAACCGTGCAGTCAAACAATGAACAAAGGCAACTGTCCATTCGAATTTCCTAAAATTCTCACCTGTCATTGGTCGAGATTATTCTCACAACCAATGACATGACGAGTTCACTTCAATCGTTTAATTGAAAGTTACAGAATAGTCCCAGCAGTACCACTTTGGACACAAGTAACGCCAAAACAATTATTCTGTGTGGAAACTAAACCGAACCAAACGCAACACGTAAATAATTTGTCTCTAATGAGCATAAATCGGTGCCTGTACTAAATATTAAAATAATCACATTTAATACACAGATATCGACGCAATATTTAAAAAAATGAACAGAACTAAAATATGTCTCACTAACAATCGATGAGCGGGCATGAAAAGATTCATGTTTATAGATGATGCCAAGTGGCTACGTAGGTATGAATTATGCAAGTTCCGTAGAAACCTATATACTATATTTCATGAAAACTTCCCACGTAATTATCAGTTTTGTGAAATAATAAACCTCTTGTTCACCATGAGACATCCCAATTCTGATATATTCCGTGAAAAGCAGGACGAGGAAATGCTTTTAACATCTGTATTCCGAAGGACGACAAATATAACTTGAGCTTTAATGGTGGTGCTGTTTTTAGAATAAGGTATGTTGAAGTAAAGTCCATTTTATGGCCGTGTATCAAGATATGTTGGACGAAAGTAGTGGTGGTATATATGTATGAGCTTATAAAAAATTCAAGGCGGATAATTCGAAAAGGAGTCTTGTTAGTTATTCGACAGTTATATTCTAATGTCTCATTCAGTACACAGCATTTAGCATAGTGTAAGCTTACACTATGACAGTATTTAGGAACACGTGTCCATTATTTATTCGTTTGTAATTGATAGTTGTCTATTCATTTATTGAGTTATTATTTTCGTGATTACATTGTTTTGTGACTAATGATTCGATTTTTGAATGATTGATTACGTATGTTATCCAATTGAATTTATGATTTAATTCTATTTATTTTGAATGTAGATATCTTTCACTTTTTTGTGTTTTTTATTATTATCTAGAATACTTTATTGTTCTCCAAAATATATTGTGTTTTAGCACGAACACAATACGTCTTTGTTATGTCATAATTCATAAGTTTTGTATATTTGCGAAATAATTGTTTACACTACGATGCGTTCATCTTAGCAAAACATCTTCAAGATTTGATAGAATTCAAATTAGCATTTCCACATATACATGGACACATACACACGTCAGTAAAAACCCTTAAAACCACAACAAAGAAGAGAATAAACCTCCCAAGACAATGCGCAGATATAACATTAAAGTAATTCGACGTAATTGTTAGTACACAGACCGAGAGGCAGCCATTAGCAGTAACAGTATTAGTGAGAGAAGCGACAGCGGCCAATTACAGCCGGGGGGAGCCACCGCGCTGCCTTTTATCATTTCAAACGTTGCGTTTTTAAAAAACGAACGCAACTGTTAAATCCTTTTCTTTTTTAATTTTTGTGATGGATGTTTGTTTTTCGACCAGTATTCAATTAATTGGGCTTTTTGTATGAGGTTTTATATGTGGCCATTAGCGAATGGACGTATGGGCACTCCAATATGAATAAAAATATTAAATTAAATAATCATTTTTCAATTCTATGAGGGCCTATTATAAAGAGTATGATAAGTTTTTGTTAGTGTATGGATTCACAAAATATGTGTGTGAAACAGGCCTTCATAGTATAAAAACATGATTTGGAAACTAAGTTCTTACAGAACATTTACGTAAATTCATTTAGATAAATTTACAAGAAACAGGATAATAAGACGACAATCTAATGGTATTCATACCTTTTAAACTTGACTAATTGGAAGTTAATAGAATTTGTAAAGACAACGTTTCTCATTTTGATAATATAATGTTTACTGAGCAATATATTATCCATTTCATCTCCTGTTTTGAGCGTTTGAGAATCGTTTTATTTATCTTACAATCTTCTTGATGTTTATTAAAACTGGAGTATTAAGACCGATGTTTGACAAAAGCAAATGCTCTTTAATATTGCGTATACAGGTGTTACTATAGTCTAAATTCTCCGTAGCTGGTCATACAACGACATTTTTTGAATCAAATATTGAGATTGACCCTGCGTCAACCAAGTTTAAATAACATTATAGCTATGAACTCAGTAGTATGGACAATCATGTTTGCATGTTCACAGACACACCTATCATTATTTCTTTGACGCCAATTTCTCTTTAAATGATATTATACACTAGTATACACTAGTCTCGATGTTATAGGTAAGGTCAAAGTCAAAGTCAAAATCATTTATTTCAATTAGACCATAGAGGCACTTTTGAACGTCAATAAAGAAAATTAACAAGTGAAGCTATTTGCTCATTCCAAGGTGTAGATTCCTATGGAGAAGAACGAGCAAGAAACTCCATAAGTTACTCTTTTTCAATCAAGTTCACAATTCTCCAGTTACAGTTTTGTTGTTTGGGTTGTGCGAGAACAATGTAATACTAAAATACAGTCAAAGAGATCGAAAAAAAATAACCCTAAAGGACATTAAAAAAAAAAAGAAATATACAGTCTGGAGCTGACCAATCCCAGTTGACGGCGCCCGTTCACGAACATGAAACGTACACCAGCACCGCCCAACTCAACCATATTGTAGGGAATCGAGCGATCCACTGCACGTGCCACCGCCAATGAGACCTTAGAGTGAGCATGACAACTCCAAGCTGACACAAACTCAACTATTTTAATTTAATATTCAGGTAATTACAGGGTTCTCACATTTACAATGATTATGCAAGTTAAACAATATATAAATGAGCAACATAGCTGTATTAATTACATGTTTGGATTTCATTAAAACATCAATGCTTTTCGTTTTCGTTATCCTGTGGAGCCGGACTAGCTTGCCTCCAAGCATTTTTATCCTGTATATAATCATTAACCTTGTAATATGCTTTAAAACAAATATGTTTTTACAATAACAACACAGTACCAGTTTTTTCACTCTTCGTTATTATCAAACTTCAATTGCCACGTGATACAAACGGACCAAGTTTCAGGAATCAATATTTTGCAACCAAAAGTACTTTCGTAGAACCAACTTCCTGAAACCACTGAAAGCCACGTGGACGAAAATGGGACAAATCCTTGGGAAGTATTTCAAAACACCCTCTATCAGGCAGGGTGGGGTGAATCAGTACAAACACACACAACTTTATACATAATTACAAACAGTTGTATTTTGAACTCAATTAACACGTAGTTAGGTATTCAAATTGAATACGCGTGTCATTTCATTAGTGGGAGTTTTGTTTTTGATTTGAATAGGAACTTGTTAGTTGAATTCATGTTATATTATAGAGCGGTTATTAGGAATGGGGTGATACAACATTTGATGGTGTGAAGGATTTATTTACAAATTAATTAGTTACGTGATAAAAGTATCCTGTTGTGATATTCCCGATTAGGTACAATCTGTCTCTACACCAAATTTCATTTAGATCATTTTAGATTTATTCTATTTCAAGGGATCACAGATGTTGTGGGTCACTTCTATTCTAAAAGAAAATAAATATTTATGTATTATATATATGTCCGATATCTGTAATAAAAAAATCTAAAAGTCGTATTACCGTGAAAATCAAAATATTTTGTATGACACGAGAATCCTGCCTATGATGACCCTAATCATGATGAGACTAGGACCATTTAGACCACGAAATATCTAGTCAAGATATTAGTATCTTGACTAGATACTACTACAGAAATAGTAACTCACTAATACATAAACAAGGCCACGCAGGGTCCAAATCCAAAAGGTCCAAGAGTTTGGTCTAAGCCTCGGGAAGCTCGTAAAACATGGTCTACATATAAATGATCCAGTTGGACCCCGAATAATAATTTATTTAGGGCATCACTAGCTTGAGACACGTATCATGATAATATAGATAACTTGCAAGAATCTGTCCCAAAAAACAGTAGATTTAGTACAAATACTTATCTCTTAACCGTTTGCCGGAACGTAGATCCACGTGAGACACGATGTATTTTCTATTAATAATAATAAATTTTATTGAATCAAGAAAGAGTTTACACAATTTTGTTTTACATAATGTATATCATATAACTTACATAATATTTGTATTGTATCTCATATATTTAGCTCAAAAGGTTAATCGCGACTTCACCTGCTTGAATTTAGCCAGTGTCCTCCGTACTAACTACCTTTGTATCTATATTAATAATTTCGTCAAGGGGTACGGTAGACTCGATCGAAATTTTACCTGAATAACTAAACATAAAAAAATATCGAATTTGAGTCGACAACATTTATCCGCAAAATTCGGAATACGGAGATTATTTCGTTTTGTTAATTTATTTTATTGACACTGACAGCCAAACCGCAGTCGCCATCTTTCAAATACACATATGTTAATTGGCGTAACACGTTGTCGCGTCAAAAAAGTGTAAATTAACCAAAAATATGAATAATTTCATGCGAACGAAGTCGCGGGTGCCAGCTAGTATGTTTATAATATCCATTGTGAAACATACTAAATTAACGCGCGGTCACGGCGACGTCGCTCACTCTCTCTCTCTCACACTCAGGAAGAACGCCTCTGTGGTTCGAAACTAGTAGAGCTTTTCTCGATATATTCTCGTGAGTAACCCGCGATTTTAGTTACCTTTGTATACGTTTGGAAAATTTTAACTATAAAGAGATAACAAATAAATAAACAAACAAATAATACGTCGAATACACACATTATATTTAAAAACTAAATAAAGTAACGTAACGTATGATCATCCGATAAAATGAAATCCACATTTACGAATTATAAAAGTAAAGAGGTAAAATGCTACTTCATTTTCTGCACATTGACTTTGGACAATATCTCCTACGCAATCGGCCATTGAGCTTAGCCATCTTTGCAGAAAGGTTATTCATTGGTTGAAAAATAAAAGAACATTTATATGAATAGTTTTTACGATAGTTCTCAACATTTATGACCACTTCATTCCAATTTCGAAAAATCTTTTATAACTTTTAAAAATCTTAGTGAATCTTTGAAAATAGTTGTAGAACTACCAACACATGATACTAAAAGTTGTTTGTGAGACAGCTGTGCGCATTTCAGTTCATTCAATTTAGTTTTCTGAACACATTCTGTTTATATTTTTGGACACTTTAGTCCAATATGTTATTCGTGATATTATTTGAGCGGTTTTATCATTAGGTATATTAATTTCTTATGAGCCTTCTTGTACGCGATTTAGGTATAAAGTGATTTTCATATTTCAGTTGGGAGTCTGGATTTCGATTCTTTTTTTTATAGAATAGGACGCAAACGAACAGACGGATCAGCCGATGGTAAACGATCAGCGCCGCCCAAGGACACCCGCAACACCAGAGGAGTCACAGGTGCGAAGTCACAGTCACCGATTTGGGTGGTTTTCAATCATAAGATGGATGGATGATGACGGGGTATGAAAATTACAAACTAATTTAGTCCGTCAGTTAGGTAATGCAAAAATCTTAGACACGTGTTTTTTAATTTGTCGTTTACGCATGCTATATAACTATGTTGAGACATATTAACTAAATTTTTTTTTACTTTTTACTCACGTGAATATGCTGAGATAAGCTCTCGCACGGTCGCAGTGATGTGTATGTAGGCTGCGAAACATCGCCGTGACGCTGCTTATAAGGAAGCACCCCTCTGTTGTTCGAAACTAGGAAAATATTTCTCAATATTTTTACCTGAGTAACCCGCGATTTTTAGTTAAGAATAAAATACGTAGAAACATTTGAAAATTAAAAGAAAAATTTGTCATTTAACCTATTCAATTCTTAAGTATAAAGCAACTGTCGGATATTAAAAAATACCATGATATGGACTCGTCAAAAACCACCAAAACATTTTTACTTTCATGACATAACATGATGATAGTATTATTCGACTATCACTTTCAAATAGTTATTTTGCCTGTTACATATATTATATGAATACATATATATACATATAGGTACGATATACACATACCAGTAATAATATATAAATAACTTTTCTTGTTTCGTACGACCAAAGAAGTTTCGAGATCGAAACTACCGTGTCCCAAGCGGGCTGGTGTCACGAAGTTTCAAGTTTCGGACGAAACTGAGTTGTCGACAGTTTGTTAAAGATGTACTGCTGATCTCAGAATAAAGTCCACTTTCATTCTTCACGTTGTATGAATAAAGTTATGAATAGTTTATTATTTTACTATTGCCTTCGTTGATAATTTATTTTTAAATTATATACAAGTATAGGATTGATTAAAATAATTATAAACTGATTACATTGGCAATAATAAACTGTTATTTATATCAAAACATTCATAAATATATTCCTACTTATTACACTTCAAATTAAAAAAGAAAAAAAAAATATATCTTACAAAAACAATTCAACATTTCACAAAAATGAACTTTGAAATTCTGACATTTCGTTTCCCACCGCGCTGTCATCAGCTGTCCTTTCGAATTGTCGGTTTGATATTATTGGAGCGCAGTCTTTCAGAGTGCTGAATGCGAGTTATTTTTACGTCAACGCAATCGAAACATTACCACTTTCCGATTGGTTAGTTGACTTGGAGCAGCCAATCAAAGCGCCGAATGTTATAAACGTGTCGATCGCGTTAACGTAAAACAAACGATCGGACTAGGCACGCTGTACTTCAGTGTACGTTGAAATCGAGATGGCAGCCGCAATTTCCCAGTTAGAAATGACATGGAGGAGGAAAGTGAGCGAGGGAAGGGCCCTCCACCGTACAGGGACCCTACAGCTCTTTTCAGAGCCTTTCATTTCACTCAGCCCTCACCGTTGTTCCGATACTTGACCTCGCTTCCAAATTAAGGACGTTCTCGTTGTTAATGAGATAATAGAGTATAATTAATTATTGTGTGTAATGTTAGAATGCTGATTGTATTTTATGTATTTTTGAGGAAAATATTTCGTGTACTTGTACTTGGTATATCATTACTATTGATGTATGTATAGGTATTGATATATGATATATAGATCAATTTATTCATTAATAATATAAATCAAATATCCAGATTTGTATTACCTATTACTAGGAAATGGTAGACCTTAGGAAGAAGTTAAGTTAAACAATATACTAGAGGTATATATATTTTACGACTTAATCTTAGCACGGTGTTACAATTACACAGAACATAAATCTTTTAATCCAATATAATACACATGTAACTAGTAATTCCTTCATAATTGTATATTGTTAGCGTAACTTTTGTTAATATAATATGAAGTGTTTCCCCTATATATTGCGAGGGAAGTCAGAAGTGTCCTTTATCCAACTGTCAGTGAAGTTACCCAAGTAATATGAGAAGCGAATATTTTTCCAAGAAATTGAAGCCAAAGTTACAGTTGTAGGCAGCTGAAGTTATAGAAAAATAACTTTCCTTCTGCGGTTTCACTCACAAGGAAATAAGATTCTATTTCCTTCCAATTCTGTAAGAATATTATAAGGATAAGAAACAACTTATGCTATCCCCTGAATTTTGTCGCGGAGAACCTAACGGGTAACCAGGGCTCCGGCTCGACGTGCAGGAGAAGGAACGGGGTGGTTTTTAGTCAGTAAGAGTCTGACACTCCCTCCCGCCTCACCCAGGCGGGAGCAGCCATTCGATGATTTTCCCCCTTAAAAAAAAATCCCCTGGAATTGGCGAAAGAATTCAAATAAAGCATAAGACAACATTAAGGTTTATCGATGGTAAAACAATTAAAATCGGCCTAGTTGTTTCGCAGCCTATTCAATACAAGCAAACCGACAATTAACCATTCCTCTTTATAGCTAGGAAACTTTGGTGCTGATAACCGCTCGTGTATTCAAAATTTGCACACAAATGAAACCAACTGCTAAGTTAGTTAGTACGGTCCGGAAAATAATTGCATTATTTGCTCCGAGTCCTCGGGCCCTCGGTCTAAAATCGAAGACAATTATCACATAACATCAGACCTTTTATCTTCGCAGAAGAAATTAATGTAATACCAAGTTTCTTAATAATAGGATAATGTTAATACAGGTAAAGAAAATGCCGACAAGTGATGGTAAAAAAAAAGTTTTATTATCATAAGAACAAGAAATTAAATGTTGCTTTTATTTTATATGCTATTATATTAAGCATAAGAGTTTGTTTTTTTGTTTGAACGCGCAAATCTCCGTAGCTACAAGTCTGATTTGAATAATTCTTTTTGTGTTGGATAGTGCATTTATCGAGGATAGCTATAGGCTATAAAACATTACGCTACGACCTTAAGGAGCTGAGCAGAGCGTGTGAAACCGCGCGGAAGTAGCTAGTATAATAATAGTTGGAACCGCAGGCTGATTTTGCATAAATAACACGTACACAAAAACGATACATTTTTTGTCATCGGTTTATGGACCGTTCCCTTTACACCCTGTATTCACACAGCATCATCATCACCATTTCAGCCACAAGACGTTCACTTCCCCAAGTGACTTCCAGAAGACTGATTAGAAACGACTTACATCCAGCGGCTCCCTGTAGTATATCACCTTTTAATTCGAGAAGGATTAGGAAATGATGCACATATATTTAATGGTCCATGGATTATACCTACTCATATCTATAAATGTGCGACTTATTATATTGACATTTGTTCATTCAATAAGTAGGTACTATGCTCCGCTATTAGTGTAAAGTTTCCCTTAAATAGATTTCGATGCTGAAGGGATGAGGGGCCGGGACAAAAAATCTAAGTTAACCCATTGAAACTACACTATATTAAAACTTTCGTTTGATAGAGGTATAAATTAATTATATAGTTTTCAGCTTACTCACGTATACATATAATATGTTTACAATTACGAGAACTGTGCAATAAAATGATATTATTTACTTACTAAATTCTCTTCTTCAATAACACGTGATAACCAAGTGTGAATAGTTTAGTTTCAGGAAGGGTTTCCAAAAGTCCTTGTTCTCATTTCACGCACAACTAGTACGCACATAATTCACACTTAATTAAAAAGTTACCCGGAAGTAATACGGCCATGGTACATATTTGTGACGTCACTATAATATATTAGATTGATTACGCTTCAAAAACTAGCACCGAAGCATGTGTGTAGGTAAATTATGGGTTAATAATAAACTAATGGATACTTTTAAGTAAAGTACTATAAAAGCGTAGTCAATAACATTCATAACATCACGCCTGTCTCCCATGGGGGTAGACAGAGACCATGGAATGTCAATTTCTACTATTCTTACATACCTCTTTCGCTTCATCAACAGTCATCAGTCTTTTCAAGTAAGGTCGTTTGGTTAAGGATATTTTTAATGTGGCCATTCTTTTATATATCGCCGCCAATCTGATCGATATATATCCGTCTAAGGCGCCCTGTACCGATGGGCCCATTCATATCCGTTCTGTATGCTTCGAAACTCTACTCGTTCTCAGTTACTACATACATATATACCTCTAGTAAAGCATACATAACATTTATTCCTTTATCCCTGCCGCCTTTTATCCCTGAAAGTGAAGAGGTGGGCAGAGGTGTACATTACGGCACTTAATACCACTGTACAATGTAACACCCACTTTTCACTATTTATGTTATGAGTCCTATGTAATAGGGGGTGAGCCTATTGCGACATACCGGACACAATTCCAAACTCCGTGCTACTACTGAGAATTTAAAAAATACCCAGTACTACTTTGCCCGAATCGGGAATTGAACAAAAGGGGTCTCACCCTTGCCTTGCAGTCGCACTTACCAACGAGGCAGTTTGCATATATAGGTCTTAACTAGTAAAAAGTGTATGTCTGTCCTTCAGAGAAATTTCTTGCTAATCCAATATCTTCTCACTACTACACTCAATTACTCTCTCTTAAAACAACCCCCATTAGACACACGAAACACGAAAATATACCCCAGACCCCGTTAATCAATATCCCTGAACAATGATGATTATAATCGTCTGTTCCTGATCAATAACATGCAACAATCAAGCATTACATAAATAGCTTCATAGGACCCCATGAATAGGGTCTCCTTAACAAAGGGCTCCGGAACATTTTCCTATTGTAATGGTGCCAAAACAAAGAATAGCTCGGTACAAATCATTTGCTTCCAAATTGTTGAGGAATATCTGATGAACGGTGTTCGATGGATTGAGAGAGGGAGATGGAGATTTAAGAGTTTGTGGGTTTTCTCTTTCTATTACGACGGAACTAATAATAATGTGCTTAACTGGTGAAAAGTGGGTGTATTTTATGTATGCTTCTACTTTTACCTTAAACGGATAAATAAATATAAGTTTGTTGGTTTAATTTAGTTCGTTTTGGTGTAACGTGGGTTTAACATGTAATATTATACTCCTATGATATGCGTTCAGATTGATGTACAAAAATCTTATCAATATCCTTCGGCAAATAAAAGACGTGATGGCATTTATGTTACTTTAGTTTAATATAATTTTTCAGACAAATATTTCACTAACAACATCATGTCATATCAATACATATAAAAGTGATATTGCTAGATTTTCAGACGCCAATTAATATTTATTACAAACTAAAAACTACGCTATAATTAATTACAAAATACAAAACACTTCTTGACAACCCTCACCTCAATACCTCAATAGTACCTACGTCACAGTGGCACCGTGGCAATCAACAGCTCTCCAGCTCACACAGGGCTGTAAGGGCACAACACTGCCATGAGAGCCCTCAGTCAGCTCACGTGCACTCCACCGGCCAGCGAAGCACGTATCGATCCGGTGCAATCGCTCGCTATTAATACCGTACGTAGTAAGTTTTATGCGTTTTGTTGAAGGTACTTACGTATGTGAAATATGGTTTTGTAAAGAGTTATTGTAAAAGGCTGTCTGTAGTAAACAGGGCAGTACTGTGACTTTTGAGTGTCGGGTGATTAGTCCACCCCCTTGTCTGTCTACCCTTTCAGTAAAAAAATGTTTATTTAAAAAATATACCTACACATTTACATCATCATCATCATCAACAGCCTATAAATGCCCACTGCTGAGCAAAGCCTCTTCTCACACGGAGAAGGTTAGAGCGTTAATCACCACGCTTGCTCAATGCGGGTTGGCGATTTCAAACTTATAATTAGAAATTATAAGTCCAGGTTTCCTCACGATGTTTTTCCTTCACCGTTTGTCAGTGGTGTCTAAATAATCTTAGAAAGTACATATAACTCGGAAAAAGTCACATTGGTACTTGACGTTGGTAGGTTTCGAACCCGCACCCTCATGCATGAGAAGCGAGCGTCTTAAACCTCCAGGCCACCACGACACATTTACATCAACTATTTTTATATTTACCAATAGAGATATCTAAGTAACCAAGATATTTATTGAAATACGATTTTAGTAGGTCAGCAATAGAACACGATATTAATATAAAACTAATTTCTCTTTTTAATTTACACAAGTTTCTCTTCACATATTTATATTCAAACAAAGATTAACAAAAAAGCTATAATTTGACAGCCAGCATTATTTGTTAATAACGCACATTGGAAGCAACCCTATCGACCACTGGACAAAAAGCCCACAGAACTGGGGGACCTTTCAAATAGATTGCGGGCAACAAAACGGCTAGGGTTTCAACAAATTCATTAGTGTATAGTTTAATGATCCCGGCTCGTGTTCCCTGTATAGACCATGTATCAATATTAAATTTGATTGTTTTGTCAATATGAGAAGTGGAATTATGAATTAATACGTATTGTTACTTGTTAGTTGAGTAATTGATAAGTGTAGGTAAGGATTTTACAGTTTTTGTTATAAATACATATTTGACTAAAAATATCAAAATGTTCGTTGATCTTAAAATATGTAGTTAGGTTTGGTTCGGCACAAAGACATTATCTTCATTCACTGACAATATAGAAGAATATTAAGCTCTTTACACAAAACTACTGAACAGATTTCAATGAAACTTCGCAAGACGGTTTTAGAGATTGGTGTACTGGATTCTTAAATTACTATTAGCATTACTGCAGATGAAGTTAGAGAAAACAGCTATTTATAAATATGTAGAACATAGATAAAGTAGGTCGTTGATGTAATTGGCTTATATTTAACATAACATACATAACATCACGCCTTTTTATCCCCGAAAGGGTAGGCAGTGGTGCACATTACGGCACTTAATGCCACTGTAATGTAGCACCCACTTTTCACTATTTATGTTATGAGTCCCATGTAATAGGGGGTGAGCCTATTGCCATATATTTAACTATAATAACTTAAATAAACGATACTTCATGTGAAACAATACATCAAGAAATTCACGACAGAACTGTCATGGACTTGATGGACTAATTAGAAATAGCTTTTTAATTCATTCTAACTTTGATGTTACATATTGTAACATTAGTTGGTTAAAGTTTGTTAAGTTATAATTTGAAACATACAATATTACAATAAATTTGATTGTAAGTATTTACAGCTCTGCTGTGCTGACAGAAAGAAGAATTTTTGGTGTTACAAGAGCGTTGCTAAAGGACAGCAATGCTGTTATAACTCCGGTAGTGTAGTGGGTGTCCATTAGCGACATTGATCACTTACCTTCATACAATCCGTTTGTTTGTTTGCCTATCCCATAAAATATTCATGAATATGAGCCTCTAGCATGGCTTGAAACTAGTCGAGTTCCTCGTCAAATAACTACGTGAGTAAGCCGAAAACATACATGACATACATAACATCACGCCTTTTACTTTTATTTCCAAAGGGGTAGGCAGAGGTGCACATTATGGCACTTAATGCCACTGTTAAATGTACCTAACACCCGCTTTCCACTATTTAACAAATTCAAGAAGATAACGCCACACCACAAGCTAAGCCGAAAACAGAATCATCCAGAAAATATTATTTCGAAAAGTAACCTCATATAGACTTGGACCGAGAATCGATACTGAGACCTGTTACCCCTCAGTAACATTTGAGACTACTCGACCGAAGCAGATACTCTATTAACTTTCATGAAATATCTAGCCGACAAGACTTCATTCAGTTTACCTTTGTATAAGTATCATTATATTTTGTAACCGGGCTTTGACGAATACTTGGGAAAATGAAATTCACGAGGTGGTTTAGCAGTTCTTGAGATTTGCACTTAGCAACATTTGTATGGTAATTAATGGTATTAATCCCCTCAGTCATATAATGGTTTTAATCCCCTGGAGCAAAGGACATATAATTAACTAGCTTTTACCCGCGGCGAAGCCGCGTCACAAAAGGATAAAAAGTAGCTTATATGACATATATCAATACAGACAGCGCCATCTATACCAATAATTTCGTTTTCCCTCGAGAATATCACATTTTTCCGGGATAAAAAGTACCCTATTATTTAATTCAGACTTCTAACTGTACATCTGCAAAAATTCAAAGCAATTGGTTTAGTAGTTACGGTGTGAAAGCGGAACAAACAAACAAACTCACTTTCCGATTTATAATATTATAGTAAGGAAGGATAAGGATTTGAGTTCATTCACATTTTACGCACATTACAAGCGCGAATTTATTATTATACATAATGGTCCAACTCTAAGGCTCAATTCCACACCTATTTTAGACACCAAATTCCCGCATCAACTACTTATAAGGGAGAATAGATAGATAGGGATGATGACGGTAAAAATCTATTTAGTCCATCTGTAGGTAATGAAAACATATTAGATACGTATTTTTTTTATTTTGCCGCATCAGAAAATAATACTTCCTTAAAACGAATCAAAGTTTAGCAGTGGGAGGTAAAACGACATTTCTTCGTATAAAACGTACATACATAGAAGTGACGTCACGCAATATTTCAAATCAATATATCGCCGAAAGTATTTGTTCCTATGAGAAAAATTAAAAAATCGTGTCCTATATTTCAAAATAATCTATCAGACGGTCTTTAAAATAAAATAGTCCCTATTACATAATCAGGCATTTTTACTTCTCCAGAAATCAATTGCATTATCCAGAAGTAACTCTTAACTCTTGACATATCCTCTATTACCTTTCAAGACCCAGTAAAGAATAGACTGATGATAATGTTCACAAAAACGCATTGCTGTAGTACAAAAGCGACCTTAATGCCGTGGCATCACGACATAGCTTGTCAACTACGAAGTCCTTGCTATGAATCACTAGGCTTTCATAAAGACGGCTTTATCCTTGTCAGTAGAAATAAAGAGCATCGTGGCGGTTTACTGCTGGTACCCATGCAACGACTTGGGACAAAGAGTAAAAGATGGGAGATCAATGAGTTAAGATAGTTTGTGAGGATGTATGTGTGTGTGTGTGTGTATGTGTGTGTGTGTGTCTGTATGTTTGTTCCTCTTTCACGTCAAAACGGCTGAAGGGATTAAGATTAAATTTGGAATAGGCGTAGTTTATGGTCTGGAACAACACATAGGCTACTTTTTATGCCACGAGAACGTGGGCGAAGTCGCTGGCAGAAGCTAGTAGTTCGATACTGTTACACCGGCTCCCGGTACAAAACACATTATGGCCGCAACTTTCAACAGACAAGAGGTTAGTAGTAGTAGGTATTGTTATATAACTGTGTTTAGGTCTAAAATTCTAACAAATATTAATGAATTCCTGTCAGCTACTATCATATCTGAAGGATTATAATTTAAGAAGGTTTGTTAATTAATTATATAGACAATTGAATAAAGTCAACTCGTGAGAATGCCTGAAGTACATGACGTTGAAAGAAGTAACCTGCAGCTGTAGCCAAATGCCACTTAGCGCTTGTCTACATGTAGAATAGAAAACCAAATTATATGGAATTGACGTATATTTTGACACTTGTCAGTGTCATCCCCATACATTTTGATTTCTACTCTCTCTGTAGACAAGCGCTAAAGTGGCGTTTGGCTAGAGGCCCAGAATTTGGTGATTACTTATTTTCTGTATGGGCTTATCATCTAGTTAGAAGGAAGGAAGAAAAGGAAGTTACAGTAGTGTAGAAAGTGCGAAAGGCTTGGTTAAAAAGCCACCCAATAACCAACCTATACCCCCAGGAAATAAAACTGGTTTTACGATTACATTTCCACAAGTTCTTATCTATTAAGGTTAATATACAAACTTCACTAGCCAATGCAATGCACCGTATCTGTACGACAATTTATTCTACGGTGCTAGTTCCGACTTAGTACCGAATAAATTGTACCGATAACATCTGAAACATAAAGAATTTTTATGCCGGGAAGATAGGGTTAAATCGTAAGTTTACTACGGATAAAGGTACCATAGACAATAGACCGGCTCATGTACAAAACTATTTTGTCTTTGTAGGAGTTTGTTACTGGCAACTTGATAATGTATATTGTATTCGAATTTCGAATTCTGTGAAGGAACTTGATGTACCATCATCTGTCTCTTTGTAAATACAAGATATTCGCACGTTATTTCAAAATTTTTCCACTGAATGTGTTTCATAAATACTCTTCGTCTCTTAAGAAAGAAAGATTGCTTAAAATTAAAACTATATTGAAGCTACTTTTAAATGAAATTTAAATATGTATAATTGAAAATTTAAATAAAAATATTAATTTTCATAAAAACACAACTTCACGAAAGTATTATATTATGTAGGCAGTACATACACAAATAGTGTACAATATCATTAAACACTGATCAAACAACATCAAAATCTAGCTATTAATCAAATTAAACAACATTGTGTACACGACAAACACCCCTATTTGTACTGGTATAGGGGTGTATATTGTGTGAGGGTAAACACATGAGGAATGTTCGCGTGCAACGAACACTTACACTGTTTGTCAGCCTCCCGTGACTTCCCTGTATATCAACTGACAGTTATATATCTACTTCGTACTTGTTATGTATATGTCGATAGATAATACTACACATTTATCGGCTTATGCTATAAGAAAAAAAAAAATAGCGTGCTATAACGCCTGTCTGTTCACAGACATGTCTGAAGTGAGCAAGCTAATTTTGAGTAATATTCCGACACACATGCTATTAAGTGACCACTGACCAGTGCCCAATTGAAGCGTGCTGCATGCTTGAAATTAGCATGTCCAGTACCTTTACCTTTAGTGTACATTAGGATTAATTACGTTTAAAACTGCGTTTAGTGATGTTACTGTATCCGTTGGTGCTATGGCAACTTGATTGGGGGGTTTTCTTTAAACTAAAGGATGAAAAATACTACCCTTCTTTACCGACTTCAAAAAAAGGAGGCCCCTAGTTTGGCCTGTATGTGTATGTATATGTATGTAGGTAGGAGATCATTGCATGCAAACATGTATATTTGCGTGCAATTATCTCGCGATTGGCTGCGTCGGTGGCCGATTGGTCGCAAGTGCGACTATCGGGCGAGGGGTCTCGGGTTCGATTCCCGGGTCGGGCATAATACTTTATTACTGGGTTTTAAAAAAAATCTTAGTGGTAGCACGGAGTCTGGAAAAGTGCCCGGTATATGGCAATAGGCTCACCCCCTATGACATGGGACTCATAATATAAATAGTGAAAAGTAGGTGTTACTTCTGTGTGCACCTCTGCCTACCCCTTCGGGGATAAAAGGCGTGATGTTATATATGTATGATATATGTGCCTGAACTGATTTTGATGCGGTTTTCAGAAAGTGTGTGTTTTAATTAGAAGGTATATTAATTACCCGACTTCAAAAAAGAGGGGGTTAAAGTAATTTTTTCTAAACGTAGTTTATAAACGAATTCGTTGTATTCGGAAATTAAAGTTCCCACCTTTTATTTGCTCACGGCTTTAGTGAGTACCACTACCACTGGTTGCGACACGACTATTCTGTTTGTCTCAGTACAGTAAACTCTATTACATTTCCTATGACACGGTAACAGATAACAAGATGTGTGATCTTTGCATAAAAAAATTTAAATTACATTACATTTTGCATGTTTCTGAAGTTCTGTTCATCATCAACATGAGAGATGTTTCAAGGCACACCTAACGAGCACGGCTCCCTGTCATTTAAATATGAACTTTAAATCATATATCGTATGACATATTTCATAACGTCAATATAAAAGATATACAGCGGGCTTACTACCTTTTTGTATAGTTTCCAAAGCAAAAAATGTCGTGGCATCACGGAGCCGTGCTTGAGCCGTGCAGGATGCGTGCTTCGTGTGCGATGACTTTTATAGTTACAACTTTAAATTGTGAACAGGCGAGAACCCTACACGTTTTAGGGCCACAAAACCAAGTCGACCTCTAACTGACACTGCTACAACGAACAACAATAAAACGAAGAGTTAATGTCAACAAATTAACTCCAAATGCGAACACAACTCACGAAAATGTGAGTTTAACAAGAGTTTGCGAACTGACATTCATAGTTTTTACACCTTTGAGCAAATTGTAACAAAGGCACATTAACCTTGGTTAGTAAACTAGACCAGAGTTATCGATTTTCCACTAAGTCTAGTGTTGGAAACTAACTGTAGTTTAATAAGTTGTTATGTATAAGTTCTCGCCAAGTTAAATGTTAACTTTTGCATGTAAATTTTACGTCGCGCGTCGTAGGGCATAGGGACCATACTTAACTTACTTTAATTTGTTGTTCCTTGTCGATATTTATGGTTTAAAAATATTTAATAGGGAATTTCAATACATTTTCTTTAATACATGTCAACTATATAACATACATCTTATATATTTTGTAAGCCGGTGTTCTCCTAATTTCACCTTTAACCTTTGTCATTAATTAATCTTACATCAAAATCAACCAAAAAAGCTAGCAAAAGTCTTCATTCCGAAATCAACCACACAAAATACAAGAACTAAATCAAAGAGCCAGCCACAAACAGTACTTGCGGCGAACTAAAAGCCCCCAAACTACACGTAAAGTCACAAAATTCGCGTGTAAAGCTATCGCATAAAAATTAAACGAACAAAAAAAGGTTAGCACTAAAAAGTACCAAGTGAAAAGACTCCGTGGTTTCCCGCCATAACATTCTTTTGTTTGGGACGGCAATTATTTTCAACTGCCACGAGTCCACGACTCCATGGCCCAGGGTTGCTAAACGCTCTGATTCAGACGTTTTCTTTCTATTTTTATCTCTGACCGGTTTCGCCGAAAATCGGGGAAAACGGAAAACGCTTCGTTTTTACGGTTCTCAATTTCATACATTACACCTTACATGCGCAAAGGCTTTGTTTTCTTGGAAAAAGTTTTTTTATACGCGATGGGTCGATGTTACGCCTAGTTGTGTTTCAAGTTTAATAGATTAATGACATAGTACATATTTCTGCTACAACATTTAACTATATAGATTCTTAATGTCGTCTTAATTAGCTTGCTGCAAATAGACCGTAATACATTGTATCTCCACTCCACTAGAATAATATTGTAAAAGTACCTACACATAATATACAAAATACAACCTTGTAAACAGCAAAATCTTCATGCTTATTATACAATTTATCGAACAAAAATAATATTCACAATATACAAGTATTTTGTTATTCTCCTGTATGACCTATTTCGAGAGTATAATACCTAGAATGTACCTTCAAATAGGGTCCACGGAGCGTGTGATGTAATGATATCGCGTCTCGTCCCTAAAATTAGCTCAAAATTGATTTTACTTAATAACCTGACGGTAAATTGTTTACCAAGTTTGTATGTAAGAGTATTTAAATAAATTAACAATCGTTATGATGTACAAGAATATAGGTGGAATGGGTAATTCTTGTCGGGTTATTACTTTAAAAGTGGAAACCTGTATAACCTACTTTGGAAAGTGTTTTAGAGACATGAGAAAAATAAAAGTACTATTATTTAGTTAGGAAAAATTAGATAAAGCGTATTATTTCTCCTCATCACCACTGTCCTATAGATACATTAGCAGTAATCAAAACAAACTAAAGAATAAATTCTACAAGCAACAACCCTAGCTACTAAAGAGATAAAGAATTTATTTACATGGCTCAAACTACTGTTCTGAAGGCTAGCGCTACATTTACATTTGCCCAACATTTCGTATATTTAACGCTGAGTGCTCAAATTGTTCGTGGTTATTGTAAACTTTCCTGCGCTTTGTATGTTCATACTCCATGGTAGTTCGTGGCATTTTTTACCTTTGAATGCAATGAGATTAAAATACTTTTAGATGATAAATGCATGTTTACATTTTATGCATTGTTAATACAATCTAATTTTATAACTAGAACGTTTAGTAAAGTATCTGCTAATGTACCTATTAATACCTATGTGGTATATCACTTTGCGAAACATACTATAATACATATCAATTTAATTGAATGAACCCTAAAACGAAAAAGAACACGGATAATTTAAAACAGATAGCGCAAACTGCCGTTCTGCAACAGTCAGTCATTTCCAATATGGCGGCTGTCATTGTTGCGCCAACAGCGCGCACGATCAAGAGACATCGAGTGCGCCGTTCATTATACGGAATTTTGCCTCGCTATACGCAGCTGAAGCACACTTTAAACGTCACTGGCTCGACTACGGCTCTACCTCAAATATGTCCTAGTTTAAAACTCGGAAATACTCGAACAGAAGCCTCTTAAGCTCTTCACGTGGATTTCCGAGCTTGTGCTTAAAGGCTCGAGGAATTGTTTGAAGAAACTAGCCAGATAATATTGTTCTAAGCTTCTTCGCAAATCAGTAAAGTGGACTTCTGGCTTCTTCATGGCTACCGGTGATTTTGATGTTAAAAGTTAATATTCACTTTAAGCCTATTGTTGACGTTCAAAAGTGCCTTTCTGGTCTAATTGAAATAAATGATTTTGACTTTGACTTTGAATGTATTCTTATTCTTGTTTATGGAAAACAAAAACTACTTATGCTGCCTATTTATTGAAATAAGATATGAAATCAAAATTTGTCAGTTTCATAAAAACGTAACAAATTATTATTTTAACTGAAGTTCATACGTTTTTCAATAATATCGGCTAAATTTGCCCACAAAAATGGTTAGCTTCGTCCAAACTGGCTTGTTGATTGAAATTCGTTTAGACGGAAAATTTACTTAATTGCTTTAGAATTACTGTTGAAATGACGTTAGGCACGATTAAAGGATTAATTAAGGGTTGTCTAATAAATGGAGCGATCATGCGATGATCTAACGAGGTATTAATTAAACGTAATTTGTTTCATTTAAGAACCATTTACATTAAGACCTTGAACCACATAAATTACACAAAACTTCCACTTTAAACTTTCTTTCTTTACTTCCGATACCTGATTTTCCTCCGTTCGTCTTCAGTCAGTTTACTGCATGTGAGGTTAGGAAAAGCATTCTATCGACGACTTCGAATGCCGTTGGTGGTGACTGTGTAAGCCGCAAAATGATAATTCCTATCCTCGATCAAATAACTCCAATCATCCTTTTTGTACTAAATTCCTCAGTCTCCAACAGAGCTTTCCCTCAGATTTGGAAGGAAGCTCACGTAATCCCTCTTCCTAAGAAACCAAATCCTGCTTCTTTTTCCGATTTTCGTCCTATATCCATTCTTCCTTTTCTGTCCAAAATTCTAGAAAAACTAATCCATTATCAACTCAGTTCTTTCCTTACCAAGCATAATCTCCTCAGCCCCTTCCAATCTGGTTTTCGTCCGGGTCACAGCACCACCACGGCTCTCGTAAATATTACCGATGACATTAGGTCAGGCATGGAGATGGGGAAGTTGACGGTACTTGTCCTGCTCGATTTTAGTAATGCATTTAATACCGTCGACTTCGAAATATTGCTTGGCGTGCTCAGCACTTTTAACATATCCCCATCAGTGATTGACTGGTTTCGTAGCTACCTATTTGGTCGCCGGCAGCGTATTCATTGTGAGGACCGTTATTCTCCATGGTGTTGTACTGCTTCCGGTGTGCCACAGGGAGGTGTTCTATCTCCTTTACTCTTTACGCTATTTATCAGCTCTATTTCTAATGAACTCTCTTCTTCCTTCCACCTTTATGCCGATGATCTACAGATCTACACACATGCTTCGCTGCATGAATTACCCGATGCTGTTGCACTGGTCAACCGTGACATGGAGCGAATTAGTGACTGGAGCATGAAGTTCGGGCTGCGTATCAATCCATCAAAAACGCAAGTAACGGTTGTCGGCAGTTCAAGGACTGTCTGTAAAATAGACTGGTCCACTCTTCCCCAAGTATGTCTACTTAACACCAAGATATCTTTTTCCAGTGAGGTTAAGAACTTGGGGATTTACATTGATAGCACTCTGTCTTGGTCTAAACAGATGCAGGAGGTCAGCCGCAGGGTGTTTGCCTCGGCGGGCTCCTTGAGGCGTCTTCGGAATTTCTTGCCCACTACTACAAAAATTGCATTAGCACAATCCCTACTTCTACCAATTCTCGACTATGCTGATGCCAGCTATCTTTATCTCACCCAAGAACAATTAGACAAGCTTGAGCGACTTCAAAATCTTTCTATCAGGTTTGTATTTGGTTTGCGCAAATATGACCATGTATCCGAGTTCCGCAACAAGCTCAAATGGCTGCCTATTCGTCTTCGCCGGAATACTCATATTCTTTCAGTTTTGTACAATATACTCTTTAATCCCACTACCCCTATTTATCTAAAACATCGTTTTACGTACCTTGGCGACACACATTCGAAGTTTTTGAGATCATCGGAAAGTCTGAAATTAAATATTTGTTTGCATTCCACTTCCTTTTTCGACAAATCCTTTACAGTACAAGCAGCTCGGTTGTGGAATGCTTTACCGATAACAGTGAGGCGAGCTCAAACTATATCGCAATTTAAAAAACTTCTTAAAGAGCATTACCTCTCTTTATAATTTTATTTCCTATCTTAACCAGACACCTACACACACACACATACACCAACACACACCATTTTGTAATATATGACTGTATCATATTGTTTTTTATATATATTATTTATTTTTTAGTATTCTTGTATGTATGTATGTATAGTATTTTATACAGATATTAATTAATGTACACTTGACGACCCATTTCAGACTCCTGTTGCTGCTCCATCCAAAGGTTGTCTGTAAGAAATCGCCTTGTGCGATAAGACCGCCCATTGTACACTATTTTGTTTTAGGAAATATTGTCCTGTATTACAATTGTGTGGTGTACAATAAAGCATATATTATTATTATTATGTATGTCTTTACCATTCACGGGACCACAGGGTCCCGGTCATTTGGGAGGCGTACGAGGGGCCGAAGCCAACTGCGCAGAGGCCCTTTAGACAACTTTAATCTAAATGTAATGGAGACACATTATTATTATTATTATTAGGTAGATAATAAATAATCCACTGGGTCAAAAAATTATAAAAGCTTTAACAAAAGAGGATCATAAACATGTGTATAAATACGCCTCGACTCCTCGTATTCGTGCAAATCAATCGGCTCACTTATTATAACTGGAATCTACACCTGCCTTAAAAGGAAAATGAGAATACGTATACATTACACCCCTTTAAACCCGTCACATCACGCCCCTTAAGACGGGGGCTATCGATTGAGCGATATTAAAATGTACTGACGAAAATCGACACAGAAGGGTAACTGACAGAGATCAAGTTTTATAAGCTCAATTTTCATATTATCCTGCATTTTTTATTTTTAATAAAATACTGCAGCGTATTCATATTTAATTCAATACTAGCCGTGCCACGTTTGCCCGTGGCTTTGCCCACGTATTCCTGTTTTATCCCATGGGAGCATTTTGGATAAAAGTAAAGTAGTATCCTGTCACCTAAGTCAGCCCATACCCTGCCTGTGTACCAAATTCCATCAAAATCCATTCAGTAGTTTCAGCGTGATTATTATTATCTATTTATTTAATAATAAAGGGTACAAGATATGCTTTACAATCTAACGCCATATCCAACAAAACTATACATACCTAAATAGATTGACTGTTGGATCTTCTACATTTGTTTTAAATTACTATTTACTATTGACGGACAAAAATTCAAACATCCAAACAAAGAAACTTTGAGATTTATAATATTACTGTGATTTCGAAACTTATCATAGAAGGAAATAAAGTCAAAGAGATTATAGTTTAATTTGATTCAATCCCCTCCACGGAGAATACATAAACAAACAATCTGCCGTCACATTCATTCCGAGAGACTGAACTACTAACGTTTATTCAAACGCTTGCGTGAAATTTGTTCTCTGTTACATTCATACTCCGTGTTCAGTGAGCGGGCGCTATCGATTTCTTTCGTAATAGATACTGAAGGTGATGCCGCGATTACCGGCACCCCTGAAGGTTACAGGTAGAAGGCATTTTTATAAAGATTTGTTACAGAAGTAATACGTGACAATTTTTCTAGGAAAAAATGTCTATTGTTGTTATTTTATATATCATATGATAAATGTATCAATGGTAATACGATTACATTTATTTAGCCTACAACATATTTGAACTATTTTAGTCTACATAAAAGAATTTGATAAAATCTTCAGGTAATCTAGCATTAAAGTTCAGGTTTATTAGAGACCTCAGTTGTCCAATCTCTATCAAATATGGTCCTTTCAATGCGGGACGTCCCTATGTTTTAACTAAGCCCAATTTTTTCCCATTTTTTCTCAGTTCCCAATTTTTTCCCAGATTTTTGAAGTCGTAAAAATGAATACACTAAATCCTTCTCCAACAGTTTTCTGATTCCGAGATAATTGCACACAAACATACACACATACAGAATAAACTGAGAGACTACTTTTTTGAAGTCGGTTAAAAATAGGATAAAATATTCAAATTATAATAGCACTTTTATGGCTCAAAGTGATTACAGTTCTTATAACCAGAGTAATCCTAGAATAACTCATAAACCGTAGGTAATTAAACAAAGGTTATATGTAATTACTGCATTTTTATTCAAACCAGTTTATTACTAAAGCAGTTATGCAAGTTCACAATAATCACGCTCATTTAACATAAATAATTGCATGACTACCTTGTTGGTTTTACCAGACTTTATTATTGTACCTATATAGGATGGAGCGGAGAGTCAGATATGGATTTTATTTGGAACCAATAATGTTAAATAAAATTTACATATACATAGATCAGTAAACTAAACATAACATCTCGCCTTTTATCCCCGAAGGGGTAGGCAGAGATACACGTTATTGCATTTAATGCTACTGTACAATGTAACACCCACTTTTCACTATTTATGTTATGAGTCCCAAATAATAGGGGGTGAGCCCATTGCTATATACCGGGCACGATTCCAAACTCCGTGCTACTACCGTGAAATATTTGAAAAAATCCAGTTATACTTTGCCCGACCCGGTAATCAAACCCGAGACCCCTTCGCACATACGACAAGGCAGTCCCTTCGGCAAAGTAAAATTAATTTGAATTATCAAAACATATGTTCTCATTAACCACTTGACCTCTATCACACGACGGGTTTGAAACCCTTTGAAGACATGATAGTTGCAACTGTTTTAAAGGGAGAACCTTTAGCTAGGCGATTCTGTAACTTTTAATCGGAACTGTTGAAGTCAGTTCGATCGCACTCTCGCCCGTAATTAGTTTCCAGGGTATCAAAATTAAAAATCGAATTAGCTAGATAATGAAAAAATATTAGACACGTATTTTTTTTCTCGTATTACGTTGCAAAACTGAGATTAAATGGCGCTAAGTTTAGGATTCGGAGGTTGTTACGTCATAACGTGCTATAAAATGTGGCACGCTGTGACGTCACACGATATTTCAAATTAATATATCGTCGAAAGTATTTAATTTCGTGAGAAAAGAAAATATACGTGTCTAAAGTTTTAAATTAATGTACCAGACGGACATCAAATAAAATTTAAGAAACTACCCTATTGGTCGAGATTATTCTCACAATCAATGACATGGTAGACCGCGATCGGGTTCACTTCGATCTTTGAAAATTACAGTTATAGAATAATCTAGCTGAGCTTAAACATGAAAACGTATTCCTTTTATAGGGATGGCAACGTACTAGTAACTTCTCTAGCGTAGCATCATTCGACCTTATATGGTCGTTTAGCCTACATGCCATACATCATAATTCAAATCTCCCTCCATAGTCTATGCTTTGAAAGAACTGCCTTCGATTACTGTACGGCAAAAGAACAGACCGCTCATTAACTTTATGTTTGGCTCTCGTTAGCAAATTAACACAGTCTAGAGGAGGTGCAAGTTTCTAAGACATCACTTAAGTCTTAGACTAACTAAACTCGGTAACTGCAACGTCTGAGGAAGTGAGGAGTGAACTCAGGTATAATGTCCCACATCTGAGGACGTAGTACGAGTTTGTTTTAAGGTTAAAGTACAGTACGGTTTACGAGTTATGGCGGGTGTTCGTGTTCGTTCGTGCAGAAAACTGCGCAATAACGTATTTTAGGAACTGAAACGACAACGTGTCCGGGACAGGGATATGCTAGGTATTGACTCTAATTAAACACAATCGTTTTATTGTTTAATCAATTTATTTGTGAGTATACATACGCGAAAGTGACTTGCGGCTAACTTCACACCTGCCATAACTCGTGAACCGTACGGTAATCGAAACGAGACCGCGTTCGGCGCTCTGATTGGCCGGCGCCAATGAACCAACCAATCAGAGCGCCGAACGCGGTTGAAAGAGAGACTAGAAATTTCGATCTACCTGTGGTGCATTTGTGTTCAAAGGTTTCGATATCTCAAAGACTTAATAACGATAGTAACTAATATCATTGTATCGTAATCAATCTTTGTATCGCTGTGTCGTATAATCGTTTTAGAATTAACTTAGGTAAATGAATATTTCATACGCTTACGCCCGAATACTGAAAGGATACTCAATTGTTGTACTTAAACATCATGCCATCTCTATCACTTTACAAAAAATTTGTAGAGACAGAACTATACCAAAGCGTGACTGTTCTGCGTTTGAGTATTTTGACATGCAGCTTTTTAACCGACTTCCCAAAAAGGAGGAGGTTATCATTAAATTTCGGTTACTAGTATCTACTCTATCAACAGAACAACTGAACGAATTCAACTTAATAAACCTTAAAACAATGCATCCAAGTAATTTCGAATGTTGAAAAAAACACATTTTTCCTCCCTAAAGAACTTCTTAACCTGGCTAACTATCTTTGCCAAAATGTCAATACCATGCTACCAGCATAATAACCTCTCCAGTCTAACTATTACTACAGGATCAGACAATTATCCTCCAAAAAAACTGAGAAACTCCTGACCAACTTCACTAAAGGTTGATAACTTACTGACTTCAACGAACTTTATATTTAGATAGCGAACTATCTCAACCTGCGTCTCCAACTCCATGTATTTTTGATTTGATTTCCCGACTGTGAAGTACCTACGCCACCAACTTCGTGATGCAGAAATTTTATAGAAAACTTTTGGTACCTATCTACGATGTGTAACTTAAATTATATTTATGTAGTGCTACGTTTACTATAGATTCAGCGTGACCCTGGTTCTTATTTCTGCAATCCACTCAGCAATGGCATCGAACACTAAAAATCAGTGAAAAAAGCTTTAGAACTCCTCCTGTACGTATAATGCGTCCAAATCACCAAGCAAAATGGTTTACTTCTAAATTAATAAAGATTTGTTCCGAAAAATTAACGATAAAATTATTAAACGACGCGTCAAGTCACTTAACGATACAAAGTCTATTTATAATTAAAATTCGCTACAAATAAATTAAGTAGACGAACCCAATAAAATCTAATTAAATTCTTAAAGAAATTTTCCTTATTTTCTTCCTCGGCAGCACTTACGGGCCCTGCCTACGTAGGTACTTAATTCCACAAACAACTTCGCAGCGGTACCAACCTAACAAAGTTATTAACCTGTTCCAACAATATTAACAGTAACTATAAATTAACTTACCGGCCCTTCCCAGGACCCTTGTAACAGTTGTAGCTAGGTCTAACTTGCCGTCCAGAAGGTCTAAGACCCTTAGTTCTGTCCTTGATTTATTGTTACTGCTCGTTTTAGGACCTTCTGCGTCGTTATTATACGTCAAAAGCGATGTTTTTATTGGTCAAGTAATCATGTTTTGCTCGTTGAACAGAGTGAAAAATAACGTTCGGTTACAGTCAGAAATTGTTATTTATTTGTATTTGTTTCGTAATGTAAACGTGATGTAATGTACCTAGAAAAATAGCTTGGCTACTTTTCTACACATTTTGAATTGTGTTTCTATAAATGTACACATACTCATCTGTTATTGTTGTTTATTCCCAGAACACAGTATTGCGCAAGTACAAAATCAAATTAAAAATAACGACTAAATTACAGCTAATCATGTACATCTAAAAGCTAAAACATTACTTTCATTGATGTTCTTTTTAAATTTAACCGCTGACATTAATCAAGATATTTAAGACAGAGAGCCTTACACAAACATAATTCCATCCTGTTCAATTCTCTCGCCCCTCGGCCCGTTTATCCATCATCCTATCTTTTGTCTTCGTTGGTCCTTCGATCTTAATCACCGTCTTTTTAATTAAACATGAGAAAATTTCTTTCTTTATGTTCAATGGGGAGGAAATTGGGTAAGAAAAATGGATCGTGAACGTGAATATTTCAAAGGAAATTTTGGGCATACCTGCTCCATGCTCGTTGGAAGTCGCATTTTTCTTGATTTATTTTTGAATTAATTGTTCAATTCTTGTTTACACTTTGTTCAAAATTACTAACATTAGTTAATCAGAAATTCCAAAACTGTAATATAACTTTGTAGAAAGTATTTGTTATCAGTTAACAATTTAAATCTACCAGAGACCTTCAGTTCTACAATAACCTTTCATTGATTATAACTTTCGTGCGCGACATACCGCGACGGTCGAGGAATGCTGCTCTTGAATATGAGCGTCTAGTATGGTTTGAAACTTGTCGAGGCCCTCGTCAAATAATTACGTGAGTGAGCCGAAAAACATAATAATGATTACTCCTTATAGGCACAAAATCGCCGATTCAAAGTAAACAACCTTAGGTGCTCACCAACCTTCTTACCCAACAACCCTATTCAAACGTTCGGCAATCTGGAACCGACCCAAACAAACAATAAGTTGTCATAACGAAACATAATCAGAACAGAAGTTTCATTAATTACAAACGAGGCCCAGTGCAGAGAGGTTTTAATTAAAAGCAAACATTGTCCCGACGGACACGAGTGTGACACAAGATCAGTAGTACCCTGAGGAGTTTTTTAACGATTCTATTTAATGAATATACTCTGTGTTCGCTTGTAGAACCTTTGTTTCATTGGATAGTTTCTGGATTGGTAATGAAGCTTCGTGTAATATTAGAGCAGTTTGAAATTGATAGCTGCACCTCTATCGTCAGAATTTCATTTGCGAAAATGTTTTATAATGTTGTCTGGGGATTTCATCCATCTCTGTGCCTAAAGTGTACTGAGTTAAATAAGTGTACCAATTGGTGTATAAAAACATAACCGTTGGTGCGATGGCTGGGCAACCGGCTGCCGTGCAACATGTCGCGGGTTCGATTCCCGCACGGAACAACACTTTGTCTGATCCACAAATTGTTGTTTCGGGTCTGGGTGTCATTGTGTATGTGAACTTGTATGTTTGTAAACGCACCCACGACACAGGACAAAATCCTAATGTGGGGCAACGTTTTTATTCATTTAAATTTTAAACACGCCTTGCTTTTGTAAGTAGTAAAATGGTGTACATCGTAATGTTCATAAGTCCAATATTTAAACGTACGTGAAATAAAAATATTCACAACTTGGAATTCACTTTTAGCTGCGCTGTGAAGCGTGCTGTATATAAATGTAATTTTAGTCGGCGTGTGCACCTGTGTCGTCTCTCGCAGATATAAGTACATAATTATGTGAATTTGTGAATATGTTCACATTTTTTCTCTTTACAAACTGTCTTGGTTTTCGTGCGTCAATTTGTCTTTTATAAAAGAACTGTTTAAGATGAACGTCGTAATGTTTATACTATCCAAATGCAAGAAACACATTGCACATTGTGGCAGCACTAAATTTCGACCACAAAACTATCTAAGTAGGTACCAAATCATTCTCCTAAAAGCCTCCACTGAACTACTAAAACAACCCAACGACAATACCTCCTTATCATCCTTAATCTCTTCGTTGACGTTCCATTAATATTATAAATTACTATCAGAGAACTAAAGGTTCTTTAGAGGTGGCACAGCGGTCAGTCGAGAACACGGGAGTTATCTAGAAACTTCCTAATGCTTGTTTAATTAAACTTGTTCTGGCTTGATAGCGTGCCAAATTATTATCGGGACACCGAGGTGGTCGGTCGTCTTTGCACCCTCTCTCTCTTGTTTTTGTTATTGGCTAATGATAAAGAGAATCTGATAGAAAGTACCTAAGTTCGCCGTGATTATTCTTTTTATAGCGATTAGGTTAATATCGTATCTTAATTGCTAGACAATTTTATAAGCTGAAAACTAACAAGACGATTTTGTCGTTCCTAGTCATGGAGGCTGCGGTTATATGAGCATTCTGGTTAGTTAAAGGTGCCTACAAGATGAAGCTTCATTTACTCTAACCTCTGATAAAAGAAAGGAAACAGAACGTACCTAACTACAGTATCTGCATCTTTTTTGCTACAACTTCAAACATTCTTATTTTCAAGTCATATTCACTCTAGTACCTTCTAAGTAATGTAAGCCGTATTACAAGTCAACGGGTGAAAGAACTGAGGCCAAATAGGTCGAGGGTAGTAAAAATTGGCAGACATACTTGGCCGACATACGCTGAATAAGCCGCGCTCTAGTTAGGCTAAGGTGACACTAGATGGCATTATATGGCATCATTCATTTTATATTTTTTGTATCTTTTATAGTAATAAATATTTTTTTTTATTTGGGACAAGCCCGCCACAACCTCCCAAAACCTCCGGCGCGTCCCAGGGACATGAGTAACTGTCTTGGTTCCCGCAACGAAGTGAATCAGAAGATATTATAAGAGGAGAAGAAGAAAAATATAGTAATAAATATACTTACTGGTTACTGGTTTTCTTCTAACTTCTAGGTTGTATTCTAAATATCATAACATGTCATGATTTGTCCACTCTTTTCATTCCCGAAGCATAGGTGCATGTAACTAACTGCATATTACACAATTCCTAACACTCAGTTTTTACCATAACTCTATAATAGGCCACAATTCCTCTTCTGTGCAACTAAGAATACTTTGCAGTAACTGCAGCAGTCACGTTTGTAATTATTTTTTATGGACGTCTTCCACTGAAAACTTCTACGTCACTCTAGGACCTTGCAGAAACTAAGGTACTTATTGTGATATTCAAAGTTGTATGCCGTCAGTGTGCACACTGCCCTTAGCAGGGCTGTCACCGCTAGAGGTGCGACTTACTCAGCGAGTTGACTGACACTGATTGCCTTATCAACAAGCTCGCGTTTATATATTTTTATATTTACTAGGCTTTTTATACTCGTATTAAAGTAGAATTCTCTCTTGTTTTATGTATGTAGTATATTTACCTAATAGAAAGCAATCTAGTTCCACAAACCTAAACAAACAAATATCAATAAAATCATGACATCCCTGAAACCGCAAAAGGCCCTTAAAATTGGAATCTCTCATCCCAACCCTATTGTTAGCAACAAAATTATTCGCAGATTAAAATAAACACCAATAAACAATAAATCAAAGGAAAAAGTAAAGTTAAAAGTCATTATGGTAGCCGGTGATAAATCACAGCTGATATTCGGGCGGCCATGACAGTATGGTCACGTCCGACCCTTATCACAAGTTCATAATCGCCACCCGACGTTGCTCGTACAATTTGCACGGATACCTCTATACCTCTATGTGTCAATACTAATAAAAATAAATGAACAGAGAAGTGACGAAAGTTTTGGGTAAATAAACTATTTATTTTAAGGATAAAATTGTTTATTAAAGGTAAAAACGTTTTTTTATTACCTTTAGTAAATCTGTATTGTATTATGAATTGAGTTTCTTTTTCTATCACACATCTTGGAATAATTCAGTTGTCTTTATAAGTAGTATTCAGTAGTCTTACGCCCGAATACTGTAAGGCTACTCAATTTTAAACTGGACTTAAATATCGTGCCATCCCTGTCATTTCACAAGGAATTTGTAGTGACAGAACTATAGGATCGCGAGACGATCTCCGGCCACCATAAGCGCGGGCCTGCGGACGGCGAGCATGGGTGGCTCCCCGTCCGACCAGAAACAGACCCGAGCGTACGGCGCGTCGCGTTCCGGGCGCGCCTCAAAGAGCCATCAGACCACCACAGATGGGGCCCAATAGGGCCGATGCCGATTCGGAGTCGCGGAGAACCTAACGGGTAACCGGGGCTCCGGCTCGACGTGCAGGACAAGGAACGGGGTGGTTTTTAGTCAGTAAGAGTCTGACACTCCCTCCCGCCTCACCCAGGCGGGGGCAGTCATTTGATGATTTTCCCCCCTTAAAAAAAAAAAAAATCCCTGTCATTTCACAAGGAATTTGTAGTGACAGAACTATAGGAAGCGCTTACGCAAAGCATAGGCGCTATTTAAAATTAAGTGGCGTTTAAGTATTAAGACATTAGTATTTGAAATATCTTCTTGTATGTACACATAGTTTTGTGATCGCTGAACAATAAAATATGTATTATATTTAATTTATTTTAGAAGTACACAAATCTATTTTAAAACAGTCACTTTACTCAAATATGACACTTGATCGGCGGTTTTGATTTCATTAAACGTACGATAAAGGCCAAACATCACCCTTTACCACACACACAATGAAAATAACTCCCACAACTATTCACACACAGTTCCCGGTTTCCAGCCAGAGTTGGTGACCACATCAAAGAGTTACACAATAGCTTTACCATTGGCACACTCGACGCACGCTACAAACCTTTGACTCCCTTGTTCTTACAATAAGGAACCAACGAAGAACAAGAATGAAATCCCTAACTTCCAAAAAGCCGGAAATGCACTAGTAACACCGCTGGTGTTGCGGGTGGCAAGGGGTGGCGCCGATTGCTTCCCATCAAGTGACCCGTCTGCTCGTTTGCCGTCCCATGCAATAAGAAACAAAATGTCTCACTAATCTCAAACACGACGGTTTTTATTTTAAAATACCTCGAAACTTCGTACAAAGAACGATAAAGTTTTCCTTAGTTATTGTTCTTTAGAGAACTTGTATTGAAAATTATTGCTCACACGAATAAAGTGCGCATTTTGTTTTGTAGTTTTTAATGGCTGCTACGATGAAAAGTTTCATATTTTTATTGTTTGTAGGTAAGTAGGTTCTTCACTTAGGTATTCGTAACTTAAGCCTTTGACTGACGACGTCACCGGTGACCTACGCGGCGGTTAACGTGTTAAGTAAGTTTGTGTATATAGGTCAATAATCTTAAAGACACAGATAGGAAAGAGTTTTACAACAGAACAAGGTTATGTATTGTCACTTGAGTAGGTACAATTCTCTCTATACCACGTCTATCGAAATGATTGCTGCAGTTTCAAACATCCGTAATGATTCTTGGTTCTGGTGGTCTTCTGGGTATGTAGACAAATACATAAAAAGTAATTCCCCTGCATCAAATAGAAGGAACTTGTATAAACAAACAAAGGTGCCTTTATAAATAACCTGAACGTTTAAACGTAATAAAGGACTCGGCGACGACAACGAGTGTAATTTATTTGAGTCGTTCTCCGAGATTCTCCCGAGGTGACGCCAGAAATATGATGCATTTCGCTACATTTCCGCAGACCAAAATGAAAGAACAGGACGGCATGACAGCTATCTGACATCCCTTTCATTTTAGTCACCTATTTTCTTTAGCTCCTTTCATGGTGTCCCTCAGTTGGGAAAGCATTTGCAAGTTTAATGGAATGGGCGGCCGGAGAAAAGACTCCACTTAACAATGTCCCCTAAATTCCATGGAGCGATAATGTTCCTTTAAAAGTTTGACTTTGCAAAGGCTACTTAAATAGCTTTTACATAGATTATTTAAATAGTAGGTTCAGACTGTGAATAAAGTTTCCTCATCCGAGGAAGCCAGTACTATCAATAGAAAAACAACTATGAAGGAGTGATCAAAGCAAAAATTCCTAGGCGTATTCCAATTTCGAATCGCTCGGGTTCCTCGGTTGCTTTTTGTTACAAAAACACTACAGCCTTCGGCCCGCTCGTACAAGACAAATTCATCAGAGCGAGTTAATGAACGCTAGAAAAACTGGTGAATTGAAATTTTTGCGGAGTCAGGGAGTTGGTGGCCGCGGGCCGCGGGCCGCGGGGTGGAAGTACGTCCGTAGTCTGCCGCTGTTTTTTTATATCATAAATTAAAAATTTTGCGCTTCTTGCATTTTAAACAGGATCAGTTTTATGAATTTTGGATTACAGTATGATGAATGGATGTTCATCTTTTGCTTTCGTCTTGCCTGTTTCACTGAGACGAGGAAACATTCACAATAAACTGGTAGCGGACCCATTTTTCTTCAATTAATTATTTTATAATTATTAGTTTTGCTTTGAGTTACAATTCTTATTATGCACAGTTCTACACATACACATGAGACTATTTAGGAACTTCCTAAAGGAACAATACCTATCTCCATTAGATAAATATTATAATAAGCAGTTAGATTGTAATACGATGCACACAATACTAGGAGACCACAGCTTCCTATTCCGTGCTGAATTCGATTTAGCAACACGGTCGCGGTGGCACACAGCCGGTATAATGAACAGGCAGTTACTATTTAAGCCAGCCACTTCATTTCCTTGAACCATTGTTTAATTAAGAATTCTAACTAATGCAACGATATAATTACTGTATTTGAATACGACAGGAACTGTATTAGAGTATGTAATTTGATTAATTAGTTCTGTGGATTAGATATATTGAAAATGATTATTTGTTTAACATTGCAAATTGCAACTGGTATTGTGGATTACGTTAATATGATATTGTTAAAATGTTACCTAATAGAGGTATATATAGAGTTTTCTCAGTACTAGTATGGACTAACTAAAAATTTGAAATGTTAAAGAAAACCAGTCTTAATCTATCTTGGAATAAGCACGTTTACATCCAAAGATTGTATGTAAAACCACGGAGCGGATGGAAGTGTCTCATCTCAGTACATAAAAGGTGACCTCCCTTTGAGGCGTCCTCCCGCCCTCCGGGACAATGAGAGACGTTGTCTGGAAGTAGGCTACCATTAAAACTGTTACATTCAACTCCGGAATTGTTCCACATGACATTAGCCATACTTGCTCGGTACTTTTGCGTCGGAAACGCCATCTGCAGGCCAGGGAATATACTAAATACTATCTTACTTTTTATTTACGAACTAAAAAAGGTATGGACCCGTTCAAAGCAAGTCGGAGTTACATTTATTTTGTTTTTATTTGAATGAAAAAGTAATCAAAATAGCAAACGAGCTCTCGATTCTAGTTTTCCGATTGGATTACACAGATGCATGGTTTGTTGTGTTTTATTTCGTCGTTAGTTTTTGCTCCTGTTTCGACGAGTTTCCATGTCGAATTTTTGCCAAATGAATGCAATATTGTGTGTATGACACAGTGATTATAAATGGCTGACATTTTTCAAACTTGTTTTTTGATACACTGGACGATTTCTAATTAAAAATATATTAGTGGCATTGACCAAATGACAAGGTTAATGAAAGACAAAGTTCCTGAGTTGTGTAAATCTTATTAAATCATAAATATTTCTTATTTCGTCCTTAGTTTCGTATAAAGTCTACCATCAAGCATTTCTATGAACATGACAAGATGTGGACTTGGATGTTTTTTTTTAATCTTTATTAAGAAAAAGGCTTTAATCGCGAAGCGATGATGCCAGCCCCATAGTGAAAGTAAATACCAAAAATAAGTAATAACTAATATCTTAACTTAATTAATTTAACAATTATACAACATATCTTAAAACTAATTTGGATGTAGGTTTAGACAAAATCAAATTACACATACCAACATCTCTTAAATTTATGCTGTATTCGTATTCTAACTCTCTCCGGTCCACGCCAATCCGAGAACACTCCACCATAGCGTGGTAGACATCTTCCCTTACATCGCAAGTCAAACAGTTAGGAGAATTAATAACTTTCATTAGATGTCCAAACGCATTCAATGGAATGTGCCTGGCTCGCAAACGTAAGCATGTAACCAACAATTGTCTGTTCATCTTAACTTCAGTAAACCAAGGAATCTTAGGTGGCTCGGATTGTATAGTTTTGTACCATATACCCTTCTCTTCAGATCGTTGGTCAAAATATTCTTTCCACACTTTGTAACATGAATGTCTGATATCTCTTAGTATATCCGTGAAGAAGGGTAAATGGCTGACAGACATTCCTTCATATACTCCTGCTTTGGCTAACTTATCTACTATTTCGTTTCCTATCAGACCTACATGCGACGGGATCCATTGGAATTTAACGAATTTGCCAATATTTCTCAACCTTATATAGGTCTCTAATATGGAATAAGCTACAGGCAAGCCTCGTAAACCCGAGGTGCACCGAGCTATATGCTGCAAAGCGCTTTTGGAGTCACAAAATATAACAAAATTAATATTATTGCAAGACATTAAATAAGACAGACACTCTGAGATCGCATACAATTCTGCTGTCATAATAGATAGTTTACAGTTTAATGTAAAACTAGCTCCCGTGTTACACTGTGGATCAAAAAATGCAGCTCCCGTTCCATTGTTGTCCTTGGATCCATCGCAGTAAATCTGATAGAACCCATGGTAATGCTGTGCTATAGTTCCTATACATTTGTTAAGGAGTTCTAATGAGGAATTAAATCTTTTAGGGCCTGCCATATTACAAATGTTTAGATTTATGTGTGATTTTATATCTATATTCGTCATCCATGTTGACAGTGAGAACATCTCTAGAACTTTGGAACTATGTAAAGATTGATTAGATAACTCACTGTTCACAATAGTTAGCAACGGTTTTTTCTTATTCCGCCAATATAAATTGTGCTCACATAGCAAGGTTAATTTTAATATTATCGTAATGGTTTCGCCATTAGCAACAGACTTAGCTTTCAAATAAAATTTAGTAGCTAAATATTTTCTTCGAACAAACAATGGTGGCAAACATAACTCCGATTCCATCGCGTGAATTGGGGTGCTTTTCACAAAACCGCCAACTACTCTCATGGCTTGATTTTGAACTTTATCTAGCCTTGAAATATTAGTCTTGGCACTATTATCGAAAAGAAAACTGGCATAATCTAATCGACTACGAATTAACTCGTCGAGTACCGGTTTTGTAGACACAATTATAGAACAATAGGTTGCGGTCACCGGTGACCGCATGGTGTTTGATAGTTTAAAGCAATATACAGTCGTCTTAGATGTAATGGATGGACTCCCCAAGACGAACCTGCTAGAATCTTAAAAACATTTAGGAATTTCGTGCTCTTTTCAAAAATTTCATTTATATGTTTACGCCATTTTAAAGATGATTCTAGCCATAAACCTAGATATTTAACGGTCGAAACGTTTTCCAAGTTAGTATTGTTAATATTGATTTTTACTGGTTGTAATGACTTTCTCCTAGAAAATAAACAAATCTTGCTTTTTGAGGGAGATAGTTCCAGACCCAAAACCTCTAACAAATTCAATAACGTATCCAATGCTTCCTGGAGGGTAGTCGTCATAAGTCCAACATTCTGGCCAGAAATATAGAGGACGAAATCATCCGCATATTGTGATACATAATCTTTTTGCAAATGTCACTTGTCACGATATTAAATAGAATTGGAGACATAGGGTCTCCTTGCGCTAATCCCATGCATGCCCATCTTGTAATCGAAACATCACTTCCCACTTCTGATACAGATAGATGTCTTTCCCTTAAATATTCCCATATATACCTGCATATAGAAGCCCCAACTCCCATTTCATCCAGTTTATTTACTACTCTCAAGATATCGACATTATTATATGCATTATTTATATCTACAAAACATCCCAATGTCATTTGATTATTTGTATAACCTATTTGAATCTGCGAGACTAGGCGAACTAAGTTATCTAGACACGATTTAGATCTTCTAAATCCTATAGTGTTTTCAGAAAAAAAGTTATTACTTTCATAAAACCATTCGAGACGTCTTGTTAAAATGTTGTGAAATGATTTACAGATGCAAGATATGAGCGAGATAGGTCTTAATGAGGTTACGTTACACGGATCGCGTCCAGGTTTTGGTATAGGTACTACTATAATATTTCTCCACTGAATTGGGACTCCACTTTCATTCAAACATTTATTAAATAACTCGATTATAAGGTGTTTGTTAGGAAAGTTATAAATCATCGAATAGGAAATATCGTCTGCCCCTGGAGCGGTATCCTTCGTCTTCAACACATTTAACAGTTCATGAGTCGTGATTTGTGCTTCTAACTGTGGGTTAATTGACCTAAAGACAGGATATGGGCTTACGTAATCTGGAGTCAATTGCCTTAAGAATGTGGTAGCCGTCTCTTCATCTAGACAAATTTTATTACTACGATACCCTTTAAGCCATCTCATTTTGCTCCATAACTCACTGCTAGATGTCGTCTCTCCAATACTGTGACAGAACTGTCGATAAGACTCTGCACTTGCTATACGGATTAGCCTCTGTGCCGTAGCAACTTTTTGTTTAAGAACTATGAAATTTACTGGCGTTGGGTTCTTCCTAACCTGTGCCAATGCCAATCTACGTTCTGCGACCGCTTTAGATAATGCCGGGGACCAATATGATCTAGGGATAAACTTACTAGTGGGGTTTTTAGGAATTTTAATATCTGGAATCGCTGATTGAGCCGGGTAATTAATTAATTCTACAAGGTGATTATAAATCTGTTGGTAGTTGCCTGTTAATCTAAAAGTATTTATTTTATTTAATATAATATCCGAATACATTTTCCAATCTGCTTTTTTAAAATTACGTATTGATTTTGTGAGGTTATGACATGTTATTTCAGTAGTGATAAGAATCATTAAGTGGTCACTCCCCAGATTTTCATTTAGAACAGTCCACTTGAACTGTAAAGCTATGTCTGATGAAACAAAAGTGATGTCTGGTGAACTTTTTTGAACCTGATTTAAAACTAACTTGAATCTGGTATGGTCTCTAGTGTTAAGAGAAACATAATGCCATTCATCAGCTGCATCGTGGATTTGTGAACCTCTGGAATCAACTTTGTATGACCAATTGGTGTGGTGTCCATTAAAATCTCCCCCTATTAAGGTTTTATTAGACCAACTAGAGAATAACATTTTCCAATCCTCGTCTACAGTTTGAATATTAGGTGGACAATAAACAGCTACAACATTTTCTATAAAACTACAGTTAAATATCTTAATATGGAGTACTTGAATGTTTCGATTACGTAATGTAAAACTGTTGATCTGAGTTTTAACGGTGTTATGTACCACAATAGCGGCGCCGCCGAATGAATCATCACGATCCTGTCTATAAATATTATAATTACTAATTTTCAAATGACTGTCAGGTTCGAGCCAAGTCTCAGTTATAATGCAAATATGAATTTTACTAGTCAAAAGAAAATTTTCAAAAGTTTTAAGTTTAGGTCTCAGACTTCTTGCATTCCACTGCAGTAACTTTAATTGAACAATTTTATTTTTAGGATCCATTATTTATTTAGACCAAGAAATAACTCTAAACACTTGTTAACAATAAGCCACTCAGATATACGATCTACAAAAACTAACACTAGCCATTTACTACAACACTTAATAATCTCATAAAACTTTTCGTTAATACTATAATTTCGCATAAAAATAATATCCTTCAATCGATTTATTAACTCGTCAAAATGTACCTCTCGCGTGTTGTTTACATTATCGCTGGCATCAGTAGTAGTTGGTTGCTTAGGAATGTTGTCCGACGACTCCCGATGTCCGTACCATACCGATTCATTTTTATTATATAAATGCGATTTCTTTTGTTTACTTACTTGCGGTGAACTCGCTCGCTTTGGCGTAAACAACGGTGGGAATAGATCTGTTGTATACTTATAACTACTACCTGATTCTTCAATATTTAATCCATTAAAGCTGTTATTGGGATCGATCTTCGGTTTTTCATTTTGTCCCATTGTTTGTGAATCAATTGGCAGCTGAGGTTTCACGTACATGTTACACGCTACGTAATAGGAACAGTTATATTCAGTCACGCGCTTCTCTCGAGCATAAACCGGACAAATCCTGTTCAATGCCATGTGGTCGCCCCGACAATTCACACATTTGAATTTGTTAACTTCACAATTACTATGCTGTTCTGTACACTTAGGACATACAACTTTATTAGATGGGCATCTTGTTTTAATGTGGCCAAACTTCCAGCACTTTGAGCATTGGGTTACCGGAAAACAAAAGGATCTACCTTGGTGCGTAAACAATCTATATAAATAAAGCTTGGTAAGTGTGACCCACTGAAGCCGATCCGAACTACCTCACTCGGTACCCAGCCGCCTCATGCAGCCGCTTTCATGGCGCCTCTGTAGCCTTTTTACAGATATTATTTGAATGTTACTAGGACATTTAATCGCAGTTAATATTTCGTCTTCTTTTAACTCCAAATCCACGTTCCGTATAACTCCATATGAGGTATTCACGTCCGTGGCGCTGTACACCTTACAACCTTTGATTTGAAACTCTTGACAGTCCAATAACTTATTCACACATTCCTCAGTCGAAACTTCAATTCTTAATTTATACGAGTTTATGTACTTAACATGATTTATCTCAGTTAAACCTATACTGTTAAATAATTTTGCTATGGCAAATTGTTTAGGTAACTTTTCTTTACTCCATATAAAGACTTCTTTTTTAAATTGTTTATGTTTTTTCCCTTTGTCTCTTACTACTTTAGTCCAACTTCCTTCTTCATCATCTTCTTCTCTTCCTCGTTTTATTGGTTTACTTATTATATTATCTTCTTCCATACCTTGTATTTCATTATTATTAGGTTCTGCAGAGTTTTCTACCAATTCTATTTTGTCTCCTCCTTCCTCTTCTATTAAAATGTGTGACATCCATCTATCTCCTGGACCTTGATTGATGTCTTCTTGATCACTCGTACTATCATCACTGCACCCTGTGGCCATTATCAGACCGCGTTCATAGCCGATGCGTCAATATAAGATTAATTTGACTACGTTAAAACTACAAACACGCGCGCGAGTGGTTTACACGAGTGCCGTGACGTAACTGGACTTGGATGTTGAGTAAGAAAAAAATTTTAACCCAAAATCAAGGTTGCCGCTGAGACCTCTATAAATACGAATTGGTTACACAAAGACATTCCCATTTAAATGAAGACCTTTATCTAAAACCTCTTTGTTGTAACAGTTTAACAATTACAGTTTTCCTATTTAATTAGGTCGCTTCAGATTTATGGTGAGGTCGACCCTAAATGCTACCAAAATGGCCGCGGTTGTCACTGCACGTAACTTTTCGGTTAAGTTAAAGTTATATCGTTTGATTAAGTTATTCCAAAGTTAGTGTAAATGTGTTACTACATAATATTTATGTGTGCATACACAACAAATGTGTTAATATCTATGTGTGTGACATCTGGTTAGTGGATACTAGTCGTATCAAACAAATTATTGAGCGTAAAATTACTTCTCCGATGGAAGCAAATTTGCAATTTTCCGCCAATGTAATTCTGTGGAATATCGTTATATTTCGTCAATGCCACTAATATATTTCGTTCGTGACTGGCCTCTCTCTCTCATTCTCTCTTTCGCTTTCGTGGTCGAACTAAATTCTTATGGCGAAATTTCATATCGAATGTAGAATATATTGATGTTCAACAGAAATGAATGAACTCAACATTTTTTTAACTGACCTTTTTCCCTGTATCCATTAATCTGTGATATATTGAAAATACAATACTGTCATTTTTATAATATATAACAAACAAGAGGATTTAAAACAAAAATGTACAAAATCCGTATATAATTATTCAAGCATACGTGTAATGAGAAAATAAGAAGCGTATGGGTAACTGCCGACGTTGACGGGACTTTAATATTCTACAAATCCCAGTTAGGAGGGAGAGGGTAAAGTTACTCGTATAATCTCTAATCCAAACATCCACACATACATACACATTGTATGTGTGTATGTATGTGTGTGTGTATCATACGCCACCATAACTTTGAGAAATTTTAACACATCACATAGAATGCGAACGATGAATGTTTTATACCTTTGTTATTTTGTAAAATTAGTCAGGGTGTAGAAATAAGGTGGGCTGTGCTGGTCCATGGTGGATTTTATTTTCAAAAGATACGTTTTGTGAATTTGAGTTTTATAATTAGGATATATAATTTATAGGAGAATTTATAATTAGAGTAGGCTGCACGACATCGCCGCGATCTCGCACGCTGCTCATGAGGGACAACCGCTTTATGTTTTGAAACTAGTAGAGCTTTTCTCAGTGTATACTCAGTGTAAGTAACCCGCGATTTATAGTAATGGCCATGTTTGGTTATTATTAACGCCAGTACTGCCGGATTCCTGGACTCTGTTATAGTGCAATAGTAAACAATTGCTGTCTTCTTAAAGATAGTTTTGAATTAGAATTTCACCTTCATTTTACTCTACTATTTATTTGGATTAAAAATGAGAACCTTAAATAACAATAAATATTTAATTAAATTAAAACTAAATAATATCTATCACAGTTATCCATATCCATGGTAACTTCATTACTTAATTAAATTATTGTATTTCTTCTTACAGGTACAATGTGTCGCGCGTGGTGGCTGATGGTGGCCGCGGTGCTGGCCTCCGCCATCGCTGACGAGGCCTCCGACCCTGAAGGCCTGCTCGAACCTGTTGCTGGTAAGTGGAAAAGTCATTGATAACAGTTACCGGAGGCCCAATTACCCCTTCCCAATCTCCCCGATCCCTAAATCCCCAAAAATTCCCAAATACCTAATTCCCAAAAGGCTGATAACGCTCTTATAACGCCTCTAGTGTGATCCGTCTATTCGTTTACCGGCTTAGCCCCTAAAACATTAATTAATGTCCAATGTTTTCAGGATCATAACAGTTACATACCTACGTCGTAAATGTTACAAATGGCATTGAGTGACGATTGATGTTTAACTACGTAATGTTAATATTTCCTATTATTTAGGAAATATACTACCAGGAATTCGCTTCTAAATTAATTTTAATAACTAAATATATAAACATGTATTACTCCTGTAATTTGCAGCTCACCATAAATTCCTCATACCACTTAATGACTTGACCTCATTATCTTTTTCTATGACAACACAAGAACTAGAATACAAACGAGAAAAGGAACGCAAGAAAATGCTATTCAAAGATTACTTCCTCAATTAAAACCCAACTTAATTACGTAGCTCGTAGCGCGTAGCAGTGTCGTAGCGGCCTACGACCGCTCGTAGCACGGCGTAGCACATAATTCTTCGAGCACACAGCCATTATTCCGCTTATTATGTAGTCTGATAACGCAGTAAGCTGACAGTAGAGCAGCCATATTTAAAAAAGTATAAAACTGTATAACGAGATAAGGGAATTTAATCTTAATGTTAATAACGTTAGAATCCTTGGTACATATGTAATTGTGTATATTTTTGATAAACGTTTTGTGGTGCTACGAGAGGGTGCTTTATCGAGATTATAGCGAGTATTAGTTGGATGCTGCTAACATTAAACGTTTCTGAGAAGCAATATATCACTGTACTAGGAGGGATTGCCTTCAGATCAAGTACATTTCATTCTATACCTTGAAAAAATATTGGACCTGAAGTCTGTTTTGAGTTATTTGTTAGTATATTTGAAGGTAAAATGTCACACAAATTCTATAATTAAAGTCAAACTAGTTATCAAAAAACGTAGATTGTAACGACGAAAAACATTTTAGACATACCAAGGTCAATTTATTCACCACGATATCCACACTGCCATAGCAAGTCGCGACCTACAAAAGGCATCATGAATATTTATCACAAAGAAACCTTCACATACGCCATTCTTATTAAACTCATAATCACATATTTCGTACGTGAAACAATTTTTCAAATTCATAACTTTCTGTTTCGCGTGGCACGCCGGATGCGAGCGCGCCGCCCCGAGCCGGGCCACGCCGGCCGCCGTCCGGCCGCGATAAAACTATTTTTAATTAACAAACTGTTTAATATTCTCTGTGAAAAACGCAATATTACTTTGCAGTTCTCTCTCAAGTAATTCTACGTAAACATTCTTGTCATCATCAAATTAATTTTGTTGTGAAATGATTTAAGTTTGGCAGCGTTACCGTTGCTTTGAAGCGGGCGGCATTGTTGATGAAATTTCGGAGATATTGGCTACAATAATATCTACGATGTTATTTTTTAATACACGTGATATTAAAGGTGGTTAGTAAGTTATATAATTTCGATCGAATAATATTTTAGGCTGAGAACATCAACAGTATAAATGCTCTTCTAACTTTACAGTATAGATGGTACAACGTATTAACTAAAGTTTTCAAATACTAACAACATTCCTCCATTGTTTTTCGGAGAAAAGTAAAGCCTCTCTCCATCCTACGTCGGATTTCCTACCCATCAGACCATGGTATTAAAGAAAATGAGAGTGCATTTATGTTTCAGATTTATATTATTTTATATCATAAGATCTTATATCCGATGGTTAGTCTCATTAAAATTGTAGGTGCGTCGTGCATTGATGTCATAATAAAATTGTAAATATTACAATTAAAAAGTTAACAGAAGTATATTGTTAATAATAAAGAATCAAATTAAATATGACAATATACAAATTGTAACGAACTGGAATCTGATCAACTTTTAATTTTAATTAGTCTTAATTACCTACATTTGTGACTCCAGCTTGTTCTCTATAAATAATAATTACAACATGTCTAATAAACCTGTCATAAAAATAGAAAACTTGATTTGAAATGTAACCATGATAACATCTTGTAAAAGCATAAAGTTACATGGTGTAAAATGCTTAAACGACATGGAGCTTTGTATAAATTACATAAGGTTTATTTTCGTATATCAATGCTTTTGTAGAATAAAAAGAAAATTGTTAACTTACTTTATTTACTTGGATAAAGAAATGTAATGTATTACTGTGTTTTCTGAATGAGTCGAGGTAACAATATGCTAATTTCTGCCATTTATTACACGAACCCTTTTTTCTATGTACTTTTACTTCGTCGTAATTTATTTATGTTCTTATCAAGTACTTTGTTTACAGTAATAATGCTAACGAAACATCATGACACGTTTTATTTTATGATATAAAAGTAGGTATAAACATCTACCTTTGAAGGCTCAGGTTAAAGGCACAAATAGACGATCGAACCGCGCCATCACCGTAATGTCTATTTGGTTCGGTAGTCCGTTGGGTTTTTTTAAGGGGGGAAAATTATCGAATGCCTTCTCCCGTCCAGGTGAGGCTAGAAGGAGTTTCAGACTCTTACTGACTAAAAACCACCCTGTACTTCAAGCCGGAGCCCCAGTAACGTTTAACTTTCTCTGCGGCTCCTTATCGGCCCTATTGGGCTCCATCCGTGGTGGTCTAAAAATGTGCGGCAGACCGCTGTACACACTATTGAATATGGTGATACGGGAGCGGACAAAAGTGACGGTTCGTGCTTTTAATAAGACTAAACTAACTGAAGATTCAGAAACCTGAAATACTTACAAAAGGAAACATTAAAATAGCTACTGATCGTAACCAAACGATTTGGCCAATTATAAATAATGGATTAACAACACATGATTCGGTTAAAACTGACAATTTCAATACACATTAAAATGTTGAAATATCTATGAAATATCCCAGCTTTATAACTTAATTCAGTTTAATACAATGCAACTGACATTAAAACGAAATATTTTTAATAAATATACTGGGGTGGTAATTAATAATTCATGGCCCATTCCATGATTTACGATGCCATTCAAAACCATAACAAAAATATACGATATCCATTAAAGAGGGAACTTATGACGTGGTACATTATTTTTTAAATTAACAATCCACGTTAAAGTTTGCAATAAAAGTAAACTTTATTTAAATGTATGTAATGTAAGATATATAATAATTATATTATGTAATGTAAGTTATATAACAATTATATTATATAACTTACATTACAAACAATATATAAGTTATTATTTAAGCGAATATGAATTATAATATTCGCTTATATAACTTATTATTTAAGCGAATATTATAATTAATATTCCCTTAAATAATAATTATATATTTTATAGAAGAAATGGAAAATGAAGTAAAAACTAGACATTATTGCGTTCAATATTCCAAATGTTTAAACAACTTTATTTAAACAAGCGTTAGGAAAAAGTGCAAAGCTATATTTATATTGCCTACTTATATGAATAAAAACAATCACAATCACAACAATATGTTCCTTGTAAATAAAATAATACATATATCTCAGGCAATAAAACAAAGAACAACAAATAAGGGACATCGATACCCTCTATATTGTCTATGCAAGTAATGTAAGGAGTCCGCACGTAAATACAATCTCCATGATCCGGGGAATAGAGGCAGAATGCGTACATACCCTTGCCTTAGACACGTCATGTAATGTTACGAGCAGAATAAAAATAAAATTCTATCACGCTGGCTCGTCCTTTATATGTTGTACAACATAATATTCCTTCTGTCTGTCTATCTTATACAATATGTTTGTAGTTACGAATTTGATGTATCTGTATATGAAACTGGTTTTAAGTCTTAACAGTTAATAGTAATGAATATTGTCTTGTGATGTCACTGCTGAAATATTACTTGAAACATGAAACAACGAGGCCAGATACCTAAAACTTGGATTTGTTTATGTAATAAAGTACAATCACGCACTTAACTAATTAAAGTTAAATTACTAAAAAAGCTAGACTTAACAACAATTTATCGCACACGAATCTTTTAAAACCTACTTCAAATTACCTACTAACTATAGATAGTTCTATAGGTTCATAGACACAGATTATTTGCAACATCTGTATCTATGTAGGCACTATTCGTGATCCAACAGAGAATTTTCCAGTACATATAGACAAACACGCGTGCCGCTACATAAACAGTCCGGTAAACAGATCCCGAACATTACAAACAAGCTTACGTATGTAGTTTGGACCTACCACTGAGTATATAACATATGAAGTTGCTATTCATGATACACAAAAATAGACATTATGTGAGATATTTTTAGAATAAACTTTCTTTCTCTAGAAAAAATTGTTTAATTATGATCTGTGTGTATCTCTGTGTTCAGATAATTTAAAATGAAGTAAATGTTAATGTTTGTTGAGATCGATCAGTCACTATTGAAAGATTTTTCCAACATGTACCAACTGAACTCATATTATTAATATACCACTATACCTAGTATTATTGGATAGACGTGCAAACAATATTCACATTATAAACAAACAATATTATATGTATAACAATAGCACGCATCGAATATCTACAGACGAACAGCTGTAGCGAGGCAACTAACGCAATTACTTCATGCGCTCACTACTCTGTGGCCCGTTGTTGCCGACATACGTAGGCACATACCCGCAGATGGGCTTAACTTCGTTAAATCAATATTAACACGTTTTCGACGATGCACGCCGGGTATTACAACCAGCAAACTCCAACGTTCCGCCATTTAATTCCACATATTAGTTAGTTTAAGGTTTTAAGAGCTTCATATACGATCTGTTGGTTTTCCGTTATTTCGATGAAGAAAATATGATGCTATGGTGCTTCGAGAATGTTTTAATTCTATTTATGTTCAAAATTGCTAGAGCTCCTGTCCTGTACCTCAATGCAGCCTATAACAAATTCCTTTAAACGGAATATAAATATGACAGCACGATATGGTCCTCAAGTTTTTTATCATATAATGCATACCTACTGTGAAAAAGTAACGTGACCCACTCTCGACGAGACTCAACCAAAAAGATCACATGTCACCGGCAGGGATCGCATAATGCGGTTACATTATAAGAGGGGTTCTCTCAAAAACATTTTACGGAGAACACTTTCTGTAGAATATCGAAAAAAATGCACAATCCCTAACAAAAACAGAGTAACAATGTACCCATATTTTCTATCCAATATTAATTCCTCCTCCAAAGAACCCACCCCTAGGCGAGGAGATGATAAAAACGTTACATGAAAGCTTGAATTTCCCCAAAGAATGTATCTAAAAATATATTTATTTTTTCACAAAATGGCGGCCGAATATTGGCGGGAACCGTCGATAACTAAACGAGAATAGTTACGCGCGTGGGATGTCTGACCTGAATAAACACTGAGGTGGTATATGTATATATATATTATCATATTATTTACTTATATAAATACAGGTAAATATATGTATTACACAATTTTAACTGAAATGTATGCTAAAAGGTTTCGCCAAGGGACGCGACACGTTCCCTTTTAATAAAGTTAAACATTTTCTCTGACACGTGTCAGATTTATTGTACTAAAAATAAATAGATACACAGGCTTGGTTTTAATAAATTCATAATTTTACATAGGCACATTATTTCAATATTTCTGGCCAGCATTGTGCTATCCAATCTTTAATTTGACACCTCAAGATTTAAAAGTTTATCAAAACCATCAACTTAAATTCAACGTTTCCAGTTTAAACTTCTTTCTATTTCTTTCTACCACAATTTTATTTGTGTCATGTGTACATCCTATGAAACATGGTTAGACATCTAAGCAATACTTTTACACATTGTTCGAGCATTTACGAACATGTTTGCACCGTGGCGCGTGGCGTGGGCATACAGGAAAATGGATCGGACGAGAGAAGTGGACTTTAAGTCTGACAGCTGTCAATGTATCACCACTTTACGGCAAATGGAGGAAGGAGGAACTGAAAATGTAGTTGTCAGAGTACTTGAAGATTGAGGAAATGGATGGTGCTTAATTTTTTTTTGAGTTGGAGTTAAGACTAATGTCATTGTCATTTCGCAGTCGAGTCGCTTCTGTGAGTCTTTACAAAGATAGTGAACTGGTTTATACTTAAGCTCCGTTGTTGTTGTGTTGAATTGGTATCTATCTATGTATGTATCTATGTATATAAATAAAAATGAATTTTTGTTCGTTAGTCTCGCTAAAACTCGAGAACAGCTGAACTGATTTGGGTAATTTCGGTCTTGAAATGTTCGTTGTAGTTCAGAGAAGGTTTAAAAGGTGAGATATTTGTTTTAGGCGCAACGTAGTTTACTGGATCTGCTAGTTTATTAATAAAAAAGTACTAAGCAATTCTAGAAGCTGTGTTAACCAAGTTGAAAATAAAACAAACCTTAAAAGCGTTTGTTTACGTCGGCAATGTATTAGAATACATACACATAATATAAAATCATATAAAAATATTATCAACAGCAACAGCATTAGCCTGTAAAGTATAAACAAACGTTTGTTTACCTACGATAACATCATAACATGCGACAATATATACCAACATGTAGTATCTATATTATCATTACATATGAAGCTATAACCTCTAACGATGCCACCACTAATTGGAATCAGGAAGAATGGTATAAATAACAGCTTTGTGGAAGATAAGAGTGTACTTAGGGGTATAATGCTAGTAACATTTTGAGTGTTGATGTTTTGATACTTGTTGTAGAGGTACAATAACGTTAAGTATAAAATGTGGATATAGAATATAATATGGATTTATGATTTCCTTTGTCGTGGGTGCGTTTACAAACATACAAGCGCACATATACATGACACCCAGACCTGGAACAACAATCTGTAGATCACACAAAGAGTTGTTCAGAGCGGAACCCGCGACACGTAGCACGGCAGCCAGTTGCCCAACCACCGCGCCAACCGTGCAGTCAATATCAATTATGAATATACCTACATACATACGTTTACAAGAAATCAAATATTTTCCACACACCATAGTAGTATATAGGGTATAAATGGACAGGCCGACAGGTGGAGGTAAAAAATGTTTTATTTTCATAATAGTAAGACATTAAACGTTACTTTTATGTCATTATAGTTGTAATCAATTGCTCGAGGCTGATGTAGCATGAATAACAACACGAAAACAAAAACGATTAAAATTATAAAAACAATTCTTTTTTGCCAGCTTTTAGGGAGCGTTCCGTTTCCGTGATTTAAAACTGCCTTCGTACGTCTGTACGCCATTTAGCCATTTCAATATGATTGATTGATACTTTGGCATCCATACATACCTCTAGTGTCGTAGTGGCCCGGAGATTTAAGACGCCCGCTTCTCATGCATGAGGGTGCAGGTTCGAAACCTACCAACGGCAAGTACCAATGTAACTTTTTCCGAGTTATATGTACTTTCTAAGATTATCTACACACCACTGACAAACGGCGAAGGAAAACATCGTGAGGAAACCTGGGCTTATAAACTAAAACTATAAGTTTGTAATCGCCAACCCGCATTGAGCAAGCGTGGTGATTAATGCTCAAACCATTGCGTGGGCATTTATAGGCTGTTGATGAATGATCAAACTAAGTAACTAACTTCTCAAATAAAGTGAAAATTACAAGGTCTTATTGTAAACCTTTTGAATCATATTTCTATACGTTAAAACTTGAAATTGAATTAAGCATAAGTACTTTTATATTGCGCATAAAAAACTTTCGTGTTCACAATATTTTCTGTATAGAATTCTTTCAATAAAGTCATCAAGTACTTCCAACTACAACTTACTTTAACTTTATAATCGACTTCAGTTACCTGCCATATTATTGTTCCCATACAATTGATAGCAATATGGCGGTTTAGCGGTATAAAGCTGCCTAGCGTATGTTCCTCAATTTATAATGGAGTGTTCTACACTTCTCACAAGGGGAACATTGGAGGCATTAGTGTAATTCTTCCCCCAATGCTTCAGAGAGCCAAAAGATTGGCTATAGGTTATGTATACTGTGCATAGAGCACCATGTGCCTATTCCTATGTCAGAAGTTAATTGTTAATAGCACATGTAATATTAATACATTAATTAAAAGTCCCGGGTTACTCAAGTGAATATACTGAGAAAAGCTCTAATATGAGAAAGAACCCCTCTTTAGTTCGAAACTAACAGAGCTTTATTCACGTGAGTAACCCGCGATTTTTAATTAATTTAATATGTCTCGCGGTAGTTATTATAAACATATTAATACATTCTATAATATGTTTATAATTACAATCGTGAGACATACTGTATTAATTAAATATTACAAGTTACTCGCGTAAATATGAGAAAAGCTCGATGACAATAGGCTACGCGACATCGCCGCGACCGCGCACACTGTTCTTGAGGAAGAGTCCCTCTGTGACTCGAAACTAGTAGAGCTTTTCTCAGTATGTTTACGTGAGTTACTACTAATTTAACCCATTGCGTACCGTCATTATAGACACAATTAAAGAACAATTGGTTGCGGTCACCGGTGTCCTCGCGATGTTTGACACTTTAATACATTGTATAATAACGATGTCTCGTTGGTCGACTGCCGACCAAAGAGTCACCGATGCGCCTTTCTGGTCAGGAAGGTTTTCAGTATATAAAAACTATTTCTCAAAAACAGCAACATTCTCTGGAATTATACTCGTTGTATGGCAAAGCTCCCAATTACGTAGAAGTTTTAACATAATTTAGGAATAAAGTTGTTTAAAAACAGATGTTACATTGTTTAAGTGCATCACTACGTCTTTTCAAGAATTAAAAGGCGTGATATTTTAACATTTTCAATTAACGATGAATTCCTTAATACCTTCACAATACCACAACAGAAATATAAACTAAATTATTTTCATCTCGAATTGAAAATTTCAATGAAATAGTATTTTTAAGTATTGTGACCTTAGTAGTCCATTTTATTGGATATTCGTATTTAGATGACCTTTCAATAGATTTCGCGGATAGCTAAGACTATTATTGCAACATTTCGACCTTTATGTGCTTCTAAAATTGTTCTTCTATAAAGTGTCGCTAATGCTAAACTACACAACATAACATAACATCACGCCTTTTATCCCTGAAGGGGTAGGCAGAGGTGCACACAGAAGTATCACCCACTTTTCACTATTTATGTTACGAGTCCCATGTAATAGGGGGTGAGCCTATTGCCATATACCGGGCACATTTCCGGACACCGTGCTACTACTGAGATTTTTTTTCAAAAACCCAGTAATGCTAAACCACGAAGATCCTTATCAATTTTAAAACATGTTTTGATGAGTTTCGTTTATTAAAAGCGAATGTGTTACTTTGATACAATCATTTGATACATTGAATACTGGCTGATCATTAATCTGATGACGTCACTGCATCATCGTAACGTTATTTACAAAGATACTGTCCCAGAATAACTCATCTTTACAAAACTCTAAAAATAAGTCACGTAGTCATAAAAAAGTAGGTTGCGGTGTTAGGCGTCCACTTCCGGTTGAGGTCGAACAGGAAACAGAGGAAATGAAGACGTGCCAGCGGCCACCGCGACACGTTCCACTTCCGCCGGATATCGGCTCCGAATTCTGTTGACATTCAAAGTTAACATGACATAACCAGATGTCATAACTCAGTTTCTAGAAAAATTCAAAGAAATATTTATATTTTCTTATTTAAACTATGGTTTGTTTTGCGTTTAGATGCTGAATTAGGTATTGAACATTGTACAACACAATAGTCTAAATTAACTAAAAATTACGAGTTGGTCACGTCAATATACTGGCGGCTAGGCTGCGCGACGTCGCCGCGGCCGCACACGCTGCTCATGAGAAAGACTCCCTCAGAGACTTGAAAGTAGTAGAGCTTTTCTCAGCATATTTACGTGTATAACCCGGCATTTTTAGTTAATTCAGTATGTTCACGGTAGTCCTTATAAAAAGTCTACAGTACACTACTACGTTATATTTACTAGAAATACACACCCAAATACAGCCAGTACCTTACTGTCTATATCAACTACAAGGATATAAAAAAATATGTATAAAACATACAAAACAAAAGCAAAACCATTAAGAACATAACTTCACGCCTTTTATCCCCGAAGGGGTAGGCAAAGGTGCACATTACGGCACTTAATGCCACTGTACAATGTAACACCCACTTTTTACTATTTACGTTATAAATCCAACGTAATAGGGAGTATATGGCGATAGGCTCACTATTGCCATATACCGGGCGCAATTCTAGACTCCGTGCTACTACAGAGATTTGAACTGTGCAAAACAGAACCAAAATAACAACTGAAACAAATGAACAAAAAGTTTTCTTCTTGTTTCAGTGATTACTCGAAGGTTTAGCGAGCTAAGATTAAGTAGCCGTCAAGTCAACGGTTTTACATCCAGTTCTACCGACTAATGTTGGATGGAGACTATATTCTGTCCCTAAGTAATTATTTCTTATTGTTATTGTTTTTTTTTTAAGGGGGGAAAATCATCGAATTACTGCTCCCGCCTGGGTGAGGCGGGAGGGAGTGTCAGACTCTTACTGACTAAAAACCACCCCGTTCCTACTCCTGCGCGTCGAGCCGGAGCCCCGGTTACGCGTTAGGTTCTCCGCGACTATGTTATTGTTTGGTTTAACTTCTATTATGTTAGATTTTGATTACTGGGTATTTGATGATCAAAGGTCAACTTTATTTTTAAAATGTTAACTTCGTTTTGTCAAATATGTTTTGTGCCCTTACGGGTTCCATAAATGTAACTTAGCATTAAGCCTATTGTAACACCTTATTCACTTTATGGTATGCAAATAAATGAATATGAATATAAAGAAGTATATTTACTTACAAAATACTTTTCACGTAATAACAGTTAGAGACTTGAATAGTAGATAGTGGTATAAATATTACTACTTTTAGTTTCTGTTCGAAGTCTATATATTTTTCTATCAGAAATCATATTATATGATGATTTAAACTTTAAAATAAACGACTTAACATTTCTTACAAGGAAATCATGAATTTCTTATTTCGAAGTTCGACGTTCCATTTGACACTGGACTACGTAATTTTCATAGATTAATTACGATTAAATACTACATCTAATATATCATCAAACAAAAAACTAAAGGAGATTTCTGGAATGTAGTGAAGAATCACTATAACGTTCCAAGTCCTTTATCATTATTTTCGCATAAACAAGAGTCATAATTGTATAAACATCACATATTGCGGCAAATGGTGCGTGAACCATTAACTGATGAAGAAGCGATTCCCAAATCAACTGACAGCGGCAAAAATCGGTCATCACGAATATTCAGGGCAATTCAACACACGCTGCTCATTTTAACGTTATTATGTTGGACAACATGGATGGCGTTCCATTTTTGAATTTACAGCGCGAACTTTTCGTCAGTTGCGTTTTTAAAATATATTTGTAGAACACTTTAATTAGGTATAAAAAACTAGCCAATATTCAAATTGTAATAAAATACAAATATAAAATATTGTTTAATTATGAATGTTATATATATATTTATTTAAAATTTAATTACAATAACGATGTGTAAGAAAAACAAACAGCACAGGTAAAACCAAAAATAAGTACACAGCCAAGTTGACATTTGATTGCAATGCTAGGTACCAACTTAAAAAGCGTGTATTCTGAGCAATTTGAAAATAGATTCCTCGGTGCTCCCTTCATCCGTCATTTCACCGCGCATTTTTTTATTCATACTTTTATTTTTTACTCCTCGACAACAGATTTTGTTCACAACGGTGGATGAAAGCCAGCCAGTACGTGGTTTTTATCTATTTTCGGAGCCCCGCGTTGTATGAACATTTGTTGCCAGTATTTTACGGAGCAAAGAGGTTTTATTTACATTTGTAGCAATGGAAAGAAAGGCTACTCGTCGTATATTTGGAACAGTGAATGGCATTCCTAATGTACATTTATTGCATGTTGTAAGGTATGACCCAGTGGCTTTTTATTATAAAAAAAGTAATGTAGGTAAATCTACGTTCAATTTTAAATTATTATGCTGTTTTTTGTGTGCATATTCTTAACAGACCTCACAAATTACAAAAAAACTAGTGTACCAATTAAAAAATTTAAAAAGTACAATGAAATAATTTGTTACCCATTCGTTCATTTGTCTTGCCATTATACTACAAAAATACGAGGATTTAATATATAATTTTCTATTGTAGGTAATCATGCTGCAAATTGAAATAGATTTCTTGTGATCGACATTGGAACTAGTAGAAAAAATAATGTGTAAATTTTCGTAGACCGTATAAAACATTAAGAAACGAATTTTAATAATCTTGATAAAAAAGATGAAAAGTTAATTTTACAAGCACAATAACGTCAGCATTTCCATGTCGATGTATCGACGGCTGGCGTTCGTGCAATCTATTCGGCGTGTAATCTGATTGGCTGACAACTACGCACATAGGGGTGTGCTGCATAATCCAACAGCTGTCAGTTCTACTCAGCTTAGAGGTGCAGAGGTTTTAATATAACGAGTCAAGGTATAGGGTTGAAATCTGTATAGTGTTGGTTAAATATTAGTAAAAATTTAATTTATAATATCGTTTCTAAGGCACTGAAACTGTTTGACTGGTAAATAAAATGTTGATTCTCTTACTTCAATTTTCACCAGTTAACTTGCTGTGGATTTGGTGAATTCATTACTATCAAATGTCAGGGACAAAAATATACAAAAACGCAGTTATTATTGTGGCAACCCCTTCATAGATATGAATCGAATATAACATTAATGAGTCTATAAATATTTTATTACGCAAAACCTAATACAATTAAGCGATTAACCACTTAGTAGAATCCAACTGTGCCTCAAGCCTTAATTTTGTAAACATAGGTCAAGCTAACATAGCTTAACCTATGTTTACAATTTTTCCTTCATACAAAATTTTATTTTGTATCAAGGAAAAAAATTAAAGATTCAGAAATACAATATATTATAATAAATTGTATACTTTTATTGATATAATGCTCAGTACTACTCAGTAAGGCTACTGAGTAGTACTGAGCATAAAGTGAAGTACAGAGATAGTAACCATTAGTAGGCACTAATGGTCACTATCTCTGTACTTCATAAATCTTTATTTTCTTCATACCTTCACACAATATACATAAAATCAATGTAATATGAGCCGAGTCATTAATTTTGTCTACTTTGTAACCTTTTAACGTGAATACGTTACTTTTTATGAGCTCCCCACGTGTTATCTGCGCGGAACATTCGCGAACATTGATTTCAACTAGCTCGTGAAGGTATAACGATAACGATTAAATATTATGTAGACTGTTCGAAACTAAGTTTGAAATTAATTGACTGAATCTTCGCATTCGCGAATTAACATAAGTTGGAACTTTAGATCAGGTAACATATCGATGTGGGTATATATTTTAAGAATGTGAACAAAATGTTTCAATAATATTCCTATCCGTCGCGGAGAACCTAACGGGTAACCGGGTGATGGGGCGGGAGGAAACGCCCGGGTGTCATCACTGCGAGGACCGCCCTGAGGACACGGTGGAACACACAGTGGGAGAATGCCCTGCGTGGGCTGAGCACCGCCGTGCCCTCAGGGAAGTGATCGGCGATGGCGACCTCTCGCGTCCGGGCCTAGTGCAGGCCATGATGCGGAGCGAGAGGGATTGGGATGCCGTCTTCTCCTTTTGCGAAGCAGTCATGCTAGCTAAGGAGGAGGCGGGACGCGTGAGGCAGCGAAGCGCTGCCTCCTCGCAACCCAGCCATCGCGAAGGACACACCGGGCGTCGGGGATCGCGAGACGATCTCCGGCCACCGTAAGTGCGGGCCTGCGGACGGCGAGCATGGGTGGCTCCCCGTCCGACCAGAAACAGACCCGAGCGTACGGCGCGTCGCGTTCCGCGCGCGCCTCAAAGAGCCATCAGACCACCACAGATGGGGCCCAATAGGGCCGATGCCGATTCGGAGTCGCGGAGAACCTAACGGGTAACCGGGGCTCCGGCTCGACGTGCAGGAGAAGGAACGGGGTGGTTTTTAGTCAGTAAGAGTCTGACACTCCCTTCCGCCTCACCCAGGCGGGAGCAGTCATTCGATGATTTTCCCCCCTTAAAAATAAAAAAAAAAAAAAAAAAAAAAAACGGGTAACCGGGGCTCCGGCTCGAAGTGCAGGAGAAGGAACGGGGTGGTTTTTAGTCAGTAAAAGTCTGACACTCCCTCCCACCTCACCCAGGCGGGAAAAGTCATTCAATGATTTTCCCCCCTTAAAAAAATGTTCCAACCTATACATTATACATACCAATACAAAATTAGTTGTTACAAAATCACATTTGTTATCTATCCCTTTCGAAAAAATTAGAAAAGACGTTCTCTAAGTAAAATCACACCATGCATTACAATAATTTTCCATTCCATCTACTATTACCTTAAACACCTTTCCCAACACACTTTACTTACGAACCCTATATATTCCAAAAACAAAACCACAAACGTATTCAGCATAAATAAATAATTCCGGCCGGTATAGCCCTTGATTGGTTCATAATAACTTGGAGATACGGCTGCATAATAACATAGAATATATAAACGCTACCTATAGTCTGGCTAGGGTACCTGCGGGGTGAGGGGTCGTGCGGGGGTGTGGGGGGAGAGTCGGGGACCTAGGCACAGTTGCCGCGCGTCAGTAGAGTCCGGCATTGGAGGACTGCGCGGACGTCCTCCAAAGTCATCCAACGCCGGGCTTTCTAAAAAAAATGACATACTTCTCTGTTATGAATTATGATAGACTTGTGACTAATTACTTCTTGCTATTTATTCGTGATTGAGGCAATAATTGATATTTGATTATGATTAGGAGACTTTTAAATGGTTGAGTTTTGAGATGTATTTGTTAGTAAAGTGTTTAATAAATAAATAATACGTAAATAATTTGAAAATCAATTAAAGATTTGCATTGTTTATTATTCTTACCTTTCTTCCTATCCCAAAGCAGTTTACTACACTTTTAGCACATTTTCATTATATATATACAAACATGTACAAGATATTAAAAATTACATCATGTTACAGATATGCATCAGTACACTAAACACATAAGTATATATAACCGCCAAAACTTAACTTGTATATTAATTTCCTATCCTAAAACTGCAACATGTGGAGCGAAACTATCTGTATCGCATCTGCACATACATAATCTATGGTTACATAGTGCAGAGAGGGGTTGCGATGCGAGAGAGCAGCCTGCAGAGTGCAGTCGTCCGCCGGGCTTCACTCGGTAAGTACGATGTAAAGCTCAGCGGACGTCCTCTATAAAACTTTATTGCATTAATATCTCGATAAAAAAGATAGTTACAGTTTTTAATCCCTGAATAGTTTCTCTCCAATTACATTGTATTGTAAGTCGTTCCATGTAAATTAACTTTAATATACTTGACATAACATCACGCCTTTTTATGTCCGAAGGGGTAGACATGTAGTATGTTGCACATTACGGCATTTAATACCACTGTACAATGTAACACCCAGTTTTCACTATTTATGTTATGACCCCTATGTAATGGGGGGTGAGTCTATTGCCATATATCGAGCACGATTTCAGACTCCGTGCTACTACTGAGAATTACAAAAAAAAATCTAATAATACTTTGCCCAACCCGGGAATTGAACCGAACCACGTTAACCCGGCAGTCGCACATGCGACCACTCGGCCAACGAGACAATCTAAATATACTTATTCCTTAAAAATTAAAACGTATACACATACATCTTATCATTACCTATTCGCTCACACAACCCAAAAATGAATTTGATATTGTGTATTTAACAATGTACATACACACAATATAATTAGATGGCAACCAGCGTGCAGTTTTCAAAACCCTGTTATTCAGATTTTTCGGTAATTTTTAATTTAAAAACTTCAAAATTATTTTTTGTATGAGATACTTAGATAACTTTTAAAAAAATCCTATTCCTACTATTTGATGAATATTCATATTATAAATGCGAAAGTTTGTGAGGAGCGTATGTGTGTGCGTGCTTGTTACTCTTTCACGTCAAAGTGGCTGAAGAGATCTAGATGAAATGTGGAATAGGGGTTTTTTATGGTCTGGAATAACACATGTTAATTCCTCACGGGAACGCGGGCGCAGCAGCTCGCAGAAGCTAGTGATTTTATATCAGACAACCTTTACTAAAGCTATACCTACTAATATTTATAACTTTTTCATTGCTTGAGAATTTATATAACATTTATTAAAGAGTTAACGCGTAATCTTAAAATTATGATTCAGACAGAAATTACATTAAACCGATAATCGAGTTAATACGATTACTCCTCACCTTCCCTTAGGCGTCGCTCGCATCGCCAGATTTCAAATAACGCGTTGATATTCGCCGCATTTATTGTGATAATGGAGGTTTGAATTAAATTACGAGCACAGTTTTTTTCATCTCAATAAAGGGTAGACAGAGACTGAGTGACAAGACTGGTAGACAGGACTGGTTACACATTACCAAAATACTTTTTACTACGTTGCCATAGCCCAAATCGTAGTGATGGTGGTAGAGAATGGTCATAAAGGATAAACCTAATCTCCTCAATTAAAAGATATATGTCTAGTGTCAATATTAAAAACACAAAACACGATGAAAAATCATAAACAATTTTTGATTAAATTCAATAACACTTTATTAGGTGCATTGAATATGTAAATCATTGGTAGCAGGTCATAATTCAACCGTCTAACCATCCCATTGTCATCCACTACACACACATACATATCAAACATTTTTCCTCATAGAAACCCACACACACACACACACATACACCCACACAGAATGCAGCTTGTATTTTACGATAGGAACAAACACTGCACCACGTACACTAATGACAGTTATTTGGTAGCGTAATAAAGACTAAGGGCCTTTTTTGAGACATTTCCTCGTAATTACACATTGAATCTTCTGCCCATCGCATCGCTGTGGTTACAAGCCTCGGTTTCCCAATTCCCACTTCTCCCACTTCCACTTTTCCCCACTTTGCTTCTGTAGTTTAGCAAAACACGGTAAATTGGTTCCATTAGCGTGCATTAGGGCGGTACCAACGCAACTGGGACCCGCGCTGAGTGTTGAGGGAAGCGCTTGAAGCCGGAGACACGTCTGCGCCAAATGTTTAGTCATATACAGGCTCGTTACTGCCTCTTAATTGTGGAATGAATTTAATATTGTGGAGAAGCGATTGTGGGATGTTTTGTTAGGCAGTGTACCAGTTCAGCTTGCTTGACTGAATGGATAATCTGTTGTATAATTACTATCAGTAGGTAAAATATAGAAAGCTGTGATAAAATACAAGATTTAAAAGAATTATCTCAATGTGTATGTCTTTATTGGGCTATAACATAAATATTTTTAACCTTTTTAAAAGACTCAAATAATTTTACTTTTCAAATATTACCAAATAAAATTACAAATAAAATAATTTACGCATATCACATGATATTGGTGCACAATTGACCTTATTATGTAAGTTGTAGGTTAGAACTTACGTCACACGCAGCTGTAAGTGTAAATTACAGGCGTGTAATGTCAGTTAGTTCAGATTCACACCGTAAATTAGTTGGTGGTTTGTGTTGGGATATAAGTTACGTTATATTGTTCTAGCAAAAGAATAGGCTATCTTATTACTATCTGGTCTGGTGTTTATGCACAAACACTATTACTAATACTGCCTCGTTAGCCGAGTGGTGGCAAGTGCGACTACCGGCCAAGGGGACTCATAAATAGTGAAAAGTGGGTGTTACATTGTACAGCGCCATAATGTGCACCTCTGCCTACCTCTTCGGGGTAAAAGCCGTGATGTTATGTATATATTAAAACTATTAGTCAAGCATAAATAAGTTAAAGATAACTTAGGTAACTTAGGTCAAACTTCCTTATGCGAACAGTAAAGAAATGGAATTCCCGTGTCCCGAAAAATATGACTTGGGTGTCTTCAACATTACGGCACTAAATGCCACTGTACAATGTAACACCCACTTTTCACTATTTATGTTATGAGTCCCATGTATTAGAGGGTGAGCCTATTGCCATATACCGGGCACAATTCCAGACTCCCTGCTACTACTAAGATTTTTTTTAAACTCAGTAGTCCTTTGTCCGACCCGAACTAAATTCTCATAAATACATAACGAAAGAAAATGAGCATCCCTTATTACATTCCTACTTCCCCATCAAGACGTTCTAAAGAGTAAAATTCAAAATGAATGATCGCGCAAACGAGCAATGGATTGGAAAACTGTCATTTGAAACACAATCTCGAAATAGGTCGCCGAAATACCAAGCATTTGATTGGAAATGAAATTGAAAATCCTGAACCCTTTGCTCTTACTGGCTTCGTTTGATTGTTTCTATATAATCCACCTAGGGTATAGAGAGTTTAACATTCATTTTAGAGTATAGTTAGAATACAGAATAATATACAATGCATATCTTTTCTCTTTTCCAAAAGAACAAAGATCTCATTACGTTAGTTACTTTATTTTTAGTTCTAACTAGCTAGCTAGTATTCAATTTTTATCTTAATGTGGAATGACTGCATTTCGTTGTATTTGATTCTATTGTCAGACTTAAAAATGTGTTAAAATCTTATGACAATCGTATTCAATGCCTAACCACGATTTTAAATATGTAAATAGGCACACATATATAAATCATCAAAAAGGCTATGTGTGCCTATAACGTTAACTTTCAACATTCCATCTTTAATTTTCTCAATAGACTTTGTATAAAGCAAACATAAGGAATTAGATAACACACACAAACTCGAGAACAAAACACTACACAGATTATAAAGGTGATATGAAAGGTACGGCCGACGACGTGACCTACGAGTTCACCGATAGGTCAATTTAAAATAGACCAGAGACAACAGAGGTTCGCGAAAAGGTCAACAAACTACGCACGTTGCGTATCAACAAGTTTGTGATTTATTGTTATTTAAGTTTATTTCTGTCTATTTTGTTTAGGAGATGAAATAGATACGTTTTCAAACATTTTAGTTATTTTTGTCTCGTCAGCAACGTAATAAACGAAGAATAAATCTTTATATGAACTACATAATATGGCTCTTTGCATGTCTGGGAGTGATGTGAAATTATGTGATTTTAAACGCACCCACACACGACACAATAGAAAATCTTTGAGTGACATTTTTTTTTCATTTTATTTTAAAACATGCTGATTGTTCTACCCAATAATAAATCGAACTCAGTAGGCATAATGTATTACAAACGGACATGTCATGTACGTAAAATATAATATTGTCACTTATTGTGCTGGAATTGTGCCCGATATATGGCAATAGGCTCACCCCCTATTACATGGGACTCATAACATAAATAGCGAAAAGTGGGTGTTACATTGCACAGTGGCATAATATACACCTCTGCTTTCCCCATCGGGGATAAAAGGCGTGATGTTATGTCACTTATTATTAGGTATTAGAGGTATAATTACAGAACATCAACATGATCGAATTATTTCATATGTACATATTTGTATAACACGAACTGCTGGATAAACTTAATTAAAATGTTGGTTAAAATAAATTAGGTTCATTAATTACATATTTCAAAACTGTGGTTTGTGTGAAGAGGTGAGGTTTTCATTATTTGTATAAGGTTTTATATTATTATGTTGATTAAACAATGTCAGGCACTCGTTTCGTACGAATTTATTTGTTGCACTGTTTGTTAAGCAGAAGTATATATTTACAATGTTCTGCATTATATATTAATATTATACATATATTTTAACTCACTCTTGGAAAACAAGTTAAAAAATATTTTTATTCCTGAAACAATTAAAACAGTTTTAAAATACATCAGTTTCTTATAAAAATATAATATAACATAACATCACGCCTTTTATCCCCGAAGGGGTAGGCAGAGGTGCACATTATGGCACTTAATGCCACTGTACAATGTAACACCCACTTTTCACTATTTATGTTATGAGTCCCATGTAATAGGGGGTGAGCCTATTGCCATATACCGGGCACATTTCCAGACTCCGTGCTACTACTGAGGTTTTTACAAACCCAGTAATACTTTGCCCGACCCGGGAATCGAACCCGAGACCCCTTGCCCGGCAGTCGCACTTGCGACCACTCGGCCAATCAGGCAGGCAAAAATATAATATAATGTTGTATTTATGTAATATTAAGCAATGACCTTAACAAAATCCAAATCTCAACCCAATCCGCAATTATTGAATCGATTAAATTAATTTATTCATAACCTTATCGATAAACCAATGTCAACGTCTTACGCAATAAGTAATAACACGGTAACCCGCAGACTAATAACGAACAGATGTTATCAAGTACCCAGCAATAGCTAATTATTTCTTACCTAAATTATAATTGACTGAACATTCACTACCATAGACTCCATAAATAAATACCACAAAGGAAACTTAGGTCAAAAAGGTCATATACCAACTTCATAAAAAATATAAACCAGTTCTTTTTTCAAACTCTTTAAAAAACAGAGAAGTAAAACATTAATCTCCTTACCTGATAAGGCTTTTGTACAAGCGTAGTTAAAAAAAAAGAATGGATTTTCCGAGGAGCCACAAAGATAATCTTTTTTACCATCATTGGCCTGAAAGGTTAAAGGAGTGCATAAAAAGCTTTAATGGATAAGTTTGATGTTAAATAAATTGCTTTGTTCTTTGGTTTTGTAATGTTTCTATTTAGAAACGAAACATTTCAATTCTAACAAGATTTTCTACAGACTACGCCGTAGCCGTAGCACTCTACGAGAGCTACGCCGTAGCACGTACGTAGCAACACTAAGAATATTGAGTATTTTTACCAAACAAATAAATACAAACAAACTACTAATTTCCTACTATATCCATTAGTCACCTGTATCACAAATTACCTAATATTTAGATCAGTAAAGTGAACTGAATTACGGTCAACACAAAAGAAGTAAATTATGTAGCTTAATAATAATGTAATGCCATTTGGTACAACGTTCAGTATTGTGTCGGTTAAGTAAATGTGACTTATATGTGTTCAGTGGGTTGAGTTACTGCGCCCTGCTCCTGACAGCTAAATAATAGGGACCGAAATAAGCTGTAATACAGGACAGGAAAAAAAAAAAAAAAAAAAAAAAAAAGAATTTGCTTACATGAGATAAATTAGGAACACGTCTCGGTTTTATTTTCAGACTTTGAGGTATATGTTATGTATATGTGTCGTTATATATCTTGTTATATAGTCGTATTTCGTGACGGAATGAATGGGAACTGGAAGGTGCGTGATACTTACATACATCATGGGTTTATGTAAATACTGTAATGATGTATTATGTTCTACATCGAATTAAATGTAATGTAAGTATATTGTCTAATATTATATAATATACTAATATGTATTGTACATTGTGTGAGCCAAATACATCCGATTACTTTGCATAATAATGGCAAGAAATTGTGTTCTCGTAGCATAAAAAATGTATCTGATACATCTCGTTATATTATTATAGTAAGGTACCCACAATACAGTTCACCATAAAAAAAATATATATATACATAACTTTTACAAAGTTACTGTTACCTCCCATCGTTAACTTGCCAACCGAATTGTTACAACTCAGACGACACCACGCAACATCTAATTTTCATAATGTTCAGAAGAATTAAGCTCCTCATCATTTGCATATTGAATACATTACCAACTTGTCTAATGATTTAACAATAACGTGTTCTTGGCTTTATAACGAACAACAAATAAAGTTAAGGAAATTTTGCTCGACCGGAGCGGTACTACGGCCTCACAGAAAACCAACGTCAAACAATACTTGCGTTGTGTGAGTTAGTTTACCGGAGGCCCAGTAACCCCCCCCCCCCATTTCCAATCTCTCCAATCCCTGAATCCCCAACAATCCTCAAACTCCTAATCTCTAAAAGGCCGGTAACACACTTGTAATGCCGCTGGTGTTCCATGTGTCCTTGGGCGAAACCGATTGCTTACCGTGGTCCGTCACGTCGTATACCGGCTTATGCCTTAACATAAAAAAATTTAAACTAACACTTATTACTACATCTTTATCTTATTTATACTACTTTGAATCGAATAACACTTAGCCGACAGAAAAACAGGACGTTTCCTCTAACATCTACTACCAAAAAACGAAACAAGAAAAGGACGTACATACAGAACACATAACTCACGTTGTTCCAGCTGTGAGCCTTGTGAGCCTCATCAATATGCCAGTCACTCAACTGAGTGAACTCCGTCCGATAGAGCGACACACAAAGCGAGTACATTGACTACTTAATTCGCTATTAAGTGAGCCACGTCGACTGAATTGGCTTCGTATTAAAAAAGGCTTAATTAAAAGTAGGCTGGTATGGAGTGCGTATGAGAAGATGGATTAATGTGGAAGGAGTTTAAGAGTTTAGCGAGAAAGGCTATAACACTAGCCTTTCTGTTGTCTTGTTGTTACGTAATAATAATAATAATAAAGGTTTTTATTCGGACAACAAATAATCCACTTTTGTTAGTAACTTACATGCTAAACTTAAACACTAGGATTAGTAATGGTGCACCAAAAAAAACTATTTTTCATTAACAACAATGTCTTCTATTAATTATTGTTTTTCGGCTTACTCATGTAGCCCGGGTCGCTGCGATTGTCGCAAAATGCTGCTCATAAATATGAGGCTTTAGCATAACTTGAAACTAGTCGAGTTCCTGGTCAAATGATTACGTGAGAAAGCCGACACATATAATAATTTATTTAGTATGTCTCACGACAGTTATAATATTAACATCTTCTATCTTGTTTCTTGTTTCTTATGGCATGAGACGTTTTCTAGTTTGTATAAAAAGGATTCGGGGGTACTGTCAAAAATTTAAAAACACTCTAACTTCATTCAGCTCGATTAAGAAAGAATAAAATCATTGGGCTTGGCAAACTGTTATACATTACATTAGATCGTCATTAATTACTGTATTCTGAGATAGAGGTTTTATAGTTGTAATTTAATTACAAGTATTACTTATTTCTGTTTGTCGTTTGTTGACGATTTCTGTCTTGTGTGACAGAAGTGATTTGACGTCACATAATAACTATGTATTAACAAAAATATATCACAACCACAGACTTACACAGAAAACAGAAAATGAAAATAAACACAAAATAAAAGTAGACCTTTCAATCAATTGCCTATTGTATGAACGAGCACACTGGTCCATGCTCTCACTCCTTGTATTATTCAGTCAACAATGTATAGAAAACTAGGAACAATTCTCACAAAGCAAGCGCAGTGCTCACAACAGACTGAGATAAAATCGTTACATGACGGTGTAAATGCGGCCGACTCGGGCGAACTACTCACTTCTTGTTCGTTCTCGAGTACTACAGACTTTGAAGCACTTCGATATCAGACACTTACTGTTGTTATGGAGACAATACAGATTACAGTCTATTTTCGTCCGCGAATTATTTGGCGCTTAAGCCGTTTTTAATTGCTATAGCTAGTTAACGTTGCGCGTTGTAAGGTTTCGATTCGGTGTTTATTTTTAGATAATGACTTTATTATATTACGTGCGATAATTTAAAAGGCAAATAATGTAAACGGTAATGTTAATTTCACGTCATGTTTGTGTTAAAATGTCATGTTATTCGTGATCCGTGAATTTATTTCTGTGTAGTTCTATAAATAGTTTGATATTTAATGAGTAGTGTTAGTTAAACTATCGAAATATCGCTTGTAATCAAACAGATAACACAGCTTTGTTGTGAGGTTCAAATGCACAAAATAATTGCGGTAATTTGTGAGATGAACAAATTAGGTGGCTATTTTATAATCCGGCTTTTGCAAACACAATATATTTTAAAATAAATAGCTCTATAAATATAAATACTTGGACGTTCAATATTTGACAACTGCTGTGATTGGTCAAAAAATTGGCGACATCTGGTGACCAAAAATACGATACACATTTAATACACACAAGCACTGCTTAGCAAAATACTTGTATTTTAATTATAAAAATACTATTTTATTACACTAGGACAATTTACATACAAAAATAAATTATTACAATTAATTTGATTTTCAAAAAATTCTCAGTAATTACACAGAGATATGAATTGTAGGCCATATTGATAGGCCTATGTTCAGCAGTGAACGTCCTTTGGCTGATATGATGATGATGATGAATTGTATGTCAATAACACTTGGTACGCTATCGTCAATACATCAGACTAACTTCAAAGTCTAACAAGAATTAGCATGTCTATAATCTAGCACAAAACTAATCACGAAGCCTTGTACCATGTATCGAGTGAGTTATTACACAACTGAGCGCTGCCCATCGAACCGGTATAATTCTCAGATGGTAACGATTCTCGCATGAAAGCGGCCGATCTCGTCAGGTCTTACCAATACGTGAATATTAATGCGCCCATATGTTTTCGTTTGAACCGAGCGAGAAACGTACTTAAGGTCCTTCACACGCTAATATTTCTAGCCGTATGGTGACGATAGATTAATACATTTGTCACCACATTTACATTATAATTTTATTTTTTCATTCAAACTTTGATATTCGATTTTGTATTGATTGATTGTAGATTTTGGTATTGTCTGCCTAAAGTGATTGATTTAGTACGCCATAAATGGCAAAACATGTAGACTCTGTACTAACCAAAACACCTATATTGTAATTACTCATGTTTTACTAAATAAATATATCTCTGTCTCACTATCTCACCCCACCTCTATTCCTCTCGCGGGTGTCACTAGATTCGACTACGAGAGAGTCGAACGAGATAACATTACACCTGTCTCATATGGTAGGTAGAGATTATAGTACGCTAATTGCTACGATCCTTTAACCTCTTTCGCTCCATCAACAACATCAGTCTTTTCATGCTCGCTCGTCGTTTAAGAGTATTTTTAATTAGAAATATTTTATTAATATCAGATTAATTTCGCCATACCACCTGCCAAACGTGGAGATTATGACAAACTATTTCGCATAGGAGGACCATTGTCCAATAGTGGACAAGTGGACTTCCATGAACTGTTAAGAGGAAACAATACTATACAATACAATTGATCGTGTAAATTTCGCCTTACTTATGCAGTGTCTACGTTAAGATTGCTGACTGAATTATTAGATAAACATTGATAGAATAAATAAAATATTTGTACAGCTTCCTTTGAATATAAAGTTTGTTTCTCGTTTTCCTTGTGAACACGAAAATAGCTCTTATCAGATGATAATCAATAACTCGAAGTTATTCTGTAAGATTTTGGTACGGTGTTGAGTTTTGTAAAGGGTTCCAAAGTAAGCCAGATTACTGATATCCAACAATGGCCATAGGCGGTTGTGGTTTTCTTTAATTTTGCCTTTTTAGTTAAATTCCTTTCCGGTTTATAGCAATACGTATTTTAAAGTCACTTTTCCCATATTATACTAGATAATAGCGTAGATACCCAATTTTTATTTTATTGTCCGTCTGATTTTTTTTTTTCTTTTTTTTTTTTAATGGAATAGGAGGCAAACGAGCAGTCGGATCACCTGATGGTAAGCGATCAGCGCCGCCCATGGACACCCGCAACACCAGAAGAGTCACAGGTGCGTTGCTGGCCCTTTAAAAAGGAGTACGCTCTTCTCTTGAAGGTTTGAAGGTCGTATCGGTTCGGAAATACCGCCGACGACAGATCACAGTTTTGCTGTGCGAGGCAGGAAGCTATGTGAGAACCGCACAGTTGTGGCCTGCCAACCATCTATATGATGGGGATGCATATGCTGTCGTGAGGGTCGATGGCGAAAAGATACGGCAGGTATCAGGTCAAACAATTCCTCAGAGCACTCCCCGTGGTATAAGCGGTAGAAAATGCACAATGAAGCCAAAGTGTCGAGCCGGTTTGAAACATCCGGACATCCAACAATCCGAACGGCACGCCGCTGAATGCGTTCCAGAGGAAGAAGCTGGTACTGGGGTGCCCCCGCCCAAAGATGAGAACAGTATTCCATGTGGGGCCGCACCTGTGCCTTATATAGAAGCAGGCGGTGGGTCGGGGTGAAATACTGCCTCGATCTATTGAGCACACCAAGCTTCCTCGAGGCTAATTTGGCCTTATCCTCTAAATGACCGCAAAACTGGACGTCGTTCGAAATGTTGACACCAAGTATTCCAATACCAGCTGAGGCAGTTAGGGGGTTGCTTTGAAACTGAGGAGAGACGACCAACGGCAGTTTCTTAGCGGTAAACACGCAGACTTGTGTCTTAGTGGGGTTAAATTGGACCAAATTAAGTCCACCCCAATCAGAGATTCTCCCTAAAGAGGTCTCGATTTCAGACACGAGTCTGTTTCGGCTCTCTATGACTTTTTCATTTTTCATTTTAAATCATTAGTCACGTATATTTTAATTTTCTTACAGAAACGAATACTTTCGACGATATATTGATTTGAAATGTCGCGTGACGTCACTTCTATGTACATTTTATAAGTAGAAATGACGTTTTAGCCCCCCCACTCCTAAACTTTGATTCGTTTTATCTAAGTATTGTTTTATTATACGACAAAATAAAAAAAATACGTACGTACTCACGGACTAATTAGATTTTTATTTTCATACCCTGTCATCATCCCAATTCACATTGTACCTACCTAAAATAATGTAAGTAAATACAGAAACAAGAAGCAATCTGGTATTCCTAAACTTAATGAATCATAAACAAAACTAATAATATTCTCAAGCAACTAATTATAACTCGATACCGCGACGCGACGCCGGCTCTTTGACGCAACTGTCAGAACTTTATTCCGTTATCAAAAGACTTTAGTTTGAATTTGGAACGTCAAGCTGTCCGCCATTTTGTGAGACCGGCTATTGTCCGCATCATTGTTCTTGTTAAACTTCTATAGTGTCTGTGGAATCTCTGGAGGGTTGAAGTTTGGTATTTCTCTCTTGTCTTTGCGTCCGTAAAAGTAAAACTATAATACATCTGGGAGCAAAAAAACAGAGCGATATTTTATTTTATCGAACTTTTAAAAAATGTATTCCTTTTACAACAACATGCTCTCATTTTAAGGGTAACTAAATTGCCGTCTATGCGACAACGTTACCAATTAATAAAATACTTGTATTAGAAAATATTTATCAAGAAATCACGCTCGTGGCTCCGTATCTATGCTCCCAAGTGTATTTTTGTCTCTTGACTATAGTTTGTGGTATCTATTTAGTAATTGTAAACATTTTACTGAGCGTCATTTCATTAAATTTGTTCGTCATCAAGGCTCAAGATACACGTTTCAACTTGCTCGACAGTAAAAGCACGAGAGTAACAATTAACTCGTCGAGTACCGCCCGCTTGGTGTTTGACAGTTTAAGGTCAAGTACATAAAATACTTCATTATCATCATCAACAGCCTATAAATGCCCATTGCTGAGCAAAGCCTCTTCACACACTGAGAGTTTGAGCATTAATCACCACGCTTGCTCAATACGGATTGGCGATTTAAAATTTATAATTAGAAATTATAAGCCCAGGATTCCTCACGATGTTCCCCTTCACCGTTTGTCTGTGGTGTATAGATAATCTTAGAAAGTACATATAACTCGGCAAAAGTCACATTGGTACTTGCTGTTGGTAGGTTACGAACTACCGTCCTCTCCTACGGGCCACCACGACCAATCACAAGAAAATATTTTCAAAGATGTTAAATTAAAATGGTGTAAGAGTTTTACGTTTATCATGGTCCCTGGACGGACTGTAATATAACTATAGCACAGTGGCCACTCGCTGTACGGTTTCCGAAACATTCAACGAATGTGGACACTATGTACTCAATTCGTTTCTGCAAATATCCTTTATTAAATGTTTATGTAAGAAAATATGTCCTAACGGGGCTGACATGTTCCTATACGAAAAGTCCCTAAAACCATAGATAATAAAAAATAAATGTTTAACTTTTCTCTTTTAATATATAGTCGAAAATCCATTGAAAATCCATTGACAGTTTAGTATAAGTTGACTCGCTAGCCAATGCACATTCCCTCGCATTGTAGTGTAACCTGTTTTTAAATTCGCTCTGTTATATATCAGACCTGCACGCCTGAATACACGTGAAATGTCGAACAAAACGAACCGTGTGAATTTAAAAGCTTGACTGAATAAGAAAAAAGGAATGGTTTTCTTTTCCATTCAAATAACTTGCACATAAAACGAATTTTATATATACATACTTAGTAAGTATTTTAGAGTAATTATGTATTATATTATACACAATACTGTTTTATAGTTTTAGTATTAACTAAAACGGAGAGTTTTATCTACCTTCTCTAGTATCAAATACACTAACATTAATTATATTAGCATAAATTATAAAAAAAATTGTCGCATCTCACTCTAAAAATAAACCTACTTCCATCCCTCTGTTTGCATACAGCCGCACGTATTGGTGCTTCACCAGACGGGAGCATTTTATCGCTCCTACCGTGGACGCTCATGCCTGTGAAGCAGCAGATATAACCCCCCCACCCCCCTTTTCAACCCCAGAGGGTATTTCCCTCGCCCCCATATCACCCTGTATAATCGATCGACTCTCGCCGGATACAGTGTTAAGGAGACGTTGAGTCTGTATTGAAATAAATGCGTATAGAGACACCCTGTATGTCAAATGTATTATTATAATGGACGTTGGATTCGTCTCTCTCAGTGGGCGTATTTTTAGTTTTATTTTTCGCACATACAGATCAACAACAACGATGTCTATGTCTAATTGTGTATAGCAACATCAAATACTTAGAAGGAAAATTAAAATATTTTTCTCGAATTATTTCAGGAACATTTACAAAAATAACTCTCGGACCTGAAAGTTATTTGGCTTCGTTTTATTAACGAGAATGTAAACACTTTATAAACTTGTTTTGGAAATGGAAAAACAAAAGAAAGTTGATAAGAAAAACCACAAAAATGTGAAAATTATGCTAAATACCGAAAATGTTTTCCTTATGTAAATAGAACTTTTGTAAAACAAATATTTTTACTTGACTACTTTCTTGTTTTATTGCAAGATGGTGGATTGAATAAATGTTTACGGGCAACCCTGCTTAGTAATTCCGTATTCACCGTTTTTTAATTTGGACCCCTTTCTAGAAAATTCTTTACTTATTCACTGAAACTTTTAAGGACTTGCAAAAAGCCGGGAGTTTAATTTCTTTGAGACTTTGATGTACCTTTCAGGTAGAGCCTGAAACTCGAGCCTCCGTGAACGGTATCGCGCAATCCGATTAAGGCGTATTATACAGCTGGAGACGTACATGAAAGGTGGTGATAGGCTGACAATGATTTATGTCATTAAAATTAATGACGTGGAAATTGTAGAAAGTATAAAGTTACGATTTTCCTTAAGCCATTTAGGTATTCATAATTGAAGGCATTACAAGCAACTGATTGTGAAAGATAACAATTAAATCTTTAGAGCATAGAAGCTTCGACGCACTTTTTTAGATCATTCCTTAGTCAGATTAGTATTGATTTATTTACATGATTTGTAATTAGACTTCTTTGAAGTATAGAGGTATTAAAGTAATGAGTTGATCATCTTTGAAGACAAATTATGAAAAGAAATTGATGAATATCGTATACATTTTCTCGGAAGTGAACTGTAAGTCAAATATTGCCAATAAATACATAATATAGAACAATATCAGCAGAATATACTCTAATCTACAACCAATAGAGGGCAGACAATTAGATATATTATGATAAGAATCGATTAATATTCAGTAGGTACAAATTAAGTTGATCACATAATGAATATGGATGCTCAGACCTATAGGCAAGGTGATTAATCGCCCCAATTAATACCAGCCAATCGATGAAAGCCTTCCACATCGACAGTGTTTACAAATTGCCTGTTTTGTATAAATGGAAAATTGTTGGAGGCCATTTTTATTTTTTATGTTTGGAATTCTCGTCGTGTAAATCTTTTTTGTAATGTATTGTATTGTATGTTTTACAATGCTTTCTTTTATACTATAGTTCCAACAGGTGTAAGAAATTGCAAAAATTTTGGTAGAAAAAGAAAATCTGATATAACAAAGCTAATACTAAAAATTTAAAGAATATAGTCACCTTTGTGTACTGAATACATTGTAAAAGGTACACCAACAAGACTGAAGTTCACATAAACCTCATGACACTATATAAGTAAACTTCTAAACACGGGATCACGCCCTTTCACGCCTCAGCTACTTAAACCAACTCTTATTAGACCTTAAAAACTCAAAAAGATCTTTCAAGTGACTCGCAAAAGTCCATAAACGTCCTCCAACGCCACGTTTCTAGAAAGACCAATCTCATCACATTTCTATTTCCGTACAAGTGACATTTATCAAGACATACAAAGGCAATACTCGATCCGATCGCGAACCTATTCGAATTCGGATAGAAACGAAGTAACATTATTCTTTCTTTGTTTTTGCACCATTTTGTATCGCTTGGTCGTAAAGCAATTGCTTTGAAACTGTTTGTACTACATAATCATTCATTGATTCTAACTTATATTTGATCTTAGGACCAAACAACTAACATATCATATAATTCTACCATTTTTGCTGTTTCATTAATCTGTCCTAGATAACTAGATCACTAATAAATAATTCCAAAGTCTTGTCCATGAATTAAACTATAATAGGAATATCTATAACCTTTTCAAAAGGTCAAATGACAATCGTTGAATGCCAGATATTTACTCAGCTATCTCCTAAACTATTCAAATGGTTCAAAGCAAGTTCTCAAAGGTCAGGCTGTGTTTTTTAATATATTGAAAATATAAAAACGTTTCTTTAGGGACTGAGACTTTAATCAGACAGACTTTTGTCATCGTTTTAAATTGAAGCCGAGGTCTAAAATGTGACAGAAAAGTAGCTACAACGTTGTATTAACATAATGATAGAGACGTCACGTTTCGGCTTCAAAATATTCAGTTTACTGAATAGCCTAAAGATCAATATCTTTTACGATGAAAGAGAAGCAATTCCCACCCAAATTTTGGTCGAAATACGAATCTTCTTTCTACCTATTTTATAAATAAAATACATGTTGAAAGAAACAGTCTAATCTTTTTTAAGAAAATTGCAGAAAGCATTCTGTTTAAAAATAATTCCAAACACAAAAATCGAGCGACACTTCATTAATAATTCTTGAGACAAACCCCCAAAGGGAAACGAAGCCATCTACGTAATAAGTAATCAAATAAAACAACAGCTTTTGGATTTTTCTTCCCAGGAGCACATGATTGTTGAATAAAAACTTCCCGGAATGGATTTCAAAATGAGATTAACAACGCCGGTGCTGGCGTGGTAAGTCGGAATTCATTAGCTAGGATTCCGAATCTGTAGACTCTGTAGATGTGTAGTCAGGTAACGGATTCACTGCTATCTTGGCACAGCGTCATTAATTTGCTAAGAAATCCGCTACTAACCTTGACCTCATCGGATCGAAGACTTAGATAGCAAGGACTCGTTTGAAGGTCGTGTCGTCAGCTCAAGGAGAGATTTAAGAAAGAGGTTTTATGCGACGGTTTTTGTAAGCTTTATCACGTACTGGTTTAGTAGGGGCGGCAGTTTCTTTTGTGTATGCAAAGGTCAAAGATCACATTGAATTTTAATAATGCCTAAACCTGTGAAATATTAAACAGTCTTAGAATTCGCTCTTAGAATTAGGAAACGCTACATAAATAACAATTAAGGTATAATCTAAGAGAATATCTTGCCTCTTCACACGGTAGATAGCTAAGAACATCAATTACATCAGACATGTTGTTCACGAAATTCGGAGGAACAGAAATAGGATTCCGTGGAGCGAGATTTGAATAATAAAAGCAAGTCATCAATAATGCCAGTCATCATAAAGAGGCTCCAGTAAGAACTGGATCCACTTACTGTACCGGTACATTCGCAACTATATTTTATATATGTATATTCATAAGATCAGGTTCTACAGAATTGTTAATCTCATGTTTGTTGTGATACGTTGTGTTTAATAGCATGTAAAGTGTATAGTACGATGATTTTGTAACATTAGTCACATTAATTCTTCGTAATGATCGTCTTACTGAAACCTTGAGTTAGTGCTTTATACACCTGTAATTTTTTTATGGGATAAGCTGGTTAACGAACTTTCGGATCACCTGATGGCAAGCAATCGGCGCCGCCCATGGATATCCAACGCACTAGTGCGTTACCGGCCTTTCGGGCATTCGGAATTTGAGAATTGTTGAGGATTTAGCGATTTTGGAGATTGAGGAGGGGAGTAATTGGACCTCCGGTAACCCTACTCACACGACGAAATACAACGCGAGCGTTGTTTCACGTCGGTTTTTTGTGAGACCGTGGTATTACTCCGGTTGAGCCGGCCCATTCTTGCCGACGCATGGCTGTTCCACACTTGAAAATTACAAGATTGGAAACTCGAAGCAGCTGAAAAGTGACCTTAATATCTAAATGGAGCGCATACTGGTAATACTCCCATGCAATTTTGAAGTGCTATTAACATACAACAACAGGGATAAGTTTATTTACTAACGATATATTATATTATTTATGCTAGTCTGTAAGGTCTGACTGCCTCGATGGCCGAGTAGTCGCAAGTGCGACTGCCGGGCAAGGGGTCTCGGGTTCGATTCCCGGGTCGGGCAAAGTATTACTGGGTTTTTTAAAATTCTCAGTAGTAGCACGGAGTCTGGAAATGTGCCCGGTATATGGCAATAGGCTCACCCCCTATTACATGGGACTCATAACAACTAGTGAAAAAATGGGTGTTACATTGTACTGTGGTAGAATGTGCACCTCTGCCTACCCCTTCGGGGATAAAAGGCGTGATGTTATGTTTGTGTAAGGTCTAATATACGGACTGACCACATTTACCTGACTATAAAGTTTTAAATAAAACATCCTCGAAAATCATCTAGAAAACGTCCTGACTTCGTTATTAGGTACGACAGGGTTTTTTTTTTTTAAGGGGGGAAAATCATCGAATGGCTGCTCCCTGAGTGAGGCGGGAGGGAGTGTCAGACTCTTACTGACTAAAAACCACCCCGTTCCTTCTCCTGCACGTCGAGCCGGAGCCCCGGTTACCCGTTAGGTTCTCCGCGAATCCGAATCGGCATCGGCCCTATTGGGCCCCATCTGTGGTGGTCTAATGGCTCTTTGAGGCGCGCGCGGAACGCGACGCGCCGTACGCTCGGGTCTGTTTCTGGTCGGACGGGGAGCCACACCACACACACACACGGGGTACGACCACCAAACAGTAACTTATCCGCTTACTATGTTCAGATAAATTCACAATTTCTATTTCGAGTTAAATAGAAATAGCGAACATTCATAGAGACCTTACATCCGAGTGACACAAATTTAATTCAACATACGAGCAACACACGCATTAGATACGATATTACATCCAAATAAAACATACAAATATCAAGTCTATTCTTTTGGAAAATAACTCAAAGGCAGACACATATATATCGCTCCGATCCGATCTCAGTCATTGAACCCGCATATCCAAAATAAGTTTTCTTTTATTCGCCAAACAAAATACGATTCAACATATATTTATTTATTTTCTGAATAAGATAAGGTCGTTAACCCAAAATCGTTTATATTAGAATGTTTACCCGTGGCGTTGTCCGTATAGTCTATATCTTTTTCCATACACCTAGCTATATAATATCATGTACAATGCACACGTACTTATGTGAAATTTCGAGAAGATTATTTAAATAGAAGCGTAAAAACAAACTTACTTAGCCATTAAAACACATATTAATTGGGTTGTATTTTTTTATTTTATACAATACGACAATAGCGACCCGCCCCGGCTTCTCACGGATGCAATATACACGTATTATACATAATTATAATATAAACCTTATCTATTATATAAACCTTCATTAAGAATCACTCTATTTATTAAAAAAACCGCATTAAAAATCCGTTGCGTAGTTTTAAACATCTAAGCATACATAGGGACATACAGACGTCGGATAACGACTTTGTTTTATACTATGTAGTTATTTGCTAGTTTCAGGTAAAATACGAATATGTTAACGCGATTTAGTAGTGTAGTAGGCATAGTTTGCAATGAAGCAATGTAGAAATCATTCATAAATTGACAAAGAAAGTATTTTATACAGATTCTTTTATTCTTACCTCTAAGCTCACGACTGATCGCCTCCACTCATTCTCACGACAGGTGAAGTCAAATCACTTCATCTGTTCCCGTTCTACCTCTAGTCCTAATCCCAATCGATCAATATCTAAACGCCTTACTACAAAGGATATAAAACAATTGAATCGTACTGTTCCTTTCTCTTCACATTATTCAAATGTTCTATATAAATACATATATACCCAGACTTAAAGATAAAGTGTGCTATGTTTGTGAAAGTAAATAAAAATGGATTAAGAGATATCTTTTAATACTCTTTTCTTTGAATTTATTCTCTCTTTACATATTTAAGTATCAATGTTCTATAAAACGCTGAAATAAATATACCGAGAAAATATGTCATGGGTTTAATAGGTGAACGAGTACTTAGAATGTACTAATCTTTATGACACTATTCTATTGAAAAGCTCAAGATAGAAACACTAGTAGGAAACATGGAACAAGTTGCGTTGTTTCGTTGTGTAAGTGATGTCACTGGAGCAGAACAGATTTGTAGATCGTCTAGTGTTGTGACCTGACTCTTTACCATCCGATGCCTTATCTGCAGTTGTAGCCAAATGCCATTTAGCGCTTATCTACATGTAGAATAGAAAACCAAATTATATGGAATTGACGTAAATTTTGACACTTGTCAGTGTCATTCCCATACATTTTGATTTCTACTCTCTCTGTAGACAAGCGCTAAAGTGGCGTTTGGCTAAAGGCACTGTTCGTTTATTTCCAAATTCTTTAAAAAAATGTATATTCTGAAGTAACTGAAACCCTGAACTCTAACCTTTACGTATCTAAATACAGAAATCTTTCAATTTTCTGCTGATACAAACAGTGAGGTGTCAACGGTACATCAATCTTAATATCTGAAATGGAGTCGGATGGAAAAGTAGTACTGTACATAATGTGGATACAAATATACTCGTAGGTATTTTTTTTTTAAGGGGGAAAAATCATCGTATGACTGCTCCCGCCTGGGTGAGGCGGGAGGGAGTGTCAGACTCTTACTGACTAAAAACTACCCCGTTCCTTCTCCTGCACGTCGAGCCGGAGCCCCGGTTACTCGTTAGGTTCTCCGCGACTATAGGGTGTCCCAGAAGTCAACGTCCAACTGACATCGGCAAAGTTATGTTGACAGAAAAATTTAATAAATAATTATTATAATAGCTACAGTCTCTGTACTAAGCAAATGTTGACTGCACGGTTCGTGCGGCGGCTGAGCAACTGGCTGCCGTGCAACGTGTCGCGGGTTCGATTCCCGCACGAGATAACACTTTGTGTGATCCACAAATTGTTGTTTCGGGTCTGGGTGTCATTGTGTATGTGAACTTGTATGTTTGTAAACGCACCCACGATACAGGAGAAAATCCTAGTGTGGGGCAACGTTTTTATATAAAAAAAAAGAAACTAAAAATCGTCGGTTACTCACGTGAATATACTAAGAAAAACTCTACTAGTTTCGAGCCCCAGAGGGGCTCTTCCTCATGAGCAGCATGCGCGGTGGCGGCGATGTCACTCAGCCTACTGACCTCGCCTCGTCGTGAGTAAGACGAAGATTTTTAGTTAATTTAGTACCTATGTCTCACAATAGTTATTATCAAAACATAAGCAAATCTTTATTTTCTTACCTACAGAGTAAATATCTGTGCTAAGTGTACTTTTCTCATTATACTAAATTATTTTGTAACCGCTGCTTGCTACTATTTTTTATTTAACCTGAAGCATTGCCTTTTCAATATAAGGTTCCAGATTCCAGAAACATTAATCAGTGAACGTGAAAAATAAAACGAAAAATGGTCACACGGCGCATTTCTGTAGATAAAATTCCCTATAACTTTAATGTAACTACATTGAAAATATTGACTTTTCCTCTTTTCGTATTTTTTCAAAAATTGTAGTAACTTTGCATATATGTGAGTTGGTTGGCTGTCGACTCCTAGAACACTCTGTATTAAACTTTACATCATACCCATTACGTCACCAGTCACGTATATACGCTGCTGATGTATGCATGAATGTGGTTCCTCCTCCTCTGATTTATGAAGGTAATCTCCATGGCAACGGGACAGTATTTCCAACTTAAACGCTGTTATCCTTATAATGTTGTAACTAGATTTATTTATATGGTACCAATGCTTCTTGCGCGACGTTTTGCTTTGTTATCTGTGGGTTGTATAAGTACTATGCATATGTGTGTGTAAATATTGTTCATTTCTATAATCGCTAGTTGGCGCCACTGACGTTTATAGAGGTAGTTTGTTTTTGACTCTCTCTATCTCTGTCTAGCTAAAATTTTTAGATATTCCATAACAAAGACTATCAATGGTTATTTCATACCATTTTCTGATCCATTGACGATACTTTCTTACAAATTCCAAAGCATAACTCTCGTGAATAATCACCAACGTATACTTACCACCAAAAACCTTTTATTCATCAATGTATTAACACCAGCTCATCAACCTACACCAATCTGCCAAAATGCTCCAAAACATTTTACACTCTATTAGAAAGCACATAAAGTAAAAATTACAATTAACAACTAAGGATACCTTAAGATGCCTGATCTGATCCCTATAGATACAGGAGAGTCAAAATGAGTGTAATAATAGTCTCGGTTTGAGGCACGTGTATACCAAGGACTGCGTGGGAGTCGCACAATAAAACAAAAGAGTAAATACCAAAATTGTTTTTGTTAATCCTTTTCTAATTTATCATGTAAAAGTTTGGTTTATTTTTATTTGAGGGAGTACAAAGCCGTCTGTTTCTGTTCTTTAAGCTTACCTAGACCCTATATGCAAGTATGCAATACGTTATTGGAGATGATTTTTTGGAGAGATAAAGTAAATTACAGATTGCAACTTTTAAACTGGCATCTAAACAGTTAAAGAACGCTTATATGTAGGAGAGGCCCGTGTTTCTTGTCCCATAGTGGTTGAATGTAACTCCAGAACCCTTAAAAACAATCTCGAATTATAAATGTAGGATCCTTTAGCTGTAAATTAACGGAATTGAAATTGTTATTTCAACTCAACTTTTGAATCTAAAGTGATGTGATTTTAAAATGGTGATTTTTTTTGGACAAGAAACACCTGATGCCTTACAAGTCCGTTACCGGCCTTTTGGGGATTAGGAGTTCGAGGATCGTTGGGGATTCAGGAATTGGGAAGATTGGGGAAAGGGAGGGTAATTGGGCCTCCGGTAACCTCACTCACACGACGAAACACAACGCAAGCGTTGCTTCACGTCGGTTTTCTGTGAGGCCGTGGTATCACTCCGGTTGAGCCGGGCCATTCGTGCCGAAGCATGGCTCTCCCACACTTATGATTGTCTTCAAGTGAATTCTATATTTTGTTTACGAAATGTTTTTCATTCCATAACAAATATTTCCACATTCGGATACCACAGTTACTCTGAAACCTCTGAAAAAAACTTTCCTGTTCACGTACACGTGTATGCCATTTTCAACCTTACTGAGAAATACATAAATAAAACATTGAACTGAAGAAATTATAAGACTCAAGGAGGTAAGCGGCTTATTTCCGAAAGAGCTTATACCATCGACGATAACAGTTGCTTTTTAATTGTAGGTACTACAGTATTTTAAAAACAAATAAAATTATAATGTAACATCATGTAGAGGTATATTAAAAAACATTATGAGATGTTCTCGTTGTTGTCGGGCAAAGTAATACCGGGTTTTAAAAAAAAATTCAGTAGTAGCACGGAGTCTAGAAATATCCCCGGTGTATGGTAATAAGCTCACCCACTTAGTACATGGGATTCATAACATTAATAGTGAAAAGTGTATGTTACATTGTACAGTTGCATTAAATGCCGTAATGTGCACCGCTACCCTATCCCTTTGGGGATAAATGGCGTGATGTTATGTTATGTAATTTTACTCATATTTGCTCATGTAGTTAACCAAACTTAGATAAAAATATAACACGAATTCACTTACTTGATGACGCCTATCGTTGTTAGTTTTAGAAGTAAAATCTTACGACCCACTTTTGATAGTTTACCGGTTCCTTGCACCAACTCCAATGTTTAGTGACGATATCTGAATTGTTTTATTGACTATTCTACTGGTTTACTGCCAAACTTGGGGAGTTTTACGACTCTCGAGTAATTTAGTGCATCTCATCTTGAGAAATAATACTGTATTCTGCATTTAATTCTGGTACTTAAACACAGAACTTCGGAATTTCTCAATTTCCTTTTCAAAAACTTAAAAGCAGATGAAGTACTTATTAAATATTCGTTTGATTTTCTGAGATTATCTATTTTATCGTTAAATAAGGTAGACTCATGCATAGAAATTGTCCGATTATTATATGCGTCATATTTTATAAATAGGTACCGTGTGGTTTATCTTGTCCAACTTACTCAAGATTTAACAACTTCTATTTACTTCTTCAGTAGTCCGTATTATTACCTACATTTCTAAATAAAATACTCTAATCGTGTCGTCCGCAAACAGATAAAATACAAAGTTCCCCTAGCTACCGAACTTCCACCATGTTCATACACAAAACATAAAGAGATGTACCTACTTACCTACAGATTAAAAATCATTGAATAGGTTTCATTAACAAAAAGCTTTTCAACGTATTTATGAGATTGGGAACAAAATGAAGAGAGATAAAACCACTGTGTTTTTCTCATTCGTACGTTACATTCAAGTGTTGCCATAAAACGTTGCGTTGCCTCCCAAAAGGAGCGGGAAACACAATGGCCCAAAATACCAGGGGTCAAGTCAGAATGTGAGGATAACAATGGGAAAATATCGTGTTACCTGCCAAGGGTAGAACCGATATTTCATATAAAATAAATATGTCCAGCTTACGACCGAATTTATGGATAAATGAATAAATCATGGAGAATCGTTGGCGGTAAAACACGACAGGAAGACATTTGTGACACTTTTATTTTTTACCCAAAACTGTAATAATGTAACACTGGCCACTTTATGCCAGTGTAAAAAAATATTTATCAGTCCGTACCTCTACATAATGCAGAGAAAAACAATAGTTTTTAACCGATATTCGCAAGAATTTAAATAGAGAACTAATTCATTGAACAGAGAACACCAATACATTAGAAATTCGAATTTCATTTAATTCATTATTTAGTTATTCGCAATATTGTTCTGTGTTCGTTGACTGCGTCCAATCAAAGTGAATGAAGTTTTTTATGAAATAAAAAGCAAACAGAGTCTGTCCCGCCATTTTGCATTGTTTGATTGCAGCCATTTTGTAACTTAGCAAATACTTTCAACTTGATTGTTTGTGGACATAAATGTACATCGCTCTAAACGCATTGTACTTGCTAATGCTTATACCGTTGTTTATCTAAAATCACAATTTTTAAGAAAGAACTCGATCTCACATAACTAACCTGTAGAAAAGAGCACCAAAAAGGGGTTAAAATGCTCTACTGAATTATAGTACTCTTTGCACTCGACTTTTTCTTTCGCGTAATGTTGAAAACTAAAATGGCGCCGGGGTAATAAATCTGGTGCGTGCTGGGGTAATTTTTACCGAACCGCGCGAATATAGTCCGGCTCCGTTCTACGTGCCAAGGTTCAGGGGTTAATGACCTGTTATCTACGTTTGTATTTACACGATACTTTAAAACTGAATTGTTGAATATTCATTTAGGATGTAGATAGTTAGAATTGAACTTTAGCTTACTATAAATTACTTTTACATTTATTCAATTTGTTTGTGTCATTTATTCATAGACTGAAATAAACTTTCATTTGTTAATTGCCAAGTTATTCCCAAAACTTACCCAACGGAGATGAAAATACAATCACTCCAGTCCCAGCACATAAATTAGTTACGATAACAGAAACTTCGACAAAGCGATCCGTCTCAATTCAACTTCAAAGAGGAATTTTAATAATCTTGATATAATCTGTGCCATCAAGTCCCGCGCAAATCTGGCAGGCAGATAAATATATCTTTATAATCTATAGTCTATAGTGGCCAGTAACTTGGGGTCTTTGTAAATAAATCTTATTTTGGCAAGTCACTAACCTCAACTAACTTTGATGGGGAGTAACGTAACCTAAATTGGAAAACTTTGATCTAGTAAACGTCCTCTCGCGAGAAATCATAGTCATGTACTCGCAAAGTTTTAATGGAGTCGCTATAGGTATATAAATATCATGACCATTCACGACAAGTGAAGGAAAAAAGCCAGGTGGCCATATAATATTTACAGCTTCCCATTTAGTGGTAATGTGGCCGTATAAATAAGTTGCTAAGGGAGTGGCCGGCTTAGTCGCCATTTCTTGAGCACCGACAATGAAGATTCGGAATTGTAAGAGATTTTATTTGCTTGGAACACGGTTTTCATTGACGTTTTACTTGAAAATATATCTTTTTATGCGTCTTTTTGCTTTTGCCTTTTTACTGATATAGGTCAAAAAGCAATATGTGAGGAAAATACTACACTTGTTAAACTCACTCAACAATGTCTTGACCATGATGATTTTTTTTGTTCGATTAATGTAGGCGCCATGTGAACACGTGTCATATACGAGTATATACCTACTTCACAGAAAATTGTTAGTTTCAATAACATAACATTTATCCCCGAAGGGGCAGGCAGAGGTGCACCTCTGCACATTATGCCACTGTACAGTGTAACACCCACTTTTCACTATTTATGTTATGAGTCCCATGTTATTACATGGGAGCCTATTGAAATAGAACGTTATTCTCTTTAGTTTCCAATACGATGAAAACTATACAAACACCTCATTCCAACGATTCATTAATAAAATGCTTTTAACATATATCTACCTGTTATAAAATGAAAGTTTCCTGTAACAAATTATATTCCACCACTACCGGTATTCTGTACCGGGAACCTTTTACTTATTGCAAATCTCAGTTATTTTTATCGGCATTCAGTTTTAATCTTATTTTGAAATACCAGGTATCGGGCAGATCACAATATCTACTTTTCAGTTCAATTCAGTGAACTTAAAATAATGAGATTTTCCATTTATTGGAAAATGAAAGATAATTTCCTTTCCTTTCCGTTTTCAATTCAGTTTAATCTTTGTGATTCTAATGTTAAGTTGTGGTTGCCTTTGTTCTCGTGTAAACGGTTACAGTCACTGTTCGATATTAGTTATATTTTCGTTTGTAAGAAAATAAACAGTAATAACAAGTAAACAGTAAGTACAAATGACTACAAAACCAAGTCTTACAAAACACTAGAGGTATGTTGTAAAAACATAAAAAAAATAAGATAGATAGTATGTACTTAGTATATTAGCACCTAACACTTACTATTATGCTTTTCTCCCGTCATAAGGATATCCACCAACCTATAGATGTCGTCTACGCTTTTGTTCATGGTTTTGCCTCACGAATATTTATAATACCTCTACATACGGATAATTTCTAAATTTATACATATCTCTACTTTCTTCGAGTTAATTAGGTTTCCATTTTCTGCAGTATCTAATGACAGAAACATGCGAAATTAGAGGAGATGCGTAAATAATATCATCGCCAATGAAAGATAAAATAAAACAAAATATTCATAACAGTCTATGACAAAAATGTATTAGATAGATACTAACTCATAAACTATCCTACTTGTCGCGGAGAACTTAACGGGTAACCGGGGCTCCGGCTCGACGTGCAGGAGAAGGAACGGGGTGGTTTTTAGTCAGTAAGAGTCTGACACTCCCTCCCGCCTCACCTAGGCGGGAGCAGTCATTCGATGATTTTCTCCCCTTAGAAAAAAATTTTTTTTATTTGTTATGAAAAACGTTGCCCCACATTAGGGTTTTCTCCTGTGTCATGGGTGCGTTTACAAACATACAAGTTCACATACACAATGACACCCAGACCCGGAACAACAATTTGTGGATCACACAAAGTGTTGTTCCGTGCGGGAATCGAACCCGCGACACGTTGCACGGCAGCCGGTTGCCCAGCCACAGCACCAATCGTGCAGTCTACTTTAATAGACTTTCAGCTGTATTTATCTAACAATAAAATCTATTTTAACATAACCACAACCACGATACAATTTCAAACAGTTTAGAATTGGTGCCGACGATTGTATTAACGTCGGTCAGTCTCCCTCACATCGTCAGTCTGACCGCACTCACCGCCTTCCGTATTCCATACAACGCTCCGACACGCCATTACACGAGGGTTGATACATTTATACGTGTTTTAAATATCTCTACCTAGGAATATCTAGGTAGAGATATAATAGGACACAATTTTCTCAAAGTTATCTGGATATTTAGTAGTACTAACATGCCTCGTTGCTCGAGTGGTCGTAAATGCGACAGCCGGGCAATGGGTTTCGGGTTCCTTTTAATTTTTTAAAGTTAGTTCCGGGTAATTTTCCCGGGTCGGGCAAATTATTACTGGGTTTTTAAAAATTCTCAGTAGTAGCACGGAATCTGGAATTGTGGCCGGTATGTGGTAATAGGTTCACCCCCTATTACATGGGACTCATAACATAAATAGTGAAAAGTGGATGTTACATTGTACAGAGGCATTAAGTGCCGTAATGTGCCTACCCTTTTGGTTACAAAGGTGTGATGTTATTCCAATTATATTTTTCAGTATGTGGTTAGAACGTTACAAAAACCTTTAAAGTGGTAGGCAAAAATTGACTAACCTCTGTTTTACTAATTAAATATAAGTACAGACATCATATTTTCTTATGGGTTTTATAAACATTTTAACCTTTCATTTTACATTTTTCCTTTTGGCGTAGATACGTTTACAGTATCATAGTTCTACATGCCCATTACAACCTGGAGTCCTGGAGTAACAGTTCGTAGATTACAATCAGTATTGCTACATTGACCAATCGCACAGTAACATCAGAAATCGTTTTTGAAGGTCTGACGTAAATTCTGGTATAGTAAGTGGTAGTTTGACGAAGGTATTCCGTCCTTTCATGATACGGACGTAACCTCTCGCGAACTATCCCATATATAACCCGTCACACACTTCTTGGGATAAAGGATTTTTGTTGCAAATGGGTACGCATTATATAAGTATTTTGATTAAATTTCTTTAAGAGTGTTGAAACACTTGTAGTGGACTTTTAATTCAAGCTTATTCAAACGTTGACCTAACTTAAATATTATATTTATTGACCATGTCATAGTCATGTTAGAAGACAATATCAATTACATCACCTCTAATTATATCAAAACCTCTAAATTCCTACTCAAGACACCTTGCAATTAGCTGACCTGCAACAGAACATAAACACAGCTGTAAACCGGAACACCATAATTTTAATGTCTTATCGGCATTAAATAAACGTTTGCCGAACCATACGCTAAGCCCCCAAGCTTTGTGGGGCCTAAAGTACCCTTAGGGCCAGTTGTACCCGAATAATCCCCGTTTGCTCCATTAGGGCTTCAATTGTCTTAATGTACGTCAGTTCAATGAACCACAAGGTCGATCCGCCTATCTTTGGCCCACTGGGTATTCGGAACAACGTTATAAATCTCACCGAATGCGCTGTAATTCTTGAATAGAGTTTTTTATGTTGAAGCTTTTTTAATCAGCTTGTTTAGTATTCATTTACTATATATACGTTTACTTCTTCAGTTCTGTTAAGATTTTGAAGCATGTGATAGTGATTCCTATTTATGTCAATTATCTTATCAAACGTTATCTTAAATTTGATGAAATTCTACGTTAAATGAAGTACCAAGATATTAAAAAATGTACTGAAGCTGTATTTAAACTTATGCTTGTAATATCAATGACCGCTAGAGGATTTTTTATTAATATAATAATGTAACAGTCTTCTTATAAATTAATTAATTACCGACGTGATTTCTCAGAACGTTTGAAAATAGACGATAAAATACCTCTAGAAAATTAAGGATTCATAGCTGTAATTATTAAAATAATTAACTTCTACAATTTGAGGGTAATTGCAACATATAAAGGAATTCATAAGAAAGATTTGCTTGCATGATTTGATTGCTTTGAGAGAAACTAAACCAATTGATTGTGAACCAATGTTTTATTCTTATTTTTACTCCAAAAATAGTTGTAATTTCATAGATAACTAAGAATATTTGAATATGAAATTAATTTTTAAAAAATTGTTTTGACGTACAAAATGGCAGATTCTACCTCTATAGAAAATAGCAGCGCATCAAAATGACATTGCTTAATCTTGTCACTAAAAGTATCCATTAGTACGTGTATACGGATCATCATCATCAGCTGGAAGTCATCCCCTGCTGAATAAAGGTCTCTTCATAGTACAAAAATGCATAGAGAAAAAACACAATGGCAAACCGTATTCATCAGCCATTAGACTAAGGAAAATAGCAAACGAAAATTTTACACTCGATAAACGAAAACTTTAATTCGTATCGAACCACCCGTAACTTTTGCAGTCTCTATAATAAACTAAAAATGCACGGTTCATGCACACAATACGGCAATCTCGATGCTTTTGCATGTAAATTGCAGTGTAACGATTTTACATAAATTACCGATGTAATATACACGTATGTTTCTGTGTATTTAGGTACAGAGTGCGTGTCGAACTACAATAGCGCTTGTTAATGATCGATAACGTATCGACAGGTCAGCTTTCAACAAACATGACAGTTTGCAAATGGCCTACTGCGTACTGTCAGTTAAGTTACATAAAATAAAGGACAATATTATATTTGTATTATAACTTTCGTGAGACATACTAAATAAATAATTATGTTTTCGTATGTCTACTACTACTGCAGTAGCAGCGCGACAGCCGCTCCCATATCGTAACATTTTGGTATCTGAAAATAAAGAAACGTAAAAGTCGAAAAACATGGGAAAGATAACTGGTACCACGTAGTTTCTCATTTCAAGTAGATTACTTAACTAAAATAATATGCAAATTAGGAGAATTCTTAGAAAATCTTCTCTTAGTTTAAAATACATGTTTTGTTTATGTTTACTCAATAGTCAAGGCATAATAACGGCCAAATATTAAATTCGTTGTATTTCTTTTAATATCTCTCTATTACATTTTATTTTTTGTTATTAACTTTCATCTCAAGCTGAGTTCAAAGCCCTTTACATTTACAAATAAAAATCCCGAAAATGTTTATACAAATTAAAATCTATATATAATTCTTCTATGAGTGTGTATGTCACTGAACTTCTCTCAAACGACTGGACCGATTTTGATGAAATTTTTTGTGTGTGTTCAAGGGGATCTGGGAATAGTTTAGATTCACAAATCAGTCCGGCAGATGGCGCTGCAGTCGATGTTTAGGTTATTTATCCTAAACAGCTGAACTAATTTAAATGAATTTTGTTTATACATTCTAGTGGATATGCAGGACAACGTCTGTTGGGTTCGTTAGTATATTATAAGTTTGCTTACCTAAGTTATTTAAAAACTATATACAAGTATAATATTTGAAGCACCTACTGTGAAACTACTGTGTTTGGACTTTAGAATGGTTGAAAACGTAGCGTAAACATCCAAGTCGTATGCAGGCCGCAAGCAGGTCTCTCAAAGGTATTCATAAGATAAATTTTACGTAAACTAAGCTGGGAATATTTTCAACATTTCGAAAAATGTTCTACAAACATGTTTACTGTTATTTGAAATGTAAAATAGCTTGTTATTAGAAAAGGTTGGATAAATGGTGGAGTATTTTTTTTGTGACATTGTTTAAAGCACTTTTTATAATGTCCCGAATTTTACTTACCACCAATTAATATCTAATCACCATATATGTAAGGACATGGTATAATAGAAGAGCTCCATTTGGATGGTCGTCACTTTTTTATTCCATAAAAATCCATAAAATTATTCACCGCCCTATTGGCTATACATAGACGTGTCAAACAAACGAACACAGATTAATAAACAAATAGAATACTCAAACACAAACTGTGGTACCTACAATACGTGTCTTACAAAAGCCCACAATTTTACACTTAACCTACACACACAAACACACATACTATTATGCTATAAGAATAAGAAATACCACAAGATGTTGTACTTATCCTAATTCGAGGGTGTGTGGGCTCACCGTTATGATATAAGGGTGACGGTAAGACATCACATCCCTTATGGTCATGTACCTGTGTACACGCCTTTACCTTGGAATATTTTATTACACTGAGACTATTATTGCTATGTTGTCTAAAATTATTGTTTAATTGTTTGTAATAATGTGGATAGATATGAATTGGATAGTTACCAGGGTAAGAAAATTAAAAATCTAATTAGTCCGTCAGTTAGATAATGAAAAAATATTAAACACGTATTTTTATTATTATTAAAGTTACAATACTTAAATAAAATGGTGTTAAGTTTAGGAGTAGGGAGTCATTACGTCACTAAGTGCTACATTTTGTTGCACGCTGTGACGTCACACGACATTTCAAATCAATATATAGTCGAAAACATTTAATTTTTTGAGAAAAGAAAAAAATACGTGTCTAATATTTTAAAATAATCTACCAGACGGGCATTAAAATAAAATTTATAAAACTGGCCTATTATTTACCATTATCGCTATTACTAATTACTATCTCTCAATTTCTCCATCATAGCACGGAATAGAAATTATGCCCAGCACTGGTTATGTGGTAGCAGGTCACCTGTACTGCAAGGCTCATAAGTCATAACATAAGTGTTGATAAGTCTATGTTCTCTTGTGTGTTTTTTGCAACCTCTTCCTTGTGCATAATTATTATTACACAATTACAATTCAGCAATATCATTAATTTATTCATTACTTACATCATAATTAAATCATTTCAAACAAATAATACACACGCTAGAAATACACTAAAACACCAGTTAGAAACTCTACACAATATCCTATATGAAATCTCAATCCAAACAAGACCAAGATAAACAAACAGCCTCTAAATCAAATACGAAATGGCAAAACCACGTCTAATATTATATTCCGAGTAGGAAATATATAACTAACATATTGCGCATATATTCAAAATGTTATCTAACCAGGAATTACATTACCAGCGAGGATTGAACCGCATCTGTATGCAAATGTCGACTCATGGATAGTGGGTCCCAGACAAAACATAGGATTATGGTATCGACTAACATATTACATTGTCTTTCAAGCTATATGTATATGTCTAAGACCTAACTTGGGTAGACTGTGTCTATCAACGTCGAGGGTTTTTGAACAGATTAGTCCCCTCGATCGTAGTGAGGAAGGGTTTTTGCACTCTGTTGTTTTTTGTTTGTTAGTCTATACTTATAATAAATCTGTAGAGAAGTCAATTCTGTACGTCATATATTTCCAAAATACAATCGTACAATCAAGGCGTTTAGAAGATCTTTAGACCACTCTTACATTTCAGTGGATTTTTAACAAGAGATTGACACATACTTAAAATAATTATCGTTTCATTATACTGATTGACTGACTGACTTATGCCCAAATACTGAAACGTTTGCAACGTGAGCACGACTCAAATGTAACAGGCCTCCAAAAAAGTAACTGACAATTGAGTATACAAAACTAGTATTTGAGAGCTGCTCAATCATTTAAGCAGCCGTTGAATATTTAACAAACATTTCAGTATTCGGGCATATGTCTTTCACATAATATTAACTGCTTAGCTATTATGTTTCCAAAACCTCTGAACATTATAGATACGAATGGAACGAATATAAATAACGAAGTACATGGACAATGTGTGTTTTAATATTTTTATAGCCACAATATCATAGAAAGTAATTACTTCCACACATAGATTGTATAACTTAAAGCAATCAGTCCATCATTTTAATTAAATTTCAAATTAAATACACAAGCTTAATCAAATATATATTCGAAAATGAGTGTTTTCAATCAACAAGCACTTACAATAAATTACTTTATCGTCGGCGGCGCGACGCGGGCGCTCGCATTAATTTCATGAAACTCAAACGGTACCCGACAAATTATTTTATTCGTTAATTTCCTTACACCCGCCCCGTGGACTCTCTTCATAAATTTATTCTAATGTTTTCGGCCGTTCATTAAATTAACCTTTATTTTTTCAATGACTGTCACCAAATTTCTGAAGCCGAATATTTTTTACCAACTTCACAAAGGAGGTTCTCAGTTTGACCTGTATGTATGTTTGTGCGCAATTGTCTCTTGATTGGCTGAACCAATTTTGTTTCAGTTTTCAGAAAAGTGTTAGTTACACTTGGGGGAAGACTGTATTATATTGATTAACTTCAAAAAAGAAGGGTTTTTTTAAACGTAATTTATAAAATAATTATTGATACCTTGTGACTATGTTGGTCACCCATTTTGTGTGACCAATCAATTTTGTTGCTTGATTAATATTATGTTACATACTTTAAAGATAACCACATAAGACTGTTATTATTCCAAGATACAAAGTTATATGAAAGTCTACAAAGAATTATAAACTAGAACAAAGTTTGACGTATTAAATTAAATTTTGTGGATTTTTTCAATTGAAGTGAAGCGAATGAATCCATTTACAATAGAAATTACAATCAGTTTGTAAAGTTACGAATAATTTAATATCTCAGGCTCCCAACTTTGGCTGTTTAACAAAAAAGTTGCTAGCGAGTTATCTTAATAGAGTTTACAGCAACGTAAAGTTAATTATTTGCCCTCCGAGAAGGATTTGTGAAGGGAGCGCAAATGTACGTTTTTATTGTTTTAATTCATCCTCTAGTATTAAAAATGTATATGGCACATAATAACTAAAATTCTCACTAATATTTACATAAACAAAAACATTGTTCCACAGTTTTGTGAAATAGTAAAGAACCCACAATAAAAATTACATATTCTAGGGTAAAAATAAAAAATAACAAGGCTGGCAACACAGCCACTCTTGTGTCAATGTAACAACGATAAAGATAACAAGGCTGCATAAATAGATGCTATCGCCCCTCGGGCCACAGAAAATAAATATTGCGAAAAAGTAGGTCACTAAAATGCTTTTGATCATGGTGAAATAGAGACCATACCTGACTGTTTAAGCTCGAATATCTTATTAAGTTCTTTAATTTGGAAGAAGGCATATTTCGACATCTTGAATGTACATAATTGTGAGTATTAAGTTCTTTTGGCAAGAAGTAAGCATCTCTGATAAGATTAGGTTATGGTTTCTAGTTATGGCCTATTACTGAGGAGTAAAACAATTGGCCAAATACACAAAACTAAACTGATAAAGTTTAGAAAGTAACTTGCCTTTATTAAAGTTGGAAATATATAGCCGCTACATACGCTACATACTAAGTTAGCAGTCGTAGCAACGACTACGAAACGGCGTAGCAAGCGTAGCACCGACTATGAAACGACGTAGCATCACAACCTATTGAGTTGCTTACCTATTTGATCGTACATAATATAGAGGTATGTACAAAAAACATGACCTAATTACTCTAAATACAAACCAATTTACATCCAATCCAGCTTGCTACTTTACAAAATGCGACACAAGATCCACCCCTACGACAGAGCACCTCCATTAGGGTTAGAGGGCAAACAAATCGCTCTCCTCAGGCTAATTCGATATCGTACACTTAATTAATCAGAGTGAAAACTGCCGCGGCCGGGAACTACTCGCTTCTACCCCTCGCTTTAATGGAAGTGGTAGGAAGATCAGAAGTACCGCTTATGATGAAATCACGAGCAATGTCGTGGACTGTCATGTTACTGCCAAAAATAACTTCTATGCGCTGACGCGAATTTCCAAAGCCACCTGGGGTCTCTCTTTTCTTACGCTTAGGATCATATACGGAGCAACTTACCTAGGATGCGTGTGCTACGGGGCACCTGTCTGGGCTGATAGGGCCACAATAGGCGCGGTACGGCGAAAACTTCTCCAAGGCCAGCGTCTAGCCTTGATTTTCCGGTGTAAGGCCTATAGGACGGTTAGCACTGAGGCCCTACCTGTGCTCGCAGGCGTCCTTCCGGTAGATCTTGAGGTGCAACGACGTGCTGCTATGTACTACAGTGCGAGGCCTAATTTGTCAGCAAGCTTTCTAGCACAACGTGAGAGAAATAAAATTGATAGATTGTTTAAGCCAGTGACGGACGTTTGGGGCGAGCTTATAACCGAATGGCAGTGTAGATGGGCATCTTCTATTAAGGGCCGCCACCTGTATCAGTTCTTCCCATCCGTGCATGAGCGGCTGGAGAGGACATGGTTGGAGGTGGATCACTGTGTTGCCCAATTTCTTACTGGCCACGGCAACTTTAAAAGCAAATTGTTCTCATTTAAACTTATTGATTCACCATGGTGCCAATGTTCGACAGAGGAGTTGCGATACGAGCAGTCGGCCCATCACATACTCTGGGAGTGTGATCTCTGGCAATATGAACGTAACACTATGTTAAATAATTTAATTGTTTCGTCAGGTGTAGTTTATTATACGGACCTTGTGGAATCTAGAACGAATTTCCGTGCGTTTAGGCGTTTTTGCCATACCTACGCTCACACATAGGACCCACTTAGTTTTTAGTCAAATTTCCGTGGTGCTTGGCGACTGGGCTTCACCCAGTTGTACAGTCTCTTCTTTGTGCCTTTAGGCTTAATTCATTCTGTCTCCTGCAGTAATTCACCGAGGGAAGTGAAAACTATAGTTTTTTTCTTCTTCTCCTCTTATAATATCTTCTGATTCACTTCGTTGCGGGAACCAAGACAGTTACTCATGTCCCTGGGACGCACCGGACTTCAGTGTTCCGGTGTTTTCATGGTTGTATCTACTGTAGATCCTGGCTTACAGGAGTTGCAGCGGTTTTGAGAGGTTGTGGCGGGCTTGTCCCATCAAAATAAAAAAAAAATAAAAAGGACTGTTATGTTTTAGTTTTTAAAGTAAAATAAAGTAATTGGATCTCACAAATGATGAATGTTGAATATTACTTTACGGAAAACGAAACCATGACTCATTGCGTAGCAACTCGCTCAGCAGGACACTTAAACACTGCACCGACGGTACCATAATCTCTATGAACTCTAATGAACCTAGTATTAAAAAAAATTGCACGATACAGAATAATATTAAAAAGGTAGAATCTTATTACAAAAAAATACATAAGACAAAATGAAATAGACCATCAGTATAAACCGTGTTCATGACTTGCTTAGTAACTCAGTACTTACTTAAAAGGTTGCTGACCTTTGGTACTTGTCTGTTTTGCTACCTCCCTCTAATTTAATTACACAGATTTTTAAAAGGGTCGTTGAATGCGCTGTAGTTGTATAGGTATTTCATTAGTTGGTTGTCAGCTCACGATTTTTAGCTCCTTCCCTACCTACTTCTTGGATATTTTGCGAACTGAATTTTTTGATTAGATTTCATTTTCACGAAAATTGAGGACGAAAATGGGATTGGGCGAACGAAATATGGAGTCTGTTATATTTTTTTCCTAAAATGAGATTAAGAGCGCAGGGTGTAAGCCTTTAAATAAGGTTTTTGGGCAAAAAATGTAATGGGTAGGAAATATTTACTTTTTTACTCTGGGATACAATTTATCAAGTCTTAAAAAGGTTCATATGTGGGCAAAGGTGTAAAGATTTTTTATCAACCCTTAAACAGCAAAAGGTTCGTAAATCGTCTACCATTTTCCTAGTTAGTTGAAACACGTATAAATATTTTAGATCGGTGTTCCTGGCTGGTAATAGCGTTACGTTTAGGCTCGTGTATTATGAACGCAGGCTTACTGCGTCTCTCATGATTAATGGGCTGCCGGCTTCATTATGTACTGAGACTATTACCTCCCACAGGTACTAGACCATATTTAACTAGGTTATATTTATTATTATTATAATTGTAATAGGTACATATTACATTCTACATTATCATAAACAATATTAATATTCAGAACAATATAATACATTTGACGGCGCCGCCATCATTATTTTGTAAACTGCGAATCTAATGGGCAAGCAGTGAACAAACAACTGACCGACGTCACTTCAACCCCACCACCGAGTGATATATAAAGCAGCGCAAGCGCAAGCTCGAGTCAGTCGTTCGTCGATCGTTGCCCAGTTCACACGTTACGCAATCGCTGAGTAATTTTATTGTTGGTTTTATTTGAGTGTTTCCTTTATATAATCAGTGCTGAATTATTCAATTATTATAATTAAAAATTAATGTGAAAGTAAGTTCATTTAATCGAAATAAACTAAGTGATTATGTGAAGCCCTTTGTTTTATTTTCAAATAATGTCGGACCCTGATCCTACACATTTAAATACTAGGTACGTATATAAGACGAATGATAAACATTTCGCACCTTTATAGTAAAAGCGTTGTTAAACGAAAATATTAATGAATGGAGTTAATGCCATCTAATTATTTTAGGATTTTTCAACACTCAGTTCTTATAAATACTCGTATTATGAAAATTTTTGTTTAATAATGTTTTACTTTAAATGTGCAACATGGTTTGTTTGGTATTTCGCTATAAACTTTTAATTGTCACATAACTACGGTAAGGCATTTTCAAACGCCAAATATTTATACTACTATCTAGTTTAAACTCTAAGAACAATACTCCAACGTCTAAGTCCAACAAAAAACTCGCAATTAACAAAGACCAACTAAGCACATACTACTTAAGGTATTCCAGTCATCACCCTAAAACATAGCCTACATCCTACATGAGCTCATAAAGTTCCTAATGAACAGACTGAAAACTTCATATATTCACAGTTAAACTGAGCACACTGAAATTACTCGTGTGTACTGTTGATATACGGCCGTGTCAATCCCTCGGCCTCAAACCTCTCGTCAGCTGGCTGCTGGCTCATACATTAAATTTACAGTTTCATTCAAACTAGCTACGCTACCTGAAAAATTAAACTTCACACGTGTGCTTAAATTATCTTATTGTTTGTTCAAATTGGAGGGGATTTCTGTAAGGTTGTTATGGAGTTTAGAGTACATGACCGGGTCCCACTTCGTATAGCTATTAATTTCCAATTTACATTACTAATTTTCGGAACCCAATGAATTTTCTAATTCTTCATTTATTTAAACTTTTTTTCTGGTAATCACAATAAACAAAATTAATTAGCAAGTCGAAGCGGGATCCGATGATATAACCTATCTACATCTACCTACATCTAGTATCGATAATCTATTCGTTAGCGGGACTGCCGACCTCAAGATTGATCCTTTAAGCAATCATTAGAAATTTGTATTGTCCATTTTATTCCACTTTTGATATTTTACCTATGACCACTAAACTCTGAAACATTAACAATAGATTCTAAATATACATAATCGATACAAATGAACGTGAATGAATTTCGAATAATGGCAACTTCTTTCTTTCAATTCTCCTTTTATCTAATAAAAGAAGAATAAGTCTCATTCATCTTAATTCAAAAAGGTTTCATTCGATTGTGAGGTAATTGATTAAATACTGGCTGGTATACTAACGTAATAATGGGAAGCCATTAAAAACAAAACACTATTTGTTCTTCTGTTTTCTTTAGCATTTTATTCATTCATAGACCTCTTTGAAAGCGTATTAGATCATATACTTTATTTATTTTGTTATTGAAATCTATTTCTATAATTATCCTTTTACTCATTATTAATACGAGATTTTATTACGTCGAAACCAAATAAAAATAAAAAATAAATAATTAAAAAATAATTTAGTTAATATTCTCAATGAAAATGTCAAACCTATTTTTTTTTTCTTTTTTCACAGAACCATCGACAAGCGATTCAGAGTATTCAATCTACATTGGAAAATGGACTGAATGTAACCCCTTGGGAGTGGGAGAGCATGCTTCACGGACTATAGAAAGGTACAAGCATACAAACAAACACCATATCGTTCATACGTTTCATACAGCCTTTGAGAATTCGGTTATAATAGCAGAGCAAACATTTGATATTCTGCGCTTTGGTATTTTTTCTATGCATCGTCAAAGAATATAGGCTATATAGGTGTATTTTTGATTTTCAGTTGATTGAATTCAATAGTTTGTTCAATATCAATAAACTTGTACCTGAGAAAACATCAATATTAAATGGACCAACTCCAAGGCTTCCTCCATGATTATTTAAGTAATAATGTAAAAAATCTTTGAAACCCCGTTAGCATTCTGACAAATTGGATACCGGTCGATCCATCACACTCGCGCCAGTAACTGGCTTCTAAAAAATCCAGTAATCTTCGTAGTCTACGTAGATGCAATACTTTTTATAGGTGCCTCTCAAAGTTGCCGATCTAATTAATTATTAAATTCATTTATTTTCATTGTGTTTATTGTATTAGAGGGTTTAGATTATTTAATTAACCACATATATTTACAACTTAAAATTAACTACAACTAAACTATTAAATAAAAACTATTTATTTTCATTTGAAAGGCTGTAAATCTAATAGCCCATATACATCCTTGAAAGTCGCATTTTGGAGAAAGGCGTTGTCTACTAGTAACAAATAAGAAATAGGTGTACCTAGATACTTTACGTTGTATAAATCAACATTTTTCGTCCTATCGTTCTTGCTGTTTTATAAAAATAAAGTAATGAATTCATCAAACTAACTCAAATACTTTCGAAAAACATTTTTATAATCTTGGCAATTTTTTGTAACAAAAATTCTGAGAGTTCGTGTTATCCGGACCTTTTTTTATCGCATTTTCTTTTATATTTTTCGATACGAAAACATTCCATAGAAAAATATAGACAAAACATAATCCCTTTTCGTGTATCTATCGTTCCCCTATACTTAATATACTCTTTGACCCATCATTTGTTGACTTAAATTGTCTAAAGACGACTGAAAACTTTTGATTGGAAAAAAAAATTGCGAACAGACTGAATGCTACATTCGCTTTCGCAGTTTTATTTGCAATCACTTTTATGTTAAAAGGTACCAATATATTTTATGCCACATCAGGTACATGAGGACGGAGACCGACTCGCTAGTACACACGCCCCGACTCGATCTGCAACGTCGGCAGGTGCAATGTCGCAAGAAGGACGGACAATTCGTAGAAGCCATGTAAGTTAACTCACCGACATATATTTTAGAGAAACGTTTACTTTTTAGTTTTATAATAGTACTTAGTACTTCATGTTTCACTTAAACGATCTTTCTGTTTAAGATTAGTTGTCTGATTCAAAAGGTTATATTTACCTTGGTAATACGACAGTAGTTTCTTCAACAACAAAAGAAGATGAATTGCAATTATTATTCTTGTCAAACCAACATTTAACAGGAGGTTTAAGCTTCATATAAATTCCTGAACATCGCAAAATACGCCAAAGTTCCTATTTTCGTACATACTTGAGTTTGTGGCGAAACATATTTCAATCTGATTTTATGAATCACGTGTTTTGAAAGAAATTTCATAAGCTAAGTTCTGAGATGTTTTGCTTGAGCGTGCATTCTCACAGCACTGCAGAACTGGGTCAATTCGTTCACTTATTGATCTTATACCACTTGGCCGTACAAAAACTTGTGTGTGATGAATTATGGAGGAGAATGGAACATTTTTCATCTTCATGTCACGCGCGGAGCAAAGAGTTTTTACTGATCATTATTGAACTTCACGCTGACGTTTGTAACATGAATGGCTTGTGGAATGGCGCCGTGAATATTTTCGTACGTGGTTTTAGAAAATAATGCTGATATTGTGAATGTGAGCTCTGGTAGAAAGGTTTAGAGATGAACGTTTGCCACGTTATGTTGTAGTAAAACTTTTAACCGACTATTCTGGGGAACTGGCGTATTTGCAGTTTGGTTTCAGCGTTACTTGTTGTTTGTTGAAATAGTAAAACCACACCATTGTCTAAATTTTTAACATTTATTCGGTTTATACTTAATTTTAATTTTAATTTTATCTTATTGTAATTTTAATTTTGTTTTATTGTTTGTAATTTTAATTTTATTTTATTGTAGTTTTCATTTTATTTTATTGTAATTTTGATTTCGTATATTCTAATTTTCATGTAATTTTCATTTTATTCTATTGTAATTTATATTTCACTTTTTTGTCATTTATTTTGTGATTGCTGTGTGACTTGTTACTATGGGTTCCTATGCCTGAAATAAATGATTTATTATTATTATACTTGAAAAAAGGAGAGATAAAGCGGGCCAAAACCATGTTTAAGAAAATTAAAATTATTACATGTTTCTCAATAATAGTTACTCTTTACTGATAAAACATATATGTCACACAGGTACTGCGGTCCAGTGCTAGCAGAGATAGGTACAGCTCGAGTGTGTGTGATCAAGGAAGACTGTGTGCTAGCTGAGTGGTTGCCATGGAGACCACGACCTGACGGCGCTCTGGTGCGAACCCGAAGACTGAAACGACTGCCGCAAGGTTTGTAATACCCCTACAAAAACAATTCGTTTACATTCAAACAATATTGCCCACAAGTCTCTTAAGCTACTTTAACTTAACACTGAAGCCATACTCCCAAATATAAGTTTTCTACACTCAAGAAGAACAGTACTCGCTAAATAAGCAGTCTCAGATTCGATTTCTGGGTCTGATAAAAATACGCTAACATGTTAAAATGAATTGATAAAATTAATTGGTTAAAATGACTGCACGGTTGGTGCGGTGGCTGGGCAACCGGCTGCCGTGCAACGTGTCGCGGGTTCGATTCCCGCACGGGACAACACTTTGTGTGATCCACAAAGTGTTGTTTCGGGTCTGGGTGTCATTGTGTATGTGAACTTGTATGTTTGTAAACGCACCCACGACACAGGAGAAAATCCTAGTGTGGGGCAACGTTTTTTAGAAAAGAAGAAAAGAAAAAGAATTTACTTGACATAAATAACTCGTAATTATGCGTATAACTTAGGTGGTGGCAAGGAATGCGATGTAGTTGAGGAAGTAAGGCCTGCAGCACTGGAGGCGAGCGCCCACTGGACTCCTGGACCCTGGGGACAGTGCAAGGTGGCCATCGAGATCGGACACTCCATGCTTCAAGCAGGTCAGTAACAACCATTCTTTGCAACCCACTATGTCGAAGCAACCATGGACTCCTGTATAACATATTTCTTCGACAATTTATTTTATTAAAGGTATTTTGCGGTCTTAACATAATTTTGGAGAAGTGACAGGGGGGCATCCGATTTTAGTAACATTATGAAGCCTCGAAAATGTAATGTTTGCGTACTATTTATGAATTCAGTAATAATCCGATAACCAACATTTTATTATTGTTAATTATTTATCGTTAACTTTATTATTGTTAATTATTAATGGTTTTATTCAGCGTTAGGATTATCAGATAATCAGTAGTTAGGATTAGTCTAATGAATAATAGAGCAGTGACTGTCACTATTCATTGTTTCATACAATTAATTGATACAACATGATTTGTGCGATAATTATACTAAAACTAGCTACGGATGTAACTAATTTGTATTCAGGAAGATAAGGGTAATGACATCGCGAAACACTATGTTAGTGAGTGGACATTGGACAATTATGTAAATCGGATGCATAATGTAATGCAATTAGACCAGTTAGGGAATAGGATTAGGATTGCATTTCCTGAGAAACGGTGTAATGTTTTTTTTCTTTTTTCAGATAAAGTCAAAGTCAAGGCATTTATTTAAATTAATCCTTAATTAGGCACTTTTGAAACGTCATAAATCGAATTATCAGTTCGTCTGTATGTCAGTGAAGCTAGGCTCGTTCCAAAGTGTAGTTTCGAATGTAGAAGAACGAGAAAGAAGCTCCATCGTTACTCTTTTAAAAAAATGTTTTTTACAGTCTCATTGATACATTTTCTTTTTACATATATGTGAGAACGATGTAACGACAATACAACGTCAAAATTTAAAGATGCATTGATGCATGTTATGTGTTCCATGTTATAGAGAGAAAGCACAGAGCACGTAGCACCAAATTCAAAATACAGTGTCTAAAATGTGACCAATTGAGAATACGGAATTAGTTTCAACTCCTGACTATATAAAAAAATGAGGCCCAAATCGATAAAAACCGTGATTAGTTCATGACGTTATCTGATAAAATATTCTCACCACACAAAATATTGAAAGTCTATCAAGATTAGTGGTCATCGTGGATCTATATTACCATTAATATTATCTTAAAGCCATAAAGTGGCTGATGTATGTTGGACGCATGGCTCTTGGACGCGAGCCATGTGTTAAAACTGCATCGTTGATCATTTAGCTCCAGTTACATATATTTATGGAATATGTATGAGGACATCGAGGACTTGAGGGATTACGAGAAGTTGCGGAGAAAGTTTCAGATTGTTTGAACTTAGAGCATGCAATATTTCAAACGACAAACAAAAAGTTCAAACGACTGCACGGTTGGTGGGGTGGCTGGGCAACCGGCTGCCGTGCAACGTGTCGCGGGTTCGATTCCCGCCCTGAACAACACTTTGTGTAATCCACAAATTGTTGTTTCGGGTCTGGGTATCATTGAGTATGTGAACTTGTATGTTTGTAAACGCACCCACAACACAGGAGAAAATCCTAATGTGGGGCAACGTATTTTTAAGATTACATTAGAATATTCTACTAAATTCTACTTAAACAATGTTGTATTCATTATTTAGTACCTACAGCCTGCTCAAGTTTGATGACTGAAACAAACTTCCAAACTTCTGTCTGCTATCAAATAATGTCATAACACAAAATTTTCAAACACCACCTATATAATTTATTTGCTGTGTACTTGTTCCAGTGAACACCGACGATGATGATGACGCTGATGACAATGACGGGACCTATGATGATGACGACGATGACGACGATGATGACGATGGGAGAATGGTGCGGGATGTGGGTTGCGGGGGAGGGGTGCAACGCCGGGACGCAACATGTGTACGCGCAGATGGGCGAGCTCTACACCCCGCGCAATGTGCTCATGCGCCTATGCCTACCCTTGTTCAGCCTTGTGAGGTGAGGTTATAGTTTAATTACCAAAATGAACCTGGATAATCAAATTGATCAAGTTAATTATCTCATGATATTTCAATCAACTGTATTACAGGTGCCTTGTCCACGTGACTGCGAGGTTGGCGAATGGGGCGAGTGGGGAGCCTGCCAACCTACTGACGGCTGCCCTCTGTTCCCAGTACAACAACTCACTACCACTGGTAAGCTGCTACTGATAATTTTATCGAATTAAAGCGAATGATTTAGGTAACCGTTAAAGTCATAATACTATATATCAAAAACCATTTAAATATTACACCTCATCTCATCTCGTTTTAAACCTCATCTCCATTGCTTAGGCTACAGTGTTCGACGACGGCGCGTGATCTCAGCTGCTTCGGGAGGCGGAGCGCCGTGTCCTCCTCTAGAAGAGAAGCGAACATGCAGCACTCCTCGCTGCGCCTCGTGGAAGGCTCTGCCTTGGGGACCTTGTGTACTGAACCAGCCTCACACCACCTGTGGGCCTGGCAAGAGAAGCCGGGAGCTGAGATGTGTTGGACATGATGGGGTAAGACATCAAATAGTTACTCTTGCAATAGGGTAGTAGACAGAGAAAATTAAAAATGTAATTACTCCGTCAGTTAGATAATGAAAAATTATTATCAGAGACATATTTTTTTTTATTTTGTCGTTTGAGAAAACGATACTTAGATAGAACGGAGTTAAGTTTAGAAGTGGGCGGTCTTTACGCCACGCTACCCTATGAAATGTAGTAAATCGTGACGTCACACGATATTTCAAATCAATATATCGTCGAAAGTATTTAATTTTGTAAGAAAAGAAAAAAACGTGTCTAATTTTTTAAAATGATCTACCAGATGGACATTCAAATAAAATTTAGGATACTACCGTATTGTAGGACTTCCAGAATCATAAACTAATCCACCGCGTAAAACCGGGATCTTATTAGCTCGTTCTTAAAAAATATTGTTGGTTACATTGCATACTAGGATACTACCTAACTAGTACATGAGGTCTATATGAGACTTGCTTTCTTAAAATCAGTTTTTTTTTACAATTAACAACAGTCACCTTGATCCTAAATGGTTCTCTATTTGGATGTATTTATTTTTTAATCTTTTTATTTAATCTATTTTAATTTTGTATTTCGAATTTAACTTATTTTTAAATTTAATTTTATATTTGTAATTTTAATTATTATGTTACATTTTTAAATATGTTTCTGTGCTCCAACAGGGTCCATAACTGTACTTTAGCTGTAAGCCTAATAACATCTTTTATACACGTTATGGTATGTAAACAAATGAATAAATACTCGTAAATGGATGTACAGAGATGACTGTAACAGTAGACTTAACATCGAGAACCCTAAATACTTCATTGACTACATTTCTAACACCACAATTTCTTACTTACATAGAAGGAAGCTCAACGCGCCTGGTGCAGTGGTACAGGAGCTCCCCCTCGTAGTGAGAGATGCCGCATCGCTTGTGCTGGAGACTGTGTGGTGTCGTCCTGGGGAGCCTGGAGTCATTGCTCAGCTTCATGCGCTGCTGCTTCTCATCCACGACCTTCCAGAACTAGGCGACGACATATACTGGCTCACTCTGCTCCCAGTAAGTTCATATTTTGGTAATCTTGTATATAATTCGAGGGGTAACGGACTATTTGGTTTAAGCGACATTTTAGGCGATATTGAGTTATATAGAGGTATATATTCGGAATCAGCGAATTTTTCTCCGTCGAATATATATATATAACTCAATATCGCCCAAAATGTCGCTTAAACCAAAGAGTCCGTTACCCCTTATGTATAAAGTTATACTATTAGTACCTACTGTAGTAGGTCCTACCTTTGATTGGTACCTACTATCAAATCAACAGCCTATAGCGGTAAGTAGCCACTGCTGACCAAAAGCCTCTTCTCACACGGAGAAAGTATGAGAGCATTAATCACCACGCTTGCGTAATGTGGTTTGGCGATATCAAACTTATAATAAGAAATTATAAGTCCAGGGGGCTTATTCTTGAATCCAATTCCGATTCGAAAAATAAATATCTTTATGTTTGTCTTAATCGAACGAAAATTTTCGTATTCTTGAGTTGCAACACTAGCGCCCATTGCATCCGTATTGCATGGATATTGAATGAACTAAATGATATTGAGTTTGACTTTATATTCCGCACTCTGAATGCTACTTCAACAGCTACGATTGGGGTTGTATTGTTTTGACATTGTATAATTATTAAGGTTTTATTGGATTGAAATTGTATTGACTTCGAGATTGGTTTCAAGAATAAGCACCCTGGTGTCCTCACGATGTTTTCCTTCACCGTTTGTCAGTGGTATCTAAATAATTTTAGAAAGTACATATAACTCGGAAAAAGTCACATTGGTACTTATCGCTGGGAGATTGCACCAATTTAGTACTAACTAATTAGGTACTAATCAAAGATGGTACTAATGTTATGCTAGAGATGGAAAAATCTTGTGTCCATTGTTAGACCATATGATATGAAATCATATTAAAATAGTTTAATTGTTTGTTATCATCTTATAAAATAACTATTGTGAGACATACTAAATTAACTTAAAATCGCGGGTTCCTTGCGTGAATATACTGATATGCATTTTCTTACACACACAAACATTCGCATCATTTTTTTATTTATTTTTTAAATGTTGCCCCACTTTAGGATTTTCTCCTGTGTCGTGGGTGCGTTTACAAACATACAAGTTCACATACTCAATGGCACCCAGACCCGGAACAACAATCTGTAGATCACACAAAGAGTTGTTCCGAGCGGGAATCGATCCCGCGACACGTTGCGCGGAAGACAGTTGCCCAACCACCGCGCTAACCGTGCAGTCAATATTGCACGCTGCTCATGAGGAAGAACCCCTCTGTGGTTCGAAACTAGTAGAGCTTTTCTCAGTAAATTCACGTGAGTAAACCGCGATTTTTAGTTAGTTTGTTATCATTGCTATTTTGACAGAAGTTCATGCTGCATATGCAGTCACAGATTTCACTAGAACACATAATCGTTGTCATCGTTTAGATAACAATCTCCCACATTCCAGACGGCTGGCCATGTCCTGCGAAGGACCAGTTGATTCAGAACGAGACGTGCAACACTCACGCGTGTGCCACGTACTCCTGGCTGGCCACTCCCTGGGGACCCTGCGAGAGAAGGCGACAGGACTTCATTCCTGTTAACAACTATACTGATTTACTGGTAAGCTGATCTACCATATACAAAAAGACTTCTGTGTTATATGTAGCTTCCACACACTTGCCTGTATTATAACCGACTTCAAAAAAATGGAGGTTCTAAGATTGTGCTGTGTGTATGTTGATGCGTGATTGGCTGAACCGACTACCTCGTTGGCCGAGTGGTTGCAAGTGCGAGTTCTAGGCAAAGGGTCTCGGGTTCGAGTCCCGGGTCGGGCAAAATATTACTGTGCTTTTTAAAAATTCTCAGTAGTAGCACGGAGTCTGGAACTGTGCCCGGTATATAGCAATAGGGTTACCCCCTATTACATGGGACTCATAGCATAAATAGTTAAAAGTGGTTTTTTTTAGTGTAATTTATAAAATAATTATTAGTGTGATGATTGACTTGTGCCACGATCGTCGAGAAATATCCCATCTTGTTTATTCTTAGGACGGAGAGACCTTCAACGAGAGTGACGAAGACGAGCCGTGTATCGAGGAAGGAGAAATGATGCGAGACGTGATGTGCGTTCAGAACAATGCAGATGTTGTACGGGAAGCTCTGTTAGTACTTTCTAAAGAATAATTACTTCTACTACTAAATATGGAGTTCTAGTAAATGTAGACTTCTTTTTTGCTTTTGACTGTCTTCTGTCGGATAATAAACATCAGTTTAATGATAACTTTTATCAAACTAGGTGTGCTCCTCTCCGTCGTCCAGCTTCTCGTCGCGCGTGTACGGTACGTTGTCGCCGCGGCTGCAGAGTCGAGGCGTGGATGCCGTGGTCGCCCTGCCCTAATACTTGTGGTAAGTTGTGAATAATAACAAAAACCGTGCTAAAGGCTTTCGAAAAGGGATTAGTGAATCTTGAAACAGCAATTCTCATACTACGTACCCTTAGATTTACCAATAAGGAATTGAAAAGGAAATATTACATTTTCTTTCATCTGAAGTTTTTCGAAAGCTTCTTCGTCTTGGTATTGTCCCATCTCCTCCGTGGTCGGACCTCCTTGGCATTGCTGCAAACTTTTCGGTATACTAATCAGCAAAACTTCACAACAATGTTTTTTTTAATATTATTAGGCCGACGTTTGACCCCTATCTCGCCTGTTAGTAAACGATGATGCGGTCTACGATGGAGCACGTCGTCCCATAAGCAACCAATTCATGTCATCTATAATTGTATCTTCACACAGAGCCAGGCAAGCAGGTCCGAGTGCGAGTAGTCCACGGCGGTCCGAGCTGTGGGTCTCGCATGGAGACGCGCGAGTGTCCGGTGTCACGCACGTGTCGCGCGCGCGACGCCGCCTGGGTCGCCGGCGACTGGAGCACGTGTCGCCTGCCGCCCATGCAACGCTGCGGAGTCGGATACAGAGTTCGAAGTAAGTGGCGGTTGAAATAGAGTAAAAGTTCTTTCAGAGTACGTGTTGAGAAACGTCGGAAATACTTTTTTCGTCTATGGCAGTTTGCCTAGGTTTGTACATACATGTATTTTGCATTTAAGGAAAAGATTATTTTCTTGACACTTTAACCGCCTCTGCTAAAGGTTAACCCTCCGCTAACGTTGGTCGGTGATGTACGGCGAGTCAACAGCGGCGTTAAATTATAGAAATAATTTAATAAACTTCCAAAATTGATTCTATTAATCACCTAGTACTTTCTAACACACTTCGCGTTATCCAATATTCCAGGCATCTGGTGTGGTTCCGAGTCTCACCGCGTGGAAGCCGGAGCGTGCGCCGGTCAGTTGATCCCCCGCAGCGTGGCCGCCTGCCACGTCACCTGCGAACATATCACTCCACTCACCTGTGACGTCATCTGCTCTGATCCACTCAAGTGAGTACAATCACAATCTATTTAAACCCTTATTTACGGCAGAGTAGAGCACATTCTTCATTACCCCTTCTCTTTCCACGGGCAGTTAAAGCTAACACCTGACTAACAGACTACACATTTGACAAAGATCGGGCAGCAGTGCTTTGATAAATGTGAAGTTTTTAAACTGTCTCCAATCAAAGTCAAAGTCAAAATCATTTATTTAAATTAAACCAGGAATACACTTTTGATCGTCAAAACGAAATATTGGAATTAAAAAAAATATCAGTCTGTCGGTCAGTCCTCTAGTGAAGCTATTTGCTCTTTCCAAAGTATAGATTCCTATTAAGAAAAACGAGCAAGAAACTCCATAGGTTACTCTTTTCAATCAGATCCTCTATTCATGTCTGGACAATATCGTAATGTCTTTTCATATCTTGTAACGAAACGAAACTCATAGTCGATCGACTTGTACGAGTTGTTCATTACAGTTTTACTTTATAATCTGAGAATGGTACCTATTGTACTTGCAGATACCTGGACGCGTCTGACCCTGATGTTCCAAACTGCGTTTGTAAGAACGTTTCTTTGGAGTTGTTGCCAACCGACTCTGACTGCATCCTTCCATCTGGGTACGTACTTATATAATAGTCAACATCTCTTGTCCAAAATTAATAGTAAGAAGCAATTATAGGATTCATATTCCATAAAATCTTAATATTTTTTTGTTTGTCTATAGAATGGAGTGCGGTGAAGGTAGATCTCTGCGCGCCGCCAGGTGTATGGTGGGAGGGCGGGATGTGCCCATGGATGTCTGCAAGAAATATCATCCACTCACTGGTACGTTAAGTTTCAATCCTGTAAATTACCCGTCTGCTCAAAAATTAAGAGTAATATTTTTAGATATAGTTTTACTGAAGTGAGCACCTTTGTTTCCGTTACTGAACCCTCTTTCTTATGGGGGAAAATGTCTCCTTCCATAGCTTCTGTAGATTCCAGAGTTGCTGTGAGGTGGTCATATGGCCACCAATTTGGCCACCTTTTTTTAAGGGTGAAAAATCATCGAATGACTGCTCTTGCCTGGGTGAGGCGGGAGGGAGTGTCAGACTCTTGGTGACTAAAAACCACCCAGTTCCTTCTCATGCACTTCGAGCCGGAGCCTCGGTAACCCGTTAGGTATATGGCCACCTTACCGGTCAGTTCAGCGGGTACTTTACCCTTATGTGCTTAAAAAATGTTGACGTATTTAAATTCAACTCCATCTCCCCCTTCAGGTCCAAGTCGTGTCCGTGAAGCGTCCACGGACGGCTACCTGTACGACGTCGAGTTCCCGTCCTTGTTGCGCGGCGCGTGCACTGTGCGCTGCGCACGGGACTGTGCGCTCGGGGAGTGGGGGGAGTGGGGACCGTGCGCGTCTGAACCTGGATCTAGAGCTGCTTTCCGATTCCGTACTAGGTGAGTTAGTATTCATGAATAAAATCTTTTTTACCCACCATTGCATATTGACCTCGTTTCTTTGCATTGAAAGCCTTTGGTCCAGTTAAAAAGGAAAATATTTAGTAGAAATCGTATTTTCCGTATTTTGGCGATTTTATTGAAGCTTTGTGGTGTTTGCAGAGTTTGATTTTATTTGTAAAAACTATTCTTCAAATCGTCTACTAACTAAACTACTACTTAATTATTATCTTTTTTCTGTTTTTTTCCTTAACTGTCAGCATCGTTTTATGTCCATTCGAAAGACTGTTTAATACTGGTTAAACATCTAACAAACCCAACTGAACTTTGTAACGATATAGGGAGGTGATAGAGGAAGGGTCAGGCGGAGGTCGTGAGTGCGGCGCGACCCTGCAGCGCGCGACGTGCGCGGTGTCGGAGCCGCGGTGGGCGCTCGGCGACTGGAGCGTCTGCGCACCGCCGCGCGCGCTCTGCGGACGTGCGCTTATTAACAGGACTGTCACGTAAGTATACTCTATAATTTATCCCTTTTTATGTTTGTAAGATAGATAGGTAGACTTGTCACTTGGTGGGAAAGCAAACAGCGCCGCCCATGGACACCCGTAACACCATAGAAGTTAAGTAAATTGTCAATTTTTAGAGGCTTTTTTTTTAAATAAAAAAATCTTTTAGATGTTAGGAATTCGAAGGTTGGGGATGGAGGTGACGAGTGGACTTACGGCAACCTCACTAGCACTCTGATTTAATTTGCTAGTATTATTCGATCGAACCGGCCCATTCATGCTAAAGTGTGTCTCTCCTACCTAAATTTCTATAATCTACAATATTTGTTCGTGTTCCTCATTATACTAAAGGTCATGACCACCATGGAACCACTTCCCCAAACACAATGACACGCTAGAAACATTAAAACCACTAACAATATCGATCTATCCCTACAGTTGCGTGGACTCAGACGGCGTAGACCTGGACCCGACAACATGCGAGGCGGCGGGCGCGGGCCCCGCCCCGACGCAGGACGCGGCGTGTCGCGCGCCCTGCCCCAATGACTGCGTCGTCAGCTCCTGGTCCGAGTGGAGCCCCTGCGAACAGGTTAATACATTATGTAGCATTCATGATTATCGAAATTATCTTTATATAATTACAGTCTTGATAATAAAAATAATCTTAATTGAAAATACGTCTCACTCATTTAATCATGAATATTTAAATTATTCATGTAATCCTGTGTGTGAATTTTTCAATAAATATCGATGCTCTTTGGTTGAATAAAGATAACAAAAAGAAATTCAATAGTACCTATAAAATTTTCATTGAATTTTCAAAGACAATAAGGAAAAAATGTGCTTTACTTATGGTCCTATATTCTACTCACTGTCTCATGTCAGACTAAATGGGGAGGTCGTCGTGACCGTACCCGCGTGGTGCTGCGGCCCGCTGACGACGGAGGCTCCCCGTGTCCACACCTCGTGGGGGCGGAGCCCTGCTCCCCCCACGCGTACACCTGGCACGTCGCTCCTTGGGATGACTGTCAACCTTTAGGTATCTATGTTAAAACATCAATAAATGATATATATTTTTTATTAAAACCTATAATGAGATATAAGTAACGAAATAATGTTTCTTGTTTAATCGAATAATTTCGAAGATGTCTGATTGTTTTCGAGCTAATCTAGGACCCTAGTATAGTAGAGTATGACATTGTTTTAAAGTGTTTTTGAGTGACTTTGGGTGATAAAGACCGTTTGTTGTTAGGAGGATCCCCATGTGGTGAAGGAACAAAGAAGAGAGCTGTCAGGTGTCTGCGAAGTGACGGTGTTTTTGTTAACGATTCATTCTGCCCTGTGAGTATCTATTTTTAGTTTAAACAATCGTAAAGTATTAAGACCTTGTAACTTTTTGGCATGATCTACCTTTTTAGTAGGTAATTTAAGATCAAATTTGATTTTTTATAACTTTTATTTCTCAGTAGTAGCACGGAGTCTAGAATTGTGCCCGGTATATGGCAATACGCTCACCCTTTTTGCATGGGACTCATAACATAACTATTGATAAGTGGGTTTTACATTGTATAGTGCACTAACACTGGCATTAAGTCCTGTATTGTGCACCTCTGTCTCCCCTTCGGAGTTAAAGGCGTGATGTTATGTTATGAAAACTTTTATTTTTTTAAGTCCAGCCAAAGTTTCGTCTATGTTTATTTGCTACTTCACTGTGATAAGCCCAGATATTTACTAATAACTGGTTATTTCCTGTGATACAGAACACTACAACAACCGAAGCCAAGGAGTCGTGGTGCTACGTGCCATGTGGAGTGGACTGTGAGCTGAGTGAGTGGGGACCCTGGGACTCCTCGGCCTGCTCCTGCGGGGACGCCAACACTGCCAGCCATATGCGACGGACCAGGTAACCATTCGTAACTTCAAGAGGGATATTTTGTGCCTTTAGGCTTAATTCATTCTGTCTCCTGCAGTAATTCACCGAGGGAAATGGAAACCATAGATTTTTCTTCTTCTCCTCTTATAATATCTTCTGATTCACTTCGTTGCGGGAACCAAGACAGTTACTCATGTCCATGGGACGCGCCGGACTTCAGTGTTCTGGTGTTTTCATGGTTGTATCTACTGTAGATCCTGGCTTACAGGAGTTGCAGCGGTTTTGGAAGGTTGTGGCGGGCTTGTCCCAATAAAAAAAAAGAGGGATATTTTTTATGAAATATATTTTGTTATACCACGATCGTGGCAAAAGAAGCACACGGCCCACCTGATGGTTAATGGTTTACCGTGGCTGACCTATGAACACTTGCAATGCTAGTGGACAAAAGAGCTGACTGGTCACTTTGATGGTAATTGGGTACTTTCCTTAGCCAAAAATAAATTATTTCGACTGTTCAATACAATAAAGTATTAAAAAAGTAATCACACTTTCATTAATTGATTTTATGATCAACTTAATTTGAGATTGGCCTTCGAGATGCAGAACACAAATTAGGATGAACTTTGTATATTACGTCAGTTTTTAACAGGATGTTATAAGGAGCCTATGTAATTGGAATTGTAAAGTTACAATGCAATCTTTCCCATCTCCAGACAACACCTGACGGCGGCAGTGTGGCCGGGTCGCGCATGCCCGGCCACGGAACAGCGCGCGCCGTGTCCGCGCGAGCCTTGCCTCAAACTGGTAGCGCGGCCCACGCTCGGGTGCCACGTACAGGTACTTAATGAGGTAACATACTCTCTACTTCGTTGATGCGTCCACTAACATCAGCATCATCATCGTTTTGTGATTTTATTAATAGTACTATGTAATGCCTCGTTAGCCGACTGGTCGCCAGTGCGACTCGGCAAGGGGTCTCAGGTTCGATTCCCGGGTCGGGCAAAGTATTACTGGGTTTTAAAAAAATCTCCGTGGTAGAACGGAGTCTGGAAATGTGTCCGGTATATGGCAATAGGTTCACCCCCTATTACATGGGACTCATAACATAAATAGTGGAAAGTAGGTGTTACTTCTGTGTGCACCTCTGCCTATCCCTTCGGGGTAAAAGACGTGATGTGATGTTATGTTATGTTACTATGTAATACTTATGAAGGGGTTTTTATATCACCACTTGCTTTCACCCGCGACTTCTACCGCGTTTCCGTGATATAAAAATACTCTATGCGTTATTCCAGGTCACAGTCTATCACTGTTCCAAATATCTTTCCGATCTCTTCAGTCGTTTTGATGTGATTCATTAACAAGCATACACATCAACAGCCTATAATGCCGACTGCTGAGCAAAGCCTCTTCTCACATGGTTTGAGCATTAATCACCACGCACGCTTAATGCGGGTTGGCGATTTCAAACTTATAATTAGAAATTGTAAGCCCAGGTTTCCCCACGATGTTTTCCTTCACCGTTTGTCAGTGGTGTCTAGATAATCTTAGAAAGTATGTACATACAACTCGAGAAACGTCACATTGGTACTTGCCGTTGGTTACAAACATACACACAAACAAACTTTTGCATTCATAATATTAGTAAGTTTAGTAAAATAGTAATATCAGTAGCAATAAAGCTTACAGGTTACCTGGGGGCAAACAGGTACCGTAACCGAGATATAACCCCGTTTTATCAAATTTTTGATAAAGTTTAAACATTTCTCAATTCTCTCGTTATAATAGGTGCAAACTTTAGAGTATGTATGTATAAACTTTTGGCTGTAGACTAGTAATTTGGTACAACTTGCTAGACTATCACAAAGTCTGGAATAGTTCCTCAGACTTCAGACAGTTGAGCAATAAGTTCACCCGTTGTGATATGTTTGTTTGTGGAACTAATAATATAACTTAAGAATATGTTACCCTTCATATGTTATTTAGGCACTTATTCCACCATATTCAATACTTATTTCCTTGTTCAGACGGCAACAGGCCTAGAAGCAGTTGGTGCGTGTGGGTTCGGAGTGAAAGTATCCCACGTGCGCTGTGAACTAACCTCCGCGGCTGATGACACCGCCGACCTGTACCTGCAGCCCTGGCGCTGCGCTGCAGTACTTCCTGGCAGGATCGTCGCACCACCCATGCATTACCAGGTAAATTTATCATCATCTTCATCAGCATCACCATCAACTGGAAGACAAATTATGAAGAAGCTAATCAACATTCAAGTCACAAGTCATTCTGTTTCCTGCTTTCACCGAGTGAAGTGGAAACTATCGTCTTTTTCTTGTTCTTAAATTATATCTTCTGATTCACTTCGTTGCGGGAATTAAGACAATTATTCATGCCCCTGGGACGGGCCAGACTTCAGTATTCCGGTGTGTTCGTGGTTGATATCTACTATAGATCCTGGCTTACAGGAATTGCAGCGGTTGTGGGAAGTTGTGGCGGGCTTGTCCCATTAAAAAAGTGCTAATGCACATCGATTTAAAAGAATGGTAGAAAGTTTTGTGAAAATGTAGTTTTGAAGAGAGGTTTGTTTATCACCCGTGAAGTGAAGTGAATACGATTCCTGTTTTATCCCATGGGAGCATTTAATCTGGTTAAAGATCCTATCACCTAAGTCAGCCCATACCCTGCCTGTATACCAAATTTCATCAAAATCCGTTCAATAGTTTCAGTGTGATTAACGGATAAACATCCAAACCTAGAAACTTTCACGCTTATATTTAGATAATATTAGTGTGATAATGTTATAGTAACAACAAGTGTAATCCTACATATTGCAATGAATTAGTTTGTTCTAGTTTGTTCCATTCTTTGTTTCCAGGAGGACGAAATCTGCGAGGTGGAATGTGGATGCAAACAGTCGGAGTCTGGCCAGCCGGGCCCCTGGGCCTCGTGGGGCCCCTGCCGCGGCGGGGCCCGCTCCCGCACCCGGCAGTTACTTGTACCAGCTCGACGAGCTTGTAGTACTCCTTCCAGGTACAATAGTTTATTTATGGTTATTTTAGACTATTTCTGTCACTAACTAACTTAAATAGGAAGTGTAGGATATTAAATGTACGGATGGGCTTCGACCTTCCTAAAAGTAACACGATCGATTCCATTTAATGTCGTGTCCAATTTGTATTATTCGGTCTCTATTTAAGGAGACTCATAATGTGGTGGTTTAACCTATTCACCATTTTCTTTTTAATTTGTACTCCTTCGAGATATGACGCGATGAAATATGATGCTGGGTGTATGCGGAACGCTCCTGAAAAATACCGACAAACGATGGTAAAGATCAAGTTTTATTTTCCTAAAAGTAAGGAAATATTTCGTTTGTGTAATAATAGTTGTAATCAACTGCTCAAGGCTGATGTTGCATGAATAACACGAAAACAAAAACGTCGACCGGAGTGATACCACCGCCTCACAGAAAACCGACGTAAAACAACGCTTGCGCTGTGTTTCGTCATGCGAGTGAGGTTACCGGAGGCCCAATTACCCCCCTCCCTAGTCCCCGTCTCCCGAATCCTCGAATCCTCCACAATCCTCAAATTCGCAATTCCCAAAATGCCGGTAACGCACTTGTAATGCCTTGGTGTTTCGAGTGTCCATGGGCGGCGCCGATTGCTTAGCATCAGGTAATCCGTCTGCTCGTTTACCGGTATTTGTATAAAAAAAAATTAAATTGTAAAACCTATTTATTTTTTCAGCGTTTCGGGAGCGTTCTGTTACACACAGTAATATTTAATGTAGTCTAAACATCTACTCAAATTATTTCTCGCTTGAGTGCGATATTATTGTTGTTTTACATTCAGATACGTGACAATCGAATGGGCTAACTGCACGGGCGAGTTGGACGAGATCCCCGACTTGTTGGCCGTGGAGCCGCGCGAGGACAAACCGCGTCGCGCGTCCGCCAGCCAGGACATCTACCACGACGGATATATCGGTACACTTCTTCCTCTTACTTCTTCTTCTTCTTTCTTCTTTAGCCTCCTTTAGTTTCTGCCATCTCTTTCGATCTTGATCAATTTCTATCCATTTCGTGCTAACTGTTCTTTGATATCGTCATACCAACGCATCGGTCTTCAATTATTGTTACAGTACTAGCTACTTCCACGCGGTTTCACCCGTTTTGTTCGGCTCCTTTTGGTCATATTGTGATTGTTTTTAGCCTATGCCTATTTTATGCCTTTCGCGATAAATTCAATATCTAACACAAAAATAATTATTCATATTGGACCTACTGCGTTCAAACAAACTAAACTCTTCAGCTGTATATAGTAGTAAAGTAATAAGTAATACAAGATATTTAGATATAGATCACAAGTTAAGCCAAATTCTTCAATTTTATTTCAATACGATCTTGTTCCTGCCTTAATCTCATATAACTTGGGGGTCGGTACATTATGTCTTCATTTTCCATTCTCGGTTATGATTCTACCAATAGCTTCTTTTTCTTTATTTCTGTATCTTCCTTAATAATTCACTTTTCTCAATGATATTATTTAAGAATGTTATTGATTGTTCTGAAATGTCATTACAGAGGGCAGCACTTCAGTACTGGCGGTGGTGTGGACGGCCACCATCGTGCTCAGTCTGTACGGAGCTTACATGTTGTACCGCGGCTTTATGAGGTATACTCCACTTACTAATTTGTATCTATACCATTCCATAAGTAACATATTAACTTTTACCGAAAATTAATGAAACTGTGGTGTTTCTTCGTGCAATCTGGTGACCTTTACATTTCAGTAATTTTAGTTAACAGGCAATTTTAACCGTCACGTAAAAATGCCTCTGTAGCTCACCGCAACTGGTTACTTATTCGCTCCAAAATGCATTTATCTTATGTGTGGAAAAAGAGACAAGACGTTCCATCGAGAAGGAACTCTTCGTTTACATCGTTATCAGTTTCGCAAATACTTTTTTACTTTGTCACCATTCACTAAAGTATATCACACGCTAACTAAATGTTTAAACTATTCCAGGTGCCTGAGGAGTAGAAAACTGAAGACGATCACGAAAGTGTAATGTAGAAGCAGGTAATACATATACATGTGACAACTCGCTCGCCGCGCGGCGTCGCTCGCGGCCCTTCACGTTCTCGTGGACATTCTGTTCGTTTTATGATCAGATTGCGTTGTTCTAGTCTACGACTACTATCGTTGAGTTTACTGCCCTATGTTGATGTTACATGTTTCATGTTTTTGCTCATTTCATTATTTGCGAGTTATAAAGGTTTACCATTTCTCCAATTACATATATCTGTATCTGTAACCGCATCAAGTACTAGTAATATACTTAACAAATGATAGCCAGCAAAGAGTCTGTCCGCAGGAGTGCTTCCATGTTTTTACTACGTATATAAAAATAATGCTTTAAACGGTTTTTATAACTCCACGCTAAACGATTAGCCGAAGCGTTGGTCGGGCTTTTTGATTGACAATATACTCGTTAGCTGTAATACTAGCTAGCTACGCCCGTAGCGGACTGTAGGCGAGGCGGTGGACGCCTTCCGTACATTCCAACCGTCGGATACTCAGGCAATGTGCATCACACAGAGCCGTCCATTTTGATAAGCGATACTTGAAGTGACGATTGGCTAGGAACTTCATACATTCCTTTCAACATCACCAGACTACTCGTTGAAATTAACGCAATTATAAGCAACTGTATCTATTTTCAATACAACTTTCAGTGTCTATTTTTTATAAATAATAACTTTTACAATGATCTTTTTTCGCACAAATACTAATATAATATAAGTGTAATTCCGATGCTTAGTTGATTTACAGTAACTATTGTAAGCATTTTAACGATACAGTAAGTTAGTCGATGTCGAGGATGACTAGTCGCCAGCCGCTAGTCGGTACTGCCGGGGAGGACTTGTGTTGACCAAGGTACACGTGACACATCATGCCACATATCAGTGTTATATTTAAACAATCGTCGTAATTACTATAAAATATCTTCTGCGTGTGAACACAACCCGATCGTTTGAACCTGTAAACGTGACATTCACAATATTTGCACTGAGAACAATGTCTAGTCATGTGCGGAAGACTTTTTATAACGCTTAATATCATCCAAGTAGAGCTTTGGCGCACAAAAACCTACCTAATATGAATAGTGTATAAGAACTATAATTAACTGATCATACCGTTTTGAGATAATAATCGTGTATAACACTTTTTTGTAGATTTTGCATTTAAGCCCATGTATTGTGTACGAGTATTTATATAACGTGAGTGTGTTCTAAGCTCTTCGACTTGTTTCTCTTCCCATTTCCTTGAAACTTTCATTCTTCTTCTACTTCATCTGTTTCCTTTATATAATTTTGCTTCTATTATTAATTGTTTATGAAGTAAAATTACGGATATATGATGATTTTTATATATTTGCTTATTAAGTATTACTATTTAATATGGAAAGTTGGAAGGAAAAAAGGTTTCTTTAACCATGGATATCGATTCAATTTGCTTCCTTTATCTTAAATAAATATTTCTATATTAAATAGCAACACACAAATCTATGTATAACATAATATAGTACATCTATTGTTAAGTTTTAATTTCACAAATATATTTCTATCCTTGGCTACTTCTTGTTCCTTCAAGACAATATCTTATAAAAATGTTATTTATATAATATCCTATGTAATGAAGTATCATGGCATCTGTTCTTTCTGTCTCTTGGTATCTGTCAATAGTGTATCGAACCAGTGTATTTGTAACCGTACTTATATCATTACAATACGATATTGGTGTGAAACATGATAGTTAAGGAATCGTGTTAGACAATACAATATTTGATATTTAATAAAATTTGATTGTGTTTTTATATAATTGTGTTTTATTTTGTAAAAGTTCCCGTCAAATGTCATTATAGACTGACTGATATTTTAATACCTTGACCTTAACTGTATACTTTCCAGGGTAGGTATTTAGATTCTACAGATAGGGCCCAGTAGGGCTGATGCTCAATACGGAGCCGCGAAATGCCTAACAAATGGTTGCCGGGACTCCGGCTCGAAGACCAGGAGTAGGAACGGGGTTTTTAGTCAATAAGTGTCCGACACTGCCTTTCGCCTACCCCAAGGCGGGAGAAGTCATCGGGATGATTTTCCCCACTCGAAACAGGGTATTTTGATTCTAAATTCAAAATCACTAATCATTATGATATCAGACTCAAAAAGTCAAAATGTTGTTGAATAATATTATAGCTTCCAAATGACTTCTAAATCTGCATCTAATAATTGCTGGGCTACAAAAAATCTAATATTATGTTAATAAATTCCAGAAAATGCATTCAGGGTTAACGAGGACACAATAGATAACTTGTAAAACCTAAAAAAAACCAGTAAAAGGATTAAATAAAAGTAAAAAAATTGCAAAAATAATTTTATTTTCCATAAATATTTACTGACCATCGTCAGTTATTTCATAGCTACATTCAAACTATTTAAAGCTTTCGGTTCATATTTGAGTTCTGCCAGACCTCTGTGCACGATGTCATTGACCCTGGTCGCTCGGAGGTCTTTCCTGCATTTAGCCACATCCTTCTCCGCTGCTGTCAAGTTCTCCAAATTGTTCAGTAGAACCTAATTCGGAGAAATCAGAATCAATAGAACAAACAAACAAACTATTATTTAAAAACGTCCAGACGTAAGTACCAGTACTTAATTCATCAATCCATGGCCATAGACCGAAAGTTCATCAAATTTATCTCATAAAAAATAATATTTCACATAATTTTCAAAGGTGAATTTGTGGACCTTTTGTAAGTAGGTTCTAATGACTCTAGAAAAGAGTGATGACTTCGCCCTACTTCATAGTAGGGTGAAGTACTTAACGAAGGGTAGTTTACGTATGTACATAGTTCACGGTAGTAGTACGTTTTTCTGCCTAGACCGGAAGACTAATAAAAATAAAAGAAAAACTGAAGTAAAACATTTTTGATTTTCATAAATTACTACTAAAATAGCAATACAGTTTTTAATATGAAAACATACAAGAAGTCATTATATAAAATATATACCAAGTATACTAATACACAGAGTAATACGCTGATTTTTCAAACTCTTTTGCTTTCTTTGTTACATTTACCATAGTGGGCGAGTTGTACGTGAAGACATCAGAACAATAGTAGTCCTTCAAACATGGCATGTCTACGCAGAATGGCGCATTGCTGGCACTGCAACCATCTCCAACCCCCGTTAAACTCCCTACTACGTCTTCAAATAATTTCGGTTGAAAATTACCCAGACATACAAAGTTGGGACTAATTTGCGCCATCCTGGTGCAAAGAGAATTATGATCACAGTAAAATAAACATAGATTACAATATTCTGCCAAGGCACGGAATATCTTCCAGTCTACCCTCGCTTTCCCCGGAGGAGTGACGGCAGGATACGCGTACTGAGATCTGCCCTCCATGTTCAGGTAAACACCGCCAGACTCTGTCCAAGCACATCCTGGTAAGATCAAGTTTGCAAACTCTGCGCCCTTGTCACCTTGGTAACCAACGTAAATAATTTTGCAAGATGATGGCGGGTTCCAATCGTAAAATATGCTGTCAGCTCCCACAGAGACCACTACTTTAGGACACTTTTTCTCCAATGCACAGCGTGCCCCAAGCTTCCATCCTGCCTCCAAAGCACCACCAAAGCTCGCTTCCCTTGTGATGATGTTCAGAACACCATAATCTTTGACATCCAAACTTTTTGCGACTTCGTGTAAAGTTCTCATTATCTGAAAACCGTCAGGAGTCTGTAATTGCGTTACCCCCACAAAAATAACCGGTTTACTAGCACCTGCCAAACACGTCGCAGCCTTACTTAAACTCTGAATACTATCTCCTAAGTAAGACACGTGATAGTTGTAATCACACGGTGGGCCTACGACGTAGATGTCAGCTTCGTTATTTCTGAACGCTTGTCGAATCCACATGTTTAAAATTGGTGCTTCAAATCGAGGATTAGTGCCAACTAACAAAATTTTATCAGCAGTAGCTACGTCTTTCATGTTAATATTCCCGCAATACGCAGCTCTAAGGTCACTTCCACACGCTGAATGATACATGTCTCGCTCTATATACAGATTTTCACACCCTAGCACATTGAGCATATCTTTGCTAGCTACTAAAGTCTCGGCGCTAGCGTGTGGACCCGCTATAGCCATTATGGAGTCAGGAGGCACTGATCTAAGTATTTCACTAGCCATTTTCAAGGCAGGGTCCCATTCAAGGGGGCAACAACACGTACCGACTTTCTTCATGGGTGTCACCAACCTTTGCATTTCGAGGGAATCAATTGCCCAGCGACCTTTGTCTGACACGTATTCCTGATTGATTTCTTCATGTTCACGCGGCAAAACACGAAGTACTCTATCAAATCTATAATTTAATACTATATTTGTACCTGTAGCATCGGTCAAATCAATCGAATTTGCTATCTTGAGTTCCCAAGATCGCGCTTTAAAACGGTAAGGAACATTAGTCAACGCTCCGACAGGACATAAATCTACAATGTTACCGGAGAGCTCTGACAGAAACATTTTGTCTACAAAGGTGCCGACGAGCATGTCGTGGCCGCGGCCTGTCGAACCCAGGACGTCCAAGCCGCACACTTGAGACGCGAACCGAATACATCTCGTGCAATGAATGCAACGATTCATTTCTGCTCGAATTAGAGGACTCAAATTTTTATTTTCAACTGCTCTTTTCCCGAGGAAATGTATGTCAGTAAACCGAGAACGATCATTGCCAAATCTCACGGACAAGTCCTGAAGGTCACATTCGCCTCCCTGGTCACATATGGGACAATCTAAAGGATGGTCGGCGAGAATAAATTCTAGGACGGCTTCTTGTGCTTTTGCAACCTTCTCGGAGTTCGTGCGGATCTTCATGTTTTTAACTACACCCACAGCGCACGCAACCTGCAGCTTCCACCACCCCTCGATTTCAACCAGGCACATACGGCAGTTGCCTGCTATAGAAAGACGCTCGTGGAAACAAAAACCCGGTATAGTGACCCTTTCCCTTTTCAAAGCTTGTCCGATCGTGAAATATGAAGGCACATGTACGGACTTGCCATTAATAAATATCGGTGTATCAGAGCCCTTTCTAACACAGATTCTGTTTATGTTGTGACATTTCAGAAAATGTTTGGCGCCTTTAAACATTTTGTTCTATAGATACGTTTTCTATGTATCTATACACAGTAAACAATATGCTAATAATAATAAATTCATATACGTGTAACTGACATTATGACAATGTCACGAACTCTATTCGTATTTTTGTTTTTATATCTCAACTATTTCCAACCCAGGAAATAGTTTTGATTGAAAACCGTAGTTTGAACCACAGAGTAATTATTAATTATTTAGAGTACAATTTTGATCATCAACCAATCATCAACTTGTTATCTACCCTTTTTATTATCGTCAACTATGTATAAACCAAGTGTCAATTGCCTTGGAAGATGGGTAGGCCTTTGGTGTGGGACGCGACGTGTGTAGACACCCTTGCGCCATCACATCTTCTAAGCACCGCTGCATGCGTTGGTGCAGCTGCTTCTGCGGCAGAGGCCCTCAAACGGCGTAAATATTCAAATCTAGTAGGTAACTACTGTTTTGAGCCGTTTGGGGTCGAAACACTTGGGCCATGGGGTCCCAGTGCACACTCTGTGTTTAAAGATATCGCCCGTAGGCTAATCGACTCTACGCGTGACCAGAGGGCTGGCTTTTTCTTCGGACAGAAAATAAGCATTGCCATTCAACGTGGCAATGCTGCCAGTCTTCTGGGAACGTTCCCCTGTGATAGTGATGCGGACGAATACTTTGACGCCTAAATTAAGGGTATAATTTTTGTTGTATTCTTTTTTACTTTCGTTTTATTTAATAGTTTAGTTGTAGTTAATTTTAAGTTGTAAATATTTATGTAGTTATTAATTTCATTTATATATTTATTTAAATAAACACTCATAGACTTTATAAAACTAGATAAATATAAATCAAAAGAATATGTCAAGTGTCAACTATCAACATTATTATTGAATTGGTAAAACATTGATTAAATACATATACATGCAGTGTAGGTACCTGATGTATTGAGTCAATCAACAGCACGAGTGCTTCTTTGAACTGGAAAAATGTTTCAGTGGCTCTCTGGTATCTGAAAATTAAAAATACCGCCATTTGACTTTATGTATGTACCTAAAATAAAATTCTGTCTATCTCAATAGGAGACATGTGTGACGATATAGTTACATACGTGTATAATTGTAATAATTTGTAAAAAAAACAGTTTTCTATAGGAGCAGGAAATGGAAGGTTTTATAAAGAACATAAGCAAGTTACTTGTGGTCATGTACAGCATCAGTGAATGCGTAGTCAAGCGCGAGTCGCAGTGCGCGTGCGGCGCGCGGCGCGGCGGGCGCGGCCAGCACACGGCGCGCGCCTCGCTCCGCGCACCGCGCCGCCACCAGCTGCGCGCACGCATCCGCCACTGCTGTCGACCTCTCCCATCCACTCCTACGACTCACAAACATTTTATCTAAACATCTCATTTATTTAATACTAAACTCTCTGACCAGAATACAGGAGAAAATTTTTGTGTAAGGTCCGAAATAAAATTTTTGAGATCACACAAAAAATAATTCCGTGTGAAAATTAAAAACCCAGTACATGGCACGGTCTTGTAGCATTCAATGATCGAAATTCAAAAATCTATTTAATATCAATGGAAAACTCACTTGCCGACAGTAGTAAGCTTCCATGCAGGCATGGCGTCGTCCAACAGTCTGACCGCCGCGTGCGCATACTCCGCGGCCGCGCGCAGTCTCGCTGACACTGCAGCTAATGCATCTCGCAACCCTATTGCTTTCGTCAGTGCATTCTCTTGTGAACTGCCTGGACGAGTATTATTGCCCCAAATTGAGTCTAAATTGTAGAATAAATGGTGTAATTGAATCCAAACGCTTTGAATTACATTTTCATTGACCTATGTTATCATTCAACATCTTGTCTATTAAGTATAAAAATTACTCAAAGTAATTTATATCTAGATAATTACATATTCTCTAACAGCTATGAAACTGCACGACATTGACTACGCCGTAGCGTAGCGCGTAGTATGAAGTCTACGAATTCGTATCGTCGTAGCATGGAACGTACTACGCCGTAGTAACGACATAACTATGACTTTTACTATCACAATTAAAAATAATTCTACATAAAGTTCGTTACAACAGTTTGATCTATCCTATCGCTAATACATAGACTTACCCAGTAAGTGCTGTAACTGTGCGTACAATGATCTTGTGCGCAGGATCTGTGCGTGCAACACTCGGCGCTCACGCACCAACTCCGCGTACCGAGTGCGCAACCAACTCAGTTCTAGACGACGCATCTCCTAAAACACAGGTTTTAATAATTTCATGAAACAAGCTTACATAATTTCCGCCGTTTTCAGCTGAAATGTGTGAAATAAGTGTGAAATTAAAACTGGGAATTAATTTGTAATGAAGGCAAGAAAATGATGACAAAAATAACGAGGTCTTTACCTTCCTATTGACGTTAGCAACGAAGTCCTCGTTTTCTGATGCCAACATCGGTCGTCTGTAGAGGTCTAAACTTACAAACAACTGCAAGAAAACTTTCACATAAGTAGAAGTTAATCAAAATTTGAATAAAATCAACGACGAGCGTTGATTTTATTCAAATTTTGCGCAAACGCAACTCACCTGGTGCATAGTCTTAGCATAAGTGTCTTTAGTAACTGTTGCTGTGCACTCTTCGAAAGACTTGATTTCCTAAAACAATAAGTAGACGAATATCCTAAAGGGTTTTGTATGACTTACAAAAGAGAAAGCAATCTCCTCTATAACTGCATTGAGAAACGAATAACGATTGCAGCAATAGTATTTTTTATTCAATAATGGAATGAGATGAATTTACAAATATCTTCGCTTATCTCACTAAAACCGCTGAACTGGCTGAACCGATTTGACTAATTTTGGTCTTGAATGTGAATGAATTGATATTCGTGGAAGTCTAGGGAAGCTTTGAACGGTAGAAAAATTAATATTCATGTCAACTTATTGTCTTTTTTTATTTTTGGTATTTCTTTATGAACTGTAGTTCATCATATCGTTCTTTTCTGCTACTTTTTATTAAAATTTTTAAGATTATTTTTTTGCATTGCTTGATCTCCAGTAACTGGAGAAACTCAAGATTTCTGTTTTTTGCATTATCACTGCTTATGTTACATGTATTATCTGTTGGAGATCCCATTTCAATAAGTAACTAAATAATTTATTACGCTTAACTTATAAACCAAATCTCCTGCCAATCTTAGATATTATGGGCCACCCTCTTATATAGAGGAGGTCTATAGTCTAGAAAGTGAACTGTTCAAGGCTGATTGATGTACCCAAATACCTGAACCTGGATGTTACTTAGCTTCTACATATTTATGTAGTAAAGTGTACGGCTCCACTTACCAGCTGTATGCTCTCCAGCTCAGCTGCTACCACAGCGAGCCTGGCTGCTGGCTGATTCTTCTCACTCCTCGCTATTTCATCATCAATCCGCGTCAGCGCCGCCAGCACGGTCTCGTTCTTATTCAACTTCAAGGACGATTTCTTACTCAACTTCATCGGTTCAGAATACTATACGGAAGATAGAAAAGTGAGTTGGTACTTTGTTAATAAGATTTTTTTAATGGGACTAGCCCGCCACAACCTCCCAAAACCGCTGCTACTCCTGTAAGCCAGGATCTACAGTAGATACTACCATGAAAACATAGGAACACTGAAGTCCGGCGCATCCCAGGGACATGAGTAACTGTTTTGGTTTCCACAACGAAGTGAATCAGAAGATATTATAAGAGGAGAAGAAGAAAAACTATGGTCTCCACTTCCCTCGGTGAATTACTGCAGGAGACAGAATGAATTAAGCCTATAGGCACAAAGAAGAGACTGTACAGTTGTTAATAAGATTATTAAGCGATTTGGACGTTGTGAGTAGTCGAATTTTTAAGCCAAATTATAATAAACTAGCTTCTGATAGCGGCTTCGCCTGCGTTCCCGTGGGATAGAAATTAATTAAAAAAGTGAACTCACAGTTGCGACGCTGATTTTCTGTGAACTTGCCATGCACCCCATGCCCACCACGTGTCCATCACTAAACACACTTAGCAACGTTAGTAAGGGTCCTAAATACCAAGTGGAATAATGGAGGTAAGCCGGCCAAGGTTACTACGAAGAGGGTAACATTCTTCAGGCTTTGAAAGGGATCGTTTCGCATACAATAGAACTGCGCGTGCCACCGAACATGACAGGACCTTTTATACTAATTACTAAGATGTATGTTGAATAAGGAGGTGGTAAATGGTAAGGTAAAGTGCGGGTCATAAAGGACAAGGTAAAAAACACATCCGCAAACACATTCGACGCTTCTAACTACGACATCAAGGACACCAATAGTAAAAGTTAAGAAGGTAGGTAATATGAGATTTGGGAATGACCTAAAATTACGACCAGTCACCAAATTTTCAATGTCTTCAGTGATCCCCAAACCGCCTAGTTACCAAGTTTAGAACCTAATATAATAAAATAAATAAAATTGAATCACTAACTATGTTGCCAAGCACAAATCTCCGAGAGATGATCTCCGACCCACCTTAGGCCTGCGGGCCTGCGGACGACGAGCACGGATAACTCGCCGCCCGACCAGAACAGACCCGAGCGTACGGCGCGCGGCGCGTCGCCATTATGATCACAGATGGGGCCCAATAGGGCTGATGCTGAAACGGAGCAACGGAGGATTTAACCCATTACCGGGGCTCCGGCTCGAAGTGCAAGAGTAGGAACGGGGTGGTTTTTATTCAGTAAGAGTCTGGCACTCCCTCCCTCCTCACCAAAAAGAGGCGCATATCTCGAGAATAGCTTTCGAACCTAAGCTGAACCGATTTCGCTAATTCTATTTTTGTTCGATTTGTTATTGTTACGCGAAAAAATTTATGTAAGAAAAAAATTGTAAGGCGAAACTAAATTCGCGGGGCCCGCTTCTAAAGTTACTATTTATGAGCTTTATAAAATTGTCATATCTGTTGCAGATTCGAACATCAATGTAACATACATATCTAATAGTACCTACACTTAATTAGTCACGATACGATCACCATGTCATACTCATGTTACTACATGACATGATAATGCATAATTCGCGAGGTACATGGATACCTACTTGACTATTTTACTCATTATTTTGCTATAGGAACGCAATGCAGTGACTAAGCCAAGCGTATCTAGGTAACTATTTGTACGCTCGCCGATTCATAGTTCACCTTCGAGGTTTTATTTTCTATAGATAGGTTTGCTCTTTCAAGGTCTCAAGTGAACAAACATTACCTCATATTCATAAACTAAAAGTTTAAATAGCGTTCTTATTACAAACTTTGTGTTTACTCATATGTGACTTCAGGTGTGGTTTTTGTTCCAGTGCCTAGGGTAACAGTAGATACCTACTTTTTACGCGTTAGAACTTCGATCTACAACACATTGAGAGTATCGTATTTTGAATACCAATTTACAGGAATCGAACCTTCGCCCCTAACTGTGCCTAAAGCAGCAACAGAAGAACGAATTACATAAATATTACACAAAGCTATGACAGACAGACAGTGTCAAAATGGTGTCGAACGAAAGATAAATTTAAATATTCCCGCTTTTAAAATCGATTGATAACAGTATAAAGCCCTTTCACACACCTCATTATTTAGGTACTTATAGAGTTCATTCTGTAAGTTGAGAATATCATTAATGCTCAAAATGTTAATGCTTATATTTTTTCTACCCTTATATTTCAAATATTTTAGAAATAAAAATAAAAATCAGCGAAATTATTTTTTTTTCATTTTTAGTAAATTGAATCGACTAAATCTGGAATGTTGCACTACAACAACCTATCTACTGTACAGACTATCAACGTCGACCACTGATATGATATTATATATCTATGACGTCGACCCAACCTCCCCCTCCACCCTTCTTCCGAATCCGAATCATCCTTGTCATATCGCTAAAGTTATTGCTTATTTTACGAATTATTAAATTATTTTAGTTTATTTTTTGTTACTTTATAGTTAATTTTAACAAAAACGTATCGATAGACAAAACAAACTAGTGGTAAGTCAACAATATCTTTTAATAATTTAGAAAGTGGCACATGTCGGTTGTTCTCGGATTTGATAACAAATTACCCGTTTTATTCATTTCAGGTAGAGTTACACGAATAACTCTCGACCTCAGGCTTCGGCCTGCGGTCTTAACAACACCGTAACCACAAAAAAAAGACGCATAATCCGCAAAATTCTCTGCCATACTTCCTCCAATATAACGCAACTATTTCACAATATTATATTTAGTTATACCGTAAACATGTCTCAGTGGAACAATACTTACGCTTACAACAACCAATACCAGGCCTGGAATGGTGATCCCAATGTCCAATATGTGAACCAAGGCTACTACCCCAACAGAGCGGACCAACCTAATCAATATGTGAGCTTTAATGAATTTCTTTCTCAAATGCAAAACAATGGAGCGCCCAGTACTAGCAACTATAGCAATGTTCAATATGAAAACTACCCTCCAGGCCAGTACAATTACCAGAACATACCTACTACTGCCCCCCAGAATCCTCAGTTAGAAAATTATGGATATGCAGCTCAAGCCTCCAATGTTCCCAGTGGCTCAGAATCTTACCCCATGAATATGCAAAGCCAATATGCTCCAGTGGCAAACAATCCTAATGTGTATACTAATGCTATGATATTGAAATCTAATCTCACTCCAACAGCTACTGAGTTTGTGCCAAAAGGTTCTATGATGAAACCTTCAGTTAGCAGTCAGAACATTCCTGAATCTAGTACTGTACGTGATGATAATGAATCTAGAAATAATTATAGCAATGTAAATGAAACTAGGAATAACTCTAATGGGTCTAGAAATACTTACCCCAGTACAAGTGAACCCCGAAGTGTTGGTGGTAGTTCATCAGACACAAACTGGAGAGAAAGGCCACAGAGTACACAGCAGGTTAATGAAACAAGCCACAAAACTGAATCTTATCAACGCACACAAGAACCCTCAAGAAATCAAGAATCCGCTAGCCGTCACCAAGATAATAACTATCGCAACAATGAATCTAATGCAAGGCACCATGATACTAGCAGTCGTAATCAAGAAGGTAACAGCCGTAGCCATGACTCTAACAGTCGAAACCAAGAAGGTAACAGTCGAAACCAAGAAGGTAACAGTCGAAACCAAGAAGGTAACAACCGTAATCATGAGGTAGAATCCAGGCAATATGAATCTAGTAACCGGCAGCAGGACTCCAATAGCCGGACCTATGAGGCCACCAACCGCAACTATGAAAATACAAGCAACAAAAGAGGCCAAACAAAATCAAATTATAAATCAAAGTCTAAAGATGATGCCCGCACATTCTACAACAGTTCTATTAGTAAAGACAGCCAGGATGTGAGGAATGGAAGAGGGGAATCTTCTGGGCGGGGTAAGAATTGGGTGGGCACTCCTCGTCTACGGGCCATAGAACGCAACAGCACAGAAGATGAGCAATATGCCAATACATACTTACAAGACAGGGAAGATAGAGTGGAAAGAGACAACAGAGATAGGGATCATTCAAATAGAGAACGAGATGTTCGAGAGCCGAATAGAGATGTACGAGATAAAGATAGAGGAGATGTGCGAGTAAGGGATAGAGATAGAGAACGCAATGTACGCGAAAGGGACAGAGATAGGGAGCGTGATGTAGGAGATAAAGATAAGGAACGGGATATTCGCGATCGTGATAGAGAACACAGAGAGCTGGAGAGAGAACATAGACACAGGGAAAGAGAGAACAGAGAAAAAGAGAGAGAACATAGAGAAAAAGAAAGAGATAACAGAGAGAGGGAAAGAGCCATAAAATCTGAACATATTCCCAGTCCTGCTCGGTCTAAGGCACGATTTTTTTATGACCAAGGTTTGTACATTTCTTTGACTTTTACATACAAAGTCTATCAATAATTAATATATAATTAAATTTGTGCTTTACTGTTTAGCTAATAAGGAGATGACCCAACGTGAGCGCCTCACCGAACAGTTGGATAAAGGAACATTGGAATGTCTAGTCTGCTGTGAACGAGTGAAACAATATGACCCGGTCTGGTCGTGCAGCAACTGTTACCATGTCCTGCATCTTAGGTGCATTCGGAAATGGGCTATGAGCAGCATGGTTGGTGAGTGAGAATATAGAATTTTTTAAATATAATATATTTTCTTGGAACTTCTTTATTAGAAATCAAATTGGCCCGAACACCTATTGAAAGGATATTTATGCAATTTTTTAGGGAGTAAATACTTTCTTATTTGAATTTTGAAGTCATGATGAACAATTCTCTAAATTGCATTTTGTTAAACTGGATTTTTTAGCAAAAGTTCTATTTTGTGACCTTTTCACTGCGTAAATGTAATTTAAATATTGTCTGTTTTAGAGAGTAAATGGCGCTGCCCAGCGTGCCAGAACACAAACGAGACTATACCGACAGACTACCGATGTATGTGCGGCGCGGTCCGTACTCCCGAGTTCCAGCGCGGCGCCGTGGTCGCCCACACGTGCGGGCGCTCCTGTCGCCGCCCGCGCTCCTGCCCCCACCCCTGCACGTTGCTCTGTCATCCGGGACCATGTCCACCTTGCCAGGCTACTGTTATGAAGTATGTTTCTAATGTCTACAGTTATCTTATAACTATACAATGCCCAGTTACTTGTTCAATATATAAAATGTTCTATTAAACCCCAAACCCCTTTTTACTAATCATACTAGGTATAATAAGATACAAAAGAAGAAAGAAGTGCTTTAATTAAAATGTATCATAATGTTATATTTTACAATGTGACATATTACGCAATGTATAAAATCAATCGATCAATATTATTGCACAATAGAATATTGCTCAACATTGTAAATTCAGGTCACTTTGATATCGTCATACAAAAACATTATGACTCATTCATTTGTTGAAACCCAAATTCATAATAACTGTCCTATAATCTTATTTTATTTAAGCTTGTCCTTATACCTGATTACTGAGATCGACACAATGTCCTCTTTCTAGTGCTACTAGACTGCTCAACACAATGGAGGATGTTTCCATTATCCCTTTATTAGACGTCATCCTTTGTTTTCTTTTGAATCATTCTTCACGAAATTATATTAACATACCCATCTTTTTCTTATTCATCCACATAATATAGATTCTGCACATACTTACGTCATTGTCCTATGAGGTAGACAGAAACTACTTACTTTAGTTTCATCACATTCAGCACACCTGTAATGCGACCTGTACCTGCCCAGAATATCGTTGCGTATAAATAAACTGAATGATAAAACACAGTGAATTTTCAAATATTTTTTCTCAGGTCTTGTGGTTGTGGAGCGGAGAATCGCTCAGTGCTATGCAGCAGTAAGTTGCCACAAGTGTGTGGTCGCGTCTGTGGACGTACTTTGGAGTGCGGCGTGCATAAATGTACCCAGAGCTGCCATGATGGACCTTGCGAAACTTGTACTGAGATGGTTGAACAAGGTATACTATCTTATTATCACTAATAATAATGCTCGGCCCCTGTTGATCGTAGAGAGATGTTTTATAGTCTATATGACAAAAAAGTTTATACTTTATTAACGTCCGTTATTTCAAAGCTTCTGTACCTGGTCTAGGCACTTCATATTAACAGGAAATTTTTATTTGCGTTTACAAGTGGATGTCTCATATTTAAAACTGATAATAATTTATGTTATTTAACAATTTCTATACATTTCAGTCTAGAAAATATACTGTGACTGACCAAACTAAAGTAGCCAATCTATTACAGTATGCTACTGTCCGGCTGCGAAGGCCCGCTCCGTGGCGTGCACGGCGGAGTGCGGCGGCGCCGTGCTGTGGTCGTGCGGGGAGGCGTGCGGCCGGGTCCTGGCGTGCGGGGCGCACGTATGTCGCGCGCCGTGCCACGCCCCGCCCTGCCAGCCCTGCGCGCTACTGCCGCAGTATGTCACCACCTGCCCCTGCGGGAATACTAAGTAAGTTCATAACTTCTAAGTGAATAATTATGTTCTCCAACTTGCTCGTGGTGACACGACTGATTCCAAGTCGTACTAAAAACCCAAGGTTACAAAACAGCATTGAGCGACAAACGATGTGATCAGCGTCGTGCAACCAACTGAACCAGAGCTTTCTATACATAAAAAATGTTACTAAGTTATGGCTTTAAACTACTTCTAATGTCCTTATTTGTTTAGGTTAGCTAAAGATTCTCGCAAGAGCTGCACGGAACCGATTCCGCTGTGTGGCAACATTTGTGCGAAACCACTGTCGTGTGGCCCGGCTGGGGACAAACACTTCTGCAAGATCAATTGCCATGAAGGTAAGTCGTCATCAATTAGATCATTTGTCTCTTTTCATTCTAAATAATACTTTATTTAATCCAGACGCATTGCCCAATACTACGAATTTTATAGATAAGATCTAAGATATCTTATAAGATATTACAGAATTACTCAATCATTTAAAATACCTTTGCGCAATCATTGCTAAAAATCAAACTGTTTTATGAAATACGGACTAATTAGAAAAGACTACATAGTTGGTAGATTGATAGATACAGGCACATGGGTCAATCAAAGTACTATAGGGATTTTTCAGTGTTTTGTAAATTCTCGTGGCAGCATGGAATCTGGAACAGTGTCCGATATATGGCGATAAGGTCATTTCTGATAAGTATGAATCCGCCCAATCTGAGATTACTAATCACATGATTGAAGCAGGTAAACTAGTAGACTTAGTAACTTACAGTGCTGAGAGATACGAGTCTCTAGCAAATAACCTTTCTTGTAGTTGTGCTCACACCCTGCCTCCTGAGCCGGAACATAATATACCTGTATCACATACGGTCACTCAACCAGCTATGACCAGCAATGCTAGTGTGTTCACTGACTCCATAGGAGCAGGTATTGGGTCGCTCATTTCAAATTGCCTCAATTATAGTATAACAAATTACTGTTATAATAACATAAAGTTTGGTCAGATGATACAAAAAATAAAACAACAATGTATCACACAAACTCAGCCGGTAGTGTTGTTTATGGGTGATAGTACTGGGGTAAAGAAGCGGGATATAGTGGATGGTGTTGATGCTTTATTAAAACTAAAGATAGGAAACATATTAATGTGTGCTTTTCCGTAATCTGACAATTTGACAGAATCACAAAATAAAAATAATTTAATATTTATGCTGACATGTTGTCATAAAGACAAATTATTATTTTTTGACACTAACAAATTTGTTAGTGGTTTTAATTTGACCAAGGAATACATGTTTATTCCTAGAAAATGTAAAGTTTTACTTGCTAGTTTGCTAGCAAATAGTATTAATTTAGTTTATAATAGTTTAAGTGACGGATCTATATTATGTAGACAATCTAATAATATAGAGATAAGCTGTACTTATTATGATAATACGAAAGAGAATCATGATTTGATGACAAATGTGGGTACTCTGGATAACTTTTTAAACTAAATAATAAGACAACAGAGGATAAACAATTAAATATTACAAATGTTCCATGCATTGTAAAGGTATCTTCTGGCAGTATATGTAAGTCTAAATGTATGAAAGTAGTACATAAGAAGAATAAATAAGAAAAGTTGTTAACATTGTTTAATCAAAATATGCAGGGCTTTTCATCAAAATTTCTAGAAATTGAATTATTTTTAGAAAAATTTAGTTATGATGTAACATCCACCACGGCAACATGTATAGATAATATTTTTTGTAACTGTGATTATTTCTATAAAGATGTTGTTATTAAATTATCATCTGATCACAGTGGGCTCACAATTAGCTTTAACACCATCACAACTGTTCAAAAAAGTGAAATTATGTTTAGACAGATCTCAAATAAAAAAATTGATTCATTAAATCATAATTTAAAAAATGATTTACGCCAACCTATTGTCAATTATTAAAACTCAATTTAATATATTATTATTTGTAAAACGCAAAAACATTCAATGCAAGTTGGTATTCTGTGACTGGGCTACACCAGGTATACGCATAAGTAGGGAAAGGTTATTTGAGCTTTACGGTATGAAACCATTTAATCATAATGAGGCTTTTCACATTTATGTCTCCAAATATTCGAAAACGTTTAAATTAGTTTGTAAGCAGGCTAAAACACTTTACATTACTAATAAAATTAAGACCGCAGAAAATAAAATAAAAACTACCTGGAATATAATTAATGACGAGACAGGTAGAAATAAATCACGTAGTGCTAAATTTAATCTAAATACTGCGAATGGACCCATCAATTCAAATTTGAAAGTTGCCCAGGAATTTGAAAGTTTCTTTAAAAATATTCCGATTAAAACTACGGAAGCATTGAAATCATCTCCGACTCACTCCGTCGAACTTCTTAAAAGTAATATCAAGGAGTGCCTTTCTGAATTTCGTTTTCCATACACAAACCCCCAAGCAGTAATTAAAGCGTTCAAAGAAATCAAATTTAAGTCTACTGAAGATCTCTGGGGAATGTCTGTTAGGGTGTGTAGGTCTTTTATAGAGACTATAGCGCCTCATTTAGCTTTTATTTTTTTAATAAAAGTGTAGATCACGGAGTTTTCCCGGATTTAATGATACTCTTATCTATGACAAAGCGCTGGTCTATGAAAAAAAAAAAAAGATTTTTCCCTCTCTTGAATAATGGCTGCGAGTGTGAACGGTGTACGTATTAAATAAAAGTGTAATAAAAGTAAAGAAGAACAATAAAAGTCAAGTTAAAATATTCAAGCTTTTTATTTAACATGGTAGCAGAGCGTGGTTTTCAAAATTATCAGCCAGTGTTAAATATAACAAAAAACAAAAACAATTGTATGAAGAAAGAAGTTAAATATCGTAAAATGGCGAAATTAGCGAAGATTGAAGATATAATGTTACCCATATTTGATGGCGCTAATTACTCAAGTTGGAAGTTGAGGCTGATCACTCTAGTAGAATACCTACAAAGAATGCCACGAGGCAGCCATTTGCATTATGCCGGCTATCAAAACTGAAACAGCAGAAGCGGATTGGAAGAAGAAAGATTTAAAAGCAAGAACAATTATCATGAGCACAATATCAGACAAACAATTAGAATTTGTTAGTGAATGCAAAACGGCATTTGATTTGATTTGATTTGGCAAAAATTTATGAAATAAGACTTAATAACTATAATACAGTGGAAGAATTTTTCGTGGATTTCGAGAAAATAATAAATGAATTTAAGATGGCAGGTGGAAAACTGGATGAATCTGAGAAATTAAGATATCTTCTAAGAGCATTACCACCAAGCTACAGCTATATTGGGGATTTCCTGGATGTTATACCAGAAGAACAAATAACAGTGGATTATGTACAATCTAAAATAAAGGAGAAAAATATGACAACTGAGACTACTGAAACTGAACAAAATAAAACTAATGTGAGTACATTTGCTGCCAAAACTAAAATGAATTGCTTTATATGTGGGAAGATTGGTCATTTAAAGAAGGACTGCTGGCATGCAAAAACAAATTTTCAAGCACATCAAAGTTACCAAGGAAAACAAAATCATCGAGGACTGCAGCGAGGTTACAGCAGAGGCGGATCCCACAGAGGTCACTACCGAGGCAGAGGTCAAAGTCATTCGAGAGGCGAACCATCAAGGAATCTTTCATTTGAGTCGTGGACAGTTCAAGTATGTAATTCAGAAATTAATCAGGACACCGAGTACACTGGTAAGGATGATTATACTAATAATTTTGAAATTAGCTGGCTTTTGGATAGTGGTTGTACAGACCATCTAATAAATAATGATTCTTACTTTTTAAAATGTATATACTTAAAAAATCCAGTAGATGTGAAACTGCCAGACGGTGGATTGTTAAAAGCAACTAAAATAGGCACTGTAAAGGTCAATTTCAAAAACAAATAGATTTAAAAAATGTTTATTTTGTCAAAGGATTAAAGCAAAACTCATTAAGTTTTTCTAAGATAACAAAAAGTTGCACAATAGTAGCCAAAAATGAAAATGCAAAAAATTATAATCAATCTAGAGAGTTAATAACTGTTGCTAATAAATGGAATGACTTTTATTGGATTAAAAGTTTTGTGTCGAATAACAAAAATGAAATTTATGCACATTCAACTGCACTAACCTGTAAAGAGAAATGGCATAGGGCTTTAGGTCATGTAAATTTTCAGTATTTAAATAAATTAATAAATGAAAAATTAGTACTTGGTTTGCCAGATAAGATTGAAAACACTGAAATGAAGTGTGCAAACTGTATTCAAAGTAAAATGTCTAATGTTCCTTTTCAAAATAATAGAAAAAAGACTACTGAAATTTTAGAATTAATTCACACAGATTTGAATGGACCACATAATACAACGGGTTATGGTGGTGAAAAATATTTTGTGACTTTCATTGACGACTATAGTAAGTGCACAAGAATTTTTTGTATTAAGAGTAAATCTGAAACTGTTAATTGCTTTATAGAATTTGTGAATTTAGTAGAAAATAAATTTAATAAAAGAGTCAAGAAACTACAATGTGATAATGGCAAGGAATATTTAAATAAGGATATATATGCTTTTGTAAAACAAAAAGGTATAGATTTGTTACCATGTCCACCCTACGTTCATGAACTAAATGGAGTAGCAGAAAGATACAATAGATCCGTTATGGATATAGCAAGATGTTTAATGAGAGAAGCTAGGATTCATGGCCAGAAGTAGTAAAAACAGCAGCATACTTAAAAAATCAAACAATTGCAAATACAGTTGAAAATAAAACTCCTTATGAGATATTTTTTGGAACCAAACCAAATGTAGGACATTTAAAAATAGTAAAGTTTTTGTCAGGACTCCTGAAGTTTTGAGAAAAAGTAAATGGGATGATAAACCCCAACTAGGAATTTTAGTCGTTAAGTGGGTTTTTAAAAAGAAAAGTGATAATGTGTTTAAAGCTAGATTAGTTGTAAGAGGATTTCAACAAAAGGAATTTATTGAAAATGTTTATTCGTCTGTAGGAAAAATGCAAACATTGAAAATTTTATTGTCATACAGTTGTAAAAATAATTTATTTATCGAACGACGTCGAGACAGCTTTTTTAAATGGTCATGTAAAGTCAGAAATTTATGTAACTCAACCAGAAGGTTTTGAAACTGGAGACAATAAAGTCTACAAGTTGCATAAGGCTCTCTATGGTCTAAAAGAAAGTCCTAGAGTATGGTATGATTGTTTTGATAAATATATAAAATCATTAAATTTTGTTAGAAGTAGTTAGAAGTTTATACATAAATAGAGCAAGCAAAGATCGAATATATATATTAATATTTGTTGATGATTTATTAATTTGCTGCAGGAATAAAAATAAAGTGGAGGAAATAAAAGTGAGCTTAATGAAAAGATTTGCTATGAAAGACTTGGGACAAATTAAAACCTATATTGGAATAAATATTGATTATAGTGATGATAAAAGTGTAATGACATTGGATCAAACAAAATATATTGAATCTTTGGCTGCAAAATATAATTTAGAATATGCTAAGTTATATGATACTCCTATGGAGACAAATCTAAAATTAGAACAAGCTGTAGAAGTAGATGAAAGTATAAAATATAGAAATTTAATTGGTGAGTTATTGTATATTAGTACAGGTACACGCCCAGATGTGGCATACAGTGTAAATTATCTGAGTAGATTCCAAAGTTGCTATAACCAAAATCATTACAAATATGCATTACGTATTTTAAAATATCTATATAAGACTAAAGATTTAAAGCTAACATATTATGATAACATTGATACGGATTTATTAGATTGGATGGTAGATTCTGACTATGCTGGAGATAATGTGGATCGAAAGTCTACATCAGGCTACTTAATAAGATTATATGGAAATTTAATTTTTTGGAAAACTCGCAAACAAAATACTGTAACTAACTTTTGCAGAATATATTGCTATGTCTGAAGCTGTAACAGAAGTACTTTCTATTAGAAACTTGTTAAGTGAATCATTTGATATAAAATTTTGTGTGCCAATAAAGTTGTATGAAGATAATACAGGTGCAATAGCAATTGCTAAGTTTGGTAACTTTACAAAAAATTCAAAACACATTGAAGTGCAATACCATTATATAAATGAGAATTATGAAAATAAAATTATTGATATTGTAAAAATTGACACAAATTCCAATTTAGCAGATATACTAACTAAAAGTTTAGACAAACCAAAATTTGTAAAAAATAGATTTGATTTAAAGTTAATTTAAAAGTAAATGTATAAGTGTTTAAGACAAGTTTAAGTAAGATTAAATTAAAATGTATAATTGGTTTATCTGAGTTTAAGTAAGCAAGTCTTAGTAAATATTTAAGTTTACTTTCATATTTTTGTTAAGATTATTATTATTTAGGAGGCGTGTTGAGAATAGTAAATAATTATAATCTTGATAGATGTTTCTTAAGCATATGTGGTGCGATCTAGTGGCTCCACTGTTAAATTGTACACTTTCTGATTGTTGGCAATTTTTACTTATCTATGACAAAGCTTTTTCCCTCTCTTGAATAATGGCTGCGAGTGTGAACGGTGTACGTATTAAATAAAAGTGTAATAAAAGTAAAGAAGAACAATAAAAGTCAAGTTAAAATATTCAAGCTTTTTATTTAACAGAAACACTAAAGTAGTTCCATTGTTTAAATCCGGTGATAGTGCAGAACCCAATAACTATAGGCCGGTCTCTATTTTACCAGCGCTCAGCAAAGTGTTTGAAAGGCTGATGCTTTCTCAGATGTTGCGTCACTTTAACATGAATTCTATCTTTCATGATCAACAATACGGATTCACCAAAGGTCGCTGCACTACTGACGCGGGAGTAGCACTAATTAAGCGGGTGTTCGCCTCTTGGGAAGAAGCACGGGATGCCATCGGCATATTTTGTGATCTTTCAAAGGCATTCGACTGTGTTGAGCATGAGACACTATTACTGAAGCTGAAACACTACGGCATTCGGGGGACGTCGCTAAATCTGTTAAAATCATACCTTCAGGATAGGCAACTTAAAGTACAAGTAAATTCACAGGGTGCTAGCATATCTATGGGTGTACCGCAGGGCTCGATACTAGGTCCATTCTTATTTTTAGCGTACATAAATGACTTGCCCCATTTAAAAATGAACCGCAGATGGTATTATTTGCTGATGACACTTCATTAGTTTTTAAAATTAATAGACGCACAAATAGTTACGACGATGTAAATAATGCCCTAATGAAAATTCAAAATTGGTTTACATTAAATAACTTAGTACTAAACAATAAAAAGACAAAATGTATTAGATTTGTTTTGCCAAATGTTAAAAGCAACGAATGTGACATATTATAGAATGGTGAGAAATTAGAGTTTGTAAAAGAGACAACTTTCCTGGGAATCACTGTAGACGACAAATTGCAATGGGGTCCTCACATTACATCATTAGCGGGACGATTGAGCTCTGCAGCTTATGCTGTCTGGAAGATACGACAGTTAACTGACATTGACACGGCAAGACTAGTGTTTTTCAGTTACTTTCATAGCATTATGTCCTATGGCATTTTGCTGTGGGGACACGCTGCTGACATTGAGTCTATATTTATCTTACAAAAGCGCGCCGTCAGAGCAATCTACAATCTAGGTCGTCGCGAATCTCTCAGAGAAAGGAGATCAACATTATGACCGTTCCATGTCAATTTATTTATGAAAATATTATGTATGTTAGGAAAAACCTACAGTTATTTGGTAGTGTCGGACAGACACCACTATCAAACTAGACATAAGAATAGATTAAGTCAGCCAATTTCGAGATTAGCGAAAGTAAGTAAGTCGTTCATGGGATTCTGTGTTAAATGTTATAATAAGATACCAGGCGATGTACAACAACTAAATGAAACCAAATTTAAATTATGTATAAAGAAAACTTTATCTAGACAAGCATATTACAAACTTAATGAATAAACATATTATAGCATACGCCGATGACACTGTTTTGTTGTCTAGTGGGCCTGATTGGGAATCGGCAAGAAAAGCGGCCGAAAGTTCGTTGAGCCGAGTTATGAATTGGTTAGGCAATAACAGTTTAACTCTAAATATTGCTAAAACAAACTTTATCATCTTTACTCCCAAACCGTCAACTCAGCAACCACATCGCACCTTACAAATTAAAGCCCACGTTTGCGACAATAATACCCAACACACTTCTTGCGCCTGTCAGATAGTTGCAAGGGCCACGTCTGTCAAATATCTCGGTGTTCTCCTGGACTCCTGTCTCAGCTGGCGAACACATATTGAATCCTTGGCTTCTCGTACTCGAAAGCTACTTTATGTGTTTAAAAAGCTGAGAACCTCGGCTCAAGAAAAAGTATTAAAAATGGTACATAATAATATGGGTCTATGTGAGTCCATACTCTCTTATTGTATTGCTGCGTGGGGCGGTGCAGCTAAGATAACAATAATCCAAGTCGAAAGAGCCCAACGTGCAGTTATAAAAACCCTCCTAGGCAGACCGTTTCGCTATCCGACCCAACAACTATATTCCGATTTTAAGATGCACACTGTCCGGCAGTTGTTTGCAATCCGTATCATTCTACGTACACACAAAACCATCCTACCAAACAGTAACCAAAGCCCTGCAATCATTAAGAGAAATCCCAAACCAGTCTGTCCCCGAGTTCCAACAAACACCACCTTTGCGCGCCGACAGAGCCGTTACCTAGGTGCTTTAATCTACAACAAAGTCCACAGCATATTAAATGTGCACCGCTTAAGCAGTTTTCAGTGCAAGTCCAAGGTGAAAGAGTATCTGCTCACCCTAAACTATGACGCTACTGAACAGTTACTCAACCCTTAACCGGCACACCCACTCACTCACACACTCACGTACATACACACACTCACTCACACATACACTCACATAGGTATTCACTCACATTATTCAAGGATTGCAGAATTCCTTTCTATCAGTATCCTGATTTTGCTTGTACCAACAGTTGCTTATTCAGTCTAGCCGTTGTTTATTTATCTTACCTTACCTTTGTTAATACTATTCTCATTTTTTTTTTTTTTGTGTCATAATACACCTTTATATACCATAGTTATGTACTTATCAATAAAACGGACGGTAGGATGACCCCTGTAACACAGGTTTTCCTAGCACGGGGGTCATTGAACATAATTATATACTAAATGACAAATGTCTTCATGAATTCTAGATCAGTGTCATGATTGTGTAACGTGTACTTCTTTATTTTGAATAAATATAGAGGATAAAAATGCTTGGATGCAGGCTAGTCCGGCTCCACAGGATAACTAAAAACACTTGTTTTAATGAAATCGTAAATAATACAGCCATATTCCTAAATTGTATATTGTTTAACTTAGATAACCATTGTAAATGTGAGAGCCCTGTAATTAACTTAATATTAAATTAGATTAGTAGATTTAATTTGTGTCAGCTTGGAGTTGTCATGCTCACTCAAAAGTCTCATTGGCGGTGACGCGTGCAGTGGATCGCTCGATTCCCTACAATATGGTTGAGTTGGGCGGTGCTGGTGACGTGTCATGTTCGTGAACGGGCGCCGTCAACTGGGACTGGTCAGCTCCAGACTGTATTATTGTCCTTAAGGTTATTTTCTTTTTTGATCACTTTGACTGGATTTTAGTGTTACATTATTCTCGCACAATCCAAACATCAAAACTATGTAACTAGTAAATTGTATTGTGAACCTGATTGAAAAAGAGTAACCTATGGAGTTTCTTGCTCGTTCTCTCCATAGGAATCTACGCCTTGGAATGAGCAAATAGCTTCACTTTCAATTTTTTTTTGTTGACGTTCATAAGTGCCATTCTGGCCTAATTGAAATAAATGATTTTGACTTTGACTTTGACTCTTGTTTCAAAGAACAACTAACTCATAAATGGTACTTACTTAGCTAGCGAAGGTGTATGTTACATTTTTGTGCACTTTTGCTCCCAAAGGGTCGGTCCTCTTTATAACAACATGCAATAATGTTATGTTCCACAGGTCCGTGTCCCGAGTGCCCGGACAAGACAGTGTTACAGTGTCGCTGCGGACACTCCAGTCGCGAGGTGCCGTGTGTGGACCTGCCACAGATGTACAACAATGTGTTCTGCCAGAAGAAGTGCAATAAGGTATGATCCATCACTTCTACATTACTTTGATCCATTTTATCATTTGCGTTACATGTGTAACTAAGGTAATGTAGTGTTTATTATCCTGGAAAATGTGATTACTTATATTTTGGTCAATAATAATTATGGCTGCAAAACTCACGATTTCTGCCATCTTAGCATGCATTTCATGCATCGACGGAACACCAAAACCCGACGACTGAATTTAACAATTTATTTATGTCGCCGTGTAAAGCGTTATGTATACAGTAAAGTGTGTCCACAGAAATTGTCGTGTGGCCGACACCGATGCCGCACGGTATGTTGCGCGGCGACGTCGCACCGCTGCGCCGTCGTCTGCGGCCGCACGCTGGCCTGCCAGGCGCATCGCTGCGAGGACTTCTGTCACACTGGACACTGCGCGCCCTGCCCTAGACTCAGTACGTATCTTGTATAATATATATATCTTGTTAAATGTAATTATATGATTCGTGCATAAACATAAATTGTCGTTAATGCTATAGACGTCTTCATCATAGGGTATTTGACACTTTTTTGAAAAGTATGTTAAAATGTTTTTAACGCAGCCATTTTTATTATAGTATTTTTTTAAGTATTATGTTTAACAGCTACAGCTTAGTCACATAACTGTTTGACGACGAACTCGACTAGTTCCAACCCTCGCAACCCTAGGGACTCATATTCATAAGCAACATTGCGTGACGTGCACCGCATGGTTACTAAGCAGAGTGTGACGTTGCAGTATTCGAGGAGCTGTCGTGCGCGTGCGGCGCGGAGGTGTTGTTCCCGCCGGTGCGGTGCGGCACGCGCGCGCCGGCCTGCGCCGCGCCGTGCGGCCGGCCGCGCGGCTGCCCGCACCCGCCGCACCACTCCTGCCACGCGGGGGACTGCCCGCCCTGCGTCGTGCTCACCACCAAGCGGTGCCACGGGAACCACGAGGTTAGCCATTCAAACTAATCTTATAAGTACAACAGTTTTATTAATTCCTTGGAACTATTATTAACAGTGACGATTATTCGACAGGAACGAAAAACAATACCGTGTTCCCAAGAAGAGTTCTCGTGCGGTCTACCCTGTGGAAAGCCCCTTCCTTGCGGCAAACACACTTGTATAAAGACTTGCCATAAAGGACCCTGTGATACTGGCAAGTGAGTATTCAACATCATATTTATTTAAATCTCATTATATGCGCATCAATTGCAAAAAGGTAATATTATAATTATCAACATTATTTGCCAGTCGCAAAAGAATAAACAAAATATTTTTTTTGTTTTACGTCTTACTTACATAACTGTTTTATGGCAACTCGACTGGTTTCAAGCTCACTCGGAGCTCATAGTCATGAGCAATATTGCGCCACAAATGACGCTGAAGCTAACAGTTATCATGCTGTATGCCAGTTAGCAGATAATAAGTGTGCTGAACCCACATAACGGTGTTAAACATGTATGTGTTGCGTAGATGCACCCAGCCCTGCACGGAGAAGCGTCCGTCGTGCGGACACCCGTGCGCGGCGCCGTGCCACGTGGGCGGGGGCGGCGACCCCACGCCGTGTCCCAGCGCCGCGCCCTGCCGCCGCCTCGTGCGCGCCATCTGTCCCTGCTCGCGGCGGCACGCCGAGCGGACCTGCGCCGACAACGCCCGGGATTATGCCAAGTTAGTACGATCATTGCTCAGTCTTACTCATGGTCATCAAAGTCAAAATGCTTTAATCAGACATAAGAACTATTTTTGCTAATCTAGGAGTTATGGGGGAAGTCCTATGTTCAGCTGTGAATGTCTTATGGATGATATGATGATTTTTGAAGAACTGTAGCTTTACACACTTTACTGTAGCAATAGTCTTTCACAGAACAGTTTGAATAAATGTGTAATAATTTGTGCTAACTTGATACTCTCTTTAACAGGATGATGAGCGCTCTAGCGGCTACCCAGATGGCCGAGGGAGGTACAGTTGACGTATCCGAAGTGCAGCGCCCTAGCAATATGCTCAAAACGTAAGAAATAACCTTTTATACATTCTGAAAATCGTATACCATTATAGAATACTTTCCAAAGTTATTCTTCCCCCCAAAATACATGTCACAACGTTGCTAATCTTGCTACTTTATTGTTCGAGTAATCGTATTACAGGGCTAAATTACAGAGTCTAGCAAAGTGTAGGCACTTGGAATCTTTATCTATACATCTATACAGATAAATAAAATTGGAGTATCTGTTTGTAATATTAAAATAACCGGTTTTTACTAGAGGTAATATTAAGTATGAAGTGGCAAATGTTTTTTTTTATGGCATAAGCCGGTAAACGAGCAGACGGATCACTTGATGGTAAGCAATCGGCGTCGCGCATGGACACCTGGAACACCAGAGGCATTACAAGTGCGTTATCGGCTTTATGGGGATTAGGAGTTTAAGGATCGATGGGGATTCAGGGATTGGGGAGATTGGGAAAGGGGAGGGTAATTAGGCCTCCGGTAACCTCACTCACACGACGAAACATAACGCAAGCGTTGCTTCACGTCGGTTTTCTGTGAGGTCGTGGTATCACTCCGGTCGAGCTGGCCCATTCGTGCCGAAGCATGGCTCTCCCTCACTTTTTTATTATGTTATTGAATATTTTCAGTTTGGAGTGCGACGACGAGTGCCGCGTAGAGGCGCGCACGCGTCAGTTGGCGCTGGCCCTTCAGATCCGCAACCCCGACGTGTCGGCCAAGCTGGCGCCGCGCTACAGCGACCACGTCCGCACCACCGCCGCTAGAGAACCTGCCTTCGCTAACCAAGTGCATGACAAACTTACCGAGCTCGTGCAATTAGCCAAAAAGGTACTCTATTGCTCTCTATTCTATGTTATACTTTCCTTTTTCTGCCCTAGTTGAAGGATGCTCATGATGTCTTATTCTATGGAAGATTGTTATTAACCTCTGTGGCTATCCACATCGTCGGCGCAACCCTTGTTCAATACAGCTTCAATAACGCTAATAAAATGTTTTTATGCCAAGATTTCTGTACATGGGATAAACAGGAAAGTACAAAGAATTACATATAAAATTTCGAACACGTTGCGTTGCAATACTGCAGTTTTTAACGACTATAACTTAATATTTTATTCACAGTCAAAACAAAAGACTCGTGCGCACTCGTTCCCGTCAATGAACAGACAGAAGCGTCAGTTTATACACGAGATGTGCGAGCACTTCGGTTGTGAGAGCGTGGCCTACGATGCTGAACCCAACAGGAACGTCGTGGCCACCGCTGATAAAGAAAAGGTAATCAAATTATTACAAACTGAAATATTACTTAAATGCAATAATTCTCAATGACATAACATCACGCCTTTTATCCCCGAAGGGGTAGGTAGAGGTGCACATTATACCAATGTACAATGTAACACCCACTTTTTACTATTTATGTTATGAGTCCCATGTAATAGGGGGTGAGCAGTGAGGTGTAATAGGTGATGTATTAAATTCAGTTTACCAAACGTGCGTAGTAACGATTGTGATATTGTTTTGAACGGTCAAAAGTTAGAATTTGTCCACGAAACAGTATTTTTAGGCATTACGTTAGACAATAGGCTACAATGGGGTCCGCATATAAAGGCGCTTTCGGGGAGATTGAGCTCAGCTGCTTTTGCAGTTAGACAGATTAGACAGCTCACGGACGTAGATACAGCTAGGCTTGTCTATTTTAGTTATTATGTCGTACGGCATTTTGTTGTGGGGTCGAGCTGCAGAAATAGAATCAATATTTATTCTACAAATGCGGGCTATCCGAGCAATATATAACTTACGCCGTTGCGAATCGCTGAGAGAATGGTTTAAAACGATAAATATTTTAACGGTGCCCTGTCTATATATATATGAAAATATAATGTATGTAAGAAAAAATAGGCAATTGTTTGAAAAAAGAAGCGATAGACACAATTTTAATACTAGAGGCAAAAATAAGTTAGCTATACCGCAATTCAGACTGTCCAAAGTACAGAAATCCTTTATGGGGTTAGGTATTAAATGCTATAATAAAATACCAAATAGCATACTAGATCTCAATGAAAGTAAATTTAAAACATATATTAAGCGCGAATTATGTAATCAAGCTTACTACACACTGACAGATTATCTTGAAGATAAGAATGCTTGGCAGCATGTTGGTTCGGCTCCACTGGACAATACTCAAATGTAGTCAGTAGTTAAATTCCAATAGTAGGTAATATAATACATAATTTAATACTTTAATTCTAATGTAGACAATCTAGTTTCCTTATGGCATCGAGCATTTCTTTTTTTATTGAAACAAAGAGTTTCCTTTTTCTTGTATAGAAGCACTATTTCTATGGATTGTCAGTATGCATATGTGAGCACCATGTTAGACTTAAGATTTTTTTTTATTTTAGTAAGTTATTAGTATAATGCGTCAAGCGTGTCTTTGCATTGTTCTTACATATGCGTACAGTATTGAAATATGTATCAGAGACATTGTAGAACATACTTTTTTTTAAAAAGAGTAACGAATGGAGTTTCTTGCTCGTTCTTCTCCATTCGAATCTACGTTTTGGAATGAGCACCTAGCTTCACCTAATTTCACTGACGGACTGACTGACAGACTATTATTTATTTTGTATTTGTTGACGTTTCAAAAGTACCAAACCCTGGTTTAATTGAAATAAATGCTTTTGACTTTGACTTTGAGCCTATTGCCATATACCGGACACAATTCCAGACTCCAGACGCAAGTCTCAATGACATACAAGTCAATATCGTCATTATCAACTCGTACTCTTCATATCTAGCCACTGACCGCCACTGCACTTAGAAGGGTGTTCACTATGTTGGGCTGCACTATGTGTACCACGATACATGGTCCACTTCACAACTCGTCTACCTCTAACGGTCATGACTTCTGCAAAAAGCTACTAAACTGATCTGAGCGAAGTTTAACATCATATTTTGGAATAACTTTTTATCTCGGTAACGCAGACGAAGCCGCTAGCAGAAATTGGTAGACAACCAAAATATTAAGAACAATAATTTGAGTGTACATTCTACGTTTTGAATAGTCATGGCTACCAGCAATGAGCGTGATGGAGGTGCTAGCCCGCGAGGCAGGCAAGCGTCGTGTCCCGGGCCCCGTACTACGCGCCCCGCCCGCCGCACTGGGCTCCTCGGGGCCCACCGCCGGCCCTTCACAGGCGACTAACTCTGCTCCCAATAAGTACGTATATAATGCTTATTTTGATTTTAGTATTTTATTAATGGACTAGTCGTAAACACGATTGCTGACGTCTCTAGTCTCTTAATTCCCGAATTAGTCAAAGTAGTAAGGGGGCGTCCATAAATTACGTGAGATGTTTAAGGGGGGGAGGGGGTAGACTAAAATCTCATCTAATCTTACTTTGGAGAGAGGGAGGCAAATATCACTTATTTTTTTTTTCTGATAAAAACAAAAAAAATACTATTTTAGTCCATTTAATCCAGATTGTACATGCTTCAGATTGAATTGTGTAATATGCATTTGTTTTATACTTGTAGTATTCCATTGTTACATTTTTATTCCACTTATCTTATAACTATCAGCAATATTGATTACTAGTCTTTACTACTTAGTCGTAAACAAAAGTATGAAGCAAATGTTTTTGCTTTAACAATCCAAATTTTAAAAAATCTCACATGAGATTGGGGGATGGGGGAGGGTGTTGAATAAAATCTCACCAGGGGGAGAGAGGGAGAAAACATTTAAAAAAAACACCTCACGTAATGAGTTCGTTTTTTTTTTAATGTACAGTAATATCGAAGTTTGCATTTGTGCCCATCGCATGACAATAGGTTCACCATGGGACTAATAAACTTTTCGCTTGACCACAGATCATCGAGCGGCTGGGCAACTTTAACTTCAACAAACGCTTGGGCCGCTCGCAGCCAGCCGAAGCAGCCAAACCAGCCACAGCCGCCAAGCCAGCCACAGCCGCCAAGCCAGCCACAGCCGCCGGCCGAAAAAATCGACTACTTCGACAACCCGCCCGACAACTAGTCGACTAGCTCAAATTGTAGCGTAGGTACGTACACTCAGTGCATTTTATACGCAACGTTTAACGTATTTTTTGGTCTGGCAACCTTTAATGATTTAGCTATGTATTATACAAGAGCGTTAAGTAAGCTGTGGTCTTAATTTGAACATCGAATTGAAGTACTTCGTAAAAGCATGTCAATTTTCATGGTATTTATGGCTTGGTTATAGAATTATAATCTATAGTTATATTGCAATTGTCAGCTGATTTTTTTCCTTAATATAATCAGTTGTAATATCAAGCAAATTATTATAATTATTACATTAGCAAGTTCCTGATATAGTGATCTCCCAGTTATTTATATATTTATGTACTAAAGTAATAGATTTAATCCACACAGCTTTTTTCTTCTTTTTTAATGCACTGAGTGTATATCGACAGACAATAGAGTCAATTTTATAAATGTTTACTATTCTTATTGTAATGTATTGTACACTAAATCAAAATATCAGATAGATTAATACATAGATTTTTATGGGGCTATTACCATATTGGGGTGGATGGAAAGCCAAGTGAATGGAGACAGTAAAGGGTTCATACCTATAAAAAGATGAAAAGGGCATGACGTGTTCAAGAAAATACTCTTACTTATCCTTATTTAACTATTTAGAGACCTAATTGACCACATTTCATATTCATTCCTTGTTATGATTCCCTTTCAATGAATAATTTCCATGTGTCCTCGAATTTCCATCCACCCCATTCTAACCAATAAATTTCATTCGGCGTCTTTATGAATTTACAGCGCAGGAAAGTCTGCTTTTCGCATAATTAAATTATAAATATATTAATGAATAATTCCAAATTGTATGTGCCTATACACAATAGTAAATGCCGTTGAATTACCGAATTATCGCCACAAGTCTTGAAAATATCAATGACTGGCAGTTTGTATTGTGTGTAGGAACTTTTGAATTATTTATAGAACAATAATAATATATCCTACAAAGCACGCCATACAAATGAAATGACACACGATTAAATATTATTTAAGTAAGGTATTTCAAATATTTACCTAAATGTTTAGAAATTAATAATCGTATAGATTCGTGTTATTATTGTTACCCGACTATAGTTGGTTGATTTTAGCCAATATTTACATAGTTACAGCATTAACCAAGCGTGGTATTTTTATTTTATTGAGACGACTGTGCGTTATACTTAAATAACCACGATTTAGATAGAATAATTCAGTTATTTGTTATAAGCCCTATGCGAGCCCCTGCAGGCTATAGTCGGGTTTTAGTTTTAATAAATGTCTATACATGGAGCTCCCAGTATGTAATAATTGCGGATGATACAATATTTGTGGCCTAACCAAGAATTTGTATCAATCTCAATACACAGTCCATGCCTACTCCCAACTCAGTTGGGGTAAGCCGAATGATAGAAATAGAGCTTTATTCTTTGTTACTAAACTCCATTATCTCTGCCCATACTTTGGAAGAGATTTAATACGTCCGTTAAACGTAATTTTTTACACTTATCCAGTACTGGGCGCACCATGCATCAATACTCCTTTAAATAAAACATATTCTGGTAATTGTGATAAAATAAAATACAAAAAAAAACAGTATACTAGTTGAATGTTCAATTGTTTAATTACCTACCCTGAATGTTGTATATGCAAGCCTTAACGATGCACGTTTTTATAGCTATCAGTATATTAATAAGGCCTCTTTCATTGAACTGTTCAGAAACATTGCGTTCATATATTAATACATAAAGTATACTATTTATATGGCCAAATAGATGTTTATATATTTAGATATTTTTCATAAATAGACACATCATTAAATGTTACCACGTACAATAGAATTTAAAACAATTTACTTGTTGTTGTTATACTTATTATGTTTCTGCCGTATATTTTTGTAATTATTTTGTTCTACTGGCCGAAGTCCGATTTCATTTGATTTGTTTGTTAAAGCTATAATGGCTGGCACCAAAACTGTAAACATTTTAGTGGTGGGCTTAAGTTCTTAGACTTGCTTGTCTTCACGTTATTTATTACATTTAATTTCAAAATGCTTTCAAATGGTTTTTTCCTTTTTCTACAATGCGCAAACTTTCTCCCACCACGGAAAATCTTGCCATCTTTGCTGCCGGGGACTATTGTGTAGTTGGACTCTATTGTAAAACTTCACAGGCTAATAGGTTTTGATTTAATATTTTGACTTGTTTTTAATACACCAACACAAAAATATTTTCTGTTCAATAGAAAGTTGATACGAGAAAAAAGTCCTAATACGAGAAATAGTTGTTTTAATGAGGGTCTATACACGGCTACACTAACTAGGGGCGTTAATGCGGCGTAACTTCAATTGGCCAATCTTAAATTATCTTACACCTCAATAGCGCCCACTGATTATAATAAAATTAAAAAAGCACAAAAAGGAAAATGTTGCATGAATCATTTGTATTATTATACTATTTATTGGAAATCGTAGGTATAGATTCCACAATAAAATTCAAGCTTTTTATACATATTTTTCCTTTAACTATAACGAAATACTTGTTTTGGTACGAATTAAATGGTGAAGGGGATGCGTTCTTATGAAACACTTTCGATGTAACTTCTACGTAGAAATCTATAAAAATATTGTAACCAACTTAAATTCGCTGTTGTACAGGCGACACGTGTATTAAAGTGGTACATATTTGTTACGCCAGTTTTTTATTTCTTTGTAATTTCATTAAATTCTTATCAGTATTTGTATTATAATTTCCTGCCAACGCTGTGCCACGATACAGATACTAACTAAATAATTGATTCATCATTAAGGCATTGGCTGCCAATAAAAAACTATTGAAGGCAAATCCTCCGCTAATGTCGGTCACCGGTGACTGCCATGGCGTTTAACGTGTTAATAAAACAAAAATGTAATATAATTGTTTAATGTGTAACAATAATTTCACGGATTAGAGTCGTCAATGTCCATTAATATTCTATCTATATACCGAGCTATTTCCAACATTGGGTTTAAGACCTTATTGCGGTTTCTACATCGTTTTGTTGTCGTTTGTTTTTTACAAAACTTTTCTGTCAAATTATCTGGCCATAGACTGCAGTTTGAAGATGATGCCAATTCTTTGGAAGTGTGTAACTTGGGGACGCTGTTCCACGGTTCACTAGAGCGCCGCCTTGCTGCGACCTCCTTATGTCTTTGCATCGAACGCTTACTCAAAGGCTGCCAACCATAGTCTGAATACCGTGTCTTAGCCCATGTTCTCGCTTTTTTCCTTGTCAATGGCTGCGAAATAATTTCATTTTGAAAATTTACAATTAGATGAGCATTCTTTTTCTTGTTTTTGGCTAAGTAAAACTAGTTAGACTACCTTATGGTCACATGTTTTACTGCATTTTCTTGATTGTGCTGATTTTTTCTGTTTAATATTTAAATCAGAACTCTTGTTGGACACATCCGATCCGTTACAATTAGCAAACTTTATTGGTGAGACGTAAGGCTGCAAAATATTACCTACAAATTAATTATAAAACTATCAAATTTTGTAAAGCAAACTTTGTCATGATAGGTAATTTTATCTAATTTTTCTTCCTGCCCCTATTTACAGACACAAAATTACTTTTATTTCATATATCATTTCTCACCCGGTCTTGTTTATCTAGTGGTGTTTTAAGTGCTATTGTTAAAGGCCTCTGTCCTTTTATATCTAATTATTACAACATAAACTTAGACATATGTATACCTAATCATTATCATCAGCTAGAACATGTCCACAGTTGGACAGAGGCCTCTCCCTTACTCCTCTACGTTGAACAACAGCTCGCCACTTGTATCCAATGGCAATACCCAACGCAGATAAGAGAATACCCTAACTATATTCGGAGCCGCAGAAATATCTTTTACGATTCTCTCGGTCATATAAAAGATGACTAAGAACCTGTTCTTACCTACATCTTACTCTACAACGATAATATTAATAATTACTCACACATGCTATTGACGCCTCTACGCAATACATCGCACGCCAGTACCGCCGTCAAAAATTGAGAGCTATAATCGCAGTAAGTGTTACCTAAAAATTGAACACCATTAAATGAAAGAAATATACGCTGCACTGACTGTTAGTTAATCTTTTCAAACAATCACCATGGTTCAGTTGTACAACTTGATATGCGAACGATACTAGCCGAGACCATATCGCGATCAAATTGTTATTGTATTCTTGACTATTTTTCTTGCTAACCGGTACGTTCGTCGGCTCACTTAGGACGCCGACACTGACTGTTGTCACACTTTCGTCTTCATCAGAGATTTTGTCGACATCTTCAAGTTTTGTAAACTTTTCTAGACATCGTAGGTCTTCCTTAACTGAATCAAATTGCATATTTATATCTTTGGCTATAGAGTTTGTCATGAATTCTATTTCTTTGGGCGATAACAATTCGTCAGGAAACTGTTTCTGATTCTCCACTACGCTGTTGACACTTCCCGCATCACTGCAATTATCATCCTTATGTTCTTCTTCAGTACCTTTGTAGTTGTCCATACAGCACGCACTTGCAGACAAGCATTCTCGGCTGAACGAATCTTCGGACAACTCCGTACCGGTGACTTGGGTCACTTGCTCGTCCTCGTTTAGTGCACAGAAACTATCAAAGAAATCGTCGTTGCTCGCGCTGACTGACGACCTTGTGCTCTCGCTTTTGTCTTTCTTTATTCGGGACTCGCTTTGACATAGTCCAAATTGGTCGTATAGCTTCCGCCTAGCCCGCCGCTCTGACAATTCCTGTCGCAAAATTCTGTCCTGATACGAGCGATCTTTCAGTTTCTGTGCCGCATCCAACTGGCTTCTTTCAAGCGACTTGTATTGCTCGTACAGGTACCAAGACCGGACTCTGTGTGACTTTTTATCGATAGTGTCTAGATCTAAAAAGCATTTTTTTAGTTAGCACTAATAAATACTTGTGTGTTAAGTTTCACAAAATGACAGAAATCAGAAAAACTATGACACTTACCAAGAGAATCCAAAAACTCCATATCACAAGGCTTGGAATTGGAATGACTTTTGATTGACGCGCTGAATATATTAGGATTTACATAGTTCAAGCTAATTTGTTACTAAATTTTCGTTGTACTAGGATGTATCGTAAATTGGTTTTTCAATGCTTTTCCTGCCAGGCCAGAAGTTACCGAATCTTGTATAATTTTATTTGACATGCATTATGAACAATTCCAAATATAATCGACTGCCAGCTACGCAAGGGACACTGAGCTCTTTCGTGGTTTCTTTGCACTCAAAGAAGGAATGAACAAGTAGGTAAAATAGTATTCTATCATGACTAACAGTCACTTTTTATTTCTTACCAAAGAGTTTCTACGTAACTAATTTAAGTCGATGGATAAATGATCAGAACCATGTGAGAACCAAGGAACGGACGTTGGTCGGAACTTTGTATCCAGGGAATGACAATTTATTTTTTTAATAGGTACTTCTTGCAAATATATCACAAAGGCGGACTTAATGCCTTAAGCATTCTCTGCCAGTCTACCTAAAGGCGGTTCCGTACATTATTCGGCCGTACTTATGCAAACAGGAACCAATCTACACTAATACCAAAATCGTGATAGGACACAGAACGTTTCAAAAATAAGTCTTCTATAGACTCTGTAAAGATCAAAATAATATGACAACTTTGACAGAACTATACAATTTTATGACAAAGTTATCAACCAACCAACATAACCGCAGTTATTTAATTAAACTAACAAGATCCATACCCCATGGTTACCCAACAATTCTAAAAAAAAGTTGAAATTGATTTTTTTAATAAGACCCATACCATATGGTCATTTATAATTTATTAATCATAATAAGTAGAATGCGAATAGGTTTTTGTTTGCTTATAAAAATAGGCATATATTATGGTGTAACAAAAATAGTGCACAATATTTTAGTAGGTCAATTAGTATGTGATAAACATCATTTTTTTATGAAAATATTTTATAAAAACTTATAAATTATTTATAATAATTCAATTATTCATTTATTATTTTCATTGCTTTTTATGCCATCCTGCAATATGTACCTATTCGAAAAGCTCGGTCGTTGACCCGTAAGATAAGCGTCCGCGCGCATCCATACTGGCTGGCTGGCGTTATGCGTAAAAACACAACAACAATTTTGCAAATGTGATGCTAAATTTAATTAAACATGTTGTTGGTTACATTTTTTTTTAGGTAAACATAATCCTTATCATGTACTATATCACCTGTTAAAATATTGTGCACTATTTTTGTTAGACATATATTCCTCCATTTTTACAAAGACTCGCATTAAAAAACCAACCATTGCGTGTGCACAAGATAAAAAAATGAAGATTTCTTGTCATTATTAAAATTAGAAAAGAATATCTCTAATATTATAAATAGGAAAGACTAGATTTTTTTGTTTGTTTGAATTGAATAGGCGCGGAAAATACTGAACCGATTTTAAAAATTCTTTTACTGTTGAAACAGGGATTTACAGAAAGAAATACGAATTCAATTAACTGATACATTTTATTTGTGGACTAGCTTCTGCCCACGGCTTTGCTCGCGTTCTTTTGAAGGATTTTTTTTTTTAAGGGGGGAAAATCATCGGATGATTGAAACTCTTACTGACTAAAAACCACCCCGTTCCTTCTCCTGCACGTCGATCCGGAGCCCCGGTTACCCGTTAGGTTCTCCGCGACTCTTTTGAAGGATTGGGGGCAGGTTTACAAAAGAAATAGTACATATTTTTTGCTGGTCACAAATAGTCTGCATACCAATTTTTAGCTTTCTTGATAATTGCAAAATGCGCCATACAAACTTCCGCCCCCTGTTTTCGACAAAAATCCATCCAATCAATTTCTTAAAACTTGAATTGCCAAACTGTCAAACACCGCGAGGACACCGGTGCCCGCACACCTATTGTTCTTAGGTACATAATGTCTACTTAGTCTACTGAGTGTAACTAATGTTCAAAACATATAACCAACTTCTCTTTGGAAGATGAAAATACTAAAGTATAGTATTTGTGTCTGTAATGACGGTACTCAAAGGGTTAAAAAACTAATTACACATAAACAGGGCTGAATACTAATACCTACTAGTCCTTGAAAATCCTCATTTTAGTCCGTCGAAGCTAAAACCTACAATAGAAGTTTGCCGATGTGTGAAAAACTACCAAAACAACTCTTTATATTATTAGTATTGCTTATTTGAATGAAATTCGGTACAATGATAGTTTCAAGCTGGAGAAAGGACGTATGATAGATTTTTATCACGGAAATTTCACGGGAACGGGAACTATACCTTAAAATCCCAAGACTATATCTTTTAAACCACTGAACCCATTTGATTGAAATTCGCTTCAACGATAGTTTGAAACACTGAACTAGAGAAGAACTAGAAAGGACGTATGATTGTTCTATCTCTGAAATTCCTTGGGGACGGGAATTGTATCTTAAAATTTAACTCTATTTTTTAAACCACTGAACCTACATGTGTATTTGAAACACTGTCACTGGAAATGACGTATGATTGTTTTATCCCGGAAATCCCATGGGACTGGACATATGAACTATGCGTTAAAATTACGGGACTCTACCGCTTAAACCATCGAACTTATTTGACTGGAATTCTTCAAATATTGTTATTAAATAGGTATGTTAAATATTGTCATCAATATTAGGTTTGTCTACACAGAACAAACTATTTGGTACAATATTGTACATCAATTTTATTAAAAACTAGCTGACCCGGCGAACTTTGTTCCGCCTTAATGGCAATAAATAAGCAGATTTTCTTTTATTGGAAAAAAAATCCAAAAAAAATATTTAATAACTACTTACATTAATCATTCATTATTATTTCTGTATTTTAGTAGGTACATAGGTTGCTCTTCACTTAAGCACCTTGTGATACACGACATTTTTTGTTTTATTATCAGGCGCAAAAACAACCAACGCAGATGGTCTTCCGACCCGTGAACATGCCACGTATAATTGACCATGGGAAAAACATGAATGTTTTAGACACTTAACTTAACTTTAACTTTTTGTTGATGGTCATGGCAAATGCAAGACGTATCGGAAATTGAAGTCTTTTAAATTCAAACGGCATATCGGTTGGGATCATCGGGATCCATTAGGGCGGAACAAAGTTCGCCGGGTCAGGTAGTTATTATTATTATACAGTTGTACTGAAGATAGTTCTTTATAACTTCTGGGATCCTGGTATATTATGCAGATGTACTGTAGAAAGCTCTTTATGACTTCTGCGATCCTGGTATATTATGCAGATGTACTGTAGAAAGCTCTTTATGACTTCTGCGATCCTGGTATGTTATGCAGTTGTACTACTAGACAAAAACGGCTTTGACTCAAAACTGTTATTGTGTGGGTTGATTCTGTATTGCATAATACGTCCACGTATCTATACTCGCCTACTCGGCACGATCCATAGCGAGAATTTGTCGTGGTGGGAGTATGTAAATTCGAGGATTTTGTTTTATTCCCCATTCTTAATGAAGATTTAACATTTAAGTTTACTATCAATTAATCAAATAGGTAATGAAAGAACAAAGTAGGAAGGTACTTACCTAAGTAGACAGCTCTTTATAACAAGTTATGATTGTTATTGTAAATTTAATGATAAAAACACGAGACAGTAAACAACAGCAAAATGTATTTAGTTATTACTAACACACGAGTTTTTACAACCAAAAAAAAACGAAGACAAACACAAATCCACATTGTAGACCTAAATAAACTAAATGAAAATGCGTGCTCGTGCAAACTAATGGCTCTTATTTTGCATTTATAAAAAACACTAAGATCTAATAATATAATCACAATAATTAGTAGAAAAGGAACAATAAATACCTTTTTAATATTTACGAGTAGTCCAATAAAGACACGATACTTATTTTAATTACGTACATGGATTAAAAGACTCACTAACAATATTACTTTGCTCACTAACAACAACACTCTAAAATCTAAAAGTAAAACAATTTAAATCTTTAGTTACTCCATTTTTAAAATTGCCGCGCTCCGAAGATCAGGACCACAGGTTATTAATACCAACGACTATCGATTTTGAAATGGCAATACTGTTACGAAAAGCTATACTATACTATTTATGTTTTAATAACATTAACGAATAGTCACCGATATGAAAACAATGGGCATTATTTTTACATTCCTTTATTATATCAACCTGCACGATTTATATTCCGTCATTGTAGGAATCCAAAATGTAGACCCATAATGACGCTCCATAATAAGTACCTACGGAACGCCCAAATTACCCCAATGGTGAAAAATTTTGTTCTTTATTCCTTTCAGTGGATTAGTTTGTAATAAACTACTCGTGTAGGTCTTATGCTACCGAAACTGCACTTAAGCATCGCGCAATGAAATAGAACTTTATGATTAATTTATGACACTATTCTAGGTTCATAGTATGCGTGACAAGTATTATCATATATTCATCTGACTAGTGCTTGTTACAGCTAATTTGAAACCCAAAGTCAGTGCAAAATGCCACAAGTAATCTTTTTGTTGTAAACTTTTACGTTGTTAAGTAACCATCGAAGCCCGAGTACTACGGAATTTTTGTTTCTTTTACATTTTAATACGAAAAATAAATACAAGCGATTTTGAAGAATAGGTAAAGCCTAATAAAAGAATATGGCACCACCCGCCGGTTGCCGGCTGTAACCAGGGTTAGTCTGAGATGAATGTACTCCTGAATTCATGAGCTTGACACTAAATGGAGATCGACGTTCTTTTATGCCACCCCGTTTCATTGGGTGTCCCTGTAATTAGAGTAGATAGAAATGTAAATTATTGAATTTTCTAATTTTAAATTACCTTCTGGTAATTTTAAAATAAATCAATTCCAAAATTTATCCATACCAAGGGTATTATGACTGGTGGAAGTTTATCGAAAGTATTCCGCAGTCGCCGCCAAGTGTCACAGCCAATAGTTTCAGGTTGTAAGTACAAATCCTCTTTATCTGGAAACCTCTCTGTAGAATGATTGTAGGTTGTGGCCAATACGAAATCCAAACTATCTTTTGGTAAACTAAAAGAAATAAATCAGATAAATATGTTACACTCAATCTAAATTAAGCATCAAAGTAGATTTTAATATACATACAAGAAAGGATGATAAAAACTTAATCGCCTAACACTAGCAAGTGTATGATGCGAAAAAAGTCTGGAGCCTGCTGATCCAACATGTTTATTTTGGGTTGAGAGCAAAATATCTTTGGTAAGTTCACCCTCTTTCCTTAAATCAGGAACAAGAGTTTTATTTCTAACTTGTTTTATACCAGCCATTATACTTATTTAGATGTTGATTAACTATGGAGTTTTGTAAGAATCCAAAACAACGAAGTATTAATAATTTTAGTAATATTTTACTACAATAGATTTTTGACGTAATACTATATAATATCTACACCATAGCAACCGCGTTGATACAATCAAAATGCAATCAAAGAACCTTAGCTTAACTTAAAAAGGACTGAATTTTTACACCAAACCAATTATTTTTTGTACTTTTTGTGCACTTTTTATTTTACTGGAGTACCTAATTATTTACCAATTTAACCCAAAGAACGATGACACAAAATTATTTTATTTTATTTTAAAAATTGTTACATAATACATTTTTAATAATGGCAACATTGACCACATCCGCTTGCATTCGTTTCTCGTCGTCAAGTTTCATTTCCGGTAGCCATATTTAATTTTGCGCTTGCACGCTACGGTCGTTCATTTAGTTTCGTGACGCCATTCTAGTTGCTTGTTGAGGTGGATTGTGAAAATACATTAAATTTGTGTAAGGTGGTGAAGTTTTTATAAATATAAATCAAGATGAGTTACGGAAGGCCGCCGCCGCGTATCGACGGCATGGTGTCGTTGAAAGTGGACAATCTTACGTACCGCACAACGCCTGAAGATCTGCGGCGTGTGTTCGAAAGATGTGGTGAAGTCGGTGATATCTACATACCCAGAGATCGGTACACCAGAGAAAGTAGAGGATTTGCTTTCGTCAGGTAATTACTTTCCATAAATGTAGTCTAAGTTGTATGTATTTGTACATATTCATATTAGTGACGTCATAGGCTGTTACCGGTAAAATACCATGCCCTGTACAAGTCGCATCAGCATGGTATGGTATGGTATACTTACATACAAAACATTTAAAATTAATCTAAGACCTTGGAAATGTTATTAATAATAACTTATTATGTATGGGTTTTATAATTTTCAATATTATTTATTATCTTATAGATTCTACGATCGTCGTGATGCTGAAGAAGCTTTGGACTCGCTTGATGGACGAATGCTTGATGGCAGGGAGCTCCGTGTTCAAATGGCTCGCTATGGACGTCCCTCTTCTCCATACCGGAGCCGCTACGACCGTCGTCGCAGGTAGCGTATAATAGTTACACACTTTATCTTCCTTGCTAGCTGACCATAGAACTTCCTTATTGCTATATTTGTTTCATATCTAGGTGTTCATTTTATCTCTTAGACTCTTAGTCTATTTGTGTTTTCCCTGTATTACTCATCAATACTACATATTCCTCACATAACATTCTCAAATCATGTAGAATTCCAATATGTTCAAGTTACACTATGACACTGAATTTTGAGAAAGATTATTCCAGCCCTCCAGCCAATATTAAGAAAATATTGAGAAATTGCTAAATCTCCTGTTAATTAAATTTTCCACTGGTTCAAAATAGAAAAAACAATAGCATGGTATATTATTTACAATATTAAGATTGTGTTTCCCAAAATTATCACAACTTACATTTTCTTAAAACAATGCTTAAAGAAATTCCAATGCATATTCATAAAATACCACATTGTCATGTCGGACACAATTTGCCCTAAACCTATAATAAATGTAGAAGATTAGCATAATCTATTTTTAATGGTTTGCACTTGAACATAATAATTAGGTACTTTATTTGCTGTAATATGCAAATTAACTAAATAGGGCTAGTATTAAAGTTAAAGCCCTTCTTTCTTAATTCCACTTTGAATTTGCTCTAAGGCCTGAGGTATAATTTGAAATATAGGACAGATTTCAAACAGCATGTGAATTGAAATCTTAAAGTAATTGATATAAGGTTTCTTAAGAATTCAAATATAAATTTATATGTATATAATGAAATTGTTGTTTGAATACAATATTTTTTACTATTTTTATTTGAAATAAAAGCATGATTTATTCCTTTATTGCATTTTATGAATTGTATGTCTGGCATGAAGGAAGTATAATTTGTAAGGAACTTGTGTTTGGAAATTCATTTTTTTGTTTTATGTTTCTTATTAATTATTTTTACTTGTACATTGGTCAGCTAGTAAAAACACTTATTTTTCTCACTAATTTTGATTGTTTAGCTCGCATTGACTGAGGTGGTACATGTTGCAATTGTGTAACTCCAATGTCTGCGGGTGCATTTATCACACCAGGAGGGGCGCTTGCGTCACTGGCTTGATTAGAGAATGTATTCATATCTTTGTGTGATGGTTATTCTTTTAGCAACTCGCGTTCACGGTCTCGTTCACGTCGTCGATCCAGGTCTCGTTCCCGTTCCCGAAGGCGGTCACGCTCGTACAGTCGCAGCCGCTCTCGCTCTCGCAGCCGTTCTGACTCTAAGAGCTCTCGTGGACGCTCCCGCAGCCGTTCCCGCTCACGATCACGCTCTAGGCATTGAAATGCTGAGTAAGTATGAATTAAAACTATAAAATTATTCTCCCAAACTTTAACATTGTTTAACTAGGCCAACATTATGTGTAAATTATAAAAATATGATATTGATATCATTTATTGAAACCTTGACGGTTCAGTACTGCTTATCAGCTTAATGAATTTATTATTTTATCTTGATTACCTTGCAACTAATCTTGTGACACACTGTGTTCAATCAAACTTTTCATTTTTATATACTGTTTATAATCACATGTGTGTGTATCTATACTTAATATGTATTACATGATTGTGTGTATGTAGAACATGTGTATATGTACTCATCAAAGTACCATTACTTAACCCGTTGATATCCATCCCCTAAATTTGGTCATACAAAAGTATTCTCTAAACATTAGAAATAAGGTCTATAATGTAATATTAGTGGAAAGCGGTCACCGGTGACCGCTTTCCACTAATATTACATTACATTACTTTAATAATTTTAATACTTTTAATACATTTAATACTTTTGTATGACCAAATTTAGGGGATGGATATCAACGGGTTAATACTTAACATTTTATGAATTGGTATTGTACTTTTGATATTACATAGCATGCATTTGATGAACACCAAAGTGTCTAAATTTACACTGCTTGTTGTTACAGGTTGAGAGTACCAGCTGTGAGCTGAAGTGCTGTGCCACATGTCTCTGAGCAGACTTCAGCCAAGGTACTAAAACTCATCAGTTACTCATAAGCCATCCACAGACCTAACTATGATCAACATAGTGGCAAAACATGCAACGTAACAAATTATATTTTAAGTTCCCTTACTTTAACATAGGCTAACTGCATAATGTAAGAATTGTATCTTTAGATATTTTCACACTTTTACTTTTTGTTTGTATACATTTCCATTCAATTCTAAAGCATACCTTTGAATATGAACTACTAAATACAATAAACTGAATTAAGTTTATTTCTTATTTATGTCGAAATACTTTTGTTGTATCTTTTTTTTACCTATTATTATGTTAAGGGATGTGTAATTAATTGTAAAATTATTCAGTCACTTGTATTTGAGTCTTCATATTGTAATATGATAGTATTGTATTTTTATTAATCAGTACTAGGTTTATGGCCAATGTGGTCTAAGATATTATTTCAGGTTAATATAACAAAATATCTGGAAGATCATTGTACCCACCACAAGTGATTATTGGGCTAAATTGGGCATTAATGTGGGACATCATCATTCATGATTCTTGGTAAATAACTCGTAAGAAGGTGATGCCTGGAGTCTTTAGTATCTATACTATATGTACTATCTTTAACATTGTCAATAACCACTATTATCATAAGTAGTAGGCCTTTGCTTATCAATCTGAACCTTTTGATCACTATTTTCAGTCATTATCCTAGTGTTCTCAAGTTTTACAAAAATGTTTTGAATCCAGTTTTCTACATAAAGACTTCCATTAGTGACTGAAAGGTTGCAATGGCTTTTTAGATAGGTACATGTTTATAATCAACCGTAGAGCATGCGGCCTATTACTTACGACTTTTACTCTAAGTACAGCATTTTTGCAAATATTGTAACTGTATAACTGATTCTATAATATTAATCGAAATGTTGGTATGCTCAGGGCGTGGAGTACGCGGGGAGCGAGGCTGTATGCGGGGAGGGTGGGTTTGCTGTTTGCTGACAACTGCTGAATTGCTGTTGTTGCCGTACATAAGTTATGAGTAAACTTTTATATTTATTGACAAACCGAGACTCTCATAAAGTAGGTAAACATACGACTTCTTAACACGTAAATTGGGAGTATTTTTTACACTCGGCACATAGGGAGGTACATCGCGCCCTTATATAAACGTAAATTCAATTCATAAATCCTTAACGCTGTCTCCAAATACTTATCGACTGATACAAACTTAGCAGAAAACATTCACTAGGGGACTTCGAAGTCATTGCGTCACAAAATCAGGGAACAAACGCGTGACGTAGGTGGCGGCCGGCAGACCAGCAGACTGCGAACTAATATACTCGTTTGTTTGGCAGGCCGGTGCTGCACGCTGGCCTGTTTGCTGTGGCAGTATCCTGTGCTGATTTGCAGATTCGCATGCGGCTAGGTTTATCGGTAAAATGGAACGCCCTCCCTGCCTCTCCGGTTAACGAGCGATCTAAGTACATGATACGGCTTATATATTTTTTTTATTTAGCACTAGGATCACTCGTTGCTATATTGAAGGAATGCTCGACTGTACCACTTGATAACTTGGAAGATTGAGGCAAGATCATCGAAGATGAAGACGTCTAGCACTGGATTTAAGTAGGTTTTGTCGGAAATAAATTAATTAGGATTAAATTTGATTTTTATTTATCACCTTTAAACTGTCAAACACCAAGCGGTCACCGGTGACCGCAACCTATTGTTCTATGTCTACAAAACCGGTACTCGACGAGTTAATTTTAACACCCGTAATTGCATAATATTGTCCTGTCTGATACAAGAGTAGGTACCGACGAGTAGTCGCCTTTATTATTGTCGTAAATTAAAGGGATTTCGGATTTATTTATTACACTACTAAAATGTGCGAGTTCAAAGTTAGGTCCCCCTCAGTTCACACATACGTTTCTTTTCATAAAAAATATAAATTAGAATTAGGTAGGTACCTACGTATATTAGGATCGACATGTTTGTACACTTATAAGTACTGCCAGACTTAATCGCACCACAGGCTAAAAAAAATAGGAAGATAATGATACAGGCACAGCACAGTAACGGAACGGCGCATGGTCGGCTGAAAATCCAGAATCGACTCAGCATTTTTATACATTATAAGTAATAAAAGCGATATCCGGCAAAAAACTTGCACACTTGAAAAATAAAATGCTTATAGCTTATGAAAGCCGATTTTCGGCCCAACCGTGTGGCGTGTTCTACTTAGAAAAACCAAAGGCGCGCGCTGACAGCTTGCCTTTGCTTTTGTATTTCATCATCGACGTTATAATGGAGTTCAAGCGTTGCCACATGATCTGGTTAGGTACTACAGGAAGATTGCACACCGATAGGGTTGCCAACCGTATTCTAGAATATTGTCCTCCGCCTAGGAGTACGTCGCACACGCCTAGGAGTACGTCGCACACGCCTAGGAGTACGTCGCACACGCCTAGGAGTACGTCGCACACGCCTAGGAGTACGTCGCACACGCCTAGGAGTACGTCGCACACGCCTAGGAGTACGTCGCACACGCCTAGGAGTACGTCGCACACGCCTAGGAGTACGTCGCACACGCCTAGGAGTACGTCGCACACGCCTAGGAGTACGTCGCACACGCCTAGGAGTACGTCGCACACGCCTAGGAGTACGTCGCACACGCCTAGGAGTACGTCGCACACGCCTAGGAGTACGTCGCACACGCCTAGGAGTACGTCGTGTACTCCGTACCGTACGCTAAAAACTCATGCACAATGTTCACCTAGTGCCAGTCTGTATGCAAAAACCCATAACACCTAATCAGAATAAAAAATTCTACAATTTACTGTTAATAGTGTAAGTATCGCCGATTCCCCAAACTCTTCATTCAGCATTTACTGATAGTCTTCGGTCATGAATGTGAAGTGGTGAGAAGGGAAAACAGATTCATTGAAATTGATCATAAGAATTGGAATATTAGGACTCGTACAATTCTTTTAAAACAATAAAAAAATGTTATTTTCTGCAAAAAATACAAAACAACACCGTTTTAATGTAAAATGTGAATAGTTTGTATTAAAAGTACAAAATAAATGCTCTTTTTTGTAAGTCCGTCCTCTTTATTCGCACTGATACTATTTTATACACTGATCAATAATAATAATGCAGCCGGCGATTCGCGATGACTTGTCGCTCGCTCATCGAAGTAGCCCATGATATTACGGCCATGAAACGATGCCGTGTGGTAGTGTAAGGGGTGGTTATTATTCAATAAGTCTGACACTCCCTCTCGCCTAACCCAAAGCGGGAGAACTCATTGGATGATTTTCCCCCCTCAAAAAAAAGCACGATGATATGTCGCTGTCGTATCATGTTTAGGTATAATATGAGCGAGTTCTTACAAAGGTGCTTAAACAGTTATAAGCTGCTAACAAATAAGCAGTCTGACCCGACCTTCTAAAGTCACGTGAAAACTTCTTTTTAATTCTTAATTCTTTTTTTTTGTTGGAATGGTCATACTCTCGATGTGGTCCCATTTCCACCAGGTCAGGATCTGATGATGGGATCCCATGGAAACCGAGGGAAACTTTCCAAAATTGTATGGGTGGCGAGAGCGTTTACAAATTTTTTTATATGGTAGGTAGGTATTTGAAACTACTACAATTTGATGAAGGTATGGAGTTGATCTGATGATGAAGTCAAAAGACAGCCGAGGAAACTCTTCGAGAATTTGTAGCAATGACCCCGTGTTTGGGCTTGGTAAAGGCAATTGGGCAATATTTACCCTGAACCAACAGTACCTATCTAACGTTTATGTCGTTTTGTTAGGTTTGAAATTAGACGTACTTAGAAAATTATTTTTCCGTTATGAGTTGTCAGTTGGGTAAAGAAAAGGACAGTGCGAACCAATTTATGGAGTCTGGGCCCACGCCTCAATAATAACATAATTGATATACCGTCTTTACCATAAGGGGACACGTATCCAAAGGCCCCGAAAGACTCACAATTTCTGGCTGCCGCGTGGCTTGTAACTGGTTCGAATCCCGCACGGAGCGAGTCTGTGTTGCACCACAAATTGTTGGTTTGGGTTAAAAAAAACATTCCGCAAGGGTAAGGTCTCCAACATTAACGTAGTCCAAGACGGCCCTGAATACAGTTGGATAGGGCTTTCTAAATGTAACAATAGTTACCTACTAATCTAATATACCTATGGTCAGATGTTAGTGGTATCACATACGACGTTCTATTATAGTCGCCTCGGTCTAAGGTATGGAGGTCTGTAGGTATGGCGATTTTATAAGATTTTTATATATAGATGCTCATATAGGATGGTAGATAAGGTGCTAAATAATATCACGCATACGAGTCGATCTCGAAGGTTAAGCTTTGCATGCCGAGGTCAGTTTTTGGATGGGTGGCAGTTTTATATCGAACTGCCTATCTTGTAAGTTACTTGAAGTAGTAGGGATGTAAATAATGGTTTGACCACTAATTTGGTAGTTCTTTAACTAACGTTATAGGTCAAATGAAACCATTTTATGGTATTTCTCTGATCCTCCAGCGATACTAAACAAACAATTAATGTAGGATATGAGGTCGACATGTGCAGCATATGAGCTAGGTTTTGGTTTGGGTTTTTTGTATGGAATTTGCCCATTGTTCTTTACAAAATGGATGTTAGCTTCCTATCCAGCTACATTCAAGAGTTTTAGGTACTCAAAATGATTACTTTATAATATATACTGTATGAAACTGTTTACTTCTGATAGTTTTATCAGAAGTAGGTACATTCTCTTTTGATTACTAAAGGATAATTGCATAGTGCATAAAACAGAGATATTTGCATAAAATAAGTAATACACAGTGGAAACATGAAAATAAAAATAATTTGTTTATTTCAATAAAATATATTTTTACTTAATAGTAAAATTAACAACTAATAGTCCATTTTTGGCACTTCCTAATTTGAACCACCGACCTGCCTTATGTTCTTGGCCTACAGCTACATACAACTGTTTACCGTCACTTGTAAACTGCATAGAATTTACAAAACCACTGACTTGTACACTAAACATAGGTGTCACCTTCCTATATTGGTCAGATACTTTCCATAGCCTAATATTAAGATCATAGGACCCTGACGCAAACACATCAGAGTTCAGTAAAGTTGCTAAACTTGTGATCCACCTTGGTACTTCATTTTCAGAACCATGAGCTTCTGGTACTGTGCACAGGGGTTTCTTTTTAAGCACACTCCATACACATAATGAACCATTATCACTTCCAGATACAAAATGCTCTTCATCTAATAGCTTTACTTCATCCAGACTGCCCACGGGACCATTGTATATCAACTGTGACTCCTCAGCAATCTTCCATATCCGAACTGAGGTGTCTCTTCCTCCTGCTGTTATTGCCCTCTCTCTGGTTAGTGCATCGATTGATGTGATGGGGGACTGGTGTCCAAACAAAGTTTCCACATAAGCCATCTCGTCTAATGACCAGATTTTAACTGATCTATCTTTACTAGCTGAATACAGATCATGTGTATTTTTCCTAAACACTAGTCCTGTTACTTCATCTTTGTGGCCCTTGAATGTGTAGATATGCTTGAGTGTGCTTGGATCCCATACTTGTACGTACGGAGACTCATCCGATGAAACCAAGTATTTGCTATCTGTTGATATTGTCAAAGATTTTACCATACCTTTAATAAACTTGGAATGAGTTTTGAAAGTTAGACTGCCCATTTTCCGTTTCTCATTGATACCCCATTTGATAATAGAACCACATTTACTGCCAGTGAAGGCGTAGTTATTGTCACTGCTGATACACACACAGGTCAATGTTAGACGATGTTCTTTAGCACGAATAAGCCTTAGGTCACTTTCACCTGGTTCTATATACTTGTCAGCTATCTCTATCTTTAATTTACCTTTCTGTTCCAAATAGTCTTTTTTAAGACGGTTCTCAACCGCATCATCTACTTCTTTAAGCTCTGCTCTCTTCGCTTCCTCTTTTTCAATTTCCTCCAAGTACTTCTTAGCTAGACGTAACTTCTTTTGCTCAGCAGTTTCATGATCACTTTCAGACTCCTCAGCATCAGAAAACTTTCGTATATCCAATTCACTGTCCGAGGATTCCTGCCCATTTTCTAGGTTAGGCGCGTTTGGCTTTTTAGGATTCTTTTTCTTGATTTTCTCTCCTTTCCTTTTTTGAACTTTCCTGGACTTGCCTTTCAAAAAGAAAGACGAAGACATTTTTTAACTTAAAGTAATAACTTTATCACAAAAATATGAAAAACTTTGTAAAATAGTTTTAGAAAAGCCATGCGATACGCGCACGTTGGATTTATTTTGACACTGCCAGTAGCAGTCGATCAGTCCCGTCACGTCTGTCACTGACAAGACCGAACTCACCGAACCACCGAACCGAAAGAGCATAGACCAACCAAAAAATTCGTAAGGGCATAGAGAAATGATTATTTTTAATAATTATTAATTTAAAAATAAATAATAAGTTTCAATAAATTAGCTTTAACAAAATATTGTTTTTTTTTATATATATTTGTAAATATGTTAGTTTTCATTTATTTTAGCCCAAGGTATTTATTATTTAGTTTATCTTTTTTTTTATTTAGTTAGTTTATTTTGATTCCTTGTAACTATAATGAAATGCAATTTTGCTTTCTAAATTTCATAAATATTTTTTTGTTTTTTTCTACTAAGTGAAAACTGTTCTATTGCCATCAAATGAGAATATATATTATATCATGTATAATAGTATATTGCACATAAAATTACATCTGCACCCAAATGTTAAACAAATTACAACATAGTGTGGAATGTCTATTCTTAATTCATTACATTCATCAAAGTATCTGACAAGATAATATTTAATAAATTAAACAATCAAATAAATCAATTAATTTCTCTATATTTTCAATACCAATTGATCCGACAGAGTGATGTAGTACTTTACAAGCCATATCACATGTTTGGACACAGCTCATTGGTTTAAAACCTGATTGGTAAAATGTAAACTCTGAACAATGTTTTAGAATGTTCATCCTACAATGGTATTAGCCCCTCTCAGTTGTAAATATCCGGCTGTAATATCCATTGGTAAACTCCTGACTGTTGCAAATTCTTCCGCATTGCTGTAGAATAGCTTAGAGTGACGGTCCATATATGGAGCAGGGAGCCCAGATATATCTGAATATTTCTTGGTCGGTTTAAATGTAGGTGGAGCGTTGATGGAGTAATCTGTAACAATAAGAATGTATTTGTATGTATTTACCTAATTGACATATTTTTTATATAAATATATTTGATGGGCGGACGTTTGACGTATCTCGCCTGGTGGTAAGCGATGATGCGGTCTACGACGGAGTACGTCGACGCATAAGCAACCTATTCACTCGGGCCGTAAATACACAGGTTATACCCTCCAGGAAATACAGACTTGGACTTTGAAGAATTAGAGCTATTTTTAATGATAAAAGCCATTCTTACATAAAACAGCATCGTTGTGCCACGGGAGTGTCCTGTCAGCCGTTAATATTTGTTTCAGCGATCGCCACATACGTTTTTTACAACCACTTTTGACGAGAAATTTATTTTCTGTTTTGAAACGGTAAGTTTTTTCGGAATCACCAGTCATTATGGCTCGTGCTACTTCTTTCCTCTCAGATTTTATTTTCATACGCAAATTACGTTATTGGATACAGAAAAAAGTAGGAAAAGCGATATTATCAAAGAATAGTATTTTCATCAATTTTCGAGGACATATCGAATCGAACTGACTGAGATTGCCAGTGCCAAAAGTCCAAAACAGTTTGTCATTTTGACGTCATCCATAGACATACATTGCTTAATGTTATGAATACGGTCAAGCGATTAGGTCTTAACTTTATTAATTAACTTTATAAAACTTCATAAACTTTATTTAATAAACTCTTCTTTTATTTAAGGTGTAAAAATTTTAGTTCTACATTTTTTTTTTATTTTTAGTTGTATATTTTAATTATCATAAATTTTCTCTTTGTCAAATATAATAAACTCCTAAGAGAAGAAATCAAACCGTGTAAAATTCGCTGATTTATACCTAATTTAAAAAGACAACTGAAATCAAGTTTCGTATTTGTAAATGTTTATTCAATAGTAAATAGAATTTATAAATAAAATCTCCAAGGTATATACCTAAGAAGTTTTATGGTCGAAAATTGTTCTAACTTCTCGAATATTTTTGTCTTCAAAGACAAGATTCTAAAGATTACATTCGCACGTGGATTGCACCAGTGAATGAAATACAAACGTCAAAATAAGTTTGAGGTTACTCATGTGTTGAAGTGTGTTATTTTTAAATAATTAAAATGGATATTGTTAATGAGATATTAGAAAAAGAACAAAAGAAATCTGAGAAGTACAAACCTATTACTGTAGAAAAACATTTAGAAGTAGAACTTGATATAGGCACTCTACTAGCTTCGGACACAAATGATTTGGATACAAAATTATTACAGTAAGTTATTTTTCTTATTTAAACTCGTGAAAGTTAGTTAATTTTCATCAAAATTACGAACACGCAATACTTAAGATACGTAGGCTGCATATAACACATTTGTTGAATTGCGTAAAAAAAAATATGAACACATTTCACATTAAACCACGTTATTTTTCAGGTCAAATAAAGATGATTACTTGCAATCATTGACGCGTGACAACACACAGTTACTACTAAACAAAATATGGGAACTTCCTACAGAGCGGGTGGATGAGGCAATAGTGGTTAAGTTGCCTGAACCTAAGACAGTGCTGCCTAGGGCTAAACCCTGTCCTAAACCGAAGCCCCTCACGAAATGGCAAGAGTTTGCCAAGTCTAAAGGTATCACAAAGAAGAAGAAGGATAAACTACAATGGGATGAACAACTGCAGAAATGGGTACCTTTGTATGGGTGAGTAAAAATTATCAGAAACAGAAAAGTAAATGATGTTGTTTCTTACATCATGTATTTTTTAATTATTAATACTTTTTATAGATTTAGCAGTCTAATAATTGTGGTAGTTATTGTTGTAATATTGTGAGGAATGAAATAAATACAGAACCAATAATTATTCTTTTTCTTGTTACAGTTTCAAGAAAGCTGCTGCAGAGAAGGAGAAGAATTGGTTAATAGAAGTGCCACAGAATTTGGATCCCATGACAGACATGTTTGAGAAGAAAGCTTCGGAGAAATCAGAGAAAGTTGCCAAGAATGAGTTGCAGAGGCTGAAGAACATTGCCCGGGCTAGGAAAGTCAAGATACCTAGAGTTGGCCTACCTGTTACTTCTGACAAAGCTTCTGCATCACAGGTAGGATAAATAATAATATAGTATATATTCTACTTAAAAAAATCGATAAGGTAATGTAATGCAAAACATCAGAACTCACACCAATATTATAGTCCACTATTATAGTTCAATTTTCAATCTAACCACAATCTGCATTTAATGAAATGGCAGCAAATATTAAATATTTTCATTTTAATTTATTTACAGTTGGACACGGCAGCAACAATAGCAAAGGCCTCCACAGCATCACTTGGCAAGTTCCAAGACAAGTTGCCTAAAGAAAAAGAGCCTAGAGGCAAAGGTATTCATGAACTCATCCCAGGCAAGGAGAGGAAACGCAAACTGCCTATACCCACACCCGCACAAGAGAGGGAGAATAATTTGAATATGCTTGATAACATTCTCAATAAGAGGCCCAAGATTGACATGGACAAGGCTGTAGCTAAACACATCCATGATGAACAAGTGAAGTGAGTGATATAATTTTTTTTTTTTTGGCTACTGTCCCATAGTTTGATTCTAATACTCTATTTTGGGATATGTAATGTGATGTGACAGCTTATATATCACAGTGGCGTGCACAGGTTTTCGAGACAGGGTAGGCAACTAAATATCGTATGATTAAACCCCTCCCCCCCCCCGCCGGTCATACAATCATACTCACACAAGACAGGTACATGTGTACATACATAATACATTTTGAAAAATGCGTTCAAGAATATTGTGGTGTATTCTTTCGCCAAATTACATACACTGACATCTCGCGTATTTTTTGTGAAGTACTTCATCACCTACTGATTAAGTCAACAAAACTTACAAATAATGAAGGATCTATTATTTATTTGAATAATGAAGCATAAATTTGATGAACTGCCTCGTTGGCCGAGTATTCGCAAGTGCGACTGCCGGGCAAGGGGTCTCGGGTTCGATTCCCGGGTCGGGCAAAGTATTACTGGGTTTTTTAAAATTCTCAGTAGTAGCACGGAGTCTGGAAATGTGCCCGGTATATGGCAATAGGCTCACCCCCTATTACATGGGACTCATAACAACTAGTGAAAAGTGGGTGTTACATTGTACTATGGTAGAATGTGCACCTCTGCCTACCCCTTCGGGGATAAAAGGCGTGATGTTATGTATGTATGTATGTAAATTTGATGAACCAAATTTCATTATGGAATTGTTAAGTTTAATCAATCTGTTCAAAATCATAATATATTACGAATTTAAGAGCGTAGGTACCTACATTATGTCAACAAACAAAACAATAACAAGCGCGGCCGGTTGTGGCCGACCTGAGTCTATGCGGTACATTTGTTATTATTACATTACATAATTATTAATAAGAATTAATATGTGAATCAGTACAACCCGAAGTCTAAGTTGATATTTTTAAGAATTATCAAACAATAAACAAGAAATCAAATAACAGATCCATTATAGTAAGTACATATTTACATTACCTACCTTTTACTTGGGTCAATTCTCGTAACTCGAGTACACCTCTGCCTATGGTCATTACCTGAATCTAGTCCTATAAAGGACATTTTCTTGCGAAATCTTACTGTTTTTACTTTCAACAAACACATAAAATTACCTATTATTCACACAAACTTCACAATCGAATAATATAGGTACTTGTACTAGAAACTGATAAACAAATACACTATTTGAAAAACCTACACATATATTTAACTACTACTACACATTTATGCAACTTTATGTTTAAAACTATTTCGTAATAATTTAAACGAAAACATAAACAAAGCGATCGCACATCACATGAAAACAATATGGCCGAAAACATTGGAAATGAATTGAAGTCATTACCAATAGTCAATTGAGTGTTTATTATAATAAAAATGTAGCTTAAAAATTAAGGTAATGCAGCGTTTAATTTCAAAAAAACAAAGGTTAATTTAGTAAGTCAAATGAAATTGCATCATCGTCTTAAACCAATATTTCATACTAAAAAACATTCATTCATATAATTTGAAACGTTGTAAATGGCGCCATCTTGAAGTTTCAATAACTTCCTTTTAACTTTTATAATAATAAAGACAACTCCTCGTTTAAAACACTTAAAACATATTTGTTAAATACGCAATTATAAAAATACATTCGCATTATATCGAACGAGTTCAGAAGTTTCAACAAAAAATTCAATAGATGGCGCTGGTGTACTCCATTCATCAGTACTTTACGATATACAGATTTTATCAATTTAAATCCTTATATGATTTAATTGTTTTTAAAAATACAATAACTTGTTGCTGTTTTATTGTTTTAGAATTCTTAATAAAATACGATCGTTTTCCAAGTGATGAACAAACGGTCCTCTAATTTTTTAGTTGCAAACATTTTGTCAAGCAAAAGGAATCGTGTAATATAATTATGAATGGTTATTCTGTACCGTGACCATGGTCGTGAACTTCACGCATGCGCGGTGCATACTTTTGGTACATTACTTTCGTGACGTCACAACTAGCAGCCAAGATTTAAGGAATAGCAGCGCATGCGTGGTGCGTGCGGGGCGCATTTATTGTTTTACAAAGGCGCGTATTTATGTTAGCCGTTTTTTTACAAACTTTTATTATATTATTGAATTTTAATAAACGCGTTTGTACATTTTATGTATGTTATATATTCACGATATTTATAGGTAGGCAAAGCCTTTTCGTCTATATGGACTGCACGCCACTGATATATCACCTTTAGGAATGATACTCACTGTAACATAAAAATATAATTAAACTAGCTTCCGCCCGCGACTTCGTACGCGCAATCGCGATATTTCCCGTTCTCGTTCTTGATTTTCGGTAAAAAGAAAAAAAATATTGGGTAAAAAGTATCCTATGTCAGTCTCCTAGTACTTAGCTACGTCCCCACCAATTTTCATCCAAATCGTTTTAGCCATTCTTAAGTTATAAATAGTGTAACTAACACAACTTTCTTTTATATAATATAGATTATGGTCAGTTACTGTACTTAATTGGTTTTCTAACATTGTGGCTGTTTAAAAGTAAATGGAATTATATCTTAAATAAATCGACTGTCCCTACTATAGCTGCTGAGTGTCACAATGATTTTAAACTTTCAAACACTGCGCGGTCACTGGTGACTGCAACCTATTGTTCTTTAATTGTGTCTATAATGACGGTACTCAATGAGTTAAATCAGTATCAGGACAATTTACAGTGCTTGCATTAAATAAAAAATTTATGACTAATAATAATAATTTATTTACAGTCGTTCAGAGGAAAAGAAAAACACGAAACCAGCTAAAGGAAAACGTAACTTCAAAGCAAAGACCAAGGGAGGTAATCCTACAAACTTTACAGCAAAGAAACCTAAGGCAGGTAAAGGACAGAGGAATCCAGCTAAAAAAGCAGGAGGCCGGAAGAGAAGATAAGTGTTCCATGTTTAAAAACTTGTGACAGACCATATAGACTTTTATTTTTAAGAGCTCATTAAGCATAAAGCTATCTTGTGTTAACTGTAAAATAATTTCCATATTGTAATTTTGTGGAAAAGCATATTTGTCTATGTTTATTATTTCTTACTTATTGTCCAAACAGGTTCGTTTATAAAACACTTTGATTAGACTAATTTTCTAACTTAAAATGTATATAAACACAAGATACAGTGAACATGCGTGTTCCCGCCTTTTCGTGTAAAATTATTTTTATTACAATAATGATGAGGTGTTGAATTGTATTTAATAAAAGAGATGGAAACTTTTTTACATGATTTTATTTCTTTCAACAAAATTCATAGACTAGTATTTTTTTACAATTCATTTCGGATACTATGTAGTTTACAGGTTTATAGACAATCTACTACAAACTTTGACTACAACTGCACATGTAAATGCTATAAACAAACATAAAAGATTATACTTACAAAAACTACTTGGTTTAAGTGGCGAAAATTCACCCAAAAAACATTCATTTTTGGTAATGGACAGACAGTTATAGCTTTTATGTGAGTTTACACTAGTGTATTTATACATTCTGTAGTGCTATTCACTTAACTTATTTTAGTCTACATCAGGGCTGTCTAAACCTTGCGGGCTAGTTAAATTTCTTGCCAAAAGCTAGTGGAAAGTGGAAATATTTAAACGATTTACTCATAGACCCAACTTGCATACAAATCCATACACTGTTGAGATTAAAATGTGTGTCGTGGGCCACATGAAAACAAGCCGGGCCGCATGCGGCGCGCGGGCTTTTGTTTGGACAGCCCTGGTCTACATAATTAACACAAAATTATGGAATTTTCTAATGTAGGTCTAAAACTCTATTTTTCTGTACAAACAACACTGAATCAATTCTAAACAAATATATTTTGCTACATAATACATATAATCAATCCAATTTAATACCCATAAAGGGTAACAAAAACAAAGATAATAAATCTATGACAGGTTCTAATATCAACATGTGCAGTATACCTACATGTTTTGTACCAGTGTGCTATGTATTTAAATATAATGATATTTTCCTTACAACGCTACATTACACTACTTAGGCAAAGGAGAAGGTATATCAATTAATACTGTATATCAAGAATCCTACACAACGCTATGCTACGCAAACAACAATCTAATATATTAAGCTAATATATGGAAGCTTCTACTAGTGTAAATGTTTACTCCATACAAAATTTGCCTTTATTTGGTTCATAGGTCTCTGTCAATGGATTTTCTACTTTATCACAATAGTGTTTAGTTGAAATTTGATTAAAAAGTTTAATAGGGCAGTGAAGGTGCGCCACCTAGTCAAAATAATTCCTTATTGTCATAAATATAGACTTCTACAGTTGAGTATTATACAATACATTTTAAGTTCCTTTAACATTTTCTCCAGGTACAACTTGGTTCCCATTCTAGCTGATATTTTAATGGTTGCAACGACAAGAGTATGAAGGCTGTATATGTATATTAAAGCTCTTAAATTGAAGCGCCTTTAGCTCCCTAGCAGCAATATGGCTACTCGGGAACTCGTTAAGTTATTCTAAAAATCTTGCGTCACAACCAATGACCATGTTTGTATAAGCTGTATGAAGTAAGCTTTACACTATTACTAATTTTAATTACACTACACCACATTGATTTGAAGATGGATAACGGACTTTGGCATAAAAAAGGAAAATATAGCTATTAATTCTTCGCAGTTATTATTTTTAGCAGTAAGAGTCTAATTTTTACATAACATAACATTTTATCCCCAAAGGAGTAGGCAAAGTGCACATTACGGCACTTAATGCCACTGTACAATGTAACACCCACTTTTCACTATTTATGTTACGTGTCCCTTGTAATGGGAGGTGAGCCTATTGCCATATACCGGACACAATTCCAGACTCCTATTATTACTATTGAGTTTAAAAAAAAAACAAGTAATACTTTGCCCGACCGAGGAATCGAACCCGAGACTCCTTGCCCGGCAGTCGCACTTGCAACGTTGCCCACGAGGCATTCTAATTTTTACATTTCAATATGTATATTAGAAATATCTACATAAAACAGTGCCTTTGTTTCCTTGTAATTAAAATTAATTTCGGGACATTATTTGTTCATTAACCATCTCAAATCAATACGACACTACTTCTTACACATTAATATTGCTATTCATCGCTATCCACTAATATCTACCTAAACAAGTTGGTAAACGATTGTCACAAAATAGGATTTCTGATATAATTATTATACTTATTCATTAAACATGTCCGCTACACAATAATCAAACAATACTTCGACGATTGTGTAGTTGACTTTAGCATAGAGTAGAATAATGGAAAAATATTTAGCTTAAGATAGAATAGGAAAGATAAAGAGCTATCTCAATAATAAAGAAGACAGTAATTACAATAAATTATCAAGAAAATTCGACACAGTACTCTTTACACAACCTTGAGAGACCTTTCCACTGACTTTTGAACTGATACAAAAAGCTAAAATTGTTCTACGATACGAGAGAATAACGTACTTCCCAAGTGAACTATTAAGTTCAATTTCGTGTAGCATTGATCAAGAGATAGTCTTATCCATAGTTCTGCTATAACACAGTGGAAAGATCCCTCATACCATTTCATAAATCCTATCTAAGATTACAATTATATTGGAATCCAAAATAATACAAAAAAAATATCAACAATTTTTAAGCAATAATAATTAATTGAAGCAATACATACAAAAATGCTCTAAAAAATTCGATAGTATGGTACCATGTACCGAATCAGTCAATAACAAACAATATTTTTTTTAAATAATTTGGCTACCGACAAAGCAACGGTCAATTCTCTTTTAGCACCATCTGTCGGTTGCAACAGACAACTTCATTCTAGACCAGTTAATTCTGACAGATCACATTTCTGTCCTAAACTGGACCCCACAAAAGGAAACTGATCTAGATAACATTAGCCGTTTTAAAAACGAATTTTGCTTTGACTTAAATAAACAATATTTTAGCTTTCTTAGATAACATTTAAATAAATCCCTTTCCAAACCAACTCCATTAAGATATGGGGAGTTTACATTTTTAGAGACAGTAACCCCCGCATACGTCATTACGTAAGTGACGTTACGGCAAAGTTACAGAAATATGCCGCGAAAAACTAATCAAGAAGAATGTTTAAAATGCTTTGTTTTTTATAGTTTCAATTTTATTTATGTTCAAGCCAAAGATTTAGTTTTAATTTTTTTATCATCGTGTCACAAAGGGACGCATCTGTATTTTATTTCTTTTCACAAAATATTGTTTATGGCTATCTAACAACCCTGTATTTATAATGAGGTTCTATGTCAATAATCCAGTAGAAAAATAATTTAAATAAAAATAACTGTATAACATAGTAAAAAAAATAACCTTGCTTTTACAAGATGTGTAAAACATAATGTAATATAATATAATATATAAAAAATAATCTTAATTTAGATATAACCAAAAATAGTACTTAATCAATTGCTAAATAATAAATTTATTAAATCAAGTAAAATTAAAACTACAGAATGTTTCATACACCTTAAGCTCTTATAAACTTTAAAAAAAACCTATACTGTATGCAAAACCCATAAGGTTAATAATTATTACCATGAAAATTTTATCGTGGCTGAGATCTCACAATTCATTGAAAATTACGTACATTATTTGGTTAAAAATAAATTCAATAATGATTTTATTAAAGGTGTATAACGCTTATAATATGTCATGAAGGGCAAGGAGATCAATTGAAGGAATAGAAACGCCTACTCTGGGCAAATATTAACAATAAAAAGTTTTAAATTGTTTATAAAAGGAACAACAATAAAATTTATACAAAGACTACATGAAATCTAGTGAACATAGCCGTTTCAATGCTAAATATATTTCTATAATAATTACATATTCAATTCATGATTTTCTATAAGGTTTTTAAGAAATACATATTTAAGTTCTTGTTCTTAGCCCATTGTCCATTTGGCTATAATGCATGTGGAATCATGGAAGCATGTCTTAAATTAATGTTTTATACCCTAAAAGTTTAATTCTGATTGCAATAAACTCGTTAAAAATAAAAAATAACATGTAAACTCAACGGAAAGTATACAATAATAATTATGATGATAAATCAAATCCAGATTCAATATCCTTGAAACCAACAAACCAGTGTTGCCATTCTACAAAAATTGCTAAAACCCGAAAATTCAGAATTAAAAATTTGGTATTTAATTATAATCAATGCTTTGGCCTCCATAGCATTTCGTACAGAGTGTGTACACACCAGACTCTGCATCATGCTTCCCCTTATAGTGGCATACGATGTGGACCAGCTTGAGATTCTCCCGCGTGAATATTTGCAGGAAATACCTATCAGCTTCGATCCCACCCACTTTAGAACCTTTATCACATAGCATACACTTAATATCACCACTATACAACCCATCAATTGCTTGTAAAATTTTCGGGATTATAGATCGTGAGAGCTCAATCTTATGGTCAAGATTCCAGGTTTGGAATATGATGCGTTCTTCGCGGCTCCGGTATGGGTTGATGACGTGTTCGCCTTCGTAGAGACACTTATCCGCACTCCAGAGGCCACCACATTGGAAGACACCTCGTTCGTCGCATATACGAGCGGTTTTATTGGCTTTGCGGTTGAAGTATGTCTCGTTGTACTTGTGGGAGTCAAGTATGTTTCGCAGATCAGTTAGGAACTGGTCAATGAGTTTCTTACCTCGTCCATTTCTTGAATGTATGTAAATGTCAGATGACTGAAGAGCTGTCTTGGTCTTGTAATAGTAACCCCGCATCCTTTCTTTAACGCGTTTCGCCATCGACTGCTCTTTAGTTTTCTCTGATGGCTCTAATCCTTAAAATGTGTGAAAATTTAATTAATATATGTTACAATTTGAGCTCTCAGAAAATTCAAGAGATTAGACAGATTACACTGCCTTTTTAGTGCAGTGGTTACAATCTTGAGTATTATAATGTACAGTCCTTATGTGTATATAACATAACTGGTGACATATGTAATAAACATATCTATCTATAAACAAAACTACTGTGTATCATCTGTGTATCAGAATCCATCATATCGCACCTATGGTGCAATATCGTCACTTATGCAATTTTTGTCAAAAACTGATTATGAAAGAATACTCCAAATTCATCTCTTTACTTGGTGCGTTATTGTCATTTGTGTAGTATGCAAATTGTCATTGTGAGGGCATTACTGTCGTTAAGGTTTTGGTGCTAATCTGGATGGCACTAGGAGAAACAATGTTTCATTGTGCAATACATAAGTGACGTTATAGCACCGGAGGTACGAATTATTATAAAAGTTATTCTCACCTTCAAACCAACCAGGATCCTGTGCCCTCTCACTGAGCATAGTCTTAGCATCATCACCAGCTGCAATGTACTTCTGGAACACCTTAAACTTCTCCTTGAGGTTAGTGCTGAGGAATTCCTTGGCTGCAGCCCCTGTGTCAATGTACTCTTTCTTCTGTGACCGGATCATTTCATAGTAGTAGTCAAAGTCTGGAAAGTGATTAAAGGTACCTTCAGTTTTTATGTGATTTAATAAATTATCAAAAAAAAAATTGTCACACTGAATATTAATAAAATATTTATTAGAATCTAATTGGTCAAAGTGTGTGTGTGTGTGTGTGTGAGTGATTAAATCCATAAATAATATAAAGTATATTGGAGGTTGAAATTGGAAAATCGGATAATCTATTCCTTTCTTGGCCAAGTAACCCTAAGAGCCCAAGGCCAACACACTGGTAACAAAACTAAGTAGTAAATACCTAATTATGCAACAGACTACAAAAATCATGAAATCCCTTCAATTAGTTTAGGGCCAATTTTTCAATCATCAGTCAAATCTTAACTGTAGAATAAAATTGACATTTGACAGTTTTGTCAAATATTCAAAGTAAGGAATACTTAGTTAAAATTTAACTTAGCATTGAAAAATTGGCCCTTAGTGGCATCTCAGTGTCAGCCTTTAATAATAATAAAGGTGCCATAGTCATCCATAGTTCCCAATTTACCAGTCCACAGCAACCCATCCATAGCCCTACCATTTTTTTTTCCATTATTCACAATAGTCCTACACTAACCGGGGACTGTCCTTGGGTGCATTTCCATAGTGCATACAGGGATAGTCGCCGGTTTGTGTCTCCATTACATTTAGATTAAAGTTGTCTAAAGGGCCTCTGCGCAGTTGGCTTCGGCCCCTCGTACGCCTCCCAAATGACCGGGACCCTGTGGTCCCGTGAATGGTAAAGACATACATAATAATAATCTTTATTGTACACCAATTTGAGACAGTATATCCAGGAACAAATAAAGAAAATAGGGTACAAAGGCGGCCTTATCGCTAAAAGCGATATCTACCAGGCAACCTTTGGGTGGATAGAATACTATAGTAGGATATTAAATGACAGTGGCGTGCAGTCCATATAGACGAAAAGGCTTTGCCTACCTATAAATATCGTGAATATATAACATACATAAAATGTACAAACGCGTTTATTAAAATTCAATAATATAATAAAAGTTTGTAAAAAAACGGCTAACATAAATACGCGCCTTTGTAAAACAATAAATGCGCCCCGCACGCACCACGCATGCGCTGCTATTCCTTAAATCTTGGCTGCTAGTTGTGACGTCACGAAAGTAATGTACCAAAAGTATGCACCGCGCATGCGTGAAGTTCACGACCATGGTCACGGTACAGAATAACCATTCATAATTATATTACACGATTCCTTTTGCTTGACAAAATGTTTGCAACTAAAAAATTAGAGGACCGTTTGTTCATCACTTGGAAAACGATCGTATTTTATTAAGAATTCTAAAACAATAAAACAGCAACAAGTTATTGTATTTTTAAAAACAATTAAATCATATAAGGATTTAAATTGATAAAATCTGTATATCGTAAAGTACTGATGAATGGAGTACACCAGCGCCATCTATTGAATTTTTTGTTGAAACTTCTGAACTCGTTCGATATAATGCGAATGTATTTTTATAATTGCGTATTTAACAAATATGTTTTAAGTGTTTTAAACGAGGAGTTGTCTTTATTATTATAAAAGTTAAAAGGAAGTTATTGAAACTTCAAGATGGCGCCATTTACAACGTTTCAAATTATATGAATGAATGTTTTTTAGTATGAAATATTGGTTTAAGACGATGATGCAATTTCATTTGACTTACTAAATTAACCTTTGTTTTTTTGAAATTAAACGCTGCATTACCTTAATTTTTAAGCTACATTTTTATTATAATAAACACTCAATTGACTATTGGTAATGACTTCAATTCATTTCCAATGTTTTCGGCCATATTGTTTTCATGTGATGTGCGATCGCTTTGTTTATGTTTTCGTTTAAATTATTACGAAATAGTTTTAAACATAAAGTTGCATAAATGTGTAGTAGTAGTTAAATATATGTGTAGGTTTTTCAAATAGTGTATTTGTTTATCAGTTTCTAGTACAAGTACCTATATTATTCGATTGTGAAGTTTGTGTGAATAATAGGTAATTTTATGTGTTTGTTGAAAGTAAAAACAGTAAGATTTCGCAAGAAAATGTCCTTTATAGTACTAGATTCAGGTAATGACCATAGGCAGAGGTGTACTCGAGTTACGAGAATTGACCCAAGTAAAAGGTAGGTAATGTAAATATGTACTTACTATAATGGATCTGTTATTTGAATTCTTGTTTATTGTTTGATAATTCTTAAAAATATCAACTTAGACTTCGGGTTGTACTGATTCACATATTAATTCTTATTAATAATTATGTAATGTAATAATAACTAATGTACCGCATAGACTCAGGTCGGCCACAGCCGGCCGCGCTTGTTATTGTTTTGTTTGTTGACATAATGTAGGTACCTACGCTCTTAAATTCGTAATATATTATGATTTTGAACAGATTGATTAAACTTAACAATTCCATAATGAAATTTGGTTCATCAAATTTACATACATACATACATAACATCACGCCTTTTATCCCCGAAGGGGTAGGCAGAGGTGCACATTCTACCATAGTACAATGTAACACCCACTTTTCACTAGTTGTTATGAGTCCCATGTAATAGGGGGTGAGCCTATTGCCATATACCGGGCACATTTCCAGACTCCGTGCTACTACTGAGAATTTTAAAAAACCCAGTAATACTTTGCCCGACCCGGGAATCGAACCCGAGACCCCTTGCCCGGCAGTCGCACTTGCGAATACTCGGCCAACGAGGCAGTTCATCAAATTTATGCTTCATTATTCAAATAAATAATAGATCCTTCATTATTTGTAAGTTTTGTTGACTTAATCAGTAGGTGATGAAGTACTTCACAAAAAATACGCGAGATGTCAGTGTATGTAATTTGGCGAAAGAATACACCACAATATTCTTGAACGCATTTTTCAAAATGTATTATGTATGTACACATGTACCTGTCTTGTGTGAGTATGATTGTATGACCGGCGGGGGGGGGGGGAGGGGTTTAATCATACGATATTTAGTTGCCTACCCTGTCTCGAAAACCTGTGCACGCCACTGTTAAATGAGGTAGTTATAGCTTGGCGTACTGAGGTGCTTATTTATATAATGTAAAAGTGAAAACATTAAAAAACAAATTTATTTACTTCTAATATAGAATTATATACATACATACATACATACATATATACATTCATACATATATACATATACTAATACATACATAAGTACATTTAGAAACAAGATACAATGACAGATAGGTGACACTAGGTGAAGAAACAGCAATGAACTACAGTGTGGAGAGATAATGCTCCCTCACGCATGCCTTGAACGTGACCAGTGACTTTGCTTGTTTTATAAAGGGGGAAGTGCATTCCACAGTCGAATAGCTCGAACTGTAAACGATTTATCGTAGGATTTGCTCTCATGCTGGGGCATCTCAAGTCTCAGATCTCCCGACGACCGTACTGGTCTAAAATGTGAGTCATGGTAGAACTTGAAACATTCTTTGAGGTAATAGGGGGTAGTAGGATTAAACAGTATATTGTAGAGAAGGGATAGGATATGAGTATTCCGGCGAAGGCGGATCGGCAGCCACTTGAGTTTAGCTCGGTATTCGGAAACGTGGTCATATTTTCGTAAGCCAAATATAAACCTTATACAGAAATTTTGGAGTCGTTCAAGTTTATCTAGCTGCGCTTCAGTAAGATCTGGATAGCTGACGTCGGCATAATCAAGGATGGGAAGGAGAAGTGATTGAGCAAGCGCAATTTTGGTAGCGGTTGGTAGAAAGTTTCGAAGTCTACGTAAAGACTTGGCTGACGCAAACATTTTCCGGCTGACCTGCCCCAGTTGCGGTCCCCAACAAAAGTCTCGATCTATGGTAATGCCTAGATCTTTCACTGAGTCGCTGTATGGTATTATGGTACCATTAAAAATAATAGGTGGAATCTGCGACCATGTAATTTTGCAACGTAACCGAGGGCTAACGACTACAATGACCTGGGTCTTCGCAGGGTTAACCTTTAAACCGTAAACTGGGCTCCATTCTGAGATTCAAGCTAAATCGGTATTCATCATTTTGACCGCCTCGGAGAATTCACCAGGAGGTGCCTGAGAGTAAATTTGCAGATCGTCAGCATACAAGTGGTAGGAAGAAAGAAGTTCATCAGAGATAGAATTTATAAAAATAGCAAAGAGTAGAGGAGAAAGAACGCGAAAGCCTTTACTCCCTAGATTATATCTACTAAACTGAAATTTAGCTGAAATAAATAATCCAGGCATACCAGTAACCATATTTTCAGTATTTTTCAATAATATAAAGAGTGTTTGTGGAGGCAGTGTAGCCAAATAGTCGTCATCATCCACTTGCGTCCCGTCCTCCGCGACGAAGAGCCGGCAATCCGCGCAGCTGACATTGAACTGAAAATCCCGAGCCGTGGAATTAGGTCAAGGTAGAGAAATATCGGTCAAGGCTTCACCCTGACCCATTTATTCTAACGATAAACACACCTAATCATGACTTAAACTAGCCTTAAAAACACCAAATCTTCTATGTATCAACGTTACAATCACTTTAATTATTCATAAACAAGTAATTTCCACTTACCCCTAACTTTTTACATGATTTCGAGATCAATTCCTCCACATTTTCGGCAGCTACTCCTATTTTCTTCTCCCTTTTTACATCGGTTACTTTGTATCCTTTCTTCATGACGAAAATAAATTACTGCACAGTTTTGTTACATTTATTTAGAAAAATAAAAACAAAGAAATCCTACAACTGGACGCGGCAGACTGAAGCGCAGTTTGATTCTAAAATGACTTATGACAGTAATGACATTTGATAAGAAGGTTGCCAGACACAAGCAGAACACTTCCAATATATTTTTCCCTAAATTACATCCTTTTTCATTTATCAGAGTACTTTACGTTTTTGAGATTTATATCATTTTTATAGGGTATATGCTCAAATTTTAATGCAATCCAAATTACTGTATCAATACTTTGATTAAATTGTATGATTTTAGGTTATAAAACCACAACTTTAATATATTTTCCGTAATATATACAGTTGTAGTTATAATTTTTAAAATACAATTATCTGTAGATTTATTTTGAGTTATACAATATACCTACAACTACCTTAAAGAAAAGGTCTAAACATTATACAGTAACTCCGATTCAAGAACTCCCTCCTGTGTTCAGAGAGGTTAGGGTTTGGACTGGGGAGGGTGAGGTTTATCCCCTCACCCTGTCACCCCACTACTTCCTCATCCTACTTGAATCCTCCCAAACGTCCTTTCCGTTCCTCTCAATTACCATTTGAAGCCAGCCAGTCGTTTTACTTTATTTTGTCGAACAGTGTGCAGATTTCAGTAATGAGATTACGAAAATGAAGACATCGTCAAACATTTTACGTATAATATTTCATTTTTGTGTCGAGTTCGCTTTCTCTGTCTGATTAAATGTGCTGATGACAGTCAAGTTCATAATCCAATAGGTATACCTACTTACAATGACCTACATGTATACCTATAACATCACGTATCTTAGTTTTTTAAGGGGTAAGCAGAGTTTATATATTAACCGCTAGTCTAGTAACTGTGACTATTTTGACTGTTCTGGGCTCTGGCCCTCATTATAATCTTTATATCTACTAAATCACAGGGACACCGACCCTTACATCTTCTTCTTCTTCATCTGTAATACACTGTAAAATCTATTTCATTTTCACCCCGCCGCAAAACAACTTGCCATAAGCCAAGGATCAATGCATAAAGTAAAAACAAAAAATAAAGATGTCATTATTTTAATAAAAAAAAACCATGGATATACGCACTTTATTATGAGGTATATGATAGGCATTAAGTACCGTAATGTGCACCTCTGCCTACTCCTTCGGGGATAAAAGGAGTGATGTTATGTTATGTTATGGAAATACGCACATAAAACACTACATATCGCACGTGCCACTCGACGAGAAATACCTCTTCGAGAATTATATGGCGTGATGTTTTGATAATGTACTAAAAGTTTGTATGCGCTTTTGTAGTTTGCTTATTGCAATGGTTCACCAGTTATTTTTGGTTTTGAACATTTTAAATTTTGGAAAACTATTGTTACGAAATGTGTTAAGTAAATAATGAATCAATAGTACATGTCCAGGATCACATCACACACATCAACAGCCTTTGAGTGCCCACTGCTGAGCAAAGGCATCTTCTCACAAGACAGATTTGAGCAATAAGGGACCCACTTGCTCATGATCGTTAATGATTGGTTTTATCGAAATAACAAGGCATTAAGTTGTATTTATCACAGGGGGCCCTACTGAATTCAGTACCGTTGGGCCCCAAAGAGCTGGGGGCCTCTACTAGGGATTTTGTCTATGGGCTTTAAAGTATTGTTTTTAACGGTCATGACGATTTTTTTTTGTTTTTTTTTCGTTGGTAGCGGTGAACGCACGTGTTACGCACGTGCTTTTGTCGTTTTCCTACATTTGTTGACTATTTTAGTGATCCCCCTCAGTGTGAACTGAAATCTTTTAAGTTCTGTGTTGTCGTGTTGTCTAATTAACTGTGTCCGTAAGTTTTATCTCGGTATTGGTAGTTTTAAGTAAGTTTTTCCACTTGTTTCCTCTTCCTAATTTTTATCCCCAAAATGGACGAAGAGAAGCCACCCGATCCTCCCGATAAGTCGCCGGAATACGAAACAGAAACAATTGTGACCATTACCCTTCCTCCCAATACACCAAATTTTGAAAGAATGGACTTAGAACCCACCAACAGTCGGAAACGACATGCAGGCTCCCCTCCTATCTCCATGAATAACCCTCCAAAACTGGCGAAAAGTGTATATGGTAGACAGTGTTATACGGCCAGGGATAACCCTCCTTATGTAGTATATGTGTCCCTTAAGGACTCTCAGACGTCTGGCACCACACTACACCCGGTTAAGTTCGGAATGTTTCTGATGAAACAAAACATTAACAATGTTAAGAGCGGTGGTGTTAAACGGCTGGGAAGGAACCGAGTTTCAGTTGAGTTTGTGTCGCACCAGGATGCAAATAGTTTCTTGGTGAATGGTATGGTGGCTCAAAGCTATGTTACCTCAATCCCTCAATTCAATGTAACACGAATGGGTATTGTGAGGGACGTCCCTGTTGAATGGACAGAGGACGAGATCATTGGAAATATCAAGGTTCCCACCGGCTGTGGGGCAGTGATAAAGGCAAGGAGGATGAATCGTAGAATCACTTCAATCAACGGAACCGAATGGAAACCTACCCAAACTGTAGTGCTTACCTTTGATGGTCAAACCCTACCCAAAAAGGTATTTTGCTTTTACTCAGCACTTCCGGTAGAACTGTATGCATATCCCACCATACAATGTTATCACTGTTGTCGTTTTGGACACACTCGCACTCTCTGCCGCTCGAAGCCGCGTTGTTTCAGGTGTGGGCAGGACCATCCAGGTGATGGATGCCAGACTTCAGCCGATACTGCCCATTGTATCAATTGTAATGGCAACCACTTTGCCAATGACAAAGCTTGCCCTGAATTAGGACGCCAGAAGAGCATCAAAGCTTTGATGGCAGAAAAATCTATTTCGTATATGGAAGCAAGCCAGGTTTTCCCTATGGTTAAAAGGTCTTATGCTGAGGTTTCAAGATCAGTCAACCTTATAGATTCGTCTCCTAATAAATCACCATCCCAACAAAGAGTGTCCTATAAAAAAACAGTTCATCTCAAACCTAAGTCACATGCTCCCCTTCCCCCCAGCTATGATAAGAAGGCCCATCAGGCCCTTATCCAGGACTACTCTTACTCCTCATCCAAAAATGGTTGCGCTTTCCCTATGGAATCCGGAACCAACATTCGTAGCTCCAAACACATACTTAATATAGTTTCTGATATGCTCATGGCAGTTCTATCAAACCCTGCCCAAAATGTACCTGACCACGTGGCACACAAGCTTTCTACAATCTTAGACTATATTTGTAAAATTCCTACCTCTAACACTGCTTCAGTGGAACGTGAGGAGTACTCTTCCCAGGAAGAGTGACTTACTCCACTTGATTAATAAATTTAAACCATCGATTTGTGGCATTGCTGAGACATGGCTTCGACCCAATATTAATTTCGGGATCCCGTGTTTCAGTGTTGTCAGACATGACAGATCTGATGGTTATGGAGGTTGTGCTTTGTTAGTTAATAACAAAGTGCCCTTCACCCAGATCCCTCTACCCTTCGTTGGCGATGACATAAATGTTGTCGCTGTTAAGGCTGAGGACATAAATATATTTGTATTTTATATTGCACACCCTCATGTTGATCACATTAGGTTAATTAAAAATTTGCTATCCGTGGTAAGTGGCCCATTGCTTGTAATGGGTGACTTCAACTGCCACCATTATAGATGGGGTTCAGATATATGCGATCTAATGGGTAATGAATTAGTGGAGATGCTGGACGAGCTCGACTTGTGTGTCATTAATGATGGCAGCCCTACTCGTAGGTCTGCATTTGGTCAAAGAAACAGCTGTGTTGACTTGACCTTCTGCTCGCCTGCTATGGCTGGCATGCTAAACTGGAGTTGTTTAAATTTGTCCTATGGTAGTGACCACTATCCCATCATAATTAAAAATCCTTCAAAATCCATTCCAGATAAACTTCCCCCTTCCCCCCCTACTAAAATATCGTTTAAATTCAGCAGACTGGGATCCGTTTTAAAAACTATTAGACCACCGTATTTCTTTCCTTCCACCAGTAAATACCGAGAATGCATTGGAGTGCTTTTCTAAATTTTCGGACCTGATAGCTTCTACAGGTGAAGACTGCTTTCCGGTGAAAAGCACACCAAAAGGCAAAATTCCTTCCCCTCCATGGTGGGATAGTGAATGCACTGCCATGATAAGAGCTAGGAATGAAGCCGAAAAGACATATAACCAAGGTATGAACCTGGAAAATCTCCTAAGTTTCAAGCGAATTTTGGCTAAGTCAAGAAAATTGTTCAAAAAAAAGAAAAGACAAGGGTGGCAGAGATTTTGTGGTTCCCTAAGCCCATCCACACCAATATCCACAGTTTGGCAGAGAGTAAAAAATTTTAGGAACTCCACCAAACCTCCCTCTATCTCCACTTTACCCGAATCTCTGAATAACAATTTTCTTAATAGTATTGCCCCAACATACGTTCCTAGTGCAGATGAATGCTGCCTGAGTTCTTATGAGATCGAGAGACACGAGATTCATGATACGCTCGATTTGGAGTTTTCATTTGAAGAACTCCAAACTGTGCTCAATCGTGTAAAGGACTCGGCACCAGGAATTGATGGGTTCCCCTACTCCTTCTTAACTAAGGCAGGAACCAAAACGAAACAGTACTACCTTGACTTAGTCAATTTTTGCTTTGCGTCAGGCTATATTCCTCCTACATGGAAGGTTCAGGTTATTATGCCGCTGTTAAAACCTGGCAAAGATCCTGGTGACCATTCGTCGTACAGACCTATTGCCTTATCGTCCATACTCATTAAATCATTTGAACACCTCATCAAAAACCGCCTTGAATGGTTGGTAGAAAGCCAGAGGCTGCTTCCGGCGACTCAGTTCGGCTTCAGGAAAGGTCTGGGTACGGCTGACAGTGTAGGTACTCTCACGTCAGCCATCCGACTGGCCCTTAGCAGGCAGGAGTCGCTGGTCGCGGTTTTCTTGGACATCTCAGCGGCCTATGATTCTGTCCTCTTACCCCTTCTCAGGCAGAAACTGCAACAGCTGAGAATCCCGAGTAGAATCTGCCGAATAATAGGCTGCATCCTTTCCGATCGTACCCTCCAATTGAGAACTCCTGAGGATAACCCAGTACAGAGGTCCTCCTGGAAAGGTTTACCTCAGGGGTCAGTCCTTAGTCCCATCCTTTATAATATTTATACATATGACCTCCCCTCCTGTTTAAATTTTAACTGTAATGTCCTTCAGTATGCCGACGATATCGCACTAATGGTTACCAACAGCTCTATAACAGACGCTGCTCACTCCATCAATGTTTCTTTGGCCTCATTAAACCAATGGCTACTTAATCACGGGTTATCTTTAAGCGCCCCAAAAAGCTCAGCTATCATTTTTACACGCAAACGACGCACTCCGGATGTTTGTATAGAGATAGACGGTCAGGCTATCCCGATCAAAAGCAGTGTTAGATTTTTGGGAGTTTATCTCGACTCAAAGATGTCTGGGGTGGACCACATAAACACCGTGGTTGGAAGGTGTGAACGCTCAGTATCCTTACTCAGAGCCTTGGCCGGGGTTTGGTGGGGTGCCCACTCTTACTCATTGAAGCTCATCTACAATGCATTGGTCAGAAGCGTAATGGACTATTGTTGCTTCCTTATTGTTCCTTGCAATAAGGGTGCATTAAAAAAACTAGACTCCATTCAGGCCAAATGCCTTAGAATAATTATCGGAGCTATGAAATCATCCCCCATAAATGCTCTTCAGGTTGAATGTGTAGAGCCTCCCCTCAACCTTCGAAGACAATACCTGGCAGACCGTTTCATTTCAAAAGTTCTCTCCCTCTCATCACATCCTCTGCTTCCTATCCTGGAACAAATCCACTGTTCTTTTAGCTCCTCTTCCTATTGGAATAATAAACCCGTCCCTCCCGTGATCGTCAGGTACAGAGAACTTAAAAACCTCTCTGCACCTATCAGTCAATATCCTGTACTCCCGGTTTTCTCTTCCATATATGAGGTTATTCACTTCAGGCCAAAGCTGATTCTAGGACTTGGCATCTCGAAATACTCGGTGGATGCTGCGGGCGAGTTTGGACGCGCTTTGAGCAGATTCTGGAAGGGCTGGAATGTTTTCTTCACGGACGCGTCTAAACTATCCCGAAACGGATGTACAGGAGTAGCAGCATACTTCCAAAATTCGAAGATCGCCCTTCTTTCCAAGTGCCCCCCGGAAACATCTGTCTTCACGGGAGAATGCATTGGCATTCTGGAATCAGTCAAATTTATTAGAGCGCACAACCTTAAGAATTCCATTATTTTCTCTGACTCCCGAAGTTGCCTACAATCTCTCAACCAAGACCAGCTCCATACCCGAACCCATAGCAGTTTGGTTGCAGAGATAAAGGCGCTTCTTTTTCCTGTTACAATGATGGCATAAATATCGAGATCGCTTGGATCCCTGGCCACTCTGGCATACGTGGTAACGAGTGTGCGGATTCGTTGGCCAAATTTGCGGCCTCTAACGATGTCGAACGTCAACACTACGTTGTGTACGGGTATGACATACGTGCCGATACCAAACACAAGCTGTTTGAGTCATGGACTGCAGTGTGGGTAGAATCTTCCAAGCATAAAGGATCCTACTATGCTGGTGTCCAGCCTGGCATCCGACGGAAGCCTTGGTTTTCCAAGTACCCTAAGCTTACCCGTCACACTATTTCATCCTTGTGTAGGCTCAGACTCGGCCACTGTAGTAGTCCGGTTTTCCTCAGCAAGATCCGCGTCCGCGACAGCTCACTGTGCGAATGCGGCCTTGACGAGGGAACTTTAGATCATATGTTTTTTTCGTGCCCCTTAAACTCCCAATCCTTTGACCTTTATCAAAAACTCCCCAGTATCCAAATCCCGCTTCCAATCAATTTCCACCTCCTTTTTACTCACTTTTCCCATAAACTAATCCATTGTTTAAGTAAATTCATCAATGAAAATGAGATTAAGATATGACGGTGTTCAATAATGTAAATGATGTACATACTTATCTGTCTGTATTGTGTATGTCCCCTCAACTGTTTTCTACACCTCTGTATATATACAGTAAAATAGTTGATAATAATTATATGTCACTAACCCAAATGTTTTGTCCTTTCAGCTACTAACAACTAAAAACTACCACAAAGTTAATTTCGACGGTTCATTAAACTACCGTCACCACTGGACACTGGCAGTATAGTCGACAAGATCATTTTGGAGACTCGTTTGCCAAAGAGGAAAAAAAAAAAAAAAAATTGTCATGACATGACATGAGCATGAGCTATAAAAACCAATTAGTCTATGACTCTACTGTATGTCAAAAACATTCAAACCTAAGTATAGTACTTATTTACGTACCTAATATTATTTCATTTTATTTTAGTTTCATATTGCTAATCACTTACTTACTTTACTAACTTTATTGTTTATATGCGTTTATTGGTAATAGAAATCTACAGGCCACTGCGGCTTTTAAATTGCGTGAATCAAGCCGTAAACACTAGTAAACAGACTAACAGACAGTCTAGACAACCTTGCTGCAGAGTGCGGCCGGCTATATAATCACATGTCATATTAAAAACCAGTCGACAGGTTCTACAAGTGTTTGTATTGTTCACAGGTGGAAAAAATATTGTAGAGTCTGAAAATGAAACGTGGAGCGCTAATTGTTATCGAGGGTGTTGACAGAACTGGGAAGTCGACACAGGCCAAGACGCTTGGTATGTGTAACTTATTTATTAAAAGTATTGTAATGTAGTTTTACCTATAAACCGGTTTACCAATGCGATTACTTGGTCATGACCTTACCAAGTGTCTTTTAAATGTATTATGTATTACAGGATTTTACTTTCATGATACTATATGAAAATAAAATGCATTAAAGCTAAGGTTAATAAAACAAAATATATAAAAATATATATTTTTCATTCTGGCTATACATACTCTTATTTATCTAGATATCTTATTATACAATCATTAAAAAATACCAACTTTTTCCTGTAGTGGAAAATCTTAAGAAGAAAAACATCCAGGCAGAATACACAAATTTTCCAGCCAGGGACACAGAAGTTGGAAAAATCATAAATAATTATTTACAACTGAAGGTAAATCATCTGAAATTCATAGGCCTCTAATTGTATATCTCCAAGATAATACTGATATATTATAGGTAGTTATCACCATATTTATCAAAGTATAAAATGGACAGTGATATGGTATCTAAATAATCTAATATATTGATTGATTACATTACTTTTATTTATTATCTTATGTCAGTCATCCTGCTGAGTAAAGACCTCCTCAATGCTACTTTCCAGATTGGGAAATTTTTGTATCATAATTATTGTATTAACATAGTTTTATATTTTTCAGAATGAGTTATCAGATGAAGTAATACATTTGTTGTTCTCGGCTAACAGATGGGAAAGGGCTAAAAATATAATTAAGACACTTGAGGCTGGTGTCACGGTTATTGTAGATAGATATTGTTATTCTGGAGTTGCATTCTCAGCTGCTAAAGGTACTATGATCATTATATTTTGTTATAAGATTTAGAATAGTGCACTCAACTTTTAAGTTCAAGGAATAATTAATTATTATGTTTTTCGGCTTACTCATTTAAGTATTTGACGAGGAACTCGACTAGTTTCAAGCCATGTTAGAGGCTCATATTCATGGGCAACATGAATATAAAGGATTCTTCATACTAGAATTCAATTTAGCTCATTCAGACACACACATATGATAAAAAATGCAACAGAAGATTTATACTACAATTCTTGAGTGTCAATAAAACGGGTTTGTCATTTTCAGGTTTAGACTTAAACTGGTGCAAGCACCCAGATGTAGGTCTACCCAAGCCAGATAAGGTGTTCTTTCTCACGATGCCTATAGACTCTATCAAACAAAGAAATGGATTTGGAAACGAGAGGTCAGTGACATGAAGTGTCTTATCTATTTGGAATATTGTTAAAAATAAAATATTATACCAAACTAAAAGTGATATACTCCTAAAAATAACATATATAGCACTATAAATCATTTTTTTAACTGACTTCAAAAAAAAGGAGGAGGTTCTCAATTGGATCATATATATCCTTTTTAGAACTCTATGAGGCAAGTCAGTATTTTATGCTTATAAAATAGTGCTAACAAGGAAATATAATGTAATCACATATTAGTTAAAAAGTTTCGTTTGCAACTTCAATTAGATAAATATTAAAAATTAAAGAAACCACAATACTTTTAAATGGCATATTTTGACGTCATACAACAAGAATGACTGTTTTATCTAAAATTTTATTTACGCTACAGTATGTGCAGTATCTGTGTTTACAAATATTTAAATTCAAACTGCTCAAATATCAAGTAGTGTTGTATTTGTATATGTTATTGAAATGTCCTTTAGTTATTTCTGTATTTGGTAATGGCATTTGAAGGACACGAGTTTAAGGAAAATAAAGTATGTTGATGTTAATAATGATATATGTATATATAAGATGAGTAATAATATTTGTTCATTTTCTGGCAGGTATGAAGTACTGAACTTCCAGCGGAAAGTGTCAGAAATATATACAAAGTTAAAAGAGGATAACTGGCAAGTCGTGGATGCTAGCAGGTTAGTTATTTCACATAAATAGTTAAATGATGGCCTCATTGGCCAAATGCGGCTGCCAGGCAAGGGGTCTCAGGTTTGGTCCCGATTTGGCAAAGTATTCCTGGATTTTTAAAAAATTCTCAGTAGTAGCACAGAGTTTGAAATTGTGCCTGGCATATGGCAATAGGTTCAAAAGTGAGAAGTGGATGTTACATTGTACAGTGGCATTATGTGCCATAATGTGAATCTCTGTCTACCCCTTCCTGGATAAAAGGCGTGATGTTATGTTGTGTAGTTGTATAATATATTATTGTTGTATTGTTGTATAATATGTAGGTATAGTATATGTGTAAGATGTAATGTGTGGGGTGTAAATTGAAGCATTGTTCTAGTGATGGGAATTACAGTAGCACAATTCCCAGTAGCTAAACAATGCTGCCTGTGTTGCAGAATTGGCCTACATTGCAACGTCTAACGTATACATTATATTAAAAAAATCGACATTATGATGCATGAATACTTGAAAAGACAATCACACTTGTTATGTTTTAAATAAATAAATAAATAAAAATCATTTATTTCGGACATCTAAGGGATCCATATAATTAAATAATATCTATACCATATATCATTAATACCATACCATCGCAGTCATACAAAATTTAGTCATAATTTATATCTATTATATTAGTCATGTATATAAAATATCATAATTACATTAACTCGTCAAGTACCGTGGTCACCGGTGACCACAACCTTTTGTTCTCTAATCGTGTCTATAATGACGGTACTCGACGAGTTAAAATCAGTCATACTTAAAGAGAAAATGTCAATATAGATTCAAAATTTCACCCAGACAGAAATACATAATTATTATTAAATTAAATTATTAAATAACTCTTCTCACAAATGCCCTCCAGAGTGGGGATGAGAATCTATCCGCCACGGTCTCTAGGATTTTGTTCCGTTTAAACAATTAACGCTGGTTTTATGGTTCAGCGTGTCGGCAGCGCCATTGGGGCGCGCGCGTTCGAAATATTTTTTTTTTTTTTATGGCATAAGCCGGTAAACGATCAGACGGATCACCTGATGGTAAGCAATCGGCGTCGCCCATTGACACCTGGAACACCAGAGGTGTTACAAGTGCGTTACCGGCCTTTTGGAGATTAGGAGTTTGAGGATCGTTGGGGATTCAGGAATTGGGGAGATTGGGGAAGGGAAGGATAATTGGGCCTCCGGTAACCTCACTCACACGACGAAACACAACGCAAGCGTTGCTTCACGTCGGTTTTCTGTGAGGCCGTGGTATCACTCCGGTCGAGCCGGCCCATTCGTGCCGAAGCATGGCTCTCCCACACTTAAAATACCACAGTAATATATGTCAAAGTCAAAATCAAAATCATTTATTTCAATTAGACCAAGAAGGCACTTTTGTACGTCAAAACAAAATATTTAAATGTTAAAGAAAAAATGACAGTCCAGTTCCAAGTGTAGATTTGTATGTAGAAGAACGAGCTAGCCCGTTGATATCCATCCCCTAAATTTGGTCATACAAAAATATTCTCTAAACATTAGAAATAAGGTCTATAATGTAATGTAATATTAGTGGAAAGCGGTCACCGGTGACCGCTTGGAGATTTATGGGCTAGAAACTCCATAGGTTACTCTATGAGAGTAGTAACTGCGTTGTGGCGACACATGTCACTGGATGACGTCATAAAATCCTATATCACACATGCAAAGTTTACATGCAAATTAACACGGATAGAAAATCCCAACGGACAACTGTTGGGCAGAAAGCCCGCCAGACACGATCACCTCACCTGGTCGGAGGATCCTCCTTTTCCGATCATGGAGCTATACTCTCTGTTCTCTAAAGCGTTTCAAAATACGCTTTTGCAGCCCCGTTTAGAAAACACGCACTGTTCGCCGGCGCTGCCGAGACGCGGGTCGCTTTTGCACTTTTACAGTTAATGTGCGTTTTAGTGACACGCTTGAGAAGCATATACATAACATCACGCCTTTTATCCCCGAAGGGTTTTTTTTTTTTTTTTTTTTAAGGGGGGAAAATCATCGAATGACTTCTCCCGCCTGGGTGAGGCGGGAGGGAGTGTCAGACTCTTACTGACTAAAAACCACCCCGTTCCTTCTCCTGCACGTCGAGCCGGAGCCCCGGTTACCCGTTAGGTTCTCCGCGACTATCCCCGAAGGGTTAGGCAGAGGTGCACATTAGGGCAGTTAATGCCACTGTACAATGTAACACCCACTTTTCACTATTTATGTTATGAGTCCCATGTAATAGGGGGTGAGCCTATTGCCATATACCGGGTACATATCCAGACTCCGTGCTACTTCTGAGGTTTTTACAAACCCAGTAATGTTTTCCCCGACTCGGGAATCGAACCCGAGACCCTTTGCTCGGCAGTCGCACTTGCGACCACTCTGCCAATGAGGAACCCTTGAGAAGCATCAACATTTATATTGTACACTTTTGTCTCACAGCAGCGCAACGCGTATTGCTATTCTCGTTTCACAGTGCACCGCTTTGCAAGCGGGCGAAGCCCAGGGGCGTGACTATAAAACCAGCCTAAGGAATACAAGTTCCAATTTTTATCATAATATACATTTTTTTTTTCAGATCGATTGATACCATCCAAGAAGAAATGCTTCAACAGACCCTAAATGTCGTAGATCTTGCGTCAGACAAAAAAATAGAGAAGCTCTGGGTACAAGCGTGATACAAGCTCATTTTATATGTATAGAAATAAATACGCTTTTTATAGCAGCATAATAATGTGCAGGAAATGATGTAATTTTTTATTCACTAAACTAAACTTACGAGTTTGATTTCCTTAGTACGCTAAGGCCTCTGTTTATCCAATCCAATCTCTGTACCTTATCAATAATGTCCAACGGTTTGACTAGAGTAAGTAAAACATTTTTTGGACAAACAGACTTCATGATATTAGCTCTATCTGGTGAGTAAAAAATAGTTGCCCCGTTGTAATATCGAATGTAATGTAGCAATAATATTTAGATGAATTTTAAATGTTTTAATAAAATTAGAATACTAATAGCTCGAATAATAAAACCATTGAAGAGTTAAACTCGATAAACGTTATTTTTGTTCTTAATCAACTCTAATGTATTATTGCGTGCTGTCATCAATGCTTTAAAAAATAAAAGATTATTTTTCGTATTTGTTTTTTACTGCTGCTAAGGACCAATTTATCAAACATCAATTAATTCTTAACTGTAATATAAAATGTGTGCATTACCCAGGCCAGATGTTGTCGAAAATGATCATTTGAATCTTTTAGATAATTAGTTGTGCGGCTTCTGTAATAGTTGCACACATTTTTAAATTTGTTGCGCTTATAGTTTTTAAATTATTTCACAAAAACATTTCCTGCTGGGGTAACGTTACCCCAACCAGACCTTTTTCTTTCTAATGGGAATATTTAATTAATTACTAGCTGTAAAATTAGTTGTCTAATTGAAGTAAATGTTGTGCCTTATTTTGTATTTGTTCTTTCATCGGTTGCGAAGTTATTCGAGATTTTGCTGGGGTAACGTTTTTGGTTTTGCTAGATCTTTGAACTGGTTAAGCGGATTCTTATCATATTTTGTACATGGCTTTTTAGGAATTAGGCTGGTTTTAGTGTCACGCTGACCACACGCTGACCGTCGGCGCTGATAGGCGAGAAATTATGAACTTCTAGGGACCGTGCGCGCTGATAGCTCAGCGTCATTCAAAAACGCTACCTAGAAGTTCATACAATCTCCGCTGTCAGCGCGACATTAAAACCAGCCTTACTTTATAAGCTTTAAGCTATGTATTATTTCTGTTTTTTATTGCAGAACAAATTTAAACTAATTCCTAAAAAGCCATGTACAAAATATGATAAGAATCCGCTTAACCACTTCAAAGATCTAGCAAAACCAAAAACGTTACCCCAGCAAAATCTCGAATAACTTCGCAACCGATGAAAGAATAAATACAAAATAAAACACATTTACTTCATCTAGACAACAATTTTATAGCTAATAATGATTTAAATATTCCCATTAGAAAGAAAAAGGTCTCTGGTTGGGGTAATTATTATTTTAAGACATTAGACACGTATTTTTATTTTCTTACGGAAACGAATAGTTTTGAAGATATAGGTTTGAAATAGCACATGACGTCACTTTTGAGCACGATTTATACTCTAAAATGACGTTGCTACCGCCCACTCCTAAACTTTGATTCGTTTTATCTAAGCATTGTTTGCTTATACGACAAAATAAAAGAAAACTGTCTAATATTTTTTCATTACCTAACTGACTGACTAATTTGATTTTTAATTTTCATACCCTGTCGTCATTCCTATTACAGGTGTAATGAAAAGAAAGAAAAACACCAATTATTTGAATTAAATGTGTTTATTTTTTCTGCACAGTTTGTAAGAGATGCTTTGCACCTTCTGAAGTTTGCTGTTTCAGTATATTCACGTGAGATTTGATCTTCTTTTTTAGAGCACTAGCTGCGTTTTCGTTGCTTTCTATTAATTTTAGAAGGAAGAAACATCCTCTGTTGGTTGGGAGCCATAGTTTGATCTGGAAAAAGTAAATAGAATGAATAAAAGACCGTCCATTTATTGTTACATGAGTAACTGAAATATGTCAGTGAATGTCTTAGGTTGATGTGTTGTATCTTACTTAATATTATTAATACGAAAGTTTGTGTTACCCAATCAAGTCAAAAACAGTTGAAGGGATCGGGATGAAATTTGGAACAGGTATAGATTATGGTCTGGATTAACACAGGGTGCTTTTTATACCGAGGGGGCGCAGGCAAAGCGGCGGGCAGCAGCTAGTATGTTATAGATTTAATAACTTAGCTTTCATACTCGGAAGTTAAGTTCATACTTAGTTGTCGGCTGTAAGATCATTGTCTAGTATATTAACTAACTTTAATATGGTATCTCATCAGAAATAGTGAAATAATTATTGTTTTTAACCAACTTAAAAAATGAGGGGGTTGAAGACAGTTTTTTAAACGAAGTTTATAAAATAATTATATATTATCACTTAGTTTTTTAGAGAAATGTTTGATTAATAATTAGCTTTAATATGGTATCTCATCAGAAAAAGTGTAAGAATTATTGTGCTTTTAACCGACTTAAAAAATAAGGGGTTGAAGACCGTTTTTTAAACGTAGTTTATAAAATAATTATATATTATCACTTACAGTTTCATTTTCTAAATTTTCAGCAATAGTTTCACCCAGTGTGTCGCTATCCTTGTCTTTGTCGAGCGTCGCTAGTTTCTTCAGGCACATGTGAATGCCCGCATCTTCCACTGCCAGCAACTCCTTGCCATCGGCAGTGATGCGCCAGTCAGGTTTACATATCACCTTGGCTAAAGCTTCCAGGATTTCCTTGTTTGACTCTGAAAGAAAATAACATTGGTTAAGATTAATTTTATATAGCAAATTTAAGTTTTGGCAATCGGAAATTTAACCGCGTGAATGCACCGATTGACCGATATGAGACATAATAGAAAATACATGGTCTCACATGGATCCACGTTTAGACACACGACGGGTTAATGTTTTCTGATCTGAATGGATGTTACGTGTAGTGTTCAAACTAGCGTGTGCGTTACCCCACAATTCGTTTTACAGCTTCTGTAATTGTTGCGCATATTTTTAAATTCATTGCTGTTATAGCTTTTTAATTTACCGGCTCATCTGAAAATCAGTAGGGAGGTCTATGTTGGGTAGGGAAAGTCGTTGCGCTGATATGATGATGATCATTGGGTATTCCTATTTCAGTTAAAAATAATCTGAAAGAATCTGAGAATCAAACTCAAACTCAAAAGCATTTATTTCAATTAAACCATAATTTGGTATTTTTGAAACGTCAACAAATATGAAATATATAATAGTCTGTCAGTCTGTCCGTCAGTGAAGCTAGGCGCTCGTTCCAAAATGTCGATTCGAGTGGAGAAGAACGAGCAAGAAACTCCATTCGTTACTCTTTTAAAAAAAAGTCTGTTTTACATTGCTCTGATACATATTCCAATATTGTACACAGATGTGAGAATAATGTAAAGACATACCTGACGCAACATACAAATAACAGAACATACTAAAATAGAAAAAAAAAACAAAACCAAGACAAAACAAATATCTTAAGTCTGACATGGTCCTCACATATGTATACTGACAATCCATATAAAATAGTGCTTCTATACAAGAAAAAAAAATAAACTCTTGTTTAAATAAAGAAAGAAATGCTCGATGCCACAAGAAAAATAGATTGCCTTCATTGGAATCAAAGTATTAAATTACCTATTATCGTAATCTGAACTAGGTACTGACTACATTTGAGTATTGTCCAGTGGAGCCGAACCAACACGCTGCCAAGCATTCCTATCCTCAAGAGAATCAAATCTCATGAATCCTAATTAAAGTAAGAAATTAGCAATAAGGCATCGATAAATACATACCTATCGACAAAACCGCGACCGTCAATAGCATATTAGTTTTATTGCTAAGCCAGAACTCTGGTTCTTCTTCCATATGCTTTTTCAAAGCTGGGAGGACAGCTTCCCTCAGTTCAGACACACGAAGGTCCGCATCTTTCTTGGACGTGCCGGTTTTAGCGCCCTCTTCCAAGAACTTTATGAAAGTAGGATGGAAAGCTCCTGAATCCTTTGGTTTCACTAGCCAGTGTAGGGTCTGAAAAACAGATGTACTTACTTAATGTATGTCGAAGATGTTGATGATTTATAAGTGAAATCGATTCTTTTATAATTAAAAATATGTTTAAAATGTTAAAACTATGTTTAACTATGTAAAACTAAGTTTAAAAAAACCGACCTCAACCTCGTGTTTTTTGAAGTCTGTTTTATTTATGGGAAGGGCCGGTGAACGAGCGGACGGATCACCTGATGATAAGCAATCATCGTCGCTCATTGACACCTTGAACGCCAAAGCCGTTAAAAATGCGTTACCGGCCTTTTGGGGGATTCATAGATTGGCGAGATTGGGGAAGGGGGGGGGTTAATTAGGTCTCCTGTAACCTCACTCACATGAAGCAAGCATTAAATTATATACTAAAACCAATTGTAACAAACAATTTTCTGAAAACCGCATCCAAATCGATTCCGCCTATCGCTAGATAATCGAAAACATACAAACAGGGCAAACTTAGAACCTCCTTTTTTGAAATCGGTTAAAAAAGGCTTTGCTCACTTTAATAGTCCTTTGGCCAACAAGACACTAAACAAAAAATCGAAGTCAATAATAATATTATAATGAAAATTTATCTTTGTAATATGGGTTAAACCAGCAAATAGATGTCTGTTGAATTTATGTGTCATATTTAATAATCTTCTTATTCAACTTACCATATTACCCCAGTGATCTTTAGCGATGTCCTTCAAATTACTAGCTAATGTTGATACGATTGCTTTCTTGACTAGCACCGTGTCGTCAACGGAATCGAATATAGCGATCAGTAGCCGGTAGCCAGTCTTATGTTTACTGAGTGCCACTGCATGTTCCTTCACCACTTTTAATATAGTCTGCAAAATAATAAAGATTGTTATAACTTTTTGGATTCAATTGCGATGTTAATTGACCATAAGCAAATGATTACAAAGTTTGCCAGTAAAATGCTGCAATATCACGTCTACCATGATAAAATACAATACTTTCACAACTCTAACATGAACACGAAGCCACCGGTGACCGGCTTTAACCGACGATTTGCCTAGAACGGTTTTCTGTTGGCAATCAACCTCATGCGAAACTAGCGCCAATCAGTGACAGCACAAATAAAAACATTTTTAAAACTTTTAGTCTCAAATGTTTCTTACCTTTTTATCCTTGTTGGTACCTTGCCACACGCAGATGGATGCCGCATTGGCGCCTGGTAGCGAGTTACTGAGGGGCACTATGAGAGGACTGAGTGTCGAGATCAACTCTACACGGTCCTCCGCACTGCACTCACGAATGTAGTCGTACAGGATTGAGTGGAACAGTCTGTAATAATTTTTTATTGAGTCGAAAACATTTATTTGATTATGCAAAGTTTATGACATACTCTGAATAGCAACCATGCAGACCACTGTAACAACTATTTACTGAATATTTTCCGTGTTTGGTTTTGTATATCTTGATAATGTCTGTATTGAAATATTAGACAAATATTTTGAATACTTATTTTTAATTTTTGTGATTGTGTTAGTAAATATGCAAAGTTTCTGTAACCGAAGCAAAGCCACCTTAACTTATTAAAACTGTGAAATGTACACCTAAAATACATACTCTCCATCATGCAGATTTTTGTCTAAGATCTTCTGTATGTTGGCCTTGCAGGCCTGCAGGATGGCAGTTTTCATTTCAGGACTATCCTTGTATGTGTCCCTCAAAGTCTTCACTTTGTCATCTTTTGTCTGCAAGTTAAGAAACATTTTACATAATATGCCTTAATTGTTTTTGAATAATTTTTTGAATGGAAATATCATCACAGGCTCATTGGAAATAACTAAATATATAGGTACTTCATTACCTACAATAATGTAGTAATTAATATAAAAATTAAACTCACATTTTTATAAATGTCACCATAAAACTCTTGTTGCATATGGCACTTCTCTTTCTTCGTAGCAAACTCTCCGTAGGCGTAATCTAGCACCGGAGCACTGATTGCATGAGTGGCAATTGACACAATATGACCGTAGAACTTCTTCAGTACTTCATGTCTTATGAACTCCGTACCATATTTCAAGATACGTTTTACTGCATGTTGACCGTACTTTGACTGTACCATTTGTACCATTAAGTCTAATAGTTCCTCCGTAATCTCGTTCTTGATGTCGTCTGGACCGTGCTTCAGTAACACTTGTATGACTCGGCTGAGATCGTGAGTTAGGGCTATGGATTTGTAATGGCCCTTTAGTAAACAATGCAGTTCTTTGCAGGAGTTTAATCTGAAGTCTGGTTTTACTACTTTCCTGAAAAGGTAAGAGTATGTATAATGATTAAGAATTGTACGTGTGCATTACCCAGGCCAGATGTTGTCGAAAATAGTCATTTGAATCTTATAGATAATTAGTTTTGCAGCTTCTGTAATTGTTGTGCACATTTTTGTTGCGCTTATAGTTTTTCAATTATTTCACAAAAACATTTCCTGCTGGGGTAATGTTACCCCAGCCAGACCTTATTCTTTCTAATGGGAATATTTAAATAATTACTAGCTATAAAATTAGTTGTCTAGATGAAGTAAATGTTGTGGCTTATTTTGTATTTGTTCTTTCATTGGTTGCAAAGTAATTCGAGATTTTGCTGGGGTAACGTTTTTCGTTTTACTAGATCTTTGAAATGGTTAAGTGGATTCTTATCATATTATGTACATGGCTTCTTAGGTACTAGTTTAAATTTATTCTGCAATTAAAAATCCAAAATAATACATAGCTTAAAAGTTATTTCATTAAATAGAAAAACACTTCAATTGGTCCCAGCACTCTGAAAAAACAAATAAAAAATAAGGCACAACATTCACTTCATCTAGATAACTAATTTTATAGCTAGTAATTATTTAAATATTCCCATTAGAAAGAAAAGGGTCTGGTTGTTATCCCAGCAGGAAATGTTTTTGTGAAATAATTAAAAAACTATAAGTGCAACAAATTTAAAAATGAGCAACAATTACAGAAGCTGCAAAACTAATTATCTATAAGATTCAAATGACCATTTACAACAACATCTGGCCTGGGTAACGCACACAAATTGTCCTGTGAACCTGATTGAAAAAAAGTACCTAACCTAACCTAAGGAGTTTCTTGCTGGTTTTTCTCTATCCACACTTTGGAATAAGCAAATAGCTTCAACTAGACATAGCAGCAAATAGCTGTTTTGAAATTCAAAAGTGCTTTTCGTCGGTGCGCCTGCCAAAACTGATATGTGCAAATATTTGGTTTTTTTTTCTTAGCTAGATGTCCTTCAAATCGGATAGCGCATCGATTACAAAAACAAATATGTGTTATTTCCGTATAGAAATCGATTAGACCAATCTTATATGTGCACTTTCTAGCCATGACAAATTGGTTATGTATTCAATTGGCTATGGTTATGTGACATAAAACGCACATGTCAGATTTTGCAGCATCACATAGATAGTTTGGCAGATCGAATATCAACAGTTTTTGTTTAAAATTTTTACCGTTTTCTAAGATAAATCTGATATGTGCACCAAAATCGAAAATAAATTTATTGGGGATGAACATTATTATGTTATCATTTTCACTTTTAACTCAGTTATTGTAATCATAATTTTTGCCATCATACTGCATTTTTAATTTATTGCTAAGTCCATCAACCTTTCAGTGCAAGTGTAAAAAATAGTTTATTGTCCCCTCCTGAAAACTTGACCAAATGCACATAACAGTTTTGGCAGGCGCACCGATGTTTTCTGATTTTATTGAAATTGATGTTTTTGACTTTAACTGTTAATTATTAATACTCTTGTACTCGCACCATAAGGATTCTTTGGACAGAGTAAAAGTAAAGTGTGACATAATAAAAAAATGTCATTCACATTGCTCAACATTACATGCTACACAAAGTAGGTACCTAAATTGATTATGAAAGTGTTAATTTAATTGCAGAATATAATAAAGCAGATAATAATATACATTAACTCGTTGAGTACGGTCATTACAGACACAATTATAGAACAATAGGTTGCAGTCACCGGTGACCGCTTGGTGTTTGACAGTTTAAATAAATAAAAAAACCAAAATATTAAATAAATAATAATACAAAATTTTAGGTTACCTCTGTATTTGTGCAGCTAACAGTTTAGCTTTATGAGACACTTCAAACACTTCAGCAGTGGTCTTAGCCTTGCGCCTTACGAGCCTTAGCTCTTTCTTTTCTTTTTTCATCTCCGACCACTTTGGTTTCTCGCCATTAGCCTGATCTTTTGAAAAATTGCCCTTTCCCTTGCCATCTTTCGCCTGATCTTTGCCGAAATTGGATTTCCCTTTGAAACCTTTACCGTCCTTGCTGAAATTAGGTTTACCTTTGCCATCTTTGTTGAATTTAGGGTTTCCTTTGCCATCCTTATTAAATTTAGGCTTTACAAACTTACTAGCACCCTTCGCCGCATCTTTTTTGAAATCTTTCTTGAATTTATTATTTTTTGCGTTTTCACCTTGTTTCGGCTTGCCATCACTATTTTCAAAACTCACTTTCTTCTTCTTAGGTGAGCTAGAGTCTTCTTCATTGGATTTTCTTTTAACTTTCTGCATCTTTTACCGAATTACACAAATAATCCACGAGGTTATGAAATTCAAAATAACAAAAGCACTGTTGTTGTTAGCAATATGTTGTAACGTTTATCAATGATTATATTATTTAAATCGTATAATACACTATCAATTGATATTGAAATTAAAACTAAATATTAAATTACTAAATTGTAAATGTGGTCATTCGTTCAAACCACACGTGCTATTTACCAAAACCAAACTGACATTATAATGACGTTGACATTTTGTCAGTAGTAAATTTTCAGTTTGACAGTTCCCAGTTACCAGAATTAGTACCGTTTATGATTGACGCTATGAAAAATAATTGTATTCCTATGCAGAAATCTTTTTATTTTCATATATTTTTCTCATAAAACTTTTCTATTTATAAAGTTTTAAATATATAAAATATCTTAAAATCAAAGTAATGCTAGATAATATTAAAAAAATATTTGATAATTAATTCTATTATAAAACGAAATATATAGCTTTCCTCGGGAAAGCAATTGTACGTCACACAAATGTCAATCTCGTTTCGTTTTGATATCCAATAGTTTTTATATGTACTCTTTGGCTACGAAATAATGAAAGACACAAGTTAGAACATGTTCGGTTTCGAAACTTTATAATAATATTTTCTATCATTAGAAGTAAATCATTAAAGGAAACAATGGTTGACATAAACAAGTATTTAGAAAGACAGCTGGAACTTGCAAAACAGAAATTTGTAAATAAAAACAAGAAGGACAACGTTTCGCAAAAAAGTAAAGCCGCTGCAGAAGTTATATCTAAAAAGCAATCAAAACAGTTTGGTAAACAATCTGTAAAGGAAACAGAGAAGGATGTACCAGTGCTAGTGGCGACAACCTCGAGGGAAAGGAAAACAACCGTTTCTACAGAAAATGATTCTGATGAGGAGTATCTACCTTCTGAAGAAGATGCCGATGACGAAATCATTACTACAACTGTTGGAGGACCATCCACTTCCTTTGTATCTCGAAATAAAAGGAACCTAAAGAAAATAGTAGATGATGGAGACACAACTCTTTATAATGAGAGAATAGAAACCTGGAAGAAAAACTTGGCAGCTGCTAAACTAGGTAATTATGAGGGTGATACTATGACAGCTGATGTACAATATGTGTTGGAAGGTAACAAGGATCCAGAGGAACCCCATGAATTACAGAATGGGTTATGTGTACCTAACTACATCTGGAGGCAGCTATATAAGTTCCAGAAAATTGGTGTCAAATGGCTGTGGGAACTACATCAGGTAGATTCAGGAGGTTTGCTGGGTGATGAAATGGGTTTAGGAAAGACTATACAGATTATTGCATTTCTAGCAGGCTTGTCCAAAAGTGACCTGGGGTCTTGGGGAGGATTGGGACCTACTATAATAGTAGCTCCAGCAACAGTGATTTACCAGTGGGTCACTCATTTCCACTTCTGGTGTCCACATTTGAGAGTAGCTGTCCTTCATCACACTGGCTCTCATGCAGGCAATCACAACCAATTGATCCGGGATCTGCATGCAGCTCATGGAATTCTTTTAATCACTTATGCTGGCATAGTGAAATACACTCAAGATCTGACTGCTCGTAAATGGCATTATATAATTTTAGATGAAGGTCATAAAATTAGGAATCCTGACACACAAGTCAGTAAGTTTGTGAAGAAGTTCCAAACTCCTCACAAGTTACTCATTACAGGTTCTCCCATGCAGAACAGTTTACAAGAGCTGTGGTCATTGTTTGACTTTATGAGACCTGGACTTTTGGGCACTTATACAGTTTTCATGGACCATTTTGCTACTCCAATTACACAGGGAGGATATGCTAATGCTACAGAATATCAGGAAGCAACTGCATTAGAAATTGCAAAAGCCTTGAAGACAATTATCACACCTTACATGTTGAGACGAACAAAAGCTGAGGTTCAAAGTCATATAAAACTTCCAGAGAAGAATGAACAAGTGTTGTTCTGTGCCTTAACCCAGGAACAAAAGGATCTGTACATGGGATACCTCACTGGTAGCACTGTAAGAAGTATCTTAGATAAAGATAATAAATATGGAGATCCATTAAGAGCCAGGTTATTGGTTGCTTTATGTACTCTCAGGAAGATTTGTAATCACCCTGACTTGTACCTATATGAGGCACATGAAGAATGTGATGAAATTGATCAAGAAAGATTTGGCAACTATAAAAGATCTGGTAAAATGACTGTAGTCAATTCTTTACTAAAGATTTGGCAGAAACAAGGTCATAGAGCTTTAATATTCTCTCAATCTAGAGGTATGCTCTGCTTATTAGAGCAATATTTACAAGTTCAAGAATTTAAGTATTTACGTATGGATGGCTCAGTTAATGTTGGACTTAGGCAGAATATGATAAAAACATTTAATGAAAATCCTGAATATCTGGTGTTTTTGGCTACAACAAGAGTTGGAGGTTTAGGTGTCAATTTGACTGGAGCTGACAGAGTTATAATATATGATCCTGATTGGAATCCAGCCACAGATGACCAAGCAAAGGAAAGAGCTTGGAGAATAGGCCAGAATAGAAATGTTACAGTTTACAGATTGTTATCTGCTGGTACTATTGAAGAAAAAATATATCAGAGGCAGATTTTCAAACATTTTCTAAGTAACAAGATATTGATAGACCCCAATCAGAAGAATGTATTAACCACTAGTACTCTTCAAGGCCTATTTACTCTTGAAGAACTGAACTGTGAAGGAGATACTGAAACTGTATCACTTTTTAAACACACCAAAGTAAATGTTGATCATAATGCAAAAAGTAAGAAGATTAATAATGGGGAGCCTAGTGGAAGCATTTCTAGTTTGAATAAAAAATTAGAAGCAATGAAAAGCTTAGCAAGAGAAATTAGTAAAAAGATTTCAAAAGAAAAAGAGGTAACAGAAGATAAGAAAGAAGAAAAAAAGGATCCCAGAGAAGAGTATAAAAAGAAACGAGAGCTGCTATTGAACCCGCCTAAAGAAGAAGTACCTGAAATAAATTTAATTGATGATCAAATTACTAATGTACCGTTTGATCATGTATTATCTGAATTAGATATAGTAAACATGCATGCGAAAAAGGACTATGAGGAAAATTTACTGAAAAATGTTTTGAAAAGCCAAGGAAATGCAGATGCAGGTGATCAAGATGATAAAGAAACTCCTGACATTGATACATGTGACAGTGAAGCACAAGAAAATGTTTCCAAAGAAACTATGAAAGAAAAATCACCAGAACGCGATAAACCCCGTATTAATCAAGAAGTTGGTAAGACTCGCAAAAGAAAACATTCCCCAGAACCGGAAATAAAAGTTGAAAACTTAGTCGCAATTAAAAAGGTTAAAAAGGAAAAGAGAAAGAGTAAAAAAGAAAAGGAAAAACAAACAGATGATGATGATTACGTATTAAGTAAACTTTTTGCTAAAGCAAATGTAAAGAGTGCTTTACAACATGATGTTGTGGTTGGTTTAGCTGAAAAAGAGAAACGGCACAAGATAAAAGAGGATGCTGTAAAGAAAGCTAAAGATGCTCTCAGAGCTATAAGATTTTCTTCCAAGTAAATCACATCCATGACTATTTTTCTAAGTTGTTTTGTTATTAGACAGTAAGAAGAAAATATATTTGCATTTTGTTTTTTTTTCTATGATTTTATTTATACTACTATAAATATTGATCTGCCTATAACTAATATGAAATAACTAATATATATATATAATAACTATAATTATGTCTATAACTAATATGAAAATTATAATTACTATCGTGAGACATACTAAAATCGCGGGTTACTCAGTGTATAATATACACTGAGTGTATATAATGAGAAAAGGTCTACTAGTTTGTTTCCTCTATGGTTCGAAACTAGTAGAGCTTTTCTCAGTTTATTCACCTGAGTAACCCGCGATTTTAGTTAATATAATATGAGAATGTATGAAATATGCATAAATAGCTGTCAGCTGCTTACCCTCAAAGATGTGAGCGTGAAGAAGCAGTGGCACTTTTTGTATTAAACAGACGAGAATTTAAGCATAACATCACGCCTTTTTATTTCCGAAGGGCCTATTCCACTATTCCAGGCGCACATCACGCAACTTAATGCTAGTGTACAATGTAACACCCACTTTTCACTATTTATGTTATGAGTCTGGGGTAAGCCTATTGCCATGTACCGGGCACTATTCCAGACTACGTGCTACTACTGAAAAACCCAGTAATACTTTGCCCGACCCGGGAATCGAACCCGAGATCCCTTGCTCGGCAGTTGCACTTGTGACCACTCGGCCAACGAGGCAGACGAGAATTTAAGCTATTTAATTTATTTGTTGGCTTGGTTATAATTTTCCGATGGCAACACTAAATTTAAATGTCAAAACCTAGCTGCCTTCCGAGTGTTTAATTTTTGGAAATAAATTCATATTATTAAATTTTTCGCGTTAAACAAGTATCAAGCTTACGTTCAATATTGCCTTAGACTATGTGGGTGTACTTTAGATGTAAACTTTGTGTATAATATTGTTAAGTTAGCAGTTTTATGTAAAGCGTATCGTGGAGGGATTTGGTAAAATTCTAATAAGATTTGAGGTATCTGATATAAGTCTCGTTGAGAAGACGTCGACGATATGTCGAGAAGAAAGTTGCCGCCGCCAGGTTTCAACTTCAAGCCTCCAGAGGAGCAGATCGTGTGAGTGTCGAGAGATCATCTAATCTGTCTACCTGACATTTATAGTTGCAAGGTTTTGGGTTTCCGCACACTAAAATATCTTCCTTAACAAAGTAAATCTAATAAACAGATGCAAGAATGTGTCTTATCGTCATAAATACTGTCAAAGTTATAAAGACAAAAGATACCTAATATTAACCTTGCGAGCTAGCCTTAGAGCTAGCTATGACATATAACTAGTTAGTTAGTTGACTTTGAATGTATACAGTGTAGCATCAATGATAAGCAAAACAGCACCATATCAAAATCGGTCCATACACACAAAGTAAATAAACAGGTGGAGGTGGCATATTTTAATATTACTACTGATTATTGTTGTCTCACTGATTACTGTAAGCAATAAATACCAACATACATAATTAACTGATAATCTTAGCAATATGATATAATAATACATAATCACTTCAAAATTGGAGGTTATCTATGCATCTAGACTTGGTATTATTAAAATAATAATAATACAGACAGATACTTGTTATAATTTACATGTTAAACAAAATTCATAGTGTTTTAAATGTTACCATAGAAGTTTGTTATACTCTGCAGTATAGTTATTGTGGCATGGAGTTTGTACAGTTTCATGGAAAAACAAACCCAACTTTAGCACTGTGTATGAACCTACTAATTGTATATTAAACTGTCAAACACCAAGCGGTCACCGGTGACCGCAACCTATTGTTCTATAATTGTGTCTACAAAACCGGTACTCTACGAGTTAATACCGCTGATTACTGACCTATTTGTGATACACATATTGGTATATTGTCCACTAAATAAAAACATATTATTATAGAAAAAATTGCATTATAGTGTTTCCAAGTAGCCAGTACAGCTATTTACTATGCAAGTAAAAGATCATAAAGACTGATTCAGTACAGAGGTAGTAACCATTGTTTCATTACTGAAATAACTACTGATTTTAGAAAATGTGGCTTTGTTAAAAATAGTATAATTTAATATAATAATAGCTACTGTCTCAGTTCTGAATAAATCTTTATTCTTAACTGCATAATAAATAGCCATGCTGACAGTATTTTTTATTACAGTAAGACATTAATTAATATTCTAATTTAAAATTATGCAGAACACCACCAAGAAACTTGGACAAGCAGACAACAATCACAGTAGATGACAAGACATTCACAGTGCATGCTGATGACCTGATCAAGATATGTGACCTGGGCCGTGGTGCCTACGGTATTGTGGAGAAGATGAAGCATATTCCTAGTGACACCACTATGGCAGTCAAGGTATTTATTTACCAATAAGTACAATTTCATCAAAGCCTCATCTAGAATGATTTATAATATTGACAAATAATGTGCTGTTTTCCAGCATACATTTAAAGTATACCAGATTTGCTAGCACTATCAAACACTTGTTGTATTTAGACCAATCCAAGGCGTTTTTGAAGGTCAAATAAAATAGTCAATCTGTTTAGCTTTACTGGGGGGGATTGACCCCCCAGTAATCAATCATCAATCTAATGTGTAGATTCCTATGAAACAGAATAAGCAAGAATATCTATGATTACTATTCTTAGGAAACTCACTAGGCGGATTGAGAAACTTTTGGTAGGTAGTTTTGAAGTACTAGTACATAGGCAAAATACTATATCATTTTCCTTTATTTGTTTCCTTTTAGAGAATCACAGCCTCATTCAACAGTCAGTCTACAGAGTTGAAGCGTCTGCTCATGGACTTGGACGTGTCCATGCGAGCCAGTGCCTGCCCATACACAGTGCATTTCTATGGGGCCATGTTCCGCGAGGGAGATGTCTGGATCTGCATGGAGGTAATGGACATGAGCCTCGACAAATTCTACATGAAAGTGTACCACAACAACCGCACCATACCAGAAAATATTCTCGGGAAAATTACGTTCTCCGTAGTCAGTGCTTTACACTATTTGTATTCTAAGCTCAGAGTAATCCACAGAGACGTGAAGCCATCCAATATTCTGATCAATAGGAAAGGAGAGGTTAAGATGTGCGATTTTGGTATATCTGGATACTTAGTGGACTCTGTTGCTAAGACTATTGATGCGGGCTGCAAGCCGTACATGGCGCCCGAGAGGATCGACCCCAGCGGCAACCCGGGCCAGTACGACATCCGCAGCGACGTGTGGTCGCTCGGCATCTCCCTTATCGAGCTCGCCACCGGCAAGTTCCCGTACAACACGTGGGGCACACCCTTCGAACAGCTCAAGCAAGTCGTCAAGGACGACCCCCCGCGGCTGCCAAGCGGACAGTTCTCCGAACAGTTCGAGGACCTGATTGTGCAATGTCTGCAGAAGGACTACAAACAAAGACCCAACTACGACGCGCTACTGACGCACCCGTTCTGCCTTGACCACAGCCAGGAGATCGACGTCGCGACCTTCGTTCAACAAATATTAGACTTACCAGATGCGTCCTAGTGACGGACACTATTTACGTACCTATTAAGTACAAGCGTTTACCGACTAACCTTAATGTAGTTTAATAATTGAAAGATATAAAATAATGTTATTAACCATAAAAATAAATTATGTATTCTTTATAGAGTGCCGACCGTTAGCAGAGTGCGCGGTCATTTTAAATGTTTCATTACAGAGATGATTTATTATTGTCTATTACCTGGAGTATGTTTTGTGCAAGAGGAACATTGTCAATTTAGTAACGTAGCTGTAGTAAGAGGGTAGATGAAGTAAGAGTAATATTTCGCTAATACGGTTTTATCCACGTGTCTACACAACTAAAGTCTGTTAATCTTGACCCCAGAGCTCAGAGCGAACAAAGGAATTGGTATAACAAAATAATGACTGGCAACATTTAATAAGCATCACAAAATTATCATAATTTAGTTTTAAAATAAAAAGAATATTTGTTTTCAATTGTGTAGTTTTCTTTATCTTACCTGACGCACCTTGCTTCATAAGGAAATTAAAAAAAATGTAGGCTTTAGGTACGAAATTTATTTAAAATCATAACATCATATAAAGTAAAGTAAGTACAAAATAGTACTAAGTACAAGGTCATTTTCTCTTATAAAATAAACGCCAGACGGCTTCGATACGATTATTATTATTCTCAGTTCAAATAAAGTATAATTGACTAGACGTTAGAACGGGGAGTTCATCCCCAGTTTGGTGCCGAAGTCGAGGCGGGCGCGCCGCTGGTTGCGTCCGTCCACGCTGGGGATAGAAAAAAATTATTACTAAGTAAGAAGCTACAGACAGTTTTGCCTAAAACTGGAATTTGACTTGGGATGTTGTTGGTCGAAAAAGTCAAATAATCTGTCATAATATCTTGTTTAAGTAGGAAAAGTCGTCTTTGAGTAAAAAGACGACTTAAACCTAAAGATCGCCCTAGCCAAGTACATCATAGGCGCCTCTAAATTTTTTCGGCGCAGCGCTGCTCTATGGGCTGCTGGTGACGCGCGCCTCGCAGCGCCCCTCTGTAACCTGGTGCCCTAGGCACTTGAATACGGCTCGTGAGTTTACTTCAGCATCTCGCAGTCTTCCAAGCTCATGTAAAAAGGTCTGTGACTTACTTGATCTCCTGCCACTTGATGAGCTCGTTGAGCGCGAACACTAGGAACAACGAGGCGGCGTACCCCAGCCACAACGGCCAGGGCACGTAGTACCGCAGCTCGCACAAACCCCACTTCTCACAGAACCCGTAGCTATTGCTTAACATTATACCGCTGAACGCCAACTGGGTTAGAATACTGAAAATGTCATAAAAAGATACTTAAAATAAATCTAGGTACCTACATAATTTGTAGCTGCCACTACTTTATTTTTCTTTGTATAACCTTCATCACATTACTTGAGGTCAGTCAACTTTTAATATGGGAAAAAAATCAATGCGATCGTGACTGTAACAACTGTCGTAGGTGGAGTAGACATAATGTGGGTATACTGTAGAATAATTAAAACATCTGTGGTTACCGTTTAGCGAATAAGACGTTATGTTACATTAATGATCCATAACGACTTATTGTGATAATGTCCTAAACCTAACCTGTTTAGAATAAAAGTGTCATGAAAAATGTTGATTCATGTGTGTGGTTGAGAATCCTCGTGTTAACACGTTAAACGCCATGGGGGTCATCGGTGACCGGCGTTAGGGATTTACCTTCAACGGTTTTTCATTGACAGTCAAAGTCTTAATTGTTTTAGGTCTTGCAGAACCCTACAATGTTTCATCTATGTATACAATGTCTATTACAAATACCGTAATATAGATTACATAAAAATGAACGGTGTAATGATAGTAATCTACTTACATGACGACAACAGTGACGGACCACACTCTGTTAGCCCAGAATCCCTTCTGCCACACAGAAGATTGTCGGTGAACGAATGATAATGATATCACAACTGGAAATTAACAAACTCTATAATAGTACATGATGAGAACAAACCATACAGATTTACGAATAAAACGCAAGTTTATATAATTACAATACAATTTGCTTTTGAGATTTACATTATTAAAAAGATGTTGATAACACAAATGTAGGCTGCAGTCAATTCCAGCCATTAGAATAATGCAACAATGATTAAAGATTACTTTGAGTACTAAGGTCTATTTTCCATTATTTGCCATGTATTTTTGTAACTGCAGTTTGTGATGTGTTATCTCTTTGAAGATTTTGTTTTTTGTAAAATTTATGTTAAGAACATGTAGAAAAAGTATCAATTAGTTATCCACTTGAAAGAAATGATTTTAGTAAATACAAACGAATATATAAAATACCTACTTACTTAAATGCAAAGTTATGAGTGCTAGTGTGATGTGCTGGGCGAGAAAGAATCCATCGTAGAAGTCGTCACCCCAGCCGTGCCAACTCTTGGTAGTGAGGTCGTGAGTGGCGTTGAATTCTCCTGTATTGACCGGGTACACTATCCAACACGCGGTGGCATTCGTCGCCTCTGCGATTTGTTCACAGAAAGCCCGCAATGTAAACCCGTATAGCACGAGTATGGATAGAGCGGCCGGTAGGAACTTTAATGCGTAGCACCAGAACACGAACACTGCCATCTGTGGGCGGAGAATAGAAATGCGTTTTTATTGTGGAAATGGATAATAATTTGCAATTTTTTTTGCAGTCTAAGGAGTTTTGTAAAAATAGAAAGACAGTTGAATTCAAGGGCACTGCGAGAGTATGAGAGTAGGTTTATTTTAGTTCTTTTGAACCGGACAGTGCCCCGCTGAGCGGGCACTGCTGAGCACGCTTTAAACGTTGAAAAGAACCATACTCGACGAAGGGGGCGGCTCAACAGGGCTTATTTAGTTGGTTCAAAGTTTGACTGGTGATTTGACTGTAAAATACGGTCCGTTTCACTATCTAGCAGATATCGGGCATTTTTCTGAGAGTGGTGAAACAGTGCTTGGTAGAAGAGAGTACTGGGTGCTGACCTTGGCATTCATGATGAGTTGCGGTCGTGTGGCGGCGCGCTGCATGAGCGCGGGGTCGAGCGGCGCGAAGGCGAGCGCCGCCGCCAGCGCCGGCACCGCGCACGCGCCGCCCCACACCGCGCCGCCCACCGACAGCGACAGCGGCTGGAACGCCACCAGCGACCCCACCTACGCGCGGTGTCAATATACAACTGTATCCATTTTTCAACCACACGAGAGATTGCGCTCTAATAACAAACCACCCTCTATACTACAATATCCGCGATATGGCGGGATTAGATGATGATGGAATGAAAGCTTAAATATGAATGAAATAGAGAAATCTAAAAGAAGCGACAAAAATTAATAATGTAATTTATGTTACGAAAAAGATGTATGAGTGAGTGCAAATGCACGGTGAAGATGGTTGAGGGCGCCCTAGACGAATGCGAGTTAACCAAATAGTGGATTTATTTATTTCATTTATTTATTTATTTATTCATGAACAATTATTACATTGTGTTTGAATTTGTACAATACACCTATATTCTAAAAATTATACATGCAATAATTAGCCATTACAATTAATAAAGTTAAATGTCATTCCCTGTACTTGTCAATTCATAATTAATTATAACAAAAATAAAACATTAATACACAAAATATAATAAAATATAGTCATGTCATCCATAAAATACCAAAAAAATCACACAACAACAATTCTAATAAATTACGTTATAATTCGTCAACATGATAAAGACACTTATTTAACAAGAACTGTCTAAGCTTATTCCGAAACTCGCTTTTATGAATAAGACCTTTTACTTCCGTCGGCAGTTTATTAAACAGCTTTAACGACTTGTGGTAGGAACTATGCTTTGCAACGTTCAGGTGAGTCACTTGCTTCAACTGAAGATCTTTCCTTCTTGTGCTCTCCCTTCTTTGTCTTTCATCCTCAGTCTCATATTCAAAGATGTACCTAGACAAATGGGTAAGCAGGACCAAAATGTATAAACTTGGGACTGTCAGTATATTCAATTCATTGAAATGAGGCTTACATGATTCTTGCTGCTGTATTCCAACCATAGTCCTGACTGCCCTTTTTTGTATTACAAATGCTTTCTGTATATTGTAGTCATAGCTTCCACCCCAGAAAAGTATGCTGTATCTTAGCCTTGACTCCACCAATGCGTAATACACCATTTTTAAATATTTTATTGTCACATCGTTTCTGAGACTTCTAAGCACGTAACAGGCAGGGCTACTCACTTTCTCAAGGTATTTTAGCTCCTCCTTCCACCTCAACTGGCTATCAATATAAACTCCCAGAAACTTAACCACCTCTACCACGTTTACTTTTTCTCCATTAATGGCACAGTTAATGCTATCCTTATTTTTGGAAGTAGATCGAAACAGCATGACATTAGTTTTACTGGCATTAATTTTGAGACCGTTGACAGCAAACCAACTGTGGAAGATATCTAAGACTTGATTAACAATGCAATCAAGAGTGCGTATACTGTCAGCCGAAACAACAGCGTTAGTATCATCGGCAAACACCACAAGCTGTATAGATCCTGCAGCATTCTCCATCATATGTTGTATCAGGTCATCAACAAACATGATAAAGAATATCGGACCCAGTATGGAGCCCTGTGGTACGCCAGTGTGCACAGGTGACAATTTAGATCTGTATGTTTCTTCAGTTAGACAGTTATTGCCTGAGGAATTTGTCCCTAACATCTCTGCTTTGATCTCTACGAACATCTTCCTGTTCTTTAAGTATGATGAAAGAAGAGCCAGCACCTTACCCCTGACACCGTAGTGTTCAAGTTTTTCTAGCAATAGTTTATGATCCACTGTATCAAATGCTGAACTTAAATCTAAGAAAAGCCCAGCTACTTTCTGTTTATTATCTAATCTACTCACTACGTCCTTAATCAGAGTCGATATTGCGTCTTGTGTCCCGACGTTTTTCTGATAACCAAATTGTTTTCTATTTATCACCCCATTTTGGTAGAAATGTTTAAGTAATCTAGACTTAATTAGCTTTTCAAAAATTTTTGAGTGAGTAGGTAGTAATGAAATTGGTCTGTACATCTTTGGATCCGCTTTAGAACCTTTTTTGTGTACAGGTATTATTTTGGCTATCTTCAGTTGATCTGGAAAAATTCCTTCATCAAAACATTTGTTGTAAAAAATGCTTAAAGGTACCGCCAGTATATCTATATTATCCTTTATTACTGATATGTTTATGTCATCATAGCCGCAAGATTTTTTGTCGTCCATATTTTTCGTTATTTTAAATATCTCACGGGGAGTGACAGGGTCAAAGATCAGGTCATTAGTTACTCTTTTTGCACTCCTATGCAGAATATCCATGGCAGCTCCTGTGCTTGCGGTGGCTGATGAATTAATTTGGAACTGTTGAGACAAGATGTTTACAATATCTGATGGTTCTGACACAATTTGATTGTTGGATTTTAAGATAATTTTTTTATTGTTATTTACATTCTTATTCCTATGCTTGTTTACCACTTTCCAAATATCCCTTGAAATGTTCGTCGACTTTGATAATTCATATTGTACTGATAACTTTTTGGCCATATTTATCACTTTTCTGTACAGAACTATGTATTTTTGTCGATAGTCCATCACAGTGTCACTTTGCCCATTCCCTTTGCCAGTACATAGAAATCGTTTCATCTTGCTTGAAACCTTCACACCCTTTGTGACCCAACGTAGTTGCGCTTTATGCGTCAAGCGCACCTGCATTTTTCTTTTATTAAAACAGTGTGTAAACAATTCTTCGAATTGTTTCAAAAAAGAGTTTATTCCGAAATCACTCCAGTCATGATTTAGTAGCAAATATCTAAAGTTATTTCTTGTATTTACACTGAAAATACGCTTGGTTATTTGAATATTACTAGTCTTTTTATTCCTACATAGTTCCTTAGATCTGAAAGCTGTATTGCAAAGCAGTCCCGCATGTCCATCTGCCAATCCGTTATGATCGACATCACAACTTATCACACATTCATCTGACAAATTAGTAAAGACATTGTCAATACAAGATTGTGAGTCATTTCGAAAAAACGTGGTCAACTTAACTCGTCGAGTACCGGTTTTGTAGACACAATTATAGAACAATAGGTTGCGGTCACCGGTGACCGCTTGGTGTTTGACAGTTTAATTAAAGGTCTGAAGTTATAACATGTCAATAGATTTAATAAGTCATTCCTTTTTTTATTGTCAGTTAATAAGTCAATATTGAAATCACCACAGATAACACAGTTCATGTTAAAAAAATGTTCTAATAATTTTTCAAGACTATCCATAAAATTGTCTAGGTTTTTATCATAAGGAGTACGATAACAGCAACACACAGGCACGCCAGTCTAAATATCTTTAACACAGCATATTTCAAAACTATCCATTTTGTACAATTTTTTGCCTATGGGTAGCTCATCATATTCCCTATCCGATTCTACTAGGATTATAGTACCACCTCTTAGCTTATTTACTCTGGTATTATATGATGCAACATTATATTTTGTAAGATTTAGTAATTGAACTAATTCTGCGTTAAGAAAATGCTCACTAATACACAAATAATGTGAAGGGTTTCTCAAACTATCTAAATACATTTCCAATTCATCTTTCTTATTATTTAGGCCACACATATTTTGATGAAAGATATTTAAACAATTGCACAGTGAATTTTCTGCTGATTCGTTTAGATTTACTATATTTTTAACGTGGTTATTTACTTTTATTTAAAAGTTTTGCACGCCCGAATTGTGGGATTTGTTGAGATTCTCTGTAATTAGTGCTTCGATTTCAGTCTTGATAAAATGTCGCTATTTTGCAATGAAACAATGATGGTGCAAGTTGTTTAGTAGTAGTAACGTTTACTATACTTCGTCTGTTTAGGTAGTCAACTATTTGTAAACAAACCATAAAAAGAGTTCTTTAGTTATAGTTGACATTTCCATGATTCATGGAAATGTCAACTTCACAAGAAAATAAAATTTTACGACAGTTTTCTCTAGATATTAAATGTTAATCATACGATATTTAGTTGCCTACCCTGTCTCGAAAACCTGTGCGCGCCACTGAGGAATGGTACCAGGTTGTAACTGTATTTTAGTAATTTTAGTAGTTGTTTCAGTACAAGATCGTTCATTATTTACTATTGGCTGTTTTGTGAAAGTTGATGTGTGGTGTGTGTCTGTTTGCATAGATTTTTCATCGTTAAATGTGCCGTATATCTTTATATCGATTTTTATATTCTCCATGATATTGTTGTACAAAGTTTTTATACCTTTTGTATTAATCTGGCCGGTTTTACTTGTGAACATATCATAAGCTAAGTAACTGTTTGAGTCAAAGTAATATGCATAGCTGTTTTCTTTCTGTAAGTCTTGATATAAGAGATTATTGAATAGTTCAACCTTATAATTGTAAATGGGTGCACCACAAATGTAGGTGGGACTGCATATTATAATATTTGTGTTTGTTATGTGCTGCAAAGATTTCCTCATTACTTTTACAAATTCTATATAGTTAGACGATGTTTTTATGTCTGTATTTCCCAGCATAATAATACAATAGTCATTGATATTATAATTAAGTAACTTATTGCTAATATTATTTAACAGGCGTTCTATGCTACAGTTGGTCAACAAATAACGACAGCACTCGAAATGATTGCCGAATATTTCTTCGATAGCTCTGTTGGAGCAATTTCGATCACAATTGGTAAGGATACAGAGTTTATTTCTTTTTTGAACTATTGGATACACAGTATTCACATTGTTGTCACGAGGAATGATACTAGCAGAAGTGGCCGACAAAATAACATCACTTCGATTACCTAGAGAAACTTGCTGCAGGATGTGAATCTGTTTGTTTAGTGTGGCTATTTCTAACTTAGCTTCTGCCAATTGTTGTTCTGAATTTGAAATGGCCTGTTGCATTGATAATACAGTTTCATTATGTATTATCTCAGTTTGGTAGTCTTCTTTCCTTGTGTTAGGCGGTTTATTTATTAATTGTTCACAATTCGCATCTCCTTCCTTTTGATCAATAGTATTACACGTTTGTGTGATTTGTTCCATAATTTTAAAAGCGTTAAATTTTTATTTGCGGTTTTTATCTTACGTTTACGTCCCGTAAGCGGTGTCATATTTATAATTTCTGTGGAATTGATTTTCTTATATGTGTCTATTATATTTCTACATTTCTGTAAGTCAGATTTCAGTTGCGTGTTCTCGGCATTCAGGTTATCTATCTCAGCATGAGCACTTTCAATGTTATTTGACATCTCCTGTAGTTTTTCGTGTAGTTCTAGGACAGTTTGACTTGCGTTAATTGAGGAGTCTCGCAAGCTTAACATAGTTGTGTCAAATAACGTACAATTGTCTGCAGATATATCATTCAGTGAGCTAGTTCTACGATATTTTCGAATAGTTATATTGTCATCCATTCTTTAGAAATGAAAAACAAAATAATATAATAATTATTTATAAACTATTTTTGAAGATATTTCTAGTAGCGCCACCAGTTGTTACGGAGCGGCAACCACTTGCAGTTATTCCGCCTCACTTATGATCAATCAATGGTTGCATGCTGATTAGCTTAGTGGTACCGCTACTCGTCGCTAGATGGCGGTAGTCTCAAAAGGTATTAGTGTTTCTATCCTCCGCAGTTGCGCTAGTTTGTATGTCATCAATTCATAATATTTTTCTTAACGGTTTCACTTATTCAGTAAATGTTCACTTTGCATTATTTTTAGAGAATTTATGTATAGGTAATGTGATATTAGTGCATACCTTAATTATTTGCTATTCGTAGTGTAAAGAGTAGGTTTTATATGGTTGTTACAATAACATTACATTACAATACAATTTCTTCACGTTATACGTCATAGATTTCGTCACTAATCTTGTACAGATTCGGTAGATAACATTTCAGCACAATATTTGCACAGTTATATCACTACTATATTGTTCAAACTCACATTTTATTAGATAAATTTATTTTAAATAATTATTATCACGAGCACAGTCACAATCCAGTGTTTTCAATAAGCATCCCTAATCGACAAGCATGCACAAAGAGTCATTGATGAATATCGATGAAGTGAAAGAGGCATGTTTGAGGTGGCGTGCTTACGGCTCGGAAGGATTATGTCCAGTAACTAGAAACACGACATCTGTCTTTCGCCAATTGTTATTAGTCTTATGTAATAATTAGTAGGCAAAGAAATAGCCATCCCCGAACTTCCGATCCCCACCAGTATACCGATTCAATAAATCAATAAACTAAGGTACTTTGCCCGAATCAGGAAACTCTCCGCTAGTGACTCGAAAACATCTCTAGTGAACATGGGACGACGTCGAGACAGTAATATTGTCAATACAGCAATACTAAAACTGTACCTGTTTGAAACAAAAGATAAAATGTTCTACAATAGAGATGATGACAAGGTATGAAAATTAAAAATGTAATTAGTCCGTCAATTAGCTAATAAAAAATATTAGACACGTATTTTTTTATTTAATCGTGTAAGAAAACAATACTTGGATAAAACTTCAATCAGCTACGTCATATCTATACTAATATTATAAATCGGAAAGTGAGTTTGTTTGTTTGTTTCTTTGTTCCGCTTTACGCCGTAACTACTAAACCGATTGCTTTGAATTTTTGCAGATGTTTAGAATTCCGGATTAAATAATAGGGTACTTTTTATCCTGGAAAAATTTGATATTCCCGAGGGAAAACAAAAGTATTGGTATAGATAGCGCTGTGTGTATTGGTATAAGTCACATTGGCTTTTTATCCTTTTGTGACGCGAGCGAAGCCACTGGTAAAAGCTAGTTTTAGTATAAAACGTTCTGAAAATCCTCGAAAATATTTGTTTCCGTAAGAGAATAAAAATACGCGTGTAATAATCTAAAATAATCTACCAGACGGACATTAAAATAAAAATTAGTCATTTACCCTTCTTCTTGTGATAGGTACTAGAAAAATAATTATTTGATAGAACTTTAACTGGAATAACAACTAGGTATTCGAGATGGAAAGCATGTGGGAGTAACCTGTTGTGTAAATAAAATAACATAACATAACATATAACATCACGCCTTTTATCCCCAAAGGGGTAGGCAGAGGTGCACATTATGCCACTGTACAATGTAACACCCACTTTTCACTATTTATGTTATGAGTCCCATGTAATAGGAGGTGAGCCTATATATACTGGGCACAATTCCAGACTCCGTGCTACTACTGGGAATTTTTTAAAAACCCAGTAATACTTTGCCGTACCCGGGAATCGAACCCGACACCCCTTGCCCGGCAGTCGCACTTGCGACCACTCGGTCAACGAGGCAGACTTTAAATAAAACACCATGATTACATGTACGAATATTGCAACATGGTGTAGCTTTATGTACAATCAAAGGAATAAAATTTGGAAAACAATACAACTATATACTATACAAAACAGTCATGAAATTACTTGTTTTAACACACGGTAGGTTATTTTATAGGTTTTGGGCGTGCAAACGTCAATGAAAATATAACTCATGTAACTGTACCTGCAAGAGTGCAATGAAGCAGACGCTGCAGATCCAGAACTGCGTGCTGTTCCAGAGACACGTCATGTAGTGCCGGGACATCGCGATCAGGGCAAACAGCGACACGTCCGCGTCGCGGCTCATCTGGTAATATAAAATTATCACTATGGTTTATTATCGAAACTGTACAGATTTGTACGACTAGTTTCGAGCCTGAGCGGGGGCTCTTCATCATGTGCTGCGTCCGCAACAAACATAAGTAGTTATTAAAGTATATAACATCACGACTTTTATCGCCGAAGGGGTAGGCAGAGGTGCACTTTACGGCACTTAATGCCACTGTACAATGTAACACTCACTTTTCACTATTTATGTTATGAGTCCTTTGTAACAGTGGGTGAGCCTATTGCTGTATTTTTTTATTACAGCATAACATTTATTATGAGATACACAGATATTTTGTTACTAATATAAAATAAAATATATACTAATTTTCTTTCACTATTTAATTGTACGTACCTTTTGGCTACAGTAGTTTGTAAATGGCTGGTCCTGCCATTTATTTTGTAACTGAGCAGCGTGCAACACAATGTACACATACAATTTAAACAATTCCTTGATTTATTCCTGATATAACACTAATGCTACTTTAGAAGAACCCCGAATCAAAATATTTCCACCAAGAAATATGGCTGTAAATCTTATATAGTGATTAGACATGTTATCTATACAATTATACATATTTGTTATTTCTTATGGTGGGAATTTGGCGCCGCGTGCCGAGATACAAGCTCACGCCTAGTTCAGTCGCGGATGCTCGTTCTGTTAGTTGTAGGATAACTGTTATAAGTATAAGTCGTAATCTGAAACTGTAAACTGTAACCACTGTTTGAATAAATAAATATTATATTATAATATGTTTACTAACCGATAGTGAACAGGGCACAGAGTTGAGCGCCCGCGCTATATCGATGGGTCCGATGCAGGACTCCGGCACTTGGTACGGCGGCATCTTCTGGCATAGCACCGGGTACAGCGGCTCTACTGCTATACTGGAGGACGCAAACATAAAAATATAGGTACTTAAAAGATTGTTCAATAGTGGCATTTGCCCTGTAATGAAGATATCAATTTTATCGTTATATAAAACAACAATGCATTGTTGAAAAACGTTTTAAGGGTCGGTTAACGAACGCACGGGTCACTCGATGAAAGATATCAACGTCGTGGACCTCCGCAAGACCAGAGGAAATACAAGGGCATTGTTAGTCTTTTTGGGGAGGGAAGGGAATATGGACATCGGTAACCTCACTCACACAACGATACAAAGCGAAAGTATTGTTGCACGCCAGTTTTCTCTAAAGCAGTTGTGTCATTCTGTTTAAGTCGAGCTACTCATGCCGACGCATGGCTATCCCACTTGAGAAACGTGTTACTTTTGTTTCCAGTATTACATCCACACAGAAGTGGTACATACACAACATGAATAAAATAATGAAAGCAAAAGGTATCACTACGGAATAGGTAGTCTTACCTAGCATCGGCCTGCATAAATATATCCATGTTCAAGCAGTTGGCAGCGGAGCCCATGACGCAGACGACCTCGCCGTAGTCTTGCATGATCTGTATCATCTGCTGCACGGACCGCGCCGTACAGTCGGTGAACAGAGATACCAGTAGTGGCACGTTGTCCACTTGTTCTATATGAGGACGGATGTTCTCGATGCCACGGGGGAGCTTCGCCTGTTAAGAAGAATACGAATTTAATTAATCTTCATACAGTCAGGGTCGATTTATTACTGATTACAGGGTAGTCCGATCACTTTCGTGCTCAACGAGAACCCTTAGTCACAAGTTGCTGAAGTAGAAAGTTACAGACATCCAAGGAGCAATGTGCTCAATCCGAGTCACTAACAATAACTTTGAATGAATAAGTTTTATATAACAAAAAGATATCTATTCTAAACTATGTAGGACTCTCTTGCCCGTACACGAATATAGCTTACCTCAATAAAAAAATTTCAATACACTTTCGACTTTAGTACAAAGTGATAAAGTTGAAATTACTGACCCTGTTACTCATATCGAAGTTGACGGGCGCGGAGTGGTCGGTGGAGTCAGTGAGACAGGAGAGCGAGCGGCACGCGTCGGCGGGGGACCCCGCCTCGTCCTCCTCGTCGTCGTCTAGCAGGGAGTCCGCTGAGGGGTGGCTTGTGGATATACTGCTGCGTTGGAACTGAAATATGTCATTATTTTTAACAGTTGGGAAGTTAGAAAGTGTCCACCTTTACTGGAGACCTCTTATGGTGAACCCATTTACATAGAAACAAACCCAGCCTCGAAAACTCAGAAATCCAATGGTCAGACGTGCTTACTTAGCGACGATACTTGGTTCGATTTTTAAAATGGCTATTAACTGGGAATCGGTCTCAAGGCAACCTCTCTTACAGTTGCTAAATCCTACTATCCTGCTAAGATTAAGTTTGTGAAGATGTATATTTGCCACTACTTAACGCAAAGCTACTGAACTGATTTAGGCGCTTACTCTTGAAACCAATGTCAATGCTATTTCAATACAATAAAATCTCAATAATTATTCAATGTCAAAACTAGGCAACCCCTACCGTAACTGTTAAAATACCATTTAGACTACGGAATGCAAAACAAAATTCAATAACATTTATTTCCTTAAATATCCGTGCAATGTGGATGCAATGGGCGCCAGAGTTGCAAATCAAGAGTACGAAATTTCAATCGATCGGAATTGGATTCACGATTACTTTTGGGGGCTTATGCGCTCTGGATGGATTTTGGCAAAATGATACAGTATTATTACGTATAGTGTGTAATTAGTAATAACAAACATGTAAACTACTTAATTTTATTCCGGTAACGCGAATTACAGAAGGTACATTGACAAGTAACAAAGAAGTATGGAATACATACCTTAAGGTTAGTATGTGTCGTAATAGAATGCCTAGCTTTCTTGATTTCATTGTCAAACTTCACGGTGTTATGGTCCAGGTTGATGGCCCCCGGCGCTGACATAGATAACGCTTTCGATGCCGCAATGTTACTACTGTCATATTTGAATAAAGGGTATTAATTCACATGTTAATAAATACTTAAATAGAGTATAATAATTGGTTTTATAGTTGCTGTGTTCAATGTTTTGAAAAAGGGAAGATGACACATTTGCTAAACATTGTTTAACTGTCAAAATTATTTAATAGATTATCAACTTTATCACGACTTTCGTTGGTAGTGGTGAAGGTTACGCACGTGCTTTTGTCATTCCTACGTTTGTTTTCAATTTAAGTGAGCTATTTCATAGTGATCTGAATTGAAATCTTTTAAATTTTGTGTTTTTGTGTTGTGTAAGTGTATATGTGTGTAAGTTTTAATCAGGTATTGGTGTTTTAAGTATATTTTATTGTATTATTTCCTCTGCCCACATCTTTTTAATTCAAAATGGACGAGGTGAAGCCACCCGATCCTCCCGATCCCGATAAATCCCCGGAATATGAGACGGAAACTATCGTCACAATTACCCTTCCTCCCACCTCCCCGGATATCGAACGAATGGACGCGGAAGTTTCAAAATCCCGGAAACGACCCGCCGGCTGGGTGATAAGGGGGGCCTTATCACCCAGAACAACCCCCCGAAATTGGCGAAAAGTGTAAATAGTAGACTATGTTACACGGCCAGGGATAATCCCCCATACATAGTTTATGTGTCTCTTAAGGACTCCCAGACGTCTGGCACCACGCTTCACCCAGTTAAGTTTGGTATGTTCTTAATGAAACTAAACATTAATAATGTTAAGATCGGTGGTGTCAAACGGCTGGGGAGAAATAGAGTTTCCGTTGAGTTTGTGACGCACCAGGATGCTAACAGCTTTTTAGTAAACGGTATGGTAGCTCAAAATTATATGACTTCGATCCCTCAATTTAACATTACCCGTATGGGCATTGTCAGGGACGTCCCTGTGGAATGGACAGAGGACGAAATCATTGGCAACATCAGGGTTCCCACCGGGTGTGGGGCTGTGATAAAAGCTAGGAGGATGAATCGCAGAGTCTCAACCCCAAACGGTACCGAATGGAAGCCTACCCAAACCGTAGTGCTTACTTTTGACGGTCAAACACTACCCAAAAAAGTGTTTTGTTTCTATTCAGCACTCCCGGTGGAACTATATTCATATCCTACCATACAGTGCTATCACTGTTGTCGTTTCGGACATACCCGCACTCTTTGCCGCTCCAAGCCACGTTGTTTCAGATGTGGCCAGGACCATCCAGGTGATGGATGCCAAATTTCAGCTGAGATTGCCACTTGTATCAATTGCAATGGCAACCACTTTGCGAATGACAAAGCTTGTCCTGAATTGGGTCGCCAGAAGAGCATCAAAGCTCTGATGGCAGAAAAATCAATTTCTTATGCGGAAGCAAGCCAAGTTTTCCCTACTGTAAAAAGGTCATATGCTGAGGTCTCAAGATCAGTAAACCTCACAGAGCCATCACCTACTAAAAAACCATCCCAACAAAAAGTCTCCTACAAGAAAACTATCCAACCCAAACCCAAATCACATGTTCCCCTCTCTCCTAGTTATGATAAGAAGGCTCATCAGGCCCTTATACATAACTACTCATTCTCCCCATCTAAAAGTGGTTGTGCTTTCCCTGTGGAATCCGGAACCAACACTCGTAGCTCCGAAAACATTTTGAACATAGTTTCTGATATGCTCATGGCAGTACTATCAAACCCTGCCCATACCGTACCTGACCACGTGGCACACAAACTTTCAACAATTCTTGATTATATTTGCAAAATTCCTGCCTCTAACACTGCTTCAGTGGAACGTGAGGAGTACTCTTCCCAGGAAGAGTGACTTACTCCACTTGATCAATAAATTTAAACCATTGATTTGTGGCATTGCTGAGACATGGCTTCAACCGAATATAAATTTCGGGATCCCGTGTTTCAGCGTTGTCAGACATGACAGATCTGATGGTTATGGAGGTTGTGCTTTGTTAGTTAATAACAAAGTACCCTTCTCCCAGATTCCTCTACCCTTCGTTGGCGATGACATAAATGTTGTCGCTGTTAAGGCTGAGGACATAAACATATTTGTATTTTACATTGCTCACCCTCATGTTGACCAGCTTATTTTGATTAGAAATCTACTAACCTCGGTAAGTGGCCCATTACTTGTAATGGGTGACTTCAACTGCCACCACTATAGATGGGGTTCAGAGATATGTGATAATATGGGTAATGAGCTAGTTGAGATGCTGGATGAACTCGAGTTGTGTGTCATTAATGATGGCAGTCCTACTCGTAGGTCTGCATTTGGTCAAAGAAACAGCTGTGTGGACTTGACCTTCTGCTCGCCTGATATGGCTAGCGAGCTAAATTGGAGTCGTTTAGATTTGACCTATGGTAGTGATCACTATCCCATCATAATTAAACACCCGTCAAAATCCATTCCGGATAAACCCCTTCCTCCCTTATTAAAATACCGTTTAGATTCTGCAGATTGGGATCTTTACTCAAAATTATTAGACCTCCGCACCTCTTTCCTTCCATCAATTAACAACGAGGATTCTTTGGAGTGTTTCTCGAAATTCTCAGACCTGATAGCCTCCACAGCCGAAGATTGCTTTCCGGTGAAAAACACACCGAAAGGCAAGATACCTTCTCCACCATGGTGGGATAGTGAATGCACTGCCATGATAAGAGCTAGGAATGAGGCTGAAAAAACATATAACCGAAATATGAACCTGGAAAACCTCATAAATTTCAAACGAATTTTGGCTAAGTCAAGGAAATTGTTCAGGAAAAAGAAGAGACAAGGGTGGCAGAGATTTTGTGGTTCCTTGAGCCCATCGACTCCAATATCCACAGTTTGGCAGAGAGTAAAAAATTTTAGAAACTCCACCAAACCTCCCACTGTCTCCACCTTACCTGAATCTCTGATTAACAGTTTTTTTAACAATATTGCTCCAACTTATGTTCCCGCCGCAGATGAATGCTGCCTGAGATCCCATGAGATCGAGCGACCCGAGTCTCATGACCCGCTCGATTTGGAGTTCTCACCTGAAGAGCTCCAAACGGTACTCAATCATGTGAAGGACTCGGCACCAGGGATTGATGGGTTCCCCTACTCCTTCTTAACTAAGGCAGGAACAAAAGCGAAGCAATACTAACTTGACTTAGTCAATTTTTGCTTTAATTCAGGCTATATTCCTCCTACCTGGAAGGTTCAGGTTATTATGCCGCTGTTAAAAGCTGGCAAGGATCCTGGTAACCATTCGTCGTATAGACCTATTGCCCTATCGTCCATACTTATTAAAATATTTGAACATCTCATCAAAAACCGCCTTGAATGGTTGGTAGAAAGCCAGAGGCTGCTTCCGGCGACTCAGTTCGGCTTCAGGAAAGGTCTGGGTACCGCTGACAGTGTGGGTACCCTCACGTCAGCCATCCGACTGGCCCTTAGCAGGCAAGAGTCGTTGGTCGCGGTCTTCTTGGACATCTCAGCGGCCTATGATTCTGTCCTCTTACCCCTTCTCAGGCAGAAACTGCAAGAGCTGAGAATCCCGCGTAGGATCTGCCGAATTGTAGCCTGCATCCTTTCCGATCGTACCCTCCAATTAAGAACTCCTGAGGATAACCCAGTACGGAGGTCCTCCTGGAAAGGTTTGCCTCAGGGGTCAGTCCTTAGTCCCATCCTTTATAATATTTATACATATGACCTCCCCTCCTGTTTAAATTTCAACTGTAACCAATAGCTCTATAACAGACGCTGCCCACTCCATCAATGTCTCTTTGGCCTCATTAAACCAATGGCTTCTTAATCACGGGTTATCTTTAAGCGCCCCAAAAAGCTCAGCTGTCATTTTTACACGCAAACGACGCACTCCGGACCTTCGTATAGAGATAGACGGTCAGGATATCCCGATCAAAAGCAGTGCTAGGTTCTTGGGGGTTTATCTCGATGCAAAGATGTCTGGGGCGGATCATATAAACACCGTGGTTGCAAGGTGTGAACGCTCGGTATCGGTACTTAGTAACTCGGCCGGGGTTTGGTGGGGTGCTCACCCCTACTCATTGAAGCTCATCTACAATGCATTGGTCAGAAGCGTAATGGACTATTGTTGCTTCCTTATTGTTCCTTGCAATAAGGGTGCATTAAAAAAACTAGATTCCATTCAGGCCAAATGCCTTAGAATAATTACCGGAGCTATGAAATCGTCCCCCATAAATGCTCTTCAGGTTGAATGTGTAGAGCCTCCCCTCAACCTTCGAAGACAATACCTTGCAGACCGATTCATCTCAAAAGTCCTCTCCCTCTCATCACATCCCCTTCTTCCTATCCTAGAACAAATCCACTGTTCCTATAGCTCCTCTTCCTACTGGAATAGTAAACCTGTCCCTCCCGTGATTGTCAGGTACAGGGAGCTTAAAAACCTCTCTGCACCCATCAAGCAATATCCTGTACTCCCGGTCTTCTCTTCAGTATATGAGGTTATCCACTTCAGGCCAAAGCTGATTCTAGGGCTCGGCATCTCGAAATCCTCCGTGGATGCTACGGGCGAGTTCGGACGCGCCTTGAACAAATACTGGAAAGGTTGGAATATTTTTTTCACAGACGCGTCTAAGCTATCTCGAAACGGAAGTACAGGAGTGGCAGCGTACTTCCAAAATTCGAAGATCGCCCTCCTCTCTAAGTGTCCCCCGGAAGCATCTGTCTACACGGGAGAATGCGTTGGCATTTTAGAATCAGTTAAGTTTATTAGAGCACACAACCTAAAAAACTCTGTTATTTTTTCCGACTCCCGGAGTAGCCTACAATCTCTCAACCAAGACCAGCTCCATTCCCGAACTCATAGCAGTTTGGTTGTTGAGATAAAGGCGCTTCTTTTCTCTTGTTAAAAAGATGGCATAAATATCGAAATCGCTTGGATTCCTGGCCACTCTGGCATATGTGGTAACGAGTGTGCGGATTCATTGGCCAAATTTGCGGCCTCGAACGATGTCGAACGCCAGCACCACGTTGTGTACGGGTATGATATACGTGCAGACACAAAGCACAAGCTGTTTGACTCATGGACTGCAGTATGGGTAGAAACATCCAAACATAAAGGGGCCTACTATGCGGTTGTCCAGCCCGACATCCGACGGAAACCTTGGTTTTCCAAGTACCCCAAGCTTCCCCGTCACATTGTTTCATCCTTGTGCAGGCTCAGACTCGGCCATTGCAGTAGTCCGGTCTTTCTCAGCAAGATCCGCGTTCGCGACAGCTCGCTGTGCGAATGCGGCCTTGATGAGGGAACCTTAGAACACATCTTTTTTTCGTGTCCCTTAAATTCCAAATCTTTTGACCTCTATAAAAAACTTCCCAAAATCCAAATCCCTCTCCCAATCAGTTTCCACCTCCTTTTAACCCACTTTTCCTACAAATTAATTAATTGTCTAAGTAAATTTATAAATGAAAATGACATTAAAATATGACGGTGTTCAATGATATATATATATTCATATCTGTCTGTATTGTGTATGTCCCCCAACTATTTTTTACACCACTGTATACATACAATAAAATAGTTGATAATGTCTATGTTTACTAACCCAATTGTTTTGTCTTTCCAGCTACTAACAACTAAAAACTACCGCAAAGTTAAGTTCGACGGTTCATAAATTTTGCCGTCACCACTCGACACTGGCAGTATAGTCGACAACACCGTTTTGGAGACTCGGTTGCCAAAGAAGAAAAAAAAAAAAAAACTTTATCACAATAGCGTTAATGTTGAATATAACAAAAAAATGATATATTGGGGTTGCTTGCTCGGTCTGTAATACTTGTTGGTAAATTAATAAAAATGTTCATAACGTTATTTTCTGATGGAATCAAAAGCATGGGCTAGACCTTTCCTTTTCATACTTCATCATCTTCCCTATTTCATTACCTTCAAATATAGGTCTTAAATGTTTAAACATAAGATTCAAATTAGATTAACTTCATATTTTAGTCACATGTTAGTTTAGCGTCGAATATTATGAATGTAGTATGTATGTTGTAGGAATTAATAACAAATGGATAATATTAAAATGAACAATATCAGTGCTAAATAAAGTTAGCTGAAGCTAGAGTGCAAAGCGAAACTAAAAATAATGCACTATTATTCGGTTTACATTCTAAATTGTATCTTATGTGGATAGAAAATAACGTTCGTTTTCGAATGTAAACAAAATTATAGTTGAAGATTATTAAAACTATGTAGCATTGTTATTTCACGCCATATTTGAATTGTCTTCTCGTATAATGTGAATTATTTCTAATTATCTTTAAAATTCCCAGTTATATCATAGTTTTTTCTACCTTTCATGCAACCACTAAGATCAAGACGCAATTCTTGAGGTAATAAAAAAAAGGTTATGACAACCTATTGTTTATGTCGTGAAACAACAAAACGAGCGCGATAGAGCGAGAGAACAAACCTATAGTACAAGCCGAGCGCGGCGGCGTCATAGTCGACGTGTCTACTGAGTTGTGCAGGCGCAGTGGCCCCGTCCTTACCCTGAGCCAACGTTTGCGACGACAATGGAGACGCGCTCTTGCTGTCAACAATGTCCCATAACAGTGACGAACTATAGTCTACAACCCTCACTTTTTCTACCAATTGGTAGCTTTATATTTTGTGCTGGCAACATTTGTGTGCAAACGTCAAATTAATGTTTTAGTTGGCAACACTGTTGCGTGGATGGTGAATGGAGTGCATTTTATTAGTTGCATGAATATTTTTCTATGATTCGGTTTCATGGATATTTTAACAATGATTGTGGACAGTAAAATGTTGAAAGTTAAATAAAAATGAAAGTATGGGCTATAGTTCGTCACGACATCTAGAAAAACACTAACATTTAGATTTCGAAAGACACTGAAAATTAAAAAGTATTTAAAATTCTCTTTACACATATACTAAAAGGACGTTGGGTAATTTGTACATAGACTACATAGTACATACCCAGGCACGTTTAAAATATCAATCTAAAGTAAATAATAATAGTTCCAAGACAGAATTCCAAGGAGAAACGATTAACTGTGCTGTGTTCTCGTTACAGTGGATAATGGGAATGTTATAATAATGCCGGATTATAATTAATCGCTATTAATTGCCAATTAAAGCCACATGTTAATGTGTGACGATCTCGAAACACCCTGTTAACACCAACATGTAAAAAATGTCCCCAAATTACATTTCTGGTATTTATGTAAATGTTCGGCTGTTTCGGCTATAACCCATGGAAACTCAGCCTTATGTATTTGCGATTACATGCCAATTTTGAATGCCCCAACATTTCCCAAAATGTAATAACCGTATACCAGAATAATAGTAAGAGTCTGACACTTTAGTCAGTAAGAGTCTGACACTCCCTCCCGCCTCACCCAGGCGGGGGCAGTCATTCGATGATTTTCCCCCCTTAAAAAAAAAAAAAATACCAGAATAATAAAGGTTTGATATTATTAGGTACGGTTTCATATTGCTTCCCTTTTGTAAACGCGTTTGTAAGACATCATTATTTTCAGTCGTATGCGTGCTTTTGAAGCTTTATTGACATGCATTTACAAATCCTATGTTATTAGCCCTCTTAGTACCTTCTTAGAAAAATAAATATCTCTTTCATGTCCAAGTACTGATGGTAAGTGCTTATATCAGAGTTTCGAATGCACGCACACGATTTACGTATAAATGTTCTATCTAGTGCTTTAAAATTACAGTCAACTTTAGCACACACCAAGAAATTGCATAGAAAAGAGAACTTTCTACATAGAACACTTACACTTTCAGAAATATACAGAAAATCTATTAATGAAAAAACACCTAGACATCAATATTGCGGAAAACCTATACATTAATGATTAAAACCTCTCTTAAGCACTTACCTGGCACTTTCTTCGCTCATCAGTGATATATGGCAGTTCCATCCGGATTCCAGGCCCATTTTTTCACTAAATACTCTGGATCTCAGTTCATTCTCTTTGCTGAAGTGCACAAAACGGATACAGGCCCGTTCTAGCCTCTCTATCAATTCTACCATGTCGCTCTGAGCTTGATACTGCATCGTTACCATGCCTATGAAAACCTGATGGGGTAAGATGATCGTTATTGTAAATTGAGTTTTGTTGCTGTAAATTTTAAAGTTGGTTTTTTATTAACACGATTGGGTTCACATAGGTAAGCTAGGCCCTCAACAGCTCACACATAGGACCCACTTAGTTTTTGGTCAAATTTCCGTGGTGCTTGGCGACTGGGCTTCACCCAGTTGTACAGTCTCTTCTTTGTGCCTTTAGGCTTAATTCATTCTGTCTCCTGCAGTAATTCACCGAGGGAAGTGAAAACCATAGTTTTTTCTTCTTCTCCTCTTATAATATCTTCTGATTCACTTCGTTGCGGGAACCAAGACAGTTACTCATGTCCCTGGGACGCGCCGGACTTCAGTTTCCGGTGTTTTCATGGTTGTATCTACTGTAGATCCTGGCTTACAGGAGTTGCAGTGGTTTTGGGAGGTTGTGGCGGGCTTGTCCCATTAAAAAAAAAGCAAGGCCCTATGATTGTGAAAGACTTGATTTTACAGTTAAAGCGGCCGTACATTTTTCACCGTATATACCGCTGTTTTTTTTCACAATAGGCGTCAAGTTTGGTGTCTATCTCGCCTGGTGGTTAGCATTACTTGTGACGTAATTTACCATGTAAATAAATAAAAATAGGGCAGAAGTTGCAACAATTTTCCCCTAAAATAAGAGTGCATCAGTAAATATTTTAAATAGAGTAGTAAATATTTTAAAAATAAACCAAAACTCACCTGATTACACTGCATATCGAAGAATCCGTCAGCATCCTTAACATCTTCGTCAGTCACCTCGTTGAACAACAATGAGTCTGTAACATAAGAATGTAATTAACAAATTGAATATAACAGTTAACCCGTTCATCCCCTTAGTTAGAAGCAGAGGCAATGTCATGCATAGTGAGATTATAAAACATTACATATATTCGATAATTATTCAAAAATTTTAGTAAGATTTATCGACACTAGAATGGCTATGCAGACTGCTAAGCACGAATAACTGTCGCTGTCGCATTCATAACGCAATAGTATCGAGCTCGGCGCTTTGATTGGTTGGCTCCAGTGAACCAACCAACCAGTGAATGCAATACTTATTCGTGCTTGACATTTAGTTATATGATAGGTAAACTTGGGGGGAGGCTTTTTTTAAGGGGAGAAAATCATCGAATGACTGCTCCCGCCTGGGTGAGGCGGGAGGAAGTGTCTGACTCTTACTGACTAAAAACCACCTCGCCTATCCAAATATATAAAAATCCTTCTCCTGCACGTCGAGCCGGAGCCCCGGTTACCCGTTAGGTTCTCCGCGACAGATTATCCCGCGTGGTTGGGTGAGGCGAGATAGAGTGTCAGACTTTTACTGACTAAAAACCGCCCCATTTCTGCTCCTGTTTCAAACCCAGTATTTCATTGAGCTTGACCCATAACCCTTATGTACCGACCCTAGTGGGCCCATCTACGGTATGTGATATGGTAGCTCAGAGATGTGTTCGAAACTCGTGTTTGTATTTAATATTTTCTAAACTTAATCTTCTCAAAGTAATTACTAACGTATGTGTATGTAGATGCATGCCATTCAATGGCGTGCACAGGTTTTCGAGACAGGGTAGGCAACTAAATATCGTATGATTAAACACCCCCCCCCCCCGCCGGTCATACAATCATGCTCACACAAGACAGGTACATGTACATCATAATACATTTCGAAAAGTGCGTTCAAGAATATTGTTGTGTATTCTTTCGCCAAATTACATACACTGACATCTCGCGTATTTTTTGTGAAGTACTTCATCAGCTATTGAATAAGCCAACAAAACTTACAAAAAATGAAGGATCTATTATTTATTTTAATAATGAAGCGTAAAGATGAACCAAATTTCATTATGGAATTGTTAAGTTTAATCAATCTGTTCAAAATCATTATAATTATATTACGAATTTAAGAGCGTAGGTACCTACATTATGTCAAGAAACAAAACAATAACAAGCGCGGCCGGCTGTGGCCGACCTGAGTCTATGCGGTACATTTGTTATTATTACATTACATAATTATTAATAAAAATTAATATGTGAATCAGTACAACCCGAAGTCTAAGTTGATATTTTTAAGAATTATCAAACAATAAACAAGAAATCAAATAACAGATCCATTATAGTACATATTTACATTACCTACCTTTTACTTGGGTCAATTCTCGTAACTCGAGTACACCTCTGCCTATGGTCATTACCTGAATCTAGTCCTATAAAGGACATTTTCTTGCGAAATCTTACTGTTTTTACTTTCAACAAACACATAAAATTACCTATTATTTACACAAACTTCTACTTGTACTAGAAACTGATAAACAAATACACTATTTGAAAAACACATTTATGCAACTTTATGTTTAAAACTATTTCCTAATAATTTAAACGAAAACATAAACAAAGCGATCGCACATCACATGAAAACAATATGGCCGAAAACATTGGAAATGAATTGAAGTCATTACCAATAGTCAATTGAGTGTTTATTATAAAAAAATGTAGCTTAAAAATTAAGGTAATACAGCGTTTAATTTCAAAAAAACAAATTAATTTAGTAAGTCAAATGAAATTGCATCATCGTCTTAAACCAATATTTCATACTAAAAAACATTCATTCATATAATTTGAAACGTTGTAAATGGCGTCATCTTGAAGTTTCAATAACTTGCTTTTAACTTTTACAATAATAAAGACAACTCCTCTTTTAAAATTTCTATAAACCGACAAAACGTAAAAATTTTAAGCTTTAATTAAAACACTTAAAACATATTTGTTAAATACGCAATTATAAAAATACATTCGCATTATATCGAACGAGTTCAGAAGTTTTAATAAAAAATTCAATAGATGGCGCTGGTGTACTCCAATCATCAGTACTTTACGATATACAGATTTTATCAATTTAAATCCTTTTATGATTTAATTGTTTTTAAAAATACAATAACTTGTTGCTGTTTTATTGTTTTAGAATTCTTAATAAAATTACGATCGTTTTCCAAGTGATGAACGAACGGTCCTCTAATTTTTTAGTTGCAAACATTTTGTCAAGCAAGAGGAATCGTGTAATATAATTATGAATGGTTATTCTGTACCATGACCATGGTCGTGAACTTCAAGCATGCGCGGTGCATACTTTTGGTACATTACTTTCGTGACGTCACAACTAGCAGCCAAGATTTAAGGAATAGCAGCGCATGCGTGGTGCGTGCGGGGCGCATTCATTGCTTTACAAAGGCGCGTATTTATGTTAGCCGTTTTTTTACAAACTTTTATAATATTATTGAATTTTAATAAACGCGATTGTACATTTTATGTATGTTATATATTCACGATATTTATAGGTAGGCAAAGCCTTTTCGCCTATATGGACTGCACGCCACTGATGCCATTCCTCCTAAATCTACATAGTGGTGTACCTAACTTGAAATAATGCGATGCTGCAGTGTGCCCAGTGCTCATTCAATAGCGATGTTTCTTCAGTCAAAAATATGTTGTAAATAATAATATTGTAAATTATGACAATTTCCTTAACTGATATGATTATATTACGTTTATATGTAATATATTTCTTTTTAACTATGAAAAGTATTTATGCACAAACTCACGTAAGGTGGACTTAAGGCCGCATTATCGGCCAGTCTGACTTTAGGTACACTAATCGACATTTTACTGTTTTTAACGATACAGTAGTAAAGTTATCAGATAATTTCTAAATAGATTTCTGATTCAAAGGTTACAGAGAATTTGAGAATAAAACATGGAAACATCCCTACATGCCAAAAATCCTGGTCCCAATTGAAAAAATTGGAAACTTACTTCTAAAATCAAAGTTGGTGCTTGAGGTCTTACCGGTGGAGTGGAAGTGTAACGCCGGAGCGTCGGCCCAGTGCTGGGACAGCGGCGCGTACAGCTGGCGACTGTCGGCCGGCAGCTCCAGGTACTTCGCCGACAGCGACGGGCATATACCGCGGGTCAGCGGCCTGGGACATACAGCCACTACTTCATCATCCACAGCGCGAGGGGGACTGAGCCTCCTCTACATAAGACGGTGCCATGATCACTAAACTTGGCAAGCGTTGAAGAAACTATAAAAGGTTCAGATTAACCGCTTGACTGCCTCGTTGGCCGAGTGTTCGCAAGTGCGACTGCTGGGCAAGGGGTCTTGGGTTCAATTCCCGGGTCGAGCGAAGTTTTACTGGATTTTTAAAAAAAGCAACAATAGTGCTGCTTTTTTTAAAAATCCATTTTATTACCATGATTCCAGAGTCTGGAATCATGGTAATAGGCTCACCCGCTATTATATGGGACTCATAACAAAAATAGTGAAAAGTGGTGCATAATGTGCTCCTTTGCCTACCCCTTCGGGGATAACAGACGTGATGTTATGTTATGTAACACAATTTCATGCTCAATGCTTGTGTGCTTATACGTACTTGTAAGCGAACGCTGTACAATAAGCAGTGAGTGAGTTTCTTTGGTAGAAGTCGATGATTTTCTTGCGGTCGGCGGGAGATATCGGTGTCAGGTCGCGCCCGTTCCAGTAGTCGACGCAAGAGTCTAATATTATGTCTGCTGTACCCTGTAGAATGCATAGAGAGGGTAAATATTATGTAAGTGTTAAATATAAATATAGGTAATATGGTAAAAGTTTTTAAAAAGAGTAACGAATGGAGTTTGTTTTTTAATTTTATTTACATTTTGGAATGAGCACCTAGCTTCACCTAGCTTCACTGACGGACTGACTGACAGACTACTATTTATTTTGTATTTGTTGACGTTTCAAAAGTACCAAATGATGGTTAAATTGAAATAAATGCCTTGACTTTGAAAGTAATTTGCGCAACTTTGCGCCAAACAACGTTTGCGAAATCTTAGTTTGTACTATTGCGGAACACATGACTTTAACTGATAAAATAGTAATATTATTATTGGAAGTCACTTAAGCTTTGAAGTAAAATCTTGAAACCATAACAGTTCGAATAAAATATTGAATTTGACTAGTTGGCAAGTACCTAATTCCAGACTCCGTGCTACCACTGAGAATTTAAAGAACCCAGTAATACTTTGCCTGACACGGGAATCAAACCAGAGACCCCTTGCCCGGCAGTCGCACTTACGAACACTCGGCCAACGAGACAGTCATCTTAAAACCAAATAGCAATAATCCTAATCGAACTAATGTGACTTCATTGGCTGCTAGTGAATGTCTTGACAGAGCATTGAGGACAGGGCCTTTAGCCAAACGCCACTTTAGCGCTTGTCTACAGAGAGAGTAGAAAACTAAATGTATGGGGATGACACTGACAAGTGTCAAAATTTACGTCAATACCATATAATTTGGTTTTCTATTCTACATGTAGACAAGCGCTAAATGGCATTTGGCTACAGCTGCAGGTTATGTAACATTATTATTATTACTTGTGCATTATGAAATAAACGTTCACCTGTGTAAGCATTTGCAGTTGATTGGCCTGGTCCTTGACGATGACGGCCAGCATGTGGGGGAGAGGAACTTTCACCTTTGTGCTCAGTTGTAGAGAGCGGACGAAGCGAGTTTCGCGACGGATTGTGTCCGCTTGCTAGAGAAAACAGAAAGAAATAATATCAAATCAAATCATTTATTTGTAAAAACATGTGTATATATACACACACACACAGGTGCCTGTATATAGGATGAACTATAACAACAACAACCAGGTTGCATTTAAGACATGTTTGTCACTTGTCATGGCATGCAAATTTCAAGTTACAATTCAAAAAATTATAAAAAAGATTATGGTCTAGAAGTCATTGTTTAGAACGTCTTATTATGCTATGATTAAAAAAACTCTTCCACTTTGGTGCCACACTACTATATAAACTTTACTTTTGAGTTCATTGACTTATACCCAAGTCAAAAGACAAAAAAAATTAAAAAAAGTAACTTCGATGAATCTCAGAAATAGATACAAAATTAACTTTTTTAATCAAAGATGGGCAAAATCTTTGAAGTAAAATTATACACCAAATAAGAAATAGGACTAAGATTCAATTGTTTTGTTTTTTTTTTTTCGTCATATTTGTTGGGCCGACGTTTGACCACTATCTCGCCTGGTGGTAAGCTATGATGTTTAAGAATAATATAACTTACCAACTGTCTAAATATGGCGAGGCATTCTTGTACTTGGTAGGTGTCTGTAACAGAGTCTGTAAATCCGATCTGCTTGGCGAGCTCGCACAGGCACCGTCTGTTCGTTACTGGTACTAGGTCTTCACTGATGACAATATTACAAACATTTTAAATTGATAATCCAACCGTGTGATGACATGGAGCCGCGGAGAACTTAACGGGTTACCGGGGCTCCGGCTCGAAGGTCAGGAGAAGGAACGAGGTGGTTTTTTAGTCAGTAGAGTCTGACACTCCCTCCGACCGCATCCAGGCGGGAGAAGTAATTCAATGATGTACACCCTTAACAAAAACTGTGTGATGACGTCAGTGTAGAATACTTAATTGTCACCACCGCTTTTCTCGTGGATTGTTTTTAAACAATTTACAATCTCCAATTTCTTATGTAGAGGAGATTCATAGTCTAGAGGTAGTAGTGGACTGTCACGGGGTGAGCTGCGATTAAGCATTACGAGTAAGTCGAATAGCAGATGAAACACCATGGAAGTCATCGGTGACCAACCTTATTGGAGAATTTGTCTTCAACAGTTTTTTATAAGCAGTCAAACACCCGAAATCTAAGACTCCTCAATTTTAGGTTCTATTTAAATATCGTGTCATTTCTGTCAGTATTCAGTGGCGTTTGAGTATTTGGGCAAAATATAAGCATCCATAAACCATTGAAAAAAAACTATTTATTTAAAAACTCCAAAATACCTGTACTGGGCTTCGCAGGTGAGGTGTGCACAGAAGTGTGCGTAGGTATGCCTGGGCGCGGGCGCGCACGTGTTGAGTAGCGCGGCCAGCCCGAGCGGCTTCAGGCGCGCCAGGTGCTGGCGCCAGCGCTGGTCGTCGAACTCCACGCAGAACGGCGCGTTCTGGTCGTGGGTTAGATCTAGCACCTGGCAGCGTTGATGTTTATGTTATTTATTCATAGATTTATTTAACATGACATATAATTATACTCTGCTTTCCCCTTTGGGGTTTAAAGGCATGGCCTTATGTGGTGTCTATTCTATGATATAACGACTGCATCGTTGGTCGAAAAGTAGCACTTGCGATTGCCGTGCAAAAAGTTCCTGTGTCGCGCAAAATTATTGATATTTTCCTCCGTTTCCTAAATAATTAATTGTCCACAATAAGTTTACCTCAAATACCATATCATAAGCTCGCGAAATGTGACTGTTGTAAATTGTGTAACTACTTTTAAGTATGTTATTTATAAATCTTAATTCATGTGAAAAAATGCTAACACGAAATATTTTCTTTTTTTATAATTGGAAAAAATTACCTTTAATTCCATATTGCAATTAAAATTAATAGATTAATCCACTCACTTCAACAATAGTGGACGGTTCAGCTGTTTTGGTGCCTTCTACAGGTGTGTCGAGCTGTTCATCGCTCTGATGTCCCATGGAACCCACCAAGCTAGTCTTGCTGGAGTTGTGTGATGATGGACTGGAGTTACGGAGGAAGAACACCTTCTCCGCAGTCGGGTTCGGCCAGGATAGGATGCCTTTCTTGTCTACACAACTAAGAGCCTGGGAAAATTATCATCATCATATTAGCCGTAAGATGTCTCCTGCTGAACATAGGCCTCCCCAATGACTAATGATATCGATGTCATGTCGTAGTGGCCCGGATGCCCGCTTCTCATCCATGAGAGAGCGGGTTCAAAACCTACCAACGGCAAGTACCAATGTGATTTTTTACGTGCGTAAACCGAAAAACATAATTATTAATTAACATAATTTACCACAGGTTATTACATACTTTCGAATCTATTACCTTCTCAAATAGACATTAAGATTGATTTAAAAAAAAACAAGGATTCATAACAGAAATTAAAAAAAAGCACAACAGACATACCGACAAGGATCCCAGTACATGGACGATGTTGGCAGACCTGCAGACCATGTCCTCTCTTCCAGTGAGGATATTGAAGAATGTCTTCCCCAAAGACTTGAGGTTCTCCGGTTGAAGGTTGGAGTCGCTCATCGCTTTTATCAAGGGATCGCTCGCGTCCTCTGATATGGAACACGATTTTGGACGGACGTATTTCTGTCTGGTCTCCGATAAAAGCTTAAATCTGTAAGGAAATTAAATACCCCGGTAAAGTATATCCTTACTAATACTATAAATCGGAAAGTGAGTTTGTTTGTTTGTTTCGTTTTCACGCCGTAACTATTAAATCGATTGTTTTGAAATTTTGCAGACGTAAAGTTAAAAGTCCAGATTAAATAATAGGGTACTTTTTATCCCGGAAAACAAGAGTATTGGTATAGATGGCGCTGTGTGTATTGTATATGTCACATAGGCTACTTTTATCCTTTTATGACGCGAGCGAAGCTGTGGGTAAAAGCTAGTAGTATCTAAACCGTCATTGGGTGATCCTCGGTTTCAATTTTATTATGTATCTTTTGTCAAAAATGGATTATTTCCTGTGCTGTACACGCATTTACAGATACTAATTTTACACAAATCATCGCTTAGACCTATATATCATACGAAAAATGGTTATCCGAATCTTTCTATAATCCACAAACCAATCCATAGCCATCACAGCACAACAAAGAAACAAAGAAATTAAAAATCCACTCACCGAGCCAGACCGAAGCAGTTCAAAGTGACCCAAGCGATGGGGAATACAATCTGCAGTAGAGGCAGGGAGGCGGCGATGGTCTGCAGGAAGTATATCTCCGTCCAGTGCGTGACGCCTGGCAGGTGGTAAACGTGGCGCACGAAGCTCGCTATCACCACCAGGGATATCACCAGCGGCAGGACTATGCCTTCCATTATTTTTACTGTACACTGTAATACCATTAATTTTAGTTATTATCTATTCATTTGACTGTGACTCCATCAGTCAAACCGGGCGAGGGGCCTCGGGTTCGATTCGGGTCGGGCAAAAAACTACTGGGTTTTTAAAAAAGTCTCAGTAGTAGCACGGAGTCTGGAAATGTGCCCGGTATATGTCAATAGGCTCACCCCCTATTACATGGGACTCATAACATAAATAGTGAAAAGTGGGCTTCTGTGTGCACCTCTGCCTATCCCGGGGATAAAAAGGTGTGATGATATGTATTTAAAGCTGAAAAGTTTGTTTGTTTTCTTTAAGCAGTTAATCTGGAGAACCACTGGTTCGAATTGAACAATTCTCTTTGGGTTGAATCGTCCATTTATCTAGTAAGTAGCTAGTAGGTAGGCTACAAAACATCACGCTATGATCAGACACCGAGCAGCGGGTATACCGCTTGGGCGAAGATAGTTGTAAAGTAAAAAAGAGACTGAATGTCGATCAGCTAGGCTATTCTGTAAGATGTCAAATCGAACTCTCGATGTGAGCTCAATCAACGGTCCGTCATTTCATTGGTTTAGATCATAATCTCGACCAATGACGGGAGAATGTAATTGAGCTCACTTCGAGAGTTCAAATTGACATCTTACAGAATAGCCTAGCAGCGTTGTATCATGTATGTCAAATGGTACTTACCAGGTACCTTTGTTTCTCAAAAACTGTCACAGGCCTTACAGTGGCTTGTTCTAAAGCTAATTTTAGATTTTTCAGGTACGGAGTCTCACACATTCTATAAGCTTTGTTACGATGCGGTGTTCTTATTCTCGGAGTGCTAAAGTTGTCTTTTTGCTGTAAATTAAAATCAAGAAGCTTCATTTCCTAACATTTAACTTGTGGATACATGCTGTCATTTTGGCAACCACCTACATTTATGATATAGTATAATAAAACTGATAGCATTTGTCACTATATTCAGTAATGTTATGCTTTCACAGTTAACCAGAGAATGTAATGAAACAGAATAACTAGAATAACTTGAACCAGAGAGCCAATATCATACAACTAAAGCTGAGGATCAGACCTAAACTTATTACCTTTTTATAACTTGCATGCTGGTGAAGACATTCACAAAGGTTTTATTAGGTACCGGTTCATCCATCTACTTACTGGTGTAGTAGGCTGAAAGATCTGTCCGAAAAACTGTTCCGGATCTTCTGGCTGTAAACCACGGCAATGACCAGGTACTTCCTGGCCAGGTCTTAGTACAATAACATCTCCTTCCACCAACAGTGCCCATGGAAGATTTACTATTGTAGCTGAAATTATGAAAAATGGAATATATGAACAAAAGAGAACTTATTACAACCTTGTAGACCTTTTTTAATATTGATACATATATGTCCCACACCACAATTGTATCCTAATTCAGACTTGGTATAACAATTTGTCAGTCACACAAAGAATGGGCCACAATAGATTGCCCAGACACCATGTTATTCTCTTAATACCATTATATTTCTCTGACCCACGACCCCACCCCAAACAATGTATGACATTGAGCAGTTAAAAATGATAATGTATAATGACATCTTGTAGATGCTACTATATTTTCAATAATAATAAAATTTCTTACAGTCCCGATAAGTCCATTGCAGGATTACACAAGGTGAGAATGGAGCACATAAATGTGGATAATGATTCTCTTTCCATTTTGAACTCTCTATAGCCTCGTCCAACGTTTCTGAAGAGAAAACAATAAATAAAAATAATTTTCCATTTGTTAGTCTCACTGGAACTCGGAAACGGCTGAACCAATTTTGGCAAATTTTGGTCTTGAAATATTCGTGGAAGTCCAGGGAAGGTTAAAAAAGTGAGAAAAAAATTTTTAGGCCGTACAAAGGTTGCCGGGTCGCGTAGTGTTGAATAAAAACCTATTTACTGTTCAAATTAGAACTGAGGCCTTAGTACGAGTTTGATTTACGTTTAAAGTATTCGAATCGAGTATGCGTTCGGCACTCTGATTGGTCGGCGCCAATGAAGCAACCAATCACAGCGCCGAACGCGTACTCGTTACGATTACTTTAAACGTAAAACAAACCCGTACTAAGGGTACTGGTGTGGATAAGCAAAAAAAAATTTGTAGGCAGCACAAAGTTTGCCGAGTCGCCTAGTACTTAATAACTTGAATACTCTCAGCAAATAATTACTTAACTATATTGTAGGTAATTTTGATATTAGCTTAAACATGAGAAAATTATTTAATATCTGTAGGTACTAATAATAATGTAAATGATCTTCAAACAAATAGCATTTTCTAATAAAGGTTTTTTTTCTATTGTATCGTTTAAAACTATCATTTTAATTTAACTGTACAAGTATCATTTATAACTTAATTTTAGCACATAAAAAACTAAGTAAAAGTTACAAGTCGCAGTTTTTCATGAATTACTTCCAAAATTAAACATCTATCAAAAATCTTTCGGTTATAGTATGTTTCATTTTGAATTTGCTATTACTACAATTCTATTACCAATCTGATCTGAAATCAATATTATTATCTTCATGTATATAATTATCTTATCAAGAACAAGTTAATTAAAGCTTTAAAATGATTTGGAATACCTATTAAATACAATCCTAACTAATATTATAAATCTGTGCCTCCAGTGATAAGTGATACAAGTCTAAAAACGTCATTTTACAGGACAGCGAAAACAAGATTTTAAAAAATCTAGTTCGTTAAGCGGGCTAGATTAAATATCAGTGCACTTTTTGGTAGATCGAAACGTTTTCTTTCTCTATATAATTTAGATTTTTGATAGATGTTTAATTTTGGAAGTAATTCATGAAAAACTGCGACTTGTAACTTTTACTTAGTTTTTTATGTGCTAAAATTAAGTTATAAATGATACTTGTACAGTTAAATTACGTTGCACCAAGCTTACACCAAAAAATTGTCTTAGTGTAAACTGATATACATGAAGTTAAAATGTCTAATAACTCATTAGAATAATGATTCTAGCAAAATGTGCTAAAACAAAAGATGAAAATATAACCCTTAAGATTTATTTTTTTTACTTAACAGTCACCTATTTACATAATTTAGCTGAACTATATCAATTTACTAAAATCCCAGTCTTTCAGAAGATATGTTAAATGATGTAAGTCAAGATGTACCCCTCAAAAAAAAGATAGTGATATGTGTAAATGAATACAAGTTTTAGAAAAATAAAAAATCAACGTTTATTAACCGAAAATTCAGCCGTTAGGGCACATTTTTATCAAAATTCTTATAAAACTAAATGGAGATCTATACCTACATCACAATATGACTATACGAATGTAACTATTTTCAAAAGGAACATAATTATCATAAAGACAAAAATTTGAAACCAAGTAAAACTAAGTAATGGCACAGATCAGTCTTGATAAGCTATCACAGTTAGCAATTTACCTACTCAGTTTTATACAAAGTAATAAAAATAATTAATTAAACTGTGGGTTAATTAATTAATAATAAAAATAGTTTTGAAGTTCACGAAGTTGCCGACGTTCCTTTGTTTTCCCTGACGAAGTTGTATATTCTAAGCCAGTATTACAAAATAGTTTTCTCTTTTCTCTATTCTGTCTTCTCTCTTAGTCACTTTTTCCGCGTTTTTTTCTTTTTTCTGGCACTGTTAAATCCTTTGCGTTCCCAGAAAGAGCAACCAGGAATGGAATTCTCTGATGTGTTCCTGGGTGACGGTGGTGTTTTTGGAATCGTAATATTGGAGGTTTGTCTCATCAATGACGACGTAGCCGTTCTTTTTTTAGCCGGTACTCTTTTATCATCAGTGAATGAACACAATTCATCAGTATTGCAAATATATTCATCACTTGTAAAAGATCCAAGGAAACAAGTGAATTTATTTCTGCAAATAGGCTACAGGGCAGCACTTTTACATGTCAATTTTATCAAGCGAACGATGAGGTCGACATTTCCTGACTGACTACTCTGAAACTAAGAAATGCCGAAACAAACTCAGAGGTCCGTCTCTTTTAAAGTCCAGACAATATGTGTAACAGACTATTTGTGAGAACCGTGCAAGTTCTTTCTGTAGTGGCCTTTTGAGGAAAGAACCACAAAAGTTTGAGCGGACCCGTTCTGAAGGCAGTACGCATGTGTCGGTTTACAGTCAGCTCAATTAACAGGTGAGGCTGACTGATTCGACGACCAATACCAAAATAAAGGACATTTGCGTGGGTCGCACTAATACTCAAACTGTCAGAATATGGGTAGTTAGAAAAGAAATGGCGAGGCAAAGTCTCGCACGGTCCTAGCACTAACAATTGTAAAATAAAAAGTAAATGTCAAGTTAGAACAATGTATAAAAAAAATTCAAATATAAAAAAGAAATGTAACTATATGTTACAAACATGTCGACATGACCTGTGTGGACGTTACAGCAGCTTATTCCTAAGCCCGACTATCATTTAGGTAGGCGTAGTCTTTTATTTTATAAAAAGCTTTACTATAAAATTTATCTTTAATGACATTTTTAAATTTATTAAATTCAAATTTTGGATATGGCTGGGAATTTTATTGTAAAAGCGTATACTCTGACATCTAAACGAAGCACTTATTTTCTTTAGTCTAGTAGTGGGAACAACATATTTGTCTTTATTTCTCGTGTTGTTATTGTGTATATCACTATGTTTTTTAAATAAACTTTTGTTTTTATGCGCATATACTACATTTTCATAAATGTATTGAGAGGCAACAGTCATTATATTAACTCGTCGAGTACCGGTTTTGTAGACACAATTATAGAACAATAGGGTGCGGTCACCGGTGACTGCTTGGTGGTTGACAGTTTAATTTCTTTAAATAGTTCCCTGAGAGAGTACCTCGGACTAAGATTATAAATTGATCGAATGGCCCTCTTCCAAAATCACCATCATCAGATGATTCTGAAATTCTCAAATCATCGAGTAGATTATTTGAAGAATGTTCTTGAGTCTTGTTCATCTTATTATTATTGAAAACTATTTCCGCAACAATTGTAGGGTTCCGCAATTTTTCAACTAGTTCTATTCCTTCTTGCGTCTCTATTGATTCGTTACCTTCTTCCTGGATATCATTACATTTTTCTTTGTCAGTGACCGTTTCTACAATTACTGGACGCCGGTGCCATGACCCACAACCGTTTCACTTGTTTCTTGCTCCACTCTTGATTCGTGGCCATTTTCCTGGGTACCAAAATCTTTTTCTTCAATATCTGATTTAGTGTAGCCAATTTCATTAATTTATCAATACTCTCGTATTGATAACGCTTTTAGCTGAAAAAAATTACCCCGATTACCCCTACGAACCCCCGCCACCTACACTTGTATCACTTAGCACATTTAATATTTTGTATCATATATTTTTACATTTGGTTGGATTTTTAGATACAACTATATTTATATCTGTTTACACATAAAGACAGATTTGTGTAGAATGATTTAAGTCAAGTTGTATCACTTTTCATAAAAAAAGGGCATACCTTACATTCAGATTTGTAGGTACATGTTGATTTGTATCCTAGAGGCATATCGAAAGAATTAGTCCAAAGGATATTATTGTAGTCATATCAAAATTCACGATAAATGTACTGAAAAATAAAATGTGAAGTTAAATACAATAGCATTTAAATCACGAAACACGAAAAATAGTTTGTTAGGTGACCGGTTTTGGAGTTACAACTTAACAAATATCGATTGTCACGAATTTTTTTGCCAAAATCCCTATAGTTGTATCACTTTGCACAAAATTATCTCCGAAACTATAGCAGATAGAAGAACGTGAGTTAGACCAAAAAAGACGTAATTTTTTTTGATTATGCTAATGTGAAAATCACAAAAAGGGTACAACTCGAGTTATATCACTTATCACAGGAGGCACAGATGTAAATGTAAATTTGTTATCCATAACCACATTATCAACAAAAAGTTTTGTATACATGTATGAAGGTAGAGAAAATCAAATATATGCAGATAAAGCAAGTAAAAGCTACAAGGAAAAATACAAGAAAAGTCTGTATGTGTCAGTGACTCACCTAAAACTTTCCTTACTCTATGAGGTATTTCATTTCTGAACTGATACTCTTCATTGAATGCCACCAAGAAGTTTACTAACAATATCACTATTAAGAAAAATGCTTCCCATAGCAAATAGGCATGGGCTTGTACAGATTCACCAAATATATATGTAAGAATTAAGCACACTATGTATATCAGTGTTATAGTATAAGCAACTCCTGACAATAACACTTTCTCTGAAGAAAATGAAATTATATTTCGGACTAGGCCCAATCTGGAAAAAAAATTAATTTGTAATTATTTAAATTGAGAATGTAGATTCGTACTTTTAATATTGACTTAAACCAATACTCTTTGATGTGTAACTACTACAATTGAAATAATATGGAAATACACACGTATATACTTAAATAATAAAGTAATTAACATCAACATACCCTGTAGTATTTTTTTTCTTGTGTTCTTCTATTACGTTTCGTATATCATCACGGAGTTTTATAAGCGCAGTTTTCGTTGTGTAACCCAAAGAATGTAAGTTACTATCATCCATTTTTACATTCGCCATTCACATAATTAACTTTTTACAAAAATACTCTAAATTATATCAAGTAAATCAAAAATTATTTTTATCAACACATTAGAAGGTCGAGCGGCCGTTCTGAAAGTAAAACAAAAACATTGGTTACATAATTAATGTGGCAACATATTTTAGAATAATATGTAGATGACTTAATTATTATTATGCTTCTGTAAAATATTATTATATTGGTTAAGTCTAAAATAAAACAGAATATGTAAAACATGTTAATCTAATGTGATCTTACGAATGTAATAACTTTTATTTTATCCAGTTATGTTTTCTAACTTTTACGTTTTTGAAGTTTCGAACTAACTAAAGTACTGTCAAGTGTCAGTAATTTCAAAATTATCAAAGTCACATGTCTAAGTTTCTATGTTTGGTATTTTATATGGTATCGAAAATACACTTTATTTACAAAGTAAATGATCATAAAGTATAATTTTAAATTTAACATAACATAACATCACGTCGTTTATCCCCGAAGGGGTAGGCAGAGGTGCACACAGAAGTAACACCCACTTTTCACTATTTATGTTATGAGTCCCATATAATAGGGGGTGAGCCTATTGCCATATACCGGGCACATTTCCAGACTCCGTGCTACTACTGAGGATTTTTTTAAAACCCAGTAATACTTTGCCCGACCCGGGAATCGAACCCGAGACCCCTTGCGCGGCAGTCGCACTTGCGACCACTCGGCCAACGAGGCAGTCTCATTCAAATTTAAATCATACATAATAGTATATTTCATTCTCAATATACACATTCTTGGCCTTTAGGTTCCGCAGGTGAGGTTCTTTTCTGAAATTGACTTGTTTTTGGAAAGGCCAAGGCAACCTACTGAATGATTATGTACATGATTTTTTTAACAACATTACAAACTGTATGTGTTATTGCTGATTGGTCAACATAGAGCAACACGGCCTGTGTTTCAATAAAAATTCTGAAAAGAGTTTGCCGACTTAAGTGGAAAAGTCCTTTTTAATGGTAACATTTTCAACTTTAATATTGATTTGTTTTGAACCATTGTTGCTTTTGTTGCTAGCTTCAGGTGCTGTCCACAACAATGTTACCAGCTTTGTCATTCATTACTTCTGTTTAATTTACTTTTCAGTACACTTTCACACTTATTTCTTTGTAGGTACTTCACAATAAATAATAATAATTTGTCTGTGAACCATGAACATGCTAAATATATTTGAAGTCATAAATGTCGATAACATTTAGTATTTATATGCTAAATTGTATCTACCATTGTTGCTGGCATTTAATACTGTTGCAGTTAGAAATATTATAAGGATTACGAGCGTAAATAGATTTTTGTAAATTTGTTTATATTAATATGTTCTAGTTGGTGTACTTGAAATCAACAGTAACTAGACAAACAAACAGAATGTTTTTTTTTTCATCAGTAGCATATTTTATTTTATTTTTTCTACTAATATAACCAATTATAATTATGAATTCAACAGTTCATTTTGTGTTTATAAGTTTGTAAAAATGAAAATATGACTCCGACAATTTAGGCAAATACAGTTTTAGGGCTGGTATCCCCTTCCGTCAATCATCGCAGAATTGTATGAACTGAACTGAAGTTGGCTTTTCTGAGAATTTCTGTATTCCCAAAGTTTTCTTCTATTTTATGTAAGTACTGTACTGCAAACGCTACAAAATTTTTCAATCCTGAACCATTAATCGAGTCCCGGTCTTGCGCTTGAAACTTTTATCACGAACGCGACCCCGGATAATAGTAGCATTCGATAAATAAATGTGGTGCGCGAATTGTGACGGTGCTCAGTCAGTGTGTTGTGTGTCATCGTGTTGAGACCATCGGTGCGCCATTTAGCTCGCGAGATAAAAAAAAAAACAAGGAATGTGTCTATCGCCGCGATCGGTTTAGTAGTAACCAGTGCATCAATTCGTGATGGAGTGACAGATAACCGCAGCAGTGATGGCAGGTTTATGTACAAATACCCGAAGAAAGTGCAAAGGTTTCAGAAGGGGGCCGCAGTTCGGACTATGGATGTGGTGTATAGTACTGAATTGTTTTATTTGTTTACCATGTATTTTTTCAAAGTGTCTGGGAGTAAACATATCGGTTGCCGTGTACCCTGATACTATGATCAAACTCCTCTATGGCCAACCTCTGGAGATCTTCTGTGTGGCTGAAAACTATACTGCTGAAAACTTGGAGTTTCACTTCGGTGGACAAGTTATTGAATCAGAAAAAGTGAATGCAACCACCCGGAGGTTGTATATTGAAAATTTGAATAAAAATGTATACACATTTTACTGTAGGAATAATGTGACAAACAAACAATGCACCAGTAGAGTGCTGGTGGACGACACTCCCTCAAATGTTACTGACTTTGGCTGTATATCAAAGAACCTTGATGAACTGAACTGTACCTGGACTTCTCCAGAGGTTTACAGTATAATAAAATACCGGTTATCCTTCAATATATATGGAAACACATTTGAACCTTGTGAAGCAAAACGTATTGGTAAATTAAGGTATTGTTCCTGGAGTACCACAAGTCAACCCAGGTACAAACAGATGGAAACCCATTATTATTTCAACTTATCATCTTGCAATTATTTTGGTTGTATTGAACAGAACTTTACCATTGACCATTTCTCTGTTGTAAAGCCGGATGCCCCAGAACTGCTGAAGGTATTAAAGTTTGACCCCCACAATGTACTACTTCAGTGGAAGATCCCTAACAACATGTATGATTTTTTGCCATGTGCAGTTGTGCATAGGATAGAATACCAAATTGCTAAAATTGATAACACAGCATACTTCCGAAGTGTTGATGCTACCATGTTACCGCCAAAAAACAAGACATATACATTTCTCCTCTCAAACTTACCTTATGCTCATATGTCTTATGAGGTACGAATTTATATAAAGTCAGAATTGGCTACTGAAGATAAATTCTGGTCTGATTTCAATTATGTATTGTTTACAACAGCAAGTGAGAGTCCTCAGCGACCACCTGATACCATTGCTGGAGCATTTGTTCAATCAATTTATGAAAATTACCGAGTTGTATATGTGTACTGGAAACAGCTGGAAGAATATGAAGAGGCTGGCGCAAACTTTACCTATAAAGTTGTAGCTACAACAGGCTCTAAGAATCCACAGACATTGCTGCCAGATAAAAACAAAAGTTTGAGTTATGTTGAACTAAATCGTGCGACTTTAGATGCTATAGATGTTACCATTTGGTCCACTAATGCAGTAGGTTCATCTGTAAACAGCAGTCATCTTTACATACCATCTAAATATGACAGTGAAGTTTTAAGTGTCTCATCTTTCACAAAACTTGCTTATGAAAATGGCACATACAAATTATCTTGGGTTGGTGTCAAGGAAATTGATAACTATACACTTTTCTGGTGTCAGCATAATACTAGTCAAATTTGTACAGGACGTATGAACTTCACTGTTTTGGATCCAAAGCTGAACAGCCATGTTATTGATTTACCAAGAGACAGTAGATATCAATTTGCAATATCAGCTAACAGTGGCTCTAAAACAAGTGGCATGACATGGGCATCCTGTGATATCTCTAAAGATGGAATACCAATGTATGGATTCCCTGTGAAAGTGAATCATGATGCTCCAGGGAAGACATTTGTCCAAATTACTTGGACAATGTCTTGTACCTTACAGGAAGGTATTATAAAAGGATATCTTATCACCTATTGCCCAGTTCTAAACACAAGCAATGTGTGTGACACCACTTACGAAAATAAATCTACATACTATGTTTCAAACCCTACACAGAAGGAAATAAACATAACTGATCTTAAACCTTATACAACATATCTTTTTACCTTGGCTCTGAATACTACCTATGGCTTAAAGACAATTGAAAATGCTTCCACCGGAGTGACAACTATTGAGGATACACCAACAAGTCCAAGGAATGTGCGCATTTCAGATGTTCAAAGTGACTCCTTAATAATATCATGGGATCCACCATTGCACAAAAATGGTATCATTGCTAAATATTTTATTGAAGATTCAAAAGGCTTAAAGGTTGACAAAATGGTAGATAAAATGACCGAAAAAGATAAAAACTCCACTAGAATCTACATGAAATTGACTGGTCTTCAGGCATACCACAACTACACATTAACTGTAAGTGCATGCAATGCGGCTATTAGGAGTTGTTCTAAACGTAGTCCTGATTATGGCATCTTTGTTAGAACAAGGATTGGATCTCCTAGTATGTTGAAGCCGCCCACCATAAAAAATAAACCTGATTCTTTGATATGGGAACCCCCAGCCAACCCTGGAGGATCTGTTGACCTTTACCAAATAAGAAGGGTGAAGGATGGAAACATTAACCGAGACGAGATTATAAATACAACTTCCTTGTCTTATAGTTTGACACATTGTGAAGGAGTAGATGAGAGCGAAACTTATCAAGTGAGAGCTGTTAATTTCGATGAAGACCCGTATTATGGCATATTAGCTGACAGACCTGAAGTAGCTTTGCCTTTAAAACAGAATAGAAAGTTTCTTGAATACCCTGGGCCATGGAGTCCTCCTGCGTCAGTAGCTTGCAGAAGCAAGGAAGGTCTAACTATGCTTGTTATTCTGATAGTTATATTTGCTCTCATAGGTATGATGTATGGCTCTATAAAATTGTATAAAAAGTACAGGAAAATGGAAGATATAAAACCAGTTCTTCCAAGTGGGTTAGGTATACCTGAGAAAGATATTTCCAAATACGCTTTTGGTGGATGGAATCCTACTAATAAGGACGATAAGCCATCTTCTGACGAAATGTTATTGCTACCGAACAGTAGAACTACTGTGTCTACTCCAGAAACTAAACAAAATAGTGAAAATAATTGTGGTTCTAGTGACCACACGGACAGCACTGCACTGTCAGATACATCTCGAGGAGCTATCGAGCGTCAAGCTTCCACATCTGACGATGGTTCGGACTCGTCCTTGCATTTAGAAGTTGAGCCCGTGAGGACTGATGATAATAATGCAACGCAAGATGAGGATTCTTCAAATTCCGAAACTGACAATTCTAGAGAAAATTCTCCTTACTTCAGTGACAAATCATTTAAGAAAAATCCTAGTGGCTATGTGCAGTCCGTAGCGCCCGTCGTTAACCCGGTAAGCGGTTACGTACAATCAGCGCCGGCACCACATACAAGCCCTATTGTAAATCCGGTGACGCAGCCTACCACCTCGAGTTATGTGATGGCTGCACTGGCACCGCCGATATTCACCACTGGAGTAGCGCCGCCTAGCGTCCCAAGTCAACCACCAGCCTCATCGGGCTACGTGATGCCGGAAGATGCACAAGCGAAGTCCATGATGAATTTCCCCAAGTTAGGGCCTTCGCCTACTAAAGTTTTCGGGTCTGAAAGCTTGCCGATTATGCCTACCTTGCCACAGCCAGTGAAATCCGGCGCCGACAGTAGCTATATTCAGTTGCAGTCCTTAGACGCCTTGCCTAGTCATAAACAACCGGTACGGAATACAGTGCCGTTAAAACCACCGACGTCGAACGGTTACGTGAGCCCCGGAGACGCGGTCATAAACAAGCACCTCAACAACATGCTGTCAGGTGGCCAGCTCGAGGAGTCCGCGATACTGGACCCGACAATGTCTCCCGACGCGTACTGCAGATTTTCTTGGAGCACTGACCCTGCGAATGACAATCTTCACTCGTTACTCTCCGACTCGCACACGTTGAACTTGTCGAAAAATTGAGCCGAACATAGTATAAAATAAGTGACACAGTACTGATAAAATAGACTTTTAGTGACTGAGTTGTAAATAATGAACTTTAGGAGCTTTACGAAGTGCTATAACGTTATTGGACATAATATAAATACACACAAGAATGTGGATGTGTTGTCTAGTGATAATTCTTGTGCCTTATTAATTTATTTTAGGTGATTTTTAAGAAGCTTAGTAGGTAAGATTTCACACACAGCTTTAAATATAATAGAAGTATGACATTCGTAGAAGATTTTGTTTATTCGCATTATTTCGTCGTTAAACCTCGGCGGGCGTTACAAAGCGTGATGTTTGTTACAGAAATTAAAATTCGCGCGTAGAGAGGTTTAAATATGGAGGGTATATATAAAATTAATTTAGTCCCAAGTGATCTGAGCGTTGAGGAGACGATACTGCAGATTGCAGACACTTTGGATAATCTCAACGGTATCGTAGACGATGTATTTGCAAGGCTGACGACACGAATCAAGCAGAACATGGATAAGACAATGAAACTCCACGAGAGAGTAGAGATGTCGAGGTCAAAAGTAGAGAAGTTGACCGGCATGCAGAAAGCAATCAAAGTTTTTTCCAGTGCCAAGTACCCGGCCGCAATAACTCACGAACATTATCAATCAGCTTTTGACGCGGATGGATACCAGCACAAGTCGAAAAAGGTTACTCTGAGTGGAAAAACTCAGGGGCAGTATAATGAAAAGGAATTACAGGTGAGTCAATAATATTATTTTTCCGAGGAGGTTAAGTAACTTGCGAAAGAAAATTTGTTTACTATTTTTGCTTTCTGTTTGTAGATTTTACTTACTAGTCTATCTATTCATGGTTGTGACTTTGTGCTAGTCCGTAATTTGTACGTGTCCAATTAGAATATATATTATGGTCGACTGATTGGTCTCTATTATACCAATCGGGTAGTGAAATATGTTCCGATTCGAAATCCTTTTCGATAACTTTTTGGATTTAAAATAAATAGTTACTGTCTATGGCCTGCCTATTACTTCTTCATAGGGGGATCCCAATTTGATAAGTCACAAATGGTTCGTTTTCCGTATATTTTAATACTAGCTTTTACCCGCGGCTTCGCTCGCGTCATAAAAGGATAAAAGTAGCCTATCTGACATATATACCAATACACACAGCGCCATCTATACCAATTCTTTTGTTTTCTTTAAAAAGTACATTTATTCCGGACTTCTAACTTTACGCCTGCAACAATTCAAAGCAATCGGTTTAGAAGTTACGGCGTGAAAGCGGAACAAATAAACAAACTCACTTTCCCATTTTTAATAAATAGTAAGGAAGGATTATCCCTATTTTAAACATTCTATATGACATGTATCTGCCGTTTAGTTTTTTGCTAAGAGAATAGTTTGTTATAGTTTAATTCCAATATCAAAGGAATCTTAAAATTGTATGCTGATTTATTGATAAAAAACTGAAATTTCTATTTCGTTTTAGGAGAAACTCCATTTCTACCACGTGAAAGTGGCAGAACCTAAAGACTCAAGGCCTAAACCAGATTTCAATTTGAATAGTATGATCGATAAGCTATCGAGTGTCGGTGACTTACTCATATTCAACACCGACGAGAGTCCTTATCTGGGCACTATTCGGCCGACAGCAGCGTACGTACCAACAGTGACCTCTAAGGTCGAGAGTAAGAGCCTACTGGAAGCGGCGCCCAGCTCTATTGTGAACAGAGATGTTTTGAAGCGCGATGCGGATGAATATCTGTATGCACCAGGAATGGGAATGGTAAGTGTGCATTTTACACGTAAATATTTTTTTGGTGGGCAATATTTTCTTTTCATAACTGATTTGTTTCTCTCAATTTGCATTGACATTAAACGTTACTATCAGGTGCCGGAGCTGGAAATGCCACTAGACCTTCCGCACTTACCGGGAATAGCGGGCGACGTGCAGTTCTCAAATACTACTGACGGGTCGATAGCCCCATCAGTTGTGACGTCACCAGTGGCGCAAGTCATGCCTGTACCAGAGTTGGAACTCCCGGACTTGAAAGAATTACAAGTTGTTAGGGAACCAATAGAAGCGGTGAACGTGCCTATGTCGGTAGTGCCTGACATCCCTGACGCGCCGCCCCCGCCGCCGCCTGCGCAGGCCTTGCCTCCTCCACCGCCGCCGCCGCCCCCTCCACCACCGCCGATGAACATCGCGCCCCCCGCCGATATCCAACGGTAAGTGTTTTAAAATTTCAAGTACATTGTTGTTGATTATTTTCAATAATATTCGTCGAAACTGGTTAGGGTACAACTGTCTCGAAAGTAAATAAGATATTCTATTAAATGATTTAAATGCAGATCTACGATGCTGTTTTGTATTTAATGTTCAAATGGAACATTCATTCATTCTATAAATAATTTTATTATGTTAATTGTTAAGCTTATCAATCACCGTCGCGACGCCGGCGGCAAAGCGGTAATATACTTATCCAGTGCGGGTTAAGGGCCAAATAAGTTGATATGATGCGACTTCTGCATAGGTTCATATTATGTTACGTACATGTGACTTTGAATTTTGACTTCATTGAATTTGTTCAGTTTAAAATAAAGGACTTCATTATAAATTCCAATCGTTTCCTAAATTACGAAACGTTTCACTGAATGTAAATTTTGATCTGGATCGACTGTCATCTGACTTTATTTATTGTCATAACATACTTAGTTTATTTTGGTTTATTTGGTTATTTTTTGTGATAAATTTGTATTTATTTTTTTATTGCTCTTTTTTGCTATTATTAATGTTCCTACGTTTATTATTTAAGAGTTATATATTGTTTTGTAATTTTATTATTAATCAGTACACCAGTGGTATTGTAGAATGGAAATTGTAACTGTTATCATCCCATACACTGGAAATTAATGAGCGCTGATCTAAAATCTGATCCGATATAAGTTTTTGATGGAAGCGTCATACATGTATCTTATAACGCTATACTTTATCCAAAGATCTTTCATAGATATCGGTTATAATTGGAATAAGCATAAGAAGGGCTCCTAACAATTTGTTCTACTGGCCGAAGATATCCTGAAGTGTGTACTTACGTCACCTGTAATTGTTCGTTCCCTTTTGTAAATAATTAAGGGGCTGAACAATTCCAGACGATGTTTGAACAGACTCGTCGTCGTCGCGACAAGACGTCATACCAAACCTATTATGTATTCGCATGCGCACACCATACGTTTTCTTCCTTTTGTCATGTTACGTAATTATAACGAAAAATGATTGTTATCCACTCGTTATTGCCGCTTTTCTTACAATATACAAGATAATATTGCACCATACATATCTTGTATGTTCTAAGACGAGATGGGTTTAGCTTAAAGTTCAGCAAAAAATAGGCATCGAATTCCTCAGTTTCAACACATGTTTAATTTTTTACCCATCAAGGCCCACATTATCCTTATCATGTATCGTTACCTGATTTTTTTGTGGCCGCCCCTCGCCATATGTGCAGTGAACAGATTTTTTCCACCCTAGATAAATAGTTGTGAGTTAATATAAATATAATTCCACTCCACAAGCAAGGTGGACGTCAAACCCGCTGTATGCATTATACATTAATGCTAAAACACCGATGTACCCACTGATTGACTATGGGATTTTGTGTAATTAAACGTTCTTAATAGATGCGAATTAAAAAAGTTGTTTGGGAGCATCCATCGTCGCAGCCACTAATTACCTCAACTATTTGTGACGAGTTCTATGAGATAGGAATCAATTACTCAATTAATTCATTTATTGCCCGTATAATGTTCATGGAGACGCCACCCTTGAGCAGACAGCTTTAGGAAACGGATAGACTAGTACTACTTCGGTACGCTGACTACGTAAAAACGTATATAAAAATAAGAATGTTATGCATATTATCTGGTCATTTTGCCGCGTGAGCCATCTACGGTAGCCAGGGTCGGTTAATTAGAGCTAAGGCAACATAGAAAGAAACTAAAATAAACTGTTTACATAATTTGTGTTTAATATAAGGTGCGACGCATCGCGGCCGGGAGCACCATATTGTACGGACACTACAGGGTACTGAATATTAATCGTTATTGAATTAAATGCATTAAGCGTATGCTTCTCACGCTAATAATGTGAGAATATTCAAATATACCCATTCGTATAATTTGGTTTAAATCAGAAGTTATTCTCATAGTTCTGAGTACGGGCCACAAGAGTGCCGGTGCTACGTTTCAGGGTTCGCCGCCAGCCGCGGTTCCCAGTAGATGCATTGAATTACATGAATCGTAAGCACCTCGCTACAAAAGAAAGGCGCTATAATAGATACAGTTTCTTAGAAACATGTAAATCGCCGTGTTTTCCACCTCTGGATTAGAGTTATGGGTCACTTGACCCCTGTTTACTCCATCAATGGAATATTAAATAGCTCTAAAGTTGTATGAACAAGCTCTGCCGTGATTTATACAGCTTCATAAAATAAATGATTGTTTTATACGCAGCGTGCGCTTACATGACAAGTGGAGTAAAGAGATCTAACCCACGTTCATTTAAATCAAGTCAATATTTACTCGAAACTGAGAGGATTCAAAAAATTTGCTCATAGACGACACTCAGGTCCTCATTTGAAGATAAGACGTAGATTGTAAATGCATGCTTTCAAGGACCTGTTAATTATAACTACATAATTATGAATGCAAGCACCGAGGGAGACCAATCATGATCTCCAATGAGATAAAGTATTAGTAGAAGGACGTCGATAAACATGTTTATAACAAAAAGTATCTTAAGGGTTCTAGCGGACTCTATATTTAGCCTGAGCAGGCGTAATTCAGTTGGTTTTATTCGTTAAATCACCAGTGGTCCATTCAGTGTACCCTGTCTGCTTAGGACTTAAGAGGATTAGCTATAATAAATGCTCCGAAGTCCTACCAAGTATTGTGCCGACCAGTTTTTTCAAAAGTACGCGTGTGGTAAGAAATACAAAATTATCTGTATTGATCAATAACAGCCTCTGGTATGTATTTAATTAAAGATTGTAATTTAAGATTGTTCATCATGAACCTAATTAATTAGTCCGCTCAAGGAATAATTTCTACGCATAATATATTGGAGTGAAAGAAAAAGTTAGCAGCTGCTAATCAGGCTGGCGAGGTGTTGCATATATGGTAGTGTGGTGATTAGTGGTTGCTGTTTACTATTAGGGGTCCTAGGTGGCGAGGCTGGGCGATAATCAATATTGATGTATGCCCACTTTGTACCTTTGTATCAGATAACTTGTTAAATAAAAGCATAGTTGTTTTTGTCTATTAATTAACGCGTCTGTTAATTTATTCGTATAAAGATGAGTTTCAACTGCATAGATTCCTTAATGAATGTTTTTCGAGCAGCGTTCCTAATAAGTGGGCCTCGTACACTTTTTAAAATCGTTCAATTGCGACTACGCAGTTCAGACTTATTTATACAATTTGTTATTAATGTAAGCATCAAAGTATGTCGATATCCAACAAAACTAGCCACGAAGTCAGATGACAGTCTATGATACTGCATGTTTACTAGAAAAAACAGTTATCAATAATGTAATATTTATTACAACATAATTTAAAGCATGAATTTTTGATGATGTCGTGATTATAAGTGAAGCTCATAACAGTTTTCCAATAAATAGACATTCATAGATAAGGTTCCAGTTGAACTAGGAATACTAGGAAATAGTCACGTTCTTTACACAAAATAGTTGAGGCGCGATAGGCCGTTGTGCACCGTAACACTTATCTGAAATATCTACGCATAGATTTTACTATTTTACTGTGTCATAGGCATGTAGTCGTACGAAATGCATATTTCTTGAAAGTCTTATCGCATAGTACTTCCAATATTCTTGCCGGCTTACAGGATAATCATGGAAAGCGATGTGTTTTGTTTGTACAATGTTGTTAAACTCTTTTTAATCTTCTGTTATCAGTAAGCAGTTTCTAGTACTTTGTTATGTCATATCAATAAAATTAACGATAAAATATGTATCGTGCACACCTGTTGTACCGTATAGTGAATAGTGATTGTCTCACATAGCTATTTTTTTTACACGTTTTATAATTTTAGTTATGCAATTTGAAATAAAAAAACTTTTCGTTTGCATCGTTGTAAATGACCTACTGTAAGTAGGTGCGTTTCACCCTGACGAAAAAGTATAAATATTTACTTTCAATTAAAATACACAAATAGTTATGTATCGGAGGCCAATTAGTGTAGACGTACTGAAGCACTAGACTTTCGAATATTCGAGAATAAGGTGCCTATTTACAAACCGCACGGCTTTCTCGGTACCGTGTTCTTAAGTAGAAACAGTCGTTTTGAAAACAAGTGGCGTATGTTCCACAGAACGATGTATTGTACAAATAATATTAATGTTTTCTTTTTATTTATGTTTCTGCGGCTATCGGGACAAAATAGACGATCATTATTGTATTGTACGGACAGATTAGGATGAGTTGTAAGATGTAGCTCGGTGCCGCATTTTAAATGTTTTCCATGAAACAAAATTCGCATTACCAATGTGTGAAACTGGATAATGCAGCTGTTTCCAGTTGATGCTTAAAATGAATCGTGAGAACCGAAGACTACACGGTTACAATCCGCGCGAGATTATGTCAGATTAAATTGCCTCTATCCATTTCAATTAAAGAGGGAACCTGCAGAGCGAGCGCTTCCAGCTGCCGCTGCAAATCGGTACATGTTGACAAAGCTGAGTTGACAGTTTCAAAGATATCTGGACGTCAGATGTCAGATTCCATAGGATACCCAATTAACCGTTCGGCAGAATGTATGTGACACGCACCTCATTGTAACTGAATGTGAGTTAGAGCCGTTTCAACCCAATTACTGTTGTCACCGACTACTGATCTGTCCTCTTATAAGGGAAAATAAATAGATCGCAAGTTTTTGCTGTGACCGAGGCGTATTCGACTATCAATCTGGAACTAGTTTCAAAGAATAGTGTTAAATGAATCAGTAGAATGGCCGTATTCATAGAAAGTTGTAATACGATTCTTTGACTGTTACGATTCCTGTTGCTTTCTGTGTATTTGTGTGCTTTTCTATTGTTCTATTTAGCTTATTGGTGTTAGGTGGTTTACAAGAATATTATTTTGTTACCTTTATACACGTACCGTTTATATCTATTTCTTTATCATTCATCGGATCTAGTTTCGATGCCGTCTCAACATGAGTAGTTTCTTTAATGTAAGTTTGTTATAATTGGTTCCCAATACTTTTTGTCAACCTCAATAGTAAGGTTTTATCTTACGTTGTTTTAGAAGTAAGGACAAAGTATTCTATTGAAGTCATTTCCAGTTCGTGCCATTTAATTATCCGCTGTTACCAGAACGCGAGCTAGCCAAAGAGCGCATTAAAGTTATTTTCAGTCGCGATAAAATACATGAAAAACATTTGTGGCGGACTGATAAAAATCGCTAATGCGAAGCTTGTATGGAATATGGTCAACATGGCATGGCTTATTTTTAGTTGTAATAAATCTTGCGTTTAGTTTCACCGCGCTGTTGAGCCTAATGCGGTTTAGTTGCAGGCTTTTTTCACTTATAATTATTGCAGTAATGCAGAAATAGTGCCAGCTTATTGACAGCTTCCAAGTCATTAAGATGTCTTTAAACGACATAGGCTAAATTATTTTCAACTTTGAGATGTCTTGGCACAATGATTTATGGCTTACGTCTCCTATTTATTATTATTGATCGACACTAAATTAGGGTCGGAGACATTAGTATCAATAAATTAAGCCCGCATCGTTAGAAACAAGACTGTAATAAAAGAACCATAAACACAAGGAAAAATATCGTATTGATGAAGTTGTATGTAATTTTATTTTTAATACCGTATTCGGTTTCCAAACAGAGAACCTTACACGAAAATGTTTGGCAAACAACCTTACCTTTTATACCGCTTCCATTAATCGCGGCAGCTAATTATAATTCTCTTCATCAGTCTATATTACACATTTCTCAGAAAGCGGGTAAAGGTACCCTAGAAACAATCAGAACAATAGCAATTAACTTTGATTTTGCGGTTATTGTTTTGCGCAATAAATGGAATGGGCGAAAACAAAAAGTTGCTGTGCAAATATTTGAAATAGAAGCATGCGCGAGGATTTATAACGGAATATTTATCGGGAACTTTTCTAAAGTCGAGTTTTTGTTTCATTATAACGATGGAAGATGCAGCGTGGTGTGTTTGAGATAAGTTGCACAATATTTAAATATGTAATAGACTTGATGTAACACGCTAACTGCTGAACAATTGATAACTGTACCTTACATTCCATATTCATCCACATGACTTCGAATCAAAATCGCATTTAGCTTGCAACAAAGTAACAGCAAACTGACGTCGTATCATTCCCCGAACCGTTTTATAGATCGCCTTGTACGAGCTAATAGAACGGATTTGTCAATTGTTGTAGCATCTAAACTTCTAAAGAGTACGATGACTGGTTCCATTATATAAGACGTATCGTTGTTACATTCGCTGCCACTAACTGACGGCTTCCTTTGCAAAGTGAACAGTAATACAGCTTCAACCAGGACGAGGTGCAGTTCTCTCAGAGTTTAAAATAAAATCCCGTGAAAATTACGAAGGTGAATGGGGACACTATTCAGACTTTGTTAGCTTTCCTTTTTTAGTTGTGGTTCAAGGAAATTTATAAGAGTTGGATGATGAAGACCTTCGTGGTGTTTGTATGGACTGAAGTTGCGAGAATAAATAAAGAGAAATGTTTAAACAACTATTTTCTAAAATAAGTTTACACTGTAAAATTATATTTTTAGGCATAAGTTAAAGCATTGATCGATGTCAGTATTCACTGGCTCTATGTATGCCCTCGTGTCATATACACACGAGGGCACACATAGAGCCAGTTTCATAAACATTTTGTGTTTCACTAGCTGTGTTATAAAGGTTATCACAATATCTGCACTAGTTATCAATGAACAAGGAAAATGAACCAAAAACATCTGACGCATTTTATTTGTACTGTCCTCAACAACCCACGTTTTTACATTCTGCGAAGAAACAACTTTCAAAAGCGTTTTTATTTTTAATGAGATGTTTAGCTCAGATTACCTATATTGTATCTATGAGTCCACTATTTTTAGTTTACTTAAACGCTGATACAAATAATTTCTAAACTATTTTATATTTGTTATCTAAGTTTGAGATTTTATCTATGTAGCGCGTCGCTACGTTGATTTCTTCAGCGCCTAATCCTATCGATTACCTATTCAAACAGCACTTTATATTTGGTCAATATCGGGAATCTATCAGGGTTCCGAGAAACAGCTTAAAACCTTAAAAACGTTATCGATAACTAATAATTCTAATGAAATTACAACTCTAGTTTATCTACCTAATCAATATAACCTTAAGCCTTTTCGTAATATCGAATATCTATCTATATTATCGACGTAATTGGGACAGAGTCTAATTAACCGAACCATTGTTGTATTAGTTGTTGAACCAAAATATTTGTCTGATAAATCTGTTGTACGTATCTATTCATCCATTTATTCCTGATCAATACGAATTGTTATTGGATAAAATTAGGACTAGCTACAAAGCTTGATGTCGCTTTAGTTAAAAATTTCGTAGCATCGCAGAATCCTTTATGAATAACCAATTTTCGTAAGAATACATTCGGTGGCACAGATATAGGAAAAGGGAGTGGTCACTTCACGAAATCATCAGTTCTGCAAAGTGGTAATAATGTTACTTTTTATAGATTTGTTCAAGGAATATGGATTAGCCGAAGAGTAAATACAGAAATTCGTAATAAACCAGGTTTACTAGGATCCATTTGTAAAAGTTGAGGCAAGGAATACTCAGAATCACCGCGTAAGTCACAAAGAAAGCCGCAACGTGTCATCAGTTACTATGTAAAATTGTTCAGAAAATATCAAGTTGGTTGGCCTAGCAACATCAGCATAATATACTCCAGAGAACAAAGCCCCATCGATTTTTCGGGCCTATCAATTTAATTTCCGACGATGACGGCCGATATAATCTGACATAATAAATCTTCATATTGTGTTCGAGCCATGAAAGGTCTCTTGAAATCCTTTCCAAGTCCTTTGATCACCATATTAATATCGATAATATTTTCGTCAATTATATCAACTACCATAGATTTTTTGAAAATGGATGTGGTTGCTGTATTGCCATTGCCAATTTTTATTGTCTGTGCTCCAATACACAAACAACGACTTGTAAAAGTGCACCTTTTTCAATTTTATCTGAACCTTAACCATTTGTGGTCCTTAACGTAAGTCAAGCAGGTGAGAACGTAATGAGACACAGTGTCCGTGAGAAAGGCTTTATCCTTGACCTCAGTGTCAACGCACATTTAGTCAAGGCTGTGATCACTATTTAAGGGCTCTTTAACCGTCTCAGAAAAGAAATACACCACCACTTTCGGGTATTGAGTGTTAATTTACATATTTATAAAGAATTCGTGTTTATTACTTATCAGGACCTCGTTAATGTGTGTTCCAAGTAATCTGACATTCAAAAAATCGTCGCCATATTGGTAGGGTCCGTCCACGAAAGATAAATCATCGTGTGCGCTGAAATTGTTTATGCAAACGTCCTTGCTGGACTGCATTGTTTCTCCATATGCTAATGACTTTCCCTACATGGCCGTGCCCATAACTGAATGGTTAATGTTACATTATGTATTATATTCATCGCATGGCGTCGCATGGCCCAGCACTTAACCGTAAACCCTTATTGAGTTTAACGTTTCAAAAAATCTTTACTTACTTTTATATCTGTTTTGAATTGTACCTCATTCATACATGAGTATTATTTCTTGAAAAGTATTACATTTTCTAGATCTTGGCGTTTTCTCGCGATGCTACTATGTAGCAGTTGTTAGTTAGAAGACGTAATTACTAATTTAACATGGAGTCAATATATTTTACTTGAAGAGCGCAGCTGCAACGTTCTACCTCTTTTTGGAATTCCTTGATCAGGTTTCCGAATACGTGGGAAGATAGACATTCTTGCAACACTACTTAGTAAATTACTGATCAAGAGACTCGGAAAATAATTACGCTGTTAATACAACTTATAATATTTTGATTTCTAGTGAAACATCAAAATGATTACTTAGTAGTCTCTTTGAATATATTAAAATATGTCTTAAGCTGTAAGTAATAAGCGTGGCAGTCACTTAGCTGTTCGAACCTCAGTATACAAAGTGACTGCAGTCTATTTATAAATTTCTTATGAAGTTGAAGAACTTCAATTGATCGCTTTCTATCCTCGCAGGTGGAAAGTGTACTACGAATGTCTCGTCTCGTATGTGACGACAATTTTAATTAAGAATTGAACCACTGATTTCATTTAACTATGAATTTGAATATAAATATCAAATACTGTTGGTAAAATTAAAATGTCCAAAACGAATTAATTTTAAACACAAAACAAATTATGAAATAAACGATGTATTACAGAATCGAATGCTATAGTTAAATCCTCGATTAATGAACAATTTACGAGTAATTAAGTAATAATTAATGGTAATTTAATCCGTCGGCTGCGCGTTCATTAATAGTTGCTTGTATTACATTACCTAGTACTTTATAGGACTATCGTTTGGAACACACGTGTCGTCTCGTGACATTTCGTCGTTCGATTAACAAATAGAGACCTATGATCGGCCGATCACATACTGATTCATCATGGCCGTCCCATGCATTCTAAATTGAAAGGACGCACTTTCGTTCTGCTTAATCCGAGTGTAATTTGACAAGCTTTGTACTTACAAAGTTATAACCAATTTTCCTTTAATATTTATTACTCATAATTCGTAATAATCTACGTACTAGTACCGCCATTATGTTAGGTTTATCCTTTTGACGTAAGGGAGACAGCTGTTGTAGAATTGTTACTTAATATTGGTACCATTAGATTGGGGATTTAGTGGAAATATTTATTTAATTTTATTAAAATTGAGACCACAATAGTACAAATACGACACATGTTTATTAAACCGTGAACAAGTAGTATGTATGGTGTATGTTTTTACGGATCTTCCTTATAAGAATATCTTACCTGAACACCACGTAAACAGATAATGGTCTCATACAAAACCAAATGAACTGGTACTATTTTATACAACAGGTACTGTTTCACTAATAAGGCTTTAGCACCGGATCTTAAATCATTATCGCGCACAAATAAACACGCTCATGCGCAAATTAAATTATAATATGTATGCAAATTGTGTATTGTTCTCCCTAACATTCGTTACGACCGTCTCACTGGGTGAAACATTTGATATAAGATGCGTCAACAGATATATAAATATTTTATTGATGTTTAAACTCATTTATTAATCTATAGAGGATTTATCTTTGATACCAACATGCAGATATCTATATGTATAAATAAAGTTTCATTATTTAGATAACGCCAATTAGTTGAACATAAGACTCCATCTTGCTATTCACAAACTAAAGGGTTTTGAGAAACTATTATCATCAGCGTCTACGATAAACATAAGTGCTGGAAGACCGCCAGCGGACAGACTATACTGCTTAAATGACCCACGTGACTGAAGTTGCATAATAAGGAGTGGGATTCCCTGATTACGTCATGATACGAGTCTTCTACCATTAGTGGATGTACCACCTCAGTTCATCAACCTTTTACGGAGATCACTTGACATTTGACAGTTCTTTTACTTGACATTGACGTTTACAATGTCATGACCGGTCGATTTTCTCGCAAAGATACGCCTCAGCCTCCCATTCTTGGAAGTAAGCTATTAGACATAGGTACTAAGTTAACAAGTTCTGGAAATATTGGATAACTCGGATAATATGCATTGTGGAGTGAATAATTACATGCCGTCAATTTTACTTACGTCATCCTTTTGTTTTACTAGGAAACGGATATTTTTTTTATTAGTCCGCGTAATTATTGCAATTTTTACTTAGGTAGTGTAGATTAATAAGATTCGCGATTTTTTCTTGGTATTCCCAGAAGTATGAAAACGAACTAAGATACAAATATGTATAACAAATAAAAGGAAAATTTGACGGTTAATCCGGTGAAAAGTAGTTTCAGTCATGTGTATTGGTTGTGTACACTTAACACATTACGTAGTAAAATAAATAATCCGCGAGACCCTGGTCTAGGTACGATATTTATTTTTGTGGTTTAACACTCCAAGAAATCATGTGGTTGGCTATTCCCCTTTTCACGAAATAAACGCGATGGGGACGTGACGCGAAACAGTCGAGTCATTACCAAGTTTATTAATAGAATTACCTAGCAAATTATTCATTTACTAGCATCCATTGATATGATGTTGCGTGTCTGCGAAAACATGTAATTAGAACAATAGGGCTTCGTGTATATTCCTCTAAGTAGATTTTACATAAGTATTACTGAAATGATCGTTTCAACACGCAGATTGAACGTATTTATCCGTTAGATCTAATCATGTTGTCAATATTTTAGGATTATTATAATAAGTTTCCATAGTATTTGCAGTCAAAATCAAACCTTTCACTTGGAGCCTTGAGCTAAAATGATATTATTAATTGTATATAGGGCTTTGGTAATGCTGGATCAAATTCAAGCCATAGCCATTAAGGGCATTAAGCGTCTATTGAGCTTGACAGGTTACAATCAGGAACGTGTTCTGAAATTTACGAGATTACTGTTTATTATAGTTTCTTTAGCAATTTGCATCGAGGTATTACTTTAATAATAGTGCCTGTAAATTGTTTTTAACGACTCGAGATTTATTTCCCTTTGTTTTGATTACAGCATGCACTAAAACTTTTAACACAAATTTGTATCGAAGACCAAAGAGTTTATACCAAAATGACCTTAATTTCTTTAATGTGTCTACTAAAATCTAATGACATTGGAAAGTAATATTTGTTTTGAATAATTTGCTGATTCTCAGTAACATAAGGCCTTGTAAATATGCGGGTGTGGTACGTAGTCATCTCATATACTTTTATATGTGCACGAGTAGTACATACATTTGCGTATGTACGCTATGTACCGCGAATTGCTATTTCTGTAGCATTCTGTTCTACTCGGTATACGTCGTACTTATGTTCTACGAAAGCAAATTTTCAGAGAGAGAAGTCAGATTTGCAGTGGAGATGTAACCGATGTCAATGTAATACTGTATTATTAATTTGATATAACTAAATGATAGATATAAACTCAGTAGTTCGCAACAAAGGCAATGTTCTCCAAATGAGATGAAACCGAAGCTTATATTTCTTGAACAAAAATTCTGTTTACTGTTTATTGACAGTGTTCTAAATGCCCTTGACAAAACTTAGGGTATGAATATGGCATCCCTAGGGGGAAGATTATGGTTTGACTGGAGTCAGACAGATCGATTTTAATTTAGTTAGGGGTGAATTATAAAACTGCAGGCTGAGTGAGGGTTAGTGCTTAGGGGGGGAAAAATGATATCGCCGAGTCCATAAATAAATGTAAGCAACTTGTAACGGTCTCATACCTCCGCTCCCGCATTACAACTTGAAGTTTTTCCGTGATATCTACTTACAGAATAAAAATAGCTACTTTATTATTGTTCTATGTAGGTAGGTAATGTAGAGGTAGGAGATGATAGTCGTCGTCTGTATCGTATGTCTATAAATTGGACATCATTTAGCTGTCTGTAAAGAATAATATAAATAAATAAATCGTAACTCCACATACCGACAGCCACAATAAACTGAATTGTTTATCCAAACCAAATTCGTTCATAACTACGAGGAAAACGAATAATTCCGATAAACTGGCGTGTGTACTCAGCAAATAATTGCTGCTATTAGTTTAGTATTGCCTCTTTTAATTACTCTTTTCCTAAATACACGAAACGAAAGTATACACTACATAGAACCTTATATCCTGCGGCCGTTTACAAAGGTTGAATGTTATTTTACCAGGAAAATATATCTGAGCTATATTTATTAGCTTATCGATGTTTAATTAATTATGAAACGCAATTATTATTAATAAATTATAGTCACTTTGTCAGCTTTATAATGTCAATGTTATTTTTTACTTTAAGAATAAAATTTAATACGTAAATAACTTTATTATTATGTTTTTACGAATTTGATCTCATCAAGTTCCTTGGAATGATAGCCAGACTGGAATGTCTTGTTTGGTTTCGTCCTCACCGAGGTACTGGACACGATACTAATGAATATTCACGCGAATTTGTCTGCAAGGGGAAGGTAATATGAGCTACAATTGCTTAAGTACTCGCTATAAAATATGAATATGGAAAGAAATATAAAAGCTAGGGTAGTAGGATTGAGTGTGAAGCTTTTTAACATTCCCATTCCGATGTTGCAATGTCATGTATTTGCCTCGGAATGGTAAGCAATTACGCCAAAGGTGGAATCATATTTTGCTTCAGCAGTAAATGGGGATAATAAATTACGTACATACACGTCGTCTTTGTGTACGGCCACTGAGCTAAACATTGCTGTTTTTGTTGCTATTATAAGTGATTCAAGTTATGCTGTGAATATAAGTCGTAAGTAGAGAATTTATACCTTGTTAACTCTACTTATTACACAAGGTGTGATAATTATTACTTGTGTACTGTTTTGTGACGAAGTGACGGTTATTAATATTTTTTGCCTTCTCTATAATTCTTAGCGCCTTGGCGGTTTTCTAAGTCCGGCAAAATGTATGCGGACAGTTTTAATCAAGAGATAACATTGTGTTACTTGTCCATATGTATTATTTATAAAAATTCTGAATTGAATTACTATTGATTAATATCTTGTAAGATCTTGTCTATTCTGAACAAGTTTTTTGTACTCTATATATTTTTATTCACAACCATTTTGAAATTGCAAATGACTAATCAGTCAATAACCCGATAATTGAATTGTGGGCAATAAAGCGACCCCAAGATTCAGTTTCCCAAGCGTATTATCCATTTGTTACCGAGTTAGTGACATTACAAGTGGTTAGCCTTCAACATGCGTTAACAGTACATTGATACCAACACACTGTGTTGGTCTTCAAATGATTGTGGGCTACTAAATTGGCGCGTCCGCTGCAGTTCAATACCTCGCAGTTATCAACGGAATCGTTTGTGAGGTTATCACACTGTGATCAATACACCCAGGACACTGATTGGCCCCATTTGTTCCCAATGGACTAGGGGACCGGTCCAGTAGGTCTGCTCGCACGACTTTGGTCCTTTTGTCTGTAGTCTTTTAATATTATATTTGTATGAACTAATTGTATGTTGATGGCTTTTTGTTTTTGCTTGTCAACTTGCAATTGTTTTTTATTCCTATTGCTAATACAGCACGCTGAACGAATAACAAATTGATTGTTCTTTATCTTAAAAATAAAGTAGACTAGAACATCGGATCTAGGTCTAGTTATTTAATGAACAGCATTTCAAACTTGCCAATTTAATTTAACACCATTGGTGTTTGAAATTTATGCGGCTAAGCTAAAATATTTCTAAGTATTTTAAAACCAGATCCGAGAATAAATTGGATTACGTTACGCTTCTGAGCAATACAAGTAATTCGTCTTAACATGTTGTGAAATCAATAGAGGTTATTTTGCGAGGAAGATTATAAATGTGTGATAAAATTAAATGCAAAAGCAGTAATCTAGGATAGATTCCAACATAACTTTCACTAGAGCTTTTAAACTGGTAGTTCAAACACCAGCTGCAACACTGAATTACTAAACACATAGGTATCGACCGTAAGCCACACGACCGGAACAATATTATCGATCTTTCAATATTAGTACGTATTTGTATAATTCGTACTATTATGCCGTCAGCAATAAAACCGCTAAAGCGCTAATATGCTTTGCCTTTTTAAAACTTCCACGTAAGCTGGATTCAAATTTAGAATCATGCGATTTTACTCTATATTGCCAGTCTGACTTTTAACGTGTTTATGTTGTTTTTGTTCTTTGATGTCTCTGGATTATAGCACAGATTAAATAGGACTGGAACGATTAATGTTGTTTCTAAACATTTATAGTTTTGTATTCGTCTTTGGGATCACGTAAAACGAGGTTTTTTGGCATTCATACTATTATAGTGTTGTGCCAAATTCTTGTTTATATACTAAATAGGTACTCGTACATATGTAATGTAGTCTGCATGGTGTCTGTTTTGCAACAAATTAATTTGTGTTAATGACGCAGTGCGGTAAACACTGCCAATTGTAGATTAAATTTCAGTACACGAGGTAAAAAAATTCTTCCCAAAAGCCAAATGTTAGCAATAATACAATACTTTATATCAAACGAATTTTATTTCATTAGAAAACACGACTGACGTCACAGGAGGTAGTGAGTACCCAGATCGTAGACAAGTCTAGTCGAATCAATATTCGCAAACAAAGGTCAGAAATAATTCCGTGCAGAATAAAGTATAACACACATAAAAACACATTACACGTGCCCATGGTACTTACGTCACTACCTCTCCTTGTGTAGGATGGGCTTTAGAAATGGATATCAAGAAGTGAAGGTTGTCATGCCAACGGGGCCTTGTTACTTGACAATATTCCTCCCCAACAAATTGTGTGAACGTAAGATTTTTCAAATAAATTCCAGGAGCTAAACTGGCCGTAATACATTTATTTGGTCCTTTCAAGATCCTATTCTAATTTTGAACATTTCATTTAAAATCTTTAAGTTTAGAAAAAAATGCGAAAGCTACTGTAAAGCGCGAGATCTCGAGTTTAGTATAAGAATTACTGGATTTTAACACAATCCTTCCCCCGTTTTTTGGCTTCAGGCTACAATCGAACGGACGTGTAAGTGACGAAAAGTGGGTGTACTGTAAGTACACCCGTGACTACTGACCTCTCTGAAGTCAAAGGTGTGATGAAAAGTTCAGCCTAATCCCTGAGGTAGATTACATTTAACCTTTATTAAACCCCAAGGGCTCATTATCGCAAAGGTTTCGTTATTAAACCCTTTAATCTGTATGAGAGGGCTTATATTTCATTTGTTTTATAAGTGTGAACATTTGAACCTAGTCTGGTAAAGGTGCCTTTGTGTTTGTCGTCTCATCTACGTAATGGCTATATTTTATTACTCATGTTCTAAGTACTCAGGGGTTTACTGCTACATAATGTTGCTTGTAGTGATTTGTACACATCTGCTATTAATTCAATACCGGACACGATTTCATTGAGATAGGGGAGAATCATCAAGTCATCGCGTATGAGTTGGTACTTGGTGCAGGTGTGAACGTTATGTTGAACTCGTTTCATTCATGTTCGTGTACGATTAATATTATTTATTATGGCTTACCAAGAAACTTACAAGAATCTGGTAAACAAATGAATCGGTGTTTAATTTAATTATTTATGCGAACCGCTAAGGAATCCTTTGTAATTAATTTAATAATTCGTAATAATTTTCATTATATTACGGATATTGTGGCCCGAAGGTTTTTTAATGCCTTTTTAAGCATGAGAATTTGCGTTCGAAAGGTTATTTTTTCCGGTTTTAAGTACATTGTACTCTCGTAAGTTTAGTTAAATTCCACTAATGAGAATGACGTACAGTTGATCAATGCTCATATTTGCAAGGTCCAACCCTACAGTTTAACAGGCTGATTTATTTATTTAATTATTATTATCAACACGTAGTTTCTCACGATCTGTCGTCAGTACATACTACATACCTATCGTGGTTATTGTACAATGTAGTTAATTTGACCTTTGTTCCTATGTCCTGCGCTAGAACAATAGGTTTTTTGAAAACACATTTGACCTTGTTTTGAGAAACAAATCACGGACCCTTTATTTCCTAAGATTGTTTCAGCAAACCATAACAATGAATATTATTTTTGTATCTAGGAAAGAGAAGGCTCCGTCGTCGACTCCAGCGCCAGCGCCTCCAGCCGGTGGCGACGCCCACTCTAACCTCATGGCAGCCATCCGCCAAGCAGGCGGAGCTGGTCGTGCCAAGCTCCGCTCAGCTTCCGAATCCACACCACAGAAGGTAAGAAACTCTTACCCACAGTATCCTCATCATCAGTCGGAAGTCGTAACGCTCAAATCTAAGAAAGTCCCAATTTCGTTAACAGTATTGTCTGTCCCTCAGTAGTTTCTGTACCCACTCGGCTCCAAATATAAATTATATATTAACTTCTCGAATAAGTATTGAATTCCTGTCTTTGTATAACTTTCTGACTCCGAGCTACAGGAATATTGCTAAACTATAGCAAAGTTTGAATATGTTTTAGGTACTTAAACACCTATTTGATTTGCCCAAACCTCCCTTATTGTTACTTGCCCGAATTTTATTGTTGTTACTATACGAAAGAGTTATTCGGGCATTCATGTCGCGGAGAACCTAACGGGTAACCGGGGCTCCGACTCGACATGCAGAAGGAATGGGGTGGTTTTTAGTCAGTAAGAGTCTGACACTCCCTCCCGCCTCACCCAGGCGGGAGCAGTCATTCGATAATTTTCCCCACTAAAAAAAAAAAAATTCGGGCATTCATTTCGGGTTTGTCCAAGAACTTGCCTACTGCGGATATGTTGGGTGAGATCATAAAGCAAGTGTGTTTCCTCTCTAGCCAGAATCGAAAATTGTTCGGATAACCCAAATGAATAAACTACGACTAATACATGACTCCTACTCAGCGGTAAAATAGGTAACGTCAAAGCATTGAAGACGTTCAATGTCTTAAATACTTGAATTATTTAAGTACCTCAATTTCAAAAGAGATGTTTACGTCACACCCAACTTTCAACAATTTTCTTATCTTAAAAAACATCAAACAAAATTCGTCGTAAGGAAAATTAACAAAACATTTCTTTATGATTATAAAATATGAGATAAAATTTTATGAAACCATTTTCTGAACGATCTTGAATACAAATCAAAGTTGCGTGTACGAAAGTCATGGGTTAAGTTATCATTCAGCATTCATGCGAATATTAACATAAACAGAACAAGTTATTGGAAATTCTATGAATTACATCTTGAAAAACAATAACATGTTTTATCTTCGAATTCGTTCATCAGAATAATGGAAATTACCGGGCGAGACCTTTAAGATAACTGATGAGATATTAAACTGGTTCTGTCTACAAGAAACCACCAAAAAAACTAACTTAGGTCCAATTAGGTCTAACTTAGGTCCAACGACTGCACGGTTGGTGCGGTGGCTGGGCAACCGGCTGCCGTGCAAGGTGTCGCGGGTTCGATTCCCGCACGGAACAACACTTTGTGCGATCCACAAATTATTGTTTCGGGTCTGGGTATCATTGTGTATGTGAACTTGTATGTTTGTAAACGCACCCACGACACAGGAGAAAATCCTAATGTGGGGCAACGTTTAAAAAAAAAAGAACAATTGATTGCGAACTATGTGAATTTTAATGATAGATAACTCAAATAATAATCCGGGTCATGGTCTATCTCTGTGCTAAATTTAAACAAAATCAACTAAGCGGTTTCTGAGTGTAGCACTAAGTATCTATCTGTAATGATAAACTTGCGTGTATTTTATACTTTGTAATAGGAATTGTAATTAACTACAAGTAGTTGACATTTTCATGTACTAGTACATTAAATGGTTCGTCTTCTCAGTAATCGTATTTACTATTTCGTTGTAAATAATGCCGTAGCGTAGTTATATGCGTATTACACGAGTAAAAAACCCTAAGTATTTAACGCGTAAACCTTAGGAGTTCGCAGAAATAGTAATGTGAGCCATTGAGGACCTATTAACATTTTACGACGCGCCCCATTGCAAGCGTACAATCAACGAGAAAACGGTTCGATGATGAGTGAAAATATGTATGTAATTAAATCAAAGTGTGTGTATTTTCTTAGAACTATAATTATGGTACTTTGCCAAGCAATGGGTGCAGTAATTGATGGTGTACAACGTGTAGATAGGAGTATTTAAAACTGTCGTCAATAATGATAATAAGTAAACGAGTCATAAATGTAATTTAATTAGTGTATTCGTCTCAAAGGACCAATTTGTGGTGGGACACAAAATTACAGCTTTTGCCGGCGACAGTACAAAACTTGATAGAATCGTTGAAAGTTATTTTCGACATAGAATTAACGTATTCTACGAATTAATTAAACAAGAGGAGATTATGTTCGCCCATAACTTTGTTATTGTTGCTGTACTGGCTTGTCTACAAATTATGCTAATTACCATACAAGTCATTTTGTAAAGGTACTTATTAAGTCAGTCATAAAAGTAATGACTTGTTAATTAGTACATCAACGGTAACATTGTGATTTAAATTGTAATTATTAATTCGTTTCGTTATTACACGACATGATACATAAGGACGCTGCTCTGAGCCTCCGAGTGATGACAGAAAACATTTGTTGTTTATGTCTGGCTATAAACACTTGGCGTCTAGCCGTAATTTTAACTTTGGCTACACATACACACACACGCACACACATGTTTCGTCACGAATGTACATAATGTAGTGTGGAGTGGGATTTCAGGACTTTATTTAGATGAAGGAAACTGTCCACATATTTATATTGCAAAATATTATTTGCAATCAGCTGCTGTCAGCGTAGTTACTTAATAATAATATTTTTTAGTTTGTCGATTCTTAGTACGCTACGTTACGTACGGTATTAGGTAGTTTCTAATCATTACGTAATACATTAAGGTGGCTATTTATCTACATCACAAGCTTCAGTGTCCGCCCGCGTTATACATGCTTCCTAGTAATCTATTGTGTTCTTATCTAAACTATCTATAATAGTTTCAATTTTTGTAAGTAAAACAACGAAACCTTGGTAGTCGGTGCACCCACATAATTACGAGCACAGACTGACGTTTCACAGAAGCCGCGATAATTGTGCCAGGCTATTTCGCTTCTAAGAAAGCCCATTATAATGCATGATAAAGTTACGATAATGGTATCAGCACCCATTGTGAGCGTCTCCACGTGTTTACTGCATTCTTGTTTACTACTACATATTTTTTCCTCATTTATTAATGACGTCGCGGTCGCTAGATTATCTATGCGCATTTTTACCTCGGAACCTGGAACGCCTGGGATTCTGCTGACTAGTTAAAATTAAACGCAAAGCCGCGTCGGTGGTGAGTAAACATACATATTGTGAATGAACAGACTTGTGTGTTTTTGCGTACATAAACATTGACGATTTATGATTGCAACATTGAAGTATTTGGATTTTACTTGAATTCGGAACAAGAGAAATATTTATCCGTTGCATACATCACGAGTGTACATAAAATAGACTAAAATGAGAATATATGTGAGTGGAATCCAGTGGGGCATGTACAGATGTACACAATTCTCGTCCGGGGACCTCGCTTTTATGTGCACATGGAACTAGTAAATATCGAAAACCCCTTGGAAATGCGCGCTGTGAAACCGTACTCAAATACGTTCTGTAAGGAATTGCTAAGTGCATTTATTTTAATTGCATGATTTTGCTCTTCGCTACACGAGTTTCTATATTGCTACTTTAATGAATATAAATTATTTATAAGGATCGTGAAGCTATAAAGTGCATTGGAGATTTGAAAATACTATGCCGTAAGCCGTAAAGTAAGTCTAAGCGTTCAAGTTCTTGGTAACGGTCGTAACGGTAGGATATTTATTATTGATAAACAAAACGTCATAACTGTGTTAAAAGGATATTTCTAAAAGTCGTGCATACTAAGCGCGCATTGTTATTTAAGAAGCGTACAGACTACAGACTTGCGTAAGAGCGTCGTAAATGCAGTTATTATCGGGTACAGTCGAGTTAGTCGAGAGAACATTGCCTGAGCGTGGCGCTGTGACGCCAATATCTTATCTGTAATTTTGTCGCAGATTGTACACGATAAAATTTTATTCATAAAATCTTTTTGTTTGGTACTGATGGTGACGCATAGTTTGATTCATTTGTTTTTGATTCGTGATCTGTAATTTTTTTCGCAACATGTGGGACTTTCCAAAACCCTAACGTACATAATTATTTTACACCGTTACCTGCTTCAGAATTCTTGAGAACTATTATGCATTTTCCGAAGCTAGAATAGAGTGATAATTACGTATGTATCTATCAGTCATTTTTTCCTCGCTAACTAAAGGTGATAACATCGTGAGGTGGTTGGACACCAGTCGCTTGTTTAAATTGTTCTTGTATTTGTGAATAGGTGTAAGTTATCGTGTTTAAAGATTGCGATAGTTGTGCGGCAGTGACAGGTTGATAGACGGCCGTCGGCGTCATTACGTTGTATTTATCTGTTGATTGTTATACCTCAAGTGCACCAGTAATACAGCTGAATTAAAAATTATAGAACCTACTCTCCGTCTTCTAAGAATCTACGTTCAAATATTCCAATTAATCATATTTTGAATTTTCCGCTGATCGGCCTTCAGCTTTAATGTAGCTAATTAGAATAACTCAAAACATAGGCAAGCTACAAAACAGATGTGTTAATGTTATGTAGTCATATTTATTAGAAACGGGAGTTTCCTTAGAAAGTCCCAATTGTCGTAGCTCGCACGCGGCAACCGCTCGCGCTGCTTTGTTTAGGTAGGACTAATCGTATTGATGTCCCTTCTGATGTTTGCTGTCGCCGTGACAGCAGTGAATCGTGAGGATACAAAGACAGCAATAAAATGTCTTCCCAAACATTTATTTAGCGCGCGTCGTGTGGTATCGATCGTCTTACAGTTTAACGGAATCCGCGCTTCTCATCATTCCACTTTGTTGTGCGTTTCCAGTTAACGTTGTGTATGCTTCCAGTTAACGCATGCATGTATGCATCTCCGTGCCTCCTTGTGATTTGTCCGTATATTCAATTTGGGCCTTAAATCTCTGAACCTACTGTACTTAGCCAGAATGCGGAACAAGAACAACATTCTATGAATCCAATGTTTTTTGTTGCCTCCATTATTCTGTGAATCAGATAATATTATATATTTAGTCTGCGTCTGCGGTCAAATGTGTAAAAAGTGGTTTTGTGATAACATTGACAAAATGTCGTAATGTTGTTTTTGGAAACGACACCTGTATACATACTCTTGCGCACGTGTGCAGTATGTATTTCGATTTTTATATGAAAGTATTTGGAATCCCAATTCCCAAGAATATCTACAAAAATAACGTGTAAAACATTAATAAAGTTGAGATATTTTTTCTGGGAAACATTAAAATAATGCCCACGGCTTTCTGCCAAACAACATGATAGTGCGAAATCTGTTAGTAACAGTTAAGTAATCGATGACCGAGCAACGATGTCGAAAAATATTATTTCTTAATATTTGACATACGTGTACGACATTGATCCAAGATTATTTTGTGACAGGTTTAGTAAAAAAAAAGTGTCCACGTTCTACCGGTGGTTTCCAACAAACATACTCACTTATCATCATTCTTGGAGCATACACCGGTGCTCACAATTTATTAGTAACGCGCGGGCTTGAATGGACGTTAACATTTACGTGAACATAGGGAATAACAGAATGACCAGCAACCAGCAGGCATTAAATACTCGCTACAAGTACACCACAATTCCGTTGCGGACTAAAGGGTTAAAAGTGACGTCACAACTTGACATTTAGCACTAAGCTCAGACTGAACGGATGACTAACTCGGTTAATACAGTGTTTTTGTTGAACTCCCGTTTATACGCGGTACAGTAACGCATGTTACATCTATGTCTTACATATGGACAGGTTCCTAGAAGAATTGTTGATTTCTAAGTATAGTTTTTGTGATCTCAATTATGTGTATCGTTTGGATTTTTCTTCTCTGCCGCAATAGGCGGTTGGAGCGGTAATCGCGGTATCGTGTTAGTTGCTATAACACTGGTAATGTGTAACAGGAGAACACTTTAAAACAATTGTTGTTGCGTAAATTCTATTCTCAATAATCCATTATGTACTCGTTTTTTTATGGATGGATCTTTATTTATATATACATTTTTAATGGATAACCTTTAAAAAATGTAGGTACCCAACTGATTTGGGATAAAATCGAAGGAAGGGACCATAGGTGAACACATTTACTCGTACATATCACACTGAGATTGAAAACATTCGATATCACTTAAGACTATGTATTGTAGACAGTGCGTACATTTGCTACTATATTATATGATAGAATACTAACGTCAGGGTACTGTCCGCTCTAATTAAACGAGTTTACATTAGCTGTTGCCAATTGGCGCCTCAAGCCGTGACAAATGTTCAGCTATTTTAAGATCTCTGGACGATATTATTAGTGTATCGTGTAGTAGGTGCCAAATATACATATCTATACAGGATTCGGACGGTCGTAATGGATTCCTGGAAAATACTACTGGGTTTACAATAGTGACAAAAATACAGTGGACAAAAATCCACTTAGACATAGTCCCGTCTCGTAATGAGTTTACCTGGTAAATGGTAATAAAAAGATGTATGTAGATACAACTATACAACTATAGCTGTACCATTGGGGGTAGCAATAAATGAAACACGTAGCTTTGACTTATCTTTCCAAGCTTTTAGTTGTTTTGTTTTACATTGTATCTCAATTTGATATCCAATATTTGCCTTAAATGTACCCTCTAATAGAAGTCATATTTTATTGTCAAATAAATTCAGCTGATATTTATTATTAACGTCTTGAGAATACAATTGTTCCAGTATTGCCTAACAGCATTAATCCTTAATCCGTTTGGATCGATTTGTCTAGACTCCAGTCCTAGACGCAGACGGCTATCTTATTTACTTGCCAAAATTTATTATTATTGACTTTAGTGAAAGTATGGAAACAGATGTCACTTTCAAACAAATTCAATTACGCTCTTACAAAATAAAAAAATACAGAGTTTTCAGTTGTATTTTTATAGCATCTTCAGTCCATTGCTCGTCACACGTAGATATTGTGCGTGTCCATTATCTCGCCACTGAGTTGTTTCATTTTCAATTCTGTTTCCTTTCGCTTATTTATTTTTATGTCATTTAGGAATATCTTCGTTAATTAAAAGAACTTGCCATTGTGGCAAACAATTAAATTGCTTACCTGGTTATAGCCTGGTTATAGCTGCCTATCAATCTTCTTCTACAGGCCTAACTATCTACTACCTTCTATGACTAGAGTAACAAGTGCTAACAAGTACCAAATCATAATAAATTATAAAACAAATGCTTTTTTATAATCGTATTTAAGTTGTTGCCATTTCGTAGTGGTCTCGTGGACTGCATTCCGGCCGGCTCGGCCAATTATACGCTACATTTCAGATGTTTGATTTGCCACGGTCCGGCCGGGCTCGACTCGGGACAAACAACCCGGGGATCAACGATATATTGTGACGAACATGAAATAATGCCTTTTATATTTATAAGGACATGTAACAATACCAATTGGCCCTCATTTTACGCTTACAACGCTTACAAAGGTATATGTATATACCTACATAGCCTGCTCAACAAACGTGGGTTTAGAAAAAAACGATTTTGAATTTTCGAATCGGTCCTTATTTCACAGAAATTCAACATTGTAGGTGGTTCTTATTGATCAGAAATAACGAAATTTACATTTTTTGCATTGTCGTTTTCATATTTGTGACCACACTCAAATAACTACTTACATATATTTTGGATAAAAAATTGGAGATTTCCTTTTCGAAATAAATGTTTTGTAGAACTCGAATTTGGCAGAACGGAAAAAATACAAAGTTACAGGAATTGGTAGGTGTCACAGGACAGACTTCTGTGTGGGTGCAACGATAATTTATTCTACTTAGGTACTAAGAATTATTGTACAAAAAAGAGATACAACATTAATCATAAAAAATGTATTTTGACTCTACAGTGTCCATAAAAAAGAATATTCGTACCTAAAAGGCATCAAAAATCGTGATGCGAAGTGCTCTGTTACGATAGGCGATTTGATTTCTCAACGCCAATCGACAGAGGCTTTTGTCAGATTGAAGCAGTCGTGCACTTTATACAGGGCTGCAATTGCAACTTGAGTTTCCTAGAGATGACGGCACCTTACTAACACGCTGTACCCATTAATGATTGCTACAATAATGACACTCCTTGAATTCAGTCGCTTGCGGGACGTGTCCATTGTGTCGCACAATACATGATTGGTCCGGGCTGCCCCCTGCGGCATTCAATACAAATAGTCCTATTAAACTAGAATTCTAATTTTCGGAATTTACTTTTAGTAGCCCACATAATGATTTTCGATAGTACGTACAATACTCGAAGCGGTTTTGTAAATAGGTACAAAACCTACCACGTTTGTCAGTTTCGGATTTAACGTACCTACTACGTTGTTCCTAGAATATATGTTATTTTCTTACTATCATAGGTCTTGTACCATAAGTATACTTTGTGATTTCATACAGGAAAATCCAACATAAGTGCCTACTATGTACCGGTGAAAACCTATGTAGACAATCCATTAAAAATAATAGTTAGCAATAAAGTTATACTTGACAGCGGAAAATTATTCAGACATAAATAAAGAAGCCAAGATACCTAGATTGGTGTACTATATAACAATATTTTATAATTTACACCCTCTTGCTCAAAGCTCTGCGAAGCAATTAGTGCCAAACATAACTGAGAACATAATTGAATTCCAGACGTTCGCGTGTTCGTTTGAAGTTGTCAAAGTCTGAATGCTGAACAAAGTCTAGTTTTGTGCTTGGCGAGTCGGAGCAGCGAGTCTATTACTTGAATACCGTTGCTATGTCTAATTTGCAAACATTCCAGAAGATCAAAGCGCGAATAGCTCCACGAACACGTGTCATATCGATCAGGATATAATGAAGACGACCATTTGTAACTGTGCCCGTGTTGCCAACTACAAAAATGTATTCAGTACATTCCTCATGAATTTTTTCCTCGTAAAATATCCCGGCAAGGTTGACAATGCTACGAGAAAGGAGATGGTTTCCACGAAGTGTACTCCGTTAAGGTAATGAGTGAGATAAGGTCATAATATATCTGTCAGTGCGTCTGAGGCTCCGGCTGGCGTAATGGTGCGGATGGACCACTTCCACACTTCGGATCTAACTAGAGGTATACTTTGTGGTGTAGCTGATAGGTAGTATGGTGCAGCACTTATTGTGAGTGCAGGCTGCCAGGCTCCTTGATATCATTAATTCAGTTACAGTGACATACACTGCTACAATATTTCCTCCGTTGTTTGTGGAACTATATTCAATTCTGCGTCCTAGATTCCCGGGAGGATGTCAAAAATATTTTCCAGTAATATAATGTTAATAGTTTCGGAATTTTACGTAAACCGACCTTGTTTGGTTTACATAATTCATTTGTATCACACATCTTATTTCGCCGAAGACTCGGCTCGTTAATAAAATTCTGACAGAACCTTATTATTCAGAATTCAGAATTCTTAAAAGCTCAAAAAATTGATTAATTTAATTAATACATTTCTCTGTAAATTATGTATTGTATAATTAATATTTCTTGAATTTGGTTTTGAATGGCTAACAAAAACATCACCTACTGTTTCTTTTTTAGTACCTACTTGAGACGATTCCAATTAATATTTTGATTAAATTTTATCATTTTCTCGTATTCAAAATTCTAGATAACTGTGTGCCAATGACCTTTGTTTGTCTGTGTGATATGTTTGTATAATAGATACGCGATTCTTCGTAGCAATAATTGCGTTGGCGCTGACTTCCAAGTTATCATTGATGATTTTATAATTAAATGTTTATCAGTCGGCCGTGCGCTTGCGGCGGTAGCGAGAATTCTTGTCGGAAGTCAACCGGTTAGGAATCAAGGTCCATTATCATCTTCTAACTAGCTACACGAAATAATTGCAATATTTTTGTCTCCATTTTAAATAAAATTTACATTATTTGTAATTACATTCCCGAATCGGTTTAAAATTTCTGTACTTATTTTCACTTCACTTTTTACTTGACTCTACGCAAAAACTTGTGTTTCGGCTTAAGGCATAATGTTATTTTAGGTTTATCGTCACTGTTTAAATAAGATAATCCTGAATAAGGTTCTTATAGGAAATCATTAGTACCTGCGCAGTGTTTTATCAATAAATGAAGAAGGATTAGGACATGAGCATTTCAAATAAAAACATACCCGTTTTCTAAGAAAATATTTCGTGATTAGTAAAACGAATTAATTAATTATGTAGTTTAAATGCGTTTTAATAAAAAAATACTGATAGCGTTATCCGTATTTTTAACTACGATAAATAAATACGATCGTCACCATTTTGATAAACGTTGTAGTGTAGTAGATTATGTCTATCTATCTACGTATCGGACAATAATATTTGCGTGTGCACGTCACTCTGTCGAGTCCTTAAGCCTGGCTTTCGGCGAATAGCTATGATTATGATTATGACTAATGCTAATTGAATTGAAGGCTTTGAGGTACATCACTGTTATTATTATTCCATTTTTCTAATACGTAAAACTGACTACGCGGGGTACGTGAGTCGCAAACAAAGGTAGGCTTTAATAGGTCAGGGACAAAAAATATTATAGATTAAAGTACATACATTTTTTATTATTTAAATAATATAATTATGTTGATGTGACTGTGAATTCGAAACATTTTCAGAATCACAAATTACGTTAGGTACCTAGTCGTAATTCTGTGAAATGTTTTGACACCGTTCAACTGAGGTCGTGTCATTTTATCGAGATTAGCTATTTTCGCGGACTATACAATAATAATTTATGCAATAGTAACATAAAGGCATAACAAGGTACATTGTCACAGGATGAATAAGGCAAAGAAAAACTCCCATATTTTTAATTTGTTACGTTTAGTCACGTCCCTTTTTAGTGACGGAATGCGTGACGTACTAACAAAAGCTTCGGTTCAAACAGTAGAACAATACGATACACATTGATCGTCAATAAGGCGGATGTTTAAAACATACATCGAATGAACGCCGTTGAGCCGACCAGCTAAAGAAGGTTACCAATGTGTATTTAGTAATTACGCTGCAGGACAATCGCAAAACGTGTGCAAAAAATCGATTGTAACAGGAAAGCCGATATTAGAAACGATTTCTACTTTCACTCGTTTATGTTTCTTAGTTTTATGACGGATTTCTATCGGCTTGGCTCCACACCTTGATTACTACAGGTAGCTACTAAGTATTTATTAATTCTAAATCTGGAAACCAACTATACCTATCTGCTACTTTACGCTACGAACACTCCTTTCAAGAATTGGATTGGTCTGCGTAAAAATACAATTCTTTGTTTGCGAGATTGTATTTTATATTTGAAAGTCTATCTCAGTAAATGGTTTTATTTCAAGTCCCCATTGTTATCGCATATTTCTGCTTCACATTTTGTGTCTTCTATCATCCTCTATGGCCAAAAGTTTTTGTTTGGTATTGATTTAACGGTCTCTTGGTCTTTTAATACCCTCCATTAGCTTTTCTGTTTTCTGCGTAAAGTTAATAGGTACGCTATTACGAAAAGTAATTTTACTAGCAGTTTTATGGTGAACACCTACTCATACATTACCTTTAGTTTTATTCCCATTCGAAATCTTGTAGCTATCTTTAACATCTCTAAAAGGGTTAACGACATGTAAATCCATTAAATAGACGGATTTCCTTTCACTGTAATATTTGTACAAAAAGCTACGGATTTTTTTTGCTTTGTTAACGAGCTTTGATGGCTAATCCTGTAAGAATAAGCGAAGATAACTGATGTACAGTTATCCAATGTTGCAAAAAAAATGCCAACAAATAGCTTCCTAGTGGCAATAACTTGTGCTTATTGATTAAGTACAAAAAAGCAACATTTCTATTCAAAATGGACATTCACTAGAATGCGTGTAACGTATTATAATTCATCGGGTTACATAAATCATCTTATTGTTTGGCAGTCGACTCCGCTGAGGTTAATGGCACCAGCGGCCGTCGCCCACTGACGCCCTGGCAATGCCACACTGGCATTCGATGAACTGCCGACATGTGTACCAACACTCTTAATTAACAACCAGCATTTATTTCAAACCTTTGAATGAAACAACTATGACATTTTCCCAACATACATTAATATTTATCTAATTTTAATCAATTTGAAGAATTTTATGATCATCTCGTAAGTTTTTTAATTTTAAGCGCATATTGTTATTATTCATTACATATTCTATTCCCAGAAGGCAGATGACGTACTGTTAATTATTGTGCTTCTACTATTAGGAGCACTTGGCCCAGTTTTCAATTGTAAAACATGGTACACGCCTTTAGACGTCGCAAATTAATTATACAATTCGGTTACGATTCCCCGAAGCGGCCCGCCCGTAAATATGTCAAGGTATCAATTAATGATGTGATGGTCAAATATTTATCGTTTAATAAAAAAAAAGAAAAAAAGGCATATATTTTAGTATCTATGTACATGTCGATACCCAATATATCTGTAAAAGCTTTTAGCAGCTTCAATTTTTAAGGCTGGTTGAGATTGAATCTTCTACGAAAATTGAGTCGGGCGGTACCTACGGCGCGGAAATAACTTGGAGTACTTCAATCTGCAAATTGATTTACAGGCAAAATGTGATTGCTAGATAAAAATGATATTCTGGTATCTTATGTATTTAACATGTACTTGGAGCTGTGGATTCTGATCGAACACTTGTGTAACACTGCATTGACCCAATAAGACCAATTCAAACTTGCACTTATACGTAACTAGACTTCTAGAATTAGTTTTTAAACTGCCTTTTTTTTGTTCCTAGGGCGGATCAGTACCTAGCGGCGGTGATCTGATGGCGGATCTCCACGCGAAGCTGTCGATGCGACGCCGAGGCATCTCCGGGGCTGAAAGGGCAGGAGGCTCGGTCCTGCACACACTGGCTAGCTACATACCTGAACCTGAACAGTCCTCGCCTGCACGATCATCCAGCGACGACGACTGGGAATAACCGGATACAATAACACTTCGAACTAATTAATTTAAGCTTAGTTACATACTGAAATATGACTATGTAAACACAGGGAAGTTAAATACGATCTCTCACTCATCTGCTCCAAGATCTTCGCAGATCTAAATAAGTAATGTTCCATTGTCAAAACGTAGCAACATTATGTTATTGAAGCAGCCTGCTGCCTGTTATGAAAACCTGGTAGGACCGACTTATAAGAGTACAAAGGCTCAGAGCCAAGAGCATAATTGAATAGCTCCATCCCTTGCTCACAATTTGTTCATACTACAGTAAAATCAAAGGGAATATCACTCTTTAAATAAAGTCGCTACCGAAATATACAGCTGTAAGTGCAACTGCACCTTTTTAATTGACGGACAAAAATAAACCATATTCTCTACGGGCCAAGCTCGAGTTTTATACACAAGAAAATAAATACGTATTAAGTTTTAAATTATGAAAGAGTATATTAGTATAGTTAAAAGTAAAGCGAAATGTAAATTTGTACATTTATATATTGGATGTTAACAGTTTGTTTAAAGTTCGTCATAACCGCTTGTTTCCAAATGCGGGTGTTTCTTCCCCGGTCCCCAATTAGAGGATCTCTTACGATAATTTTGGTGGTACTGCCATCTGTATGTTCTAAGTAAAAACACATTGATTTGTTCTCCGAAAACTCGTTATCGATTGTTGGTCGTATAATAGGTATATTTATGTCCATTCCGTATTAGGTTTTTATGTTACTCTAATCTTCATACCTTCTCGGAAGCAGTGGGACATACAATTCCGAATCGATTAGAGCTAACCTTTACATTGACCGCATCCGAATACTTAGAACGCTCTAATTTTGTCTAATCAAAACGTTTTTGTTCGGGTTATGCAATGAAAACTATCCGATTGTTTACATTAGTGCACGAGTTGTTTGCTTTAAGTGTAAGAAGTTGTTTCCTAAGATTTTCCTCAATTCCCGGTACGTCCACGTATTATATCTCCGAGTTGGTTAGCGTTGTTTGAATAATATTCAAGTTTTTGGGAACATTTTCCTTGTTCTAGGGTAATTGTTGATGCTGTATAGTTATTATGGTACACTACTAACATTCAGTGTCGATGTGTTAGCTCCGTTGTTTAATGTCATGTTTACATAGCTAAGGGTACAGTGTATTATATAGGTACGTAATTATGTTCAATCGTGGACTGAAAGCGAAAGGCTGAGTTGATTGATGATATAATGTTCTAACTTTCTTAGTGGCGTCAGTAAAATACGGTGAATTAAAAGGATATAAAAATAGTCTAGCTAAATGAGTCATTCTTAATTATCGATTCATTATGTAACTATAAGTTAACTACGTCACTAATAGCACTAGCGGTACAACACTAACGTCACGGACTTCTTCGTCACACGTTGATGTGCCATTCTTGAATTCCTAGTATACTATGTAAATTCTATTCCAATCGAAAGCTGGCACTAATCTAATATTTACACATTTTGAAAGTAAATACTATTTATGAAAAGTATTTTGTAGCATAATGTAAATATTTTATAATCTATGTATTTGTAACATTTGGTCTATTTCAATTATTAATATGTATTGTTGTTGGATAAGTAAGAAGCCTGACAGGAACAATCTAATTGTGGCCGTGGTCGGCAGTATTCCGTGAAATTTTTAATAGTCAAGTTCTATTTACAAACAGAGATTGGAAAGGGCTCTCGTTCCGGGAGGTTATTACGATAATCGTATTTCTCACTAGTGACTATCTCGCTTTCGTTTCTAGGAAGGTGCTCGGCTACATTAACAGTGTTCCCCGCAAACCATCAACTGGTTCGGCTGATTAGCATTTCCAGAATTGAGAAAAAGCTGCGGCATGACAGCGCTCTACTTGTTCATGTGCTCGGGTTGGACCATTTCTAATTGATACGTTAGCTACAGCTTAACACAAAAGTTAAACATGCGCCCTAGATCTGAACTGAGGTGATATTGTATGAAGTAATAAATTATTCATGGCTGCGAGCGTCATTCCAAGTACTGCTAAATGTGGACTAAAATTATCGCGGAGGATGGAATCTAGGTTGTTAGGAGCTGCTTGTGATGATTGTGCCTACCGCGACAGGTGCTAAATATTTACGACATTAGGAATGGAGTAATGAAGTAAAAGTTTCGCTGTCCAAACTACAGTGTGTAGTAAGTGCATAGAGTGAAGTTATTGTAAGGTCAAGCAAGACTGGTTATTGTAGCGGGGGACTGTCGGGGAATGGTAGTGTTGACGTAGTCGATATTTCACACGCGGCGCCGTGTTTATTGGCAATGAGCGATGTTACGCATATCCATATTATCCATTGCCAATGTCCGCGCGCGCGCCGTTGTACTGTCCGGTGCAGTACGTCACAATACATTGCATTTCTTCACATTTATGAAATTGATACGTAGTTCACATTTTACACACCGTTTCAAGTTTATTCATCATCAACAGCCTATAAATGCCCACTGCTGAGCAAAGCCTCTTCTCACATGGAGAAGGTTAGAGCATTAATCACCACGCTTGCTCAATGCGGGTTGGCGATTTCAAACTTATAATTAGAAATTATAAGTTCAGGTTTCCTCACGATGTTTTTCCTTCACCGTTTGTCAGTGGTGTCTAAATAATCTTAGAAAGTACATATAACTCGGAAAAAGTCACATTGGTACTTGCCGTTGCTTGGTAGGTTTCGAACCCGCACTCTCATGCATGAGAAGTGGGCGTCTTAAACCTCCGGGCCACCACGACAAGTTCAAGTTCATTGTTAGGCCTATATTGAATGTTGTGGTAAATCAAATGAAAAAAATAGATGTTTAGCACTTTGTATACGTGGAAGTCAGTTTGTAATTTGGGAAACGTCTTACGTAAATAAATACATACGTAGGAAGGTAGGACATGGTTGACATCGAATGATTAAAAAACCCACACAAAAAAGCTAATATACTTGTAGTATTTTCGTGAACGTTATATGGTATTAATTGACCGTTCGTTTCTAAGAATAAATATTATTTGCTATACAAATTTTTATTGTAACATTTCTTAAGAAAATTATGGAGAAAGGTTGGTAAGCCTTAATACGCATACAAGAAAAATAAGAACGTAAATACCTCTGATTAGAAGCACATCACGTAAGGTAATTTAGGCAGTAGGCCTATTCGCGTGCTTTACACACCTGTGCTGCATCTCTGCACGTGACGTGGGTTTATTATTTGGGAATTAGGTAAAATGGCGGTGTGATGTGTCGCTTCATTTTGTTTTGGTCATCAGTATGCGCCGGCGACGCGTGCTACAAACAGTTATTCATTTGAAACAGCCGTTAACTCCAATTCGTTGCGACCACGGATTAGCGACGATCCCAACTACCCGCTTCGTGTCATACAATCAATATTTACCTGTTAATGTAATAAAAAATCTACTTTATTCCATCACTGTATAGGTAGTCGTATTGACGTTTGTTTTGAAAGTGTAAGTGGAATGTTTGTACGACATTTTCTATTTTATGCAAATGTTTTAAACGAATAGTTACAATTGTTAAGTTTTCAATACAATCAATCAATTAATGAATTAATAATTATCGATATGTACCTACACGTTATAAACAAATTAAAATTGTTATCTTCCGGGACCACGTGGCGGTATTCAAAACTAAAATATTCATATCCACTTAAAAGATGATTGTCCTTAAACGAGTAATGGATATTAGCGACCTTAATACCTTTATGGAATAATCCCTGTGTTATTTTAAGTGGAAGGCGTGCTCCGAATAATACATAGATACGTTATCTACGTTAGATTTTGAATCTTATTGTTGAAGCAATACGATGTACAATAATGTCGTAGTGTTGTAGATGGGTTACGAGTTCCGTTGAAATAAACGTGCCGCTTGCGCTCTGTTTATATAAAAATAATTAATTAATGTAATATTTGTTTAAGTGTTACTGTTGTACGAAATGGTAGTAAAATCACAATAAAAACATCGACGTTGATCCTTGGTGCTTTAAAAAAATAAAATTAAATAGTTTGTAAAACTACTGCAGTTTCGTATCTGGGAGACATGGATGCTGGATAAGAATTAGTTTCTTTCGATAGTGATAGCAGCAGTTTTTCTTATCTTGTAATTAATTATAATTGTCGATGGATTTGTTAGGAAAGATGGGCTTTGTGTTTGTCCTCTGCTTGAGTTTCGTCCGTCTGTATATCGTCGAGTCTACGTTGTCGTAATATTCCGTAAGAGCTTAAAAGCCGGGTCTTGCCTGTTACACGTCAGACCTCAAGCGATCGTTCTGTGCGATTTCCTATAGTTTTAAATTAGGTATGTAAGTGTAAACCCGGATATTGCTTTTCCAACTTTGAAGTAGAGTCGATACGAAATGAAACTTTACGAGCTTTCCAAAGTGCACACAACGCTTGTTGTTTCAGTTTGTAGTGTGCATAGAATCTAACCTCAGCGCTCCCGCTGGCTAAAATGTAAACTAGTTTATATTGTACTCTGTAAAGAACCGAGTCCAGTTTATAATAAAATTCAGTTCGTATCGATCCTCTTCCGATCGGAAAGTTTGATAATTTAGGCCGAATTGCACAGTTACGTCAGAGATTATGTAAAAAATATAAAACGCAGCTGTGAGTGTGTGGGTGCTTTACGTAATGCCATTGTTTTAGCTTATTTTATTATATTAAAAATTAAGTTTTATCCGCCAATATTATACGTAGGTGTAATATCGCAAAGCATGCAAGCTAAGGGCTTCTGCACTAACAACAAGTTTTGTAAATTATCCCGACATTTCATTACCTAATTTTTATAATTAGGTGGTAATAGTAAATAGGGCACGACTACAGACGCGTCTGTGTGACGTGTGTTAATTGAATCGGTACACCCGCGGTCGATGTCTAATGTCGTATGTTTCACCTCTAATGCCGCCATTCACAGTGATGAACTACAAACACAAACATACATTTAGATAATTGACGTCATTTACTGAGTGCACCACGTAATTAAATTGCAATTCCTCTAAACTACACTTCTAATGAATTATACTAATTGAAAAACATATTAATAATTACAAACTGTCGACTTAGACATTGACCGGACCCTAGAATTAGACTGAAATCACAGATAAATAATATTTTGAAATTAAATCATTTTAAAAATCAAATGTAAAATGGTTGGTTGGGTAAGGATAAGTGCATACGGCCCGCTAACTTGTAAGCAAGCGTTTAAAGAAATCTGAATAGTTCTTAAGTTTGAATGGATTCCGACTAACTTGTGTAGCTCATCGGCGAAATATATTAAAAACTATGTTGATATTATAATGAATTTAACGAAATTATGTATATAGGTATATAGAATTTTAATGTAGATGTTTTTAATTGTATAAAAACTGTTAGTGTAATATTTTATGATGTACGATTAATTTGACGGCACTGTCCAGTGAGACGTAGTATTGTACTGTAAAGAAATTACGAGATGCGCTTAAATAAAAGCATAACACAATTTGCAAGCTGTACAAGTAGGTACGTCAACCAATTTTGATCTCTATTGCTTTCAACTTTTTAAATCTTAAGTCTATCACATAAATCTCGGAATTGGTTGATGTACCTAACTGCAAAAAGTTGTCGGAAGTGTTGTGTTATTTAGTCCAGGCGTTTTTATTAACATTACGTGTCAATGGTCAGTACCGTCCTTAGTAATACTTGCCTTCATAATTTTGTTTAAGTTTTGACTGACTGATTTAAATGTTCACGTGTTATAGTTTATAGTGACTTTTTTACACTCCATGCATTTTTTTAAGTCAATGCAAATATTTTTTTAAACTATTTAGGTACAACAATCAATAGTCAACTACATATTTTTAAGATGGATTAGTGTAATTTGTTTTATTGATAACGATGTTTAAGTCATTAATTTATTTGCAGCGAATATTTACAGTAGACATGTTTGTTACTATAGAAGTATGTTGTTTATCCTGAATCGAATCCGTGTAAAGCACTAATCCGTCTCATAGGTGTAATGTGTAAATATAAAGTCGGTATACTGTAACTGTTCACTGGATTGTATCACGTTGTCATTTATACGTACGTTTGTTGTATGATGGATTTTACATGCTACGATGTATGGTATATGCATTCATTAATTATATGTATAATGAAATTTTAAATATCAACAACTACTCAGCAGTTTTATTTAAGTCCCCCTGACGCGTACCGCGTCAGGGGGACTTAATGTAAAAAATAATTGTAATCTACGAATCTAAAATAAATCTAAAGAATCTGTAAAATATAATTGTAATAGCAGAAAAAGTGTTTCTTAGTACGAGAAATGATGAGTGTATAATTGAGGGTCACCGACTCCTTTTTACGCATTCTGATTATTTATAACGGCGGCAGAGCCACCTCGCTAGAAAGCTACGTGTTTCGGGTTTTACACGGCATTGCCCCAGAATAACACCGTCAAGATTTCCTGGTATCACCGCGCCGAGTATTTCGGATCGGAAATAAGGATTCTAGGAAACCGCTGGCCTCAGCCGGCCGCGGTTGCGCGTGGAGGACGCGACGGGCTCGCGTGCCGGTGCCTCTGTGGGTGTGACAAATTGCCTTTTGGGTCCGGTTGTTTTAACGACCCGATGTAATTGACTAAGGTCAAGATTAGATGGGATTACTTTTTTCTTTATTATTTCTAGTGTGTGGGTCCTTGAATTACGATTTACTATAGTGAATCAAGAATAAATACATACAAAACATAGATAAACGATGAAAATAGTTGTAACACATGCAGATTAGAATCTAATCAAGAACAACACATAATACATACATAATACAATTTTTCATCTTATCTTTGCATATTTTTGCCTGACTAAAGGAAGGGTATTAGGTATTTTTAACATAATTTCATATAAACTTTAATATGACATTACACGTCAATTACTAACTGGCCCTGCAAATGCACATCGCACAGCTGTTAGCTGTCAAATTAATGTCAAATGGTGTTGTGTTGAGTTGTTGACAAATGCCAAAAATATTCGCGAGAATATTATTGTTTCTGGTGAATTATTAGCCAAAAATTATATAAATATTGTAAACTAGGGATTGATTTGAGATTCGGTAGGCGTGTAGTGAATGATGTGTGCATAAATTTGATTTAACAATGGCTGCCGCGTTCCAACAACAGATATTTGCGCTGGATGCACGGTTCAATGCGTACAGAGCTCCAAATAATCCTAATTTCAGTATGTATAGGTTCTTGTTGTAACATTTGAGTCAAATATTCATTTGTATTATTTAAAGACACGGTACAGATATTAGAGTTTGGCCACACAATCAATTATGAGGGATATGGTTTTACGATCCGAGACAGTCCCTGAAGTCAGTGACTAAGCATGCAAGAAGTAATAGTCTCGGGATTCGAAACTCTAGTTCGTAACACGTAATCATATTATGAAATAACACATACTACCAATTATCAATGTTTAGAAAATTTGGCAAAGTAGGTATAACAAGTTTGTTTTTTAAAATTATAGAAACCCTGTACATTCGTCGACGAAGCCAACTGTTGAGAGAAAACGCAAAATTTAAGGTAAACTTGGTTTTTTTAATTAAAGTTGGTTGTCATACCACCATACTCGAAAGTTATTTTATTGAAAATTCAGAAAATTACTTATTACATTGTAGGATATAGAAACGATAAAGAAGTACATAAATGTAAGGAGTCAGCTGCTGCAGCGTCGGTATGGAGTACAGGATAACATCTCCATCAGCTCATCATCTTCTCGCCCACGGTCTAGCAGCAAGGTAACAATTGGGTATCTACAATAACTTTATTTACACTGGTTTTACAAACTGTAAAATAATGACATAATAACAAGTTTTCTATATTTATTTGAACTTTTTATAAAAAATAACATAATTTTGACATAATCACATGTCAAAATTATGTTATTTTTTTACAATCTTTGTATTTGTGTGCCTACTTCTACTTGTCAAATAAATCCTTTTTTCTTTCTTTTACTTTGGAAAGCAAAGTATATGAAGTAAATACATAAATCCATTTTTCTGACCATTAACCCATCCTTGTTGTCTAAACATGGAAAAATGCGAGACACAATGTATTTTCTATTGTGTACCAACCATATATTCAAGCGGTTAACTCGTTGAGTACCGTCATTATAGACACAATTATAGAACAATAGGTTGCGGTCACCGGTGACCGCTTGGTGTTTGACAGTTTAATGGGATTATTTGCTTGTTAAGTATTGTTTTTTGCCAAAGAAGAAATCAATAAAGAAAATAAAAATGTTGTTAATAAAGGAACACCCTGACTCAATTTTCCAGGCAAGTATTTTGGTGGAAGAGAGTCCATCCAACTCCAATTCAAAGCGGAAGAATGACATGACAATATCAGAGAACTATGCATTCTCTGGAGTACATCATATATTTGATCAGGTAAGATAATATTTAATACTAAGTACCTCATTTGTTGAACGGTGGCAAGTACAACTGTCAAAGTAGGTGCTGCTGCTGGCACCATAGCCTTATTCATGTATTTTACTTTTTGTTCAATATTTTTTTTTGGTCATCCTCACCACAACCTCTCAAAATTGCTGAAACTTCTGTAAGACACAATCTACATAATTTCATGCCCAAAGGGGGTAGGCACAGGTGCACATTACCACTGTACCTACAATGTAACACCCACTTTCCACTATTTTATGTTATGAGCTCCATATAATAGGGGGTGAGCCTATTGCCATTTACCGGGCACATTTCCAAACTCCGAGCTACTACTGAGATTTTTTGAAAAAACTCAGTCATACTTTGCCCGACCCGGCAATCGAACCCTAAACCCCTTGCCCGGCAGTTGCACTTGCTACACTCGGCCAACGAAGCAGTCAATGTCAAATACAATCTACAGTAGATACAATTTTCGATTTCCATAATAAAAATAATTAAAAACTAAGTACTAATATTTTTAGTTTATAATTTTAATAAATACGAATCGAATTCCCCAGCACACAGAACAAGTAAGCGTAGTAAAGTTTGCGAACAACGACCGCTCCAAGTTGTGCTGCGGATCGGACGATGGTACTGTGTCCATCTGTGACGTCACTGCTACGCCGCCTCGAGTGTCCTTCATACTGGATGGACACACCAAACCTGTAACTGGTAAGTCATATCATACTCCTATCTTTCTATCTAAGAGATATCTTTACCACCATGATAGGAGTCTAGGAGATTTTGAGATTTTAGGACAGCCCCTAAAAAGTAATATCATTTATAATGGAAATGCATGAGCAATACTTATAATCAAAATCATTCATTTGAGTTAAAAACTATTATAAAGAAAGAAACTAAACTATTTATAACAACGTCTACCTTCGCAAGATGGTAGAAGATAGTTTTTTTTGTCAGACAACAAATGGAAGTAGGTAGTAAAAGAAAGATAGCAACATTCCCTGTATTACACAATATTTTTTATTAATATCTATTGCAGCATGAATCATTTCTGAGCCATCCTGTACTTCTAGGAAATTGATAATACTTTCCGATGACTAGCTAGAAATGTGTACAGCAGTTTGTTATCGACGTCCTTTTTATTTTAAATATGTAGTTAATAAATAGTCTATGGGAATTCATAGATAAATGTTTTGTCTCAATAACAACAGTTGGTTTTCCCGTGAAAATATAATGGAATCTATACACCAGACAAATTTTTGGATTAAGTATAGAAATAATTATACTTTAATTAATTTATTTCAGTTACCTTATTTATCGGGGTAAAAGTGTGATGACTTGACGCAATTAATAAATAATGATAAATTATGACGTCAACTACAAATTTAATTTCACAAACACTTCGCGTAATACCTAGTATGAAAATAAAATTAAAAATATATAAAAATTAAATTATGTCTCAAAAACTATTTGTTGGAAACATTACTTCACAATTTCAATCTTCAATCTTTTTTTATTCATCAATAAAATTATACCATCTGGACTTAAAAAGAAAAAAAAAGATATTAAAAAGACAGATCAACTGAAAATAACTGACGATGTTCAGCATTACTATTAAAAAATCTATTTCTAAAGGCTGCGACTGGTCAGCGTCCAACGAGTTGCTGGTGACATGCGCATTGGACGGAGCTCTCAGCTTATGGGAGGTATCAGCTCGCAGGCGACTTCGTGCCGTACCCGACCAGCTGGGAGCCCCACTGCTGTGCTGTGTGTTCCAACCAGCTAACAATAACATGGTTATTGTATCCTTTACACAACTGAAATTGTGAAAATTTGGCTTTAAAGGAACAGGACAGCAAACAGGCAGACAAATCTCCTGATAGTACCTGCAACACCAGGGGCGTTACAAGTGCGTTGCCGGCCTTTTGGGGATTAAATGATTGTAAGGGTTAGGGAAACTCATAACATCAACTAAGTATTTCACATTGGACATGATTTCCTTGACGTTAGCTGTAGGCTGGCAATGCAAGAGGAATGGTGGAGGTACTGAATATATCAACTGGAATATATCCCAGAGGTGAGTTCTTATTTATTATGTATAACTTTTATGTGTACCGTAGTGTGTTGATATTTATTACTCCATCATACTTGTATTGCTCAAGGCATCTATCTGGGTGAATTTTAAGAGAAATTGTTCCCTAGGTAATTTTTTAATAGATTTTCAACCTTATGCTTTTACAAAGACTGCTACGTTGGCCGAGTGGTCGCAAGGTCGACTGCCGGGCAAGGGGTCTCGGGTTCGATTCCCGGGTCGGGCAAAGTATTACTAGGTTTTGAAAAATCACTGTAGTAGCACTCTGGAATTGTGCCCGGTATATGGCAATAGGCTCACCCCTTATTACATAGGACTCATAGCATAAATAGTGAAAAATAGGTGTTACATTGTACAGGGGCATTAAGTGCCGTAATGTGCACCTCTGCTTACCCCTTCGAGGATAAAAAAAGCGTGATGTTATGTTATGTTATGATGTTATGCTTTTACAAAGTGAGTCGACATTCTACTAATTATATTGTGGACCCTGGTACATTGTTGACGCGGTGCACAATTCCATAATCTCTTGGTCATTAATTTACCTGCTACCCAGTTTCGAGTTAAGTTTACCTACATACATACACTTGTAGTGTTTCAAAATGAATAACAATACCAAAAAATATTAAGTAGGTGCTAATTTTTTCATACGAAATACCCAGCAGCAGTATATTTGTTTTAAAGTAGAATATTTGTATTTTTAAATTCTGCCTAAATTAAAAAAAAAATTGATAGCGTGGCTGGTTACTATGTAAATTATTAACTACCTCTAAATGAGTAAATCGTATGATGTTATGGTAATAATAAATGGGGAAATTACACGGAATTGTTATAATTACTAAATAATATTGCGTTTCTGATTTAGTTAAGTATATGTAATTAAACTAGCTATAATTATGTTTACACAGTTATTTTGTCGGGTTACCAAGAAGTCACGGGTTGTAAACTACATGAAATATCTACATAAGTTACTGCCTGATTATTATTAGCTATGAATATGTATACAATTTAATTTGGCAGGTTGCAGTTCCCAATTTTGTTTTTATTTACCCCACACTAGGATTTTCTCCTGTGTCGTGGGTTCGTTTACAAACATACAAGTTCATATACACATGACACCTAGACCAGGAACAATCTTAGTTTTGTCGCGGAGAACCTAATGGGTAACCGGGGCTCCGGCTCGACGTGCAGGAGAAGGAACGGGGTGGTTTTTAGTCAGTAAGAGTCTGAAACTCCCTCCCGCCTCACCCAGGCGGGAGCAGTCATTCGATGATTTTCCCCCCATAAAAAAAAGACCAGGAACAATCTGTGCATCACACAAAGAGTTGTTACGTGCAGAAATCGTAACCGCGACACGTTGTGCGGTGGCTGGCTATTAATTTATATTTACGCCAGTCAAGTACGTATTATTTGTGCAGGTGGCAGCAGTATCCTAGGCGGGCGAGTGCTCTCCATCGCTTGCGAGTCCAGCGGCAGAATGTTCTGGGCCGCCAACGACAAAGTACATTTTCCTATAAACACTACTTTTAGCATATTTATTATTCTATAGAAGAACTCGTAACATTACATGTTTTACTCAGAATAGCAGTTTACGGAATTTTGTTTGTTCAAAATATGATCAGAATGTCGTGTTTACCGCTAACATACATCAGTTTTTGGAACTTGTAATAAATATTATGTTAATATTGTTCGTCAACCAATACCTAGTTTACAAGTAAACCCAAACTACCTACGTCAACAAACATATTATAGGTACCTACCTATAATATGCTTCGACCATTTGTTTTGGATGAAAACATAAATTTAACAACAATGATGATTGGTATTTTAGGTTGCAAATGTGCAACTGTATACCTACATTTATTGCTTTATTCGTGTTTGAATTTTGCTAGTTGTAACGACAACGAGCTAGTCGTTACGTTTTATAACGATAAAACGTAGCGTTCTTTGACTATCAAAATCCTAGAGAAGCTTTCAAACAAAAATGCTGATTGTAGAAAATGTTGTAGATATCTCCATGGGCACACTACAGAGTGCCAAGCACGATAGTACGATCCTTACGTACTTCATTAGCTTCCATTACATTTGTATACATACTCGTAAAAGTACACGTCATATTGGATCAAATGTATTTATTTACCTGCCTATGGCTAAAATAGAGGAAAACCCAATGGGTTAACTTTTGATTATAATTTTTCTCATGGTATGATGGTCAGGGTGTGATAGTGAGCTACCGCATGGACAGCGCGGGCGGCGGGCTGAGCAAGCTGCGGCGCTGCATAGTGGGCGGCGCCGTCACCTGCCTCAGCTGGAGCCCCTGGCTTGCACGCCATCCCGCGCTACTTGTCAGCGCTGCCGATAACTCGCTTTATCTCTTTAGGTACCTAATTCACTAGATACTAGAAAAATATGGGATTAGAGGTATTGCATCAATCTGCATCGTGCATTGAGAGGTATTGCATCATCGTGTGGTCGATAAAATTAAAATATTGATACTTTAAAAAGAAGATATTTTGCATACATAGTACCTAAATCTTAAAAAGGAATAATAAAGATAGAATGTTTGATAACAGAACTTTTTATACTATAGTTGTGTTCTGTCCGATTTACCAAATATATATTATGCAATTTCTCTGAAGATGTATCTATCTTGTAATAAATTTACTCGTAGGATAATAGACCGCGAAGGCAACCTGCAGTTAAAGAAACGTTTCGAAGTGCTCCACACACAGCACAGCGTGAAGTCTACATTCTGTCCTATAATGTCGTTCCGGCGCGGCGTGTGCGTCGTCAGCGGCAGCGAGGACTCCTGCGTCTACTTCCTCGACATCGAGGGACATGCGGAGCATCCTGTCGTTAATAAACTGCAAGGTAAGGCCTCAAGGGATAACTAGATATAGTTGAACTCTATTATCTTTGATTTAATCACCGCTTTCCACTAAACGAGATTGTAGCCAAACCGGTGCAACAAAAATAAGCAGTCAAGCTGGAGGAACATCATTATTTCGGGATGAAACTCTGAGGCAGAGGTAAGCGGTGGGAGATATCTCCCTAAAAAAAGATTGCGGCGTTTGCTGCAGCACTTGATATTATTATCGCAGTTATGATGACACATTGATTATAGATTAGCTATATCCTATTATTCTCAGGTCACGCGTCCCCCGTGATTGGAGTCAGCTTCAGTTATGACGAGAGTTTGCTGGCGACAAGCGACGTCACGGGGCTCGTCATCATATGGAGGAGGAGTTGACCTCACTAGTCTGTATGACATCAACAGATCTGATAATATAGAACTATGTAAGTATTGTAAACATTCCTGTACAAATAAAAGTCTTATAATTGAGTCACAAGTTTTATTTAATTATTATTTTTTTCATAGAAATACTTTTAAAAGACTCGACAAAGTCACAATATGAAAAGACTTCCAATGCGTTCACATTCACTAAATACTGCCGACAACTCATACAAATCAATAACAACTTACGTTCAATAAATACATAATTAAACTGGACAATTCATTCAAATAAATTCCTTAGTTTTTTATATCATAAGCTTGGGTACTATCTGCTGCGTAAGATTCACTACGAACAGACTCTACGTTATTGAAAAATTGGAATCTACAACTCTAAGATGGAAGTTGATCCCCAGTATAGGCAAGAGTTATGAAAGAACTGTTGATGTAGACAACCACCCCTTTATATTTCGGTGAACCGAGACAATTCGGCGAATGTAAAGGAGCAATATAATGAGATTCTGGATCCTGAAAGATCAAGAAACATATTTAGTAGACGAATGTAAGGTAATGTGATTCTTGACCTATTCGTGTTAAGATTTGTTCTTTGATGTGGGGTTGCAGGACTTATGATATGTACAAAGAAACAGAAGCATGTTCCGTAGTAACGTAAAGTTGTCTCGTTCGGCTCACAGTCAACAGCCCGCCACTCGGGACGCCTCCCTACGCATCGTAACAAAATGAACATCTATCACTTATTTACATCTGTACATTAACGAAAACATTCTAAAACTGTAAAAAATAATGTTCAGAACAATAAACGTGTAGTACAATTAATACAATCAATAAATTTTCATATTCAAAAAGATTACTTTCTCAATACATAATAACATTAAATTATATTTACAGCAGTAACTAAACAACTAAAACGCGATGATATGGAAATGAGAAGAATTGCACATCAGGTTCACACTTGGACGTATTGCATACTATAGTGACGACGTTATACTCGTACAGTGGCACAGTCGCAATGTCGATCTATCGCCACAACTTGATACATCTAACACTACACTTATCTAATATAAACTTTTACTTAACTAACAATTGGCTTTTTAACCTCAATCGTAGACCGAAACGCTTCAATTTAGACATTTGTTGAGGTTTAAAAGATGGAAGATGCTTACTCACTTGTGCGTAAAGTAATACAATAATATAATAGGTCGTCACAAACAACAAGTAATTTAGACATCGAGGGCTGCGCACGCGCACGCACCCCCAGCGGGACGTCACACTTCGCCACAACTTTGTTCACGTATCAAAATAATAAAAACGTAATTTTGGTGGGAATCATACAATACTATACATAAAACATATAATTTCTGTGGGCATGTGCCGCGGGCGCAGCGCGAGCGTATCCTAACACTACGACATACGAAATAAGAGTAAAAAACGTTACGTATGAACAGTTCTAACGAGTACGTCGGATGCCTCCATTGTACACCGACTGTATGGCAGTCTCCTACACTTCATTATAAATATAAAATGATTGACAGTTAACTAATTAGTTGGATGTTATTCATAGAGAGTTATGTATGTGTCGGCGTCGCGCGCTGTAACATCCGAACACATCAAACTATATTTAGAGCAGTAATTGTAAGATTGTTTACTGGCGTTAGTTACGTGGTTACGTGCATTAAACAGAATCAGCTCGCACGCAACATAACATCAATTAATAAAAACGTGTCAAAACTCGAGGGACGCGACTGATCTCATAAAATTAGGCTGTGTTGTGTAAAAGTATCAAAGCCTTATCTTACGCTATAATCAAAGCGATACACCTATAGATATAATTCATGGTGATTTGTACCTTCGTGTGTGTGATCCTTGCATTGAACCGAGCAGTAATTGCTCCACTGAATACTGTGTGCTGTCCAACGGGGAAATGTAACCGCGTCGGTTAACTTACATTCATAATATGTAGTTTGTATGTAGATGTCAATTTTGATGGATTTTTTTTCTTAGATTAAACGACCAAGCGAAATGTTTTAGAAAAGATTTTTGTTGTATCATTGGCAAGATTGAAAGAGTATAAAGTATCAAAAAGCGGATGGCAATAATATGAACGCGTTACATTTCCCGGCCCGACGGATATGGTGTGGCTATGAATCGATGCCCGTAATTCCGATATGTATATCAACTTTATATCCAGCACGTAATACTTTTTGCTGTTTGTAATACTATTTTATTTCATAATGGCATTGTTTCGTCGACTATTTCTGTAGTCTAGACGAGAAGTGCGGTTGTCATAACCACGAGAAATTCAATCGTTAGTTTGAAATATTTAGTACTGAAAGAAAGTATACATGGTGTAATAGTTCTAACGGAGACTAAACAATGTCATATTCCAAACTATCGCGTGTTTCTCTTTGTAACGTAACTTCAAACTTTGTTCCACGACAAAGTCGCAGTTACTTCAGATCTATGTTCCTATTTATACAATACTAGTACTAATTAGTTGTAATTACGAGACGTTGGTCTTGTTCCGCTCGAGCGTGGCCTTGGAGCTGCTCTCGATGCCGGAGTCCTCGTCCCCGCTGTCGAGCACGGTGCCCTCGCCCTTCACTGCCTCCACCACCTTCGGGCTCTCCACTTTCACCTCGGTGCTCTCCTCCACCTCGTCCGTCAGTATCAGTTTCTGTTCGGGTTCGACCTTGGGCGGGCTCTTACCGAACGTGGAGAAGGTGGGCTCGGGTACCGGTAAGTCTTCGCAGTCCTTCTGCAGCGGGAGAGAGGTGGTGACGATGGGCGTGTCGTCCGTCATGACGAGTGGTGTGGTGCCGAGGTCTGCGGGGCGGTCCTCGCGTCGCTTGGGCTTGTCCAGCACGAAGTTGAAGACTCTGTTGTGTCGCGGGGACGGTATGTGTGGACTGGGTGGTAGGTCGAGCTTGAGTTTGTCCCGCGTGTGCCTGAGTCCGCCGAGTGCCTCGCCCCCCGGGGAGCTCGGACTCACTGACTCACTAGAGCTGGCGCTGTCCACGGGTCTCCATGTGAGCTCCGTCTCTGGCAATTTCTTCTTGAAATCATCATCCGTAGTGGAGCCTGGCGTGATATCTTCGACTCCTGAGTCTGGCGTGGTGAAGTCCAGGGAGGGGGTGCGGGTCTGCATGAGTGTAGTGGTAGGGAGTGGGGAGGGAGGAGGGGGGAAGTCCTCTGTAAGGTCATCGGAGAGGTCTCGCTCGAGCAGAGAGGGCTTCACGTGCTTGCCGGGGAAGAACTGACTAGTGGTGGACATGATGCCTAGGCTCTCGAAGGGCCGCGCTGACGACGAGATGAAGAAGTCTTCGTCGTAATCTGTGGGCAATGGTAACATGACAATGGGAACAAATACAGCCTAAGAATTAAAAGAATAGGTTGTAATACACACCGGCTCCAAAAGCGATCCCAGCTCTAAGTGGGTAGAGGTCCAGCGGACTGGGAGCGCCGAACAGTTGACCGTAACCTAGCTCAGCTTCCTCAGCACTGGTCGGGTCCCATTCTACAAATATAAACAAAAATGAACTTTAATATCACATAATTATTATCTTCGGCCGAAATACCTACATCTACTTTTGAAAGAAGATCTCCCTCTTAGTGCCGTCAATACTATCAAAAATGTTGCAGTTCTGCCATCAAAAATGTAGAGCACAGCAATAGAGTCGAAGTTTTACAACTTTGCCGAGTTCAAGTAATATAATTCAAGTACACCAACTTTAGTAGTCCCCAATTAATTTTATATGATTTCACATTATAATGCAATGGTTAGTTACCGGAGTAAGTAGACAGGTCCGGCAGGTAGGAGGCGGGCGAGTGTGCCTCGATGTCAGCCACCTCGCGCGGGTACTCGTACACGCAGTGGTACTTCTGACGCTTGAATACTACGCGCTTCTTGTTGTCCTGAAACACACACAATATTCGATAAAGCCCTAATTTTCAAACTGTCAATTTAATAAACAACAAATATAACAAGATTTAATCGAAAATTTAAAATCATTCCTTCAATAAATTTATGTGACGTTGGAAACATCAGCTTTTACTCACCTAGTCGAAGAACATCTACTACTGAATGGTCGTAATGAACTGATTGCCATTTTGAAAAACAAAACAATAGTGACGTAATAATGCCGAATTAAAATATTTACTAACATAGACACTTTAGAAGGCCTAGCCGAAGATAGTCACCGTTACAATAACACTAATATGAAATAATTGCAACGATGTCCTAATTGTATCACTGTATGCGCCTAAATGTGAAACAATTGGCACAATCAATGTATTTATAAACATGTCACGCGTTTAGATGTGTTTCCTTCCTTATTTTGACGAGTCATAAGTATGTAGTTAGTGTTTGTGTAATATGCTAATAAGTGGACTTTTATAATGAATATGTACTGGCAATATTTTAGTAGACTATATTTAGAACTATTACGGAAAAATGTTTCTTCCTAATGACTAAATTACTAAACCGAATAGTACCTACTACATATAATCAAAATGTAATGTATTACGGCATACACTTTTGATGGAAAGTTATAAGATCGAGGGTCTATCAATAGAATTAGTAAATATACAATAATTGTCAAAATAACTACTATTACATACCGGTGTCGCTTGCTCCAAGCTCCTTAGTGACGACTTAGAGGGGGCCGCGCGACAGTCCCACGAGGAAGGCACGAACTCCACCTCATCGCCTTCGGAGCCCGACCCTGAGTCCGCCGATCCGTCCGAAGGGCCGGAACCCGCAGACCCGCCTGGAGGTGACCCGTGACGCTCCCCGCCACTGTTGTTGCGAGACTCCCCTGTTCGCTGCTGTTAGGAAATATACTTTAAAGGTCAAGAATTAAAGCTGCTATTAAATGATTGCAACCGCGATGTTTGAAAGTTTTGATTATGGTAACTATTTGAATAATGGTTGTAATTGAATTATATTATGATCTGATTCACAAAATGCATGTAATTAAAAAGATGTATTGCAATGGACACCCAAACTACTGAAATGTTTCTATACAAGTTACTATTCTATAAAAATGGGGGAATACAGAGCAAACCTGACATAAATTATAGAAAAAGAAAATGGCTTCAACCCATGCTGATTAAATAGTGGAAAAGTGACATTATAGAGGTACAATGTTTTGTTCCAAAATAATAATATTTACACATTGACTATTTTACAGTCATTTACAAACAAAATAAAGCTTGAATAATACATTTTCAGTTCATTACAACCACTTCACAGATGTGGGATGTTTTTTTTAAACATTTACTTAATCAACTTCTGGATTTAAAGAATCGCTGTTAGACATTTTACTAAGTTTATACCTAAAAAAAACTTAAAAAAATCAATATTTTGAGATTGATCGGAAAAATACTATGATTTAGATGTCCATAATCACGTGACAAATACCTCGCATGATTAACTATGCATTAATTAAGATTTCATACCTTATATGATACCATACCATACAAACCTTAAAATTTCATTAAAACAAAAAGCAGCCCACAAACCACACAAAGTTTTTAAACAACATTCCAACAAGCTCGCGACAAGTACCAGCCGCGTATAAATGCACAGAGATGTATTATATAAAAGGGCACAAACTTACGTGGTCGAAGTGCGTGGATGGTACGACTGAGGTCTCGTGGCCGTCGCCGTCCTAGCACACACAGGTAACGTCACATGCACACCACACCGACACCCATATTTATATACATGTACAGGCTGTGGCTTGGGGAGAATTACGTCATCATATTTCAATTCTATATAGTAAAACGTTGACCTTATTGATTAGATTGTAAGGATTAGTTTTCTTTGAATCCTTTTCTGATTTGTTAGTTGTATTTAGTGTTGAAATAAATCATAATAGATGCAGTTTATTTATTTATTAATCTAACACTTTTTGTACAATCATACAAGGGTGGACTTAATGCTGAATGACATTCTCTATCAATCAATCGCATAGTGCTTATTTGTTTATTCTATATCTCAATACAACATACACATATTTCGATTGATCGATCCTTATAGGATATTTTTCGTTGTAAATCGGTATCAAATTAATTAAATTCACATTATTAACAATGTTTCTTGGAGTTAAACACATTTATTGTAAATGCTGTATATAACGTGATACCTCCCTCAAGCCAGGATAAGCAACCATGTTCAGCCATACCAGTGGTTTCATGTACATATGTATAAATACAACAAGGGGAGCTAAATTGTATAGATTCATAGTAAAGCAAGGAGTATATTTAAATTTGGAAATGCATTATAAACTCTTTTGTTGTTCAACTTTATGGCTTAGAAAAAGTATTTATGTGTGAGCAAAATAATAAGTCTATGGTTCATGAATTCCATTTTCAATAACTGTTTTTGTTGACAAATTATTCTGTTTTATTTCTATGCTACAAAGCTGAACATTATTATCACAGTGTCTAAGTACAATTGACCAATTTATAAAGTGACCCACTATTCGCTTACTGTCCTACAGACATTTAAATCGACCTTTCACGAAAAACTTTTCAATGGTAAAGAACTTGTTAGATAATTATTTTTATCAAGTCACAATTTTTGTATTTTATTCTACTGAGGCCTTAGTACGAGTTTGATTTACGTTTAAAGTATTCGAAACGAGTACACGTTCTGCGCTCTGAGGCCTTAGTACGAGTTTCTTCTTTTACGTCTAAAGTAATCGTAACGAGTACTCGTTCGGCGCTGTAATTGGCCGGTGCCAATTAACCAACCAATCAAAGCGCCGAACGCGTTCTCGTTTCGATTACTTTTAACGTAAAACTAACTCGTACTAAGCCCTCTGATTGGCCGGCTCGAATGAACCAACCAATCAGAGCGCCGAACGCGTACTCGTTACGATTATTTTAAACGTAAAACAAACTCGTACTAAGGCCTCTGGAAATTATTGTACATAATTTATTGACTCAATCATTACAATAGAAAGATGAATTCCAAAAAGTTTATATTTCCAAAATAATATCTATTCCAGTGACAAAGGATAAAATTAGCCATGAATTTAAAAAAAGGAGAACCTGTTATTTGGTAAAATAGGTCACGATTCAAACTTGTCGATTGTACAAGGAAGTATACCAACATGAAGCAGGGACAGAAACTACAGAGTATCCACACCATTACATTAGACACATTTTGTATAGTATTGCTTTAGTCACAGCAGCTAATTCTCACACCGGAAATATTAAACTTAGGCAATACTTGGATGAGTGAGACCTGAGACATTTAAATGTTCCGAATTATACAAATGAAAATAGATGTTTCATTAAACTTTTCCGATCTACTGTATTGTGTATATCAGTTAGGTCTATCATTTCTAATTGTAAATCAGATTGTCTGCATGATCTGTATTTTTGTGTTCTATTTTGTTTTTCAATGTAACCTTTAGTATCTTTTTAATTTTGTTTTATCCAGTACTCGCATCACATTAATTTAACTCTTTGAGTACCGTCATTATAGACACAATTAAAGAACAATAGGTTGCGGTCACCGGTGTCCTCGCGATGTTTGACAGTTTAAGGTCATTCTTAACATTAGGACTCAAAATTGGCTCACCTGTACTTATTGTTATTTTTAATTGTATTTTATTAGCAATAAGTCTCCCATGTTTTATAAATAAATAAATTATTACACACGATAAAACTATCATCACTATTATAATCATGCTAATTACACAAAAGAGAACATATACACAGTTCACACACACACTTCCTAAAACCACTACAATAAAACCTTCTTTTTGAACACTACTTCTTTGTGTAATATTCATTTATGAGATTTTCAACTTTATTGTTTCGATGTAAAATCGAGAATCCAATTAATGAAATTGACAGATATAAGTAGTGCAGTATACAACCGATTGCAAACACTAATAATATTATATGAATAAAAGCAAGTCTCCCCCACCCAAGTGTTCAAACCACGAATATAAATGAATTATTTACCTTCCATATAAACTCCCCGCTTGAAGAGTTGCTGGTATGAGAATCAGAGTCACTGTCCCACTCCTTCAGCAGTTCAGCGGCCGTGTCTCGCTTTTCTGGACACTCTGGCGAGGCAGGTTCCGTCGGAGAGTCTTGTGTGAATGATGTACTCATTATTTCTGTAGCTGGACCTAGAAACGATAAGAATGCAATGATTATTATTATTACTTTGGTACTATGTAGTATTGTTAAGTAACAATACTACATAGCATATTTAAGGGTTTTGGTATTTTTGGTGATCGATTTGGATCGGAATTCGATTAGGTCTTTGTTAGAAATATAATTACTGTGTTAAATATCAAAGTTGTAGTAACTATTAAAAACTTTAGATACATTTTGAATCTAAAAAAACTTTAGATAAATTTTGAATAAATTGGAGTGTAATGAAATACCTAGTAGATTTGTAAAAAACTCACCAGTGAATCTTATATCACTCAGCAACGGAAAATACGAGTCCAGTTGACAGAAATTCTTCTCATTCTGCAGGAAATCTTCCGTGACCACGGTCATCCTGCCGTTCTCCTCCGTCACTCCGTTCGTCAGCTCTCCAATCTCCTGGAGTTCATCCTTTATACTCTTCGATCCTTTCGGACTCTCCAGGTCTTTCAATAAAGGACTGTCACTAGATATTAAACTCTCTGAAGCATTTCCTTCGCTTGGCGGTTCCTCAGTCTTCGGGTCTTTCGTCTCATCATCTACATTACTCTCGATAAGTTCCTCGAAGGTCTCGTTCAAGAAGTTCACCGTAGCGAACTTCTCACTACCTCCGTTGCAGTCTACTTCGTTCACTGTACGACTCTTGTCGTTCGCTCTCGACGTGTGAGGTGCACTGTGGATCTCTGTTACAAATATACTGTTCGTTGTGTCCGTTTTCTCAGACACAGCTTCTACTTTCGGCGACAAATTTTCGCAGTTTATTAGATTATCTTCTTTAAAATCCAACTCTCCGTTAATCTTGTGTTCTAGTAGCTTCTCAAAGTCTTCTTGCGCTTGACATCTACTAGTGTGCGGTTCGTAGGCATGGTTAACATCATCTAATATGTTCACGTCGTTCGAGTCGTAATTCTTACTTGGACTCTCCCTGAACGCGTCCATCGTAGTTTCGGTAATTATAATCGAATGCGGTTGCTCGGTCTCATCGTCAGTATCGAAATTGATTAAAAAATTGGGTTCTCTAAAATTAATTAAGCTGTGAGATTCGTTAAAATTTGTAACGATAGGCGGACTTGTGTGAGATTGCGGCTCATTCGCGATGTCTCGGCTTCCTGACTGACTGGTCTGATCCAAGTCTGTGGGCAGCGAACCCATCGCCAGTTCACTGGACATCCTCTCGCTCTTGAGTAGCAGGGAGCTGGCGTCGATCAGTGACGACAGATCTTGTGGACGGCTTCTCACAGAGGTCTCAAACTTCTGAAAATCCTCTGAACTGATTCCACTCTCCATGCTCTGACTAGACTTATCTTTCGAGTTTACGTCTTGTGGTTTGGATAGCGCCGAGTTTTCAAAGTCGGAATATGTCGGCGTACGTTCGGACACTGCTAAGCTGTCGCGGTTGCTGTTCCTGCTCAAAGTTTTGCTTTCTCCGTCCAGCAGGATCTCCGTGTCTTGGTTAATGCCCTCATTGCTAACATTGGAGGACAAGTCTTGCGGCCTCACTTCGACGGACTGTATGAAGGCCTGGAAGTTTGGTACATGCACGCTATCTTCCGAGGACTCCCTGCTACCTGTGGGGAGATGCATGGGGATTCCTTCAACGTTCTCAGCATCATCTAAGAGGTCGGTGAGTGGAGTGCTCGTCACTGATGGTGCCATGCTTTTGTAGTTGTAGTTCGGACTGTTAGTATGTATTAATAGAGCGTCACTGTCCGACTGGTTCGTCTTATCGCGGCTGTCTATTAGATCATCCTGTAGGCAGCTAATCTCGACACTCTCCAATTTCTTGAGGGAAGGTTCCGTGGCAAGCTGCGGGCTCGTGACATCAGCCTCCTTGTCCTCGACTGGGTTAGGAGGGGTGATGTCGTTATCTTCGGGCATGGGGGATCTCCTCACCAGCTCTGGTTGAGCCACCTTCCAGTCATCGAAGCCCGACACCACCTCCGTAGTACAATTTGAGTAGGAAGGCATTCCCGACATCAGTGTACCATATGCCAGGTCCTTGGTGGTGTTCTTAGTGGAATCGTTCAGGTCGGACTTGGTAAGTACGGACGGCGTGGTACCTGCGTTATCGGTCTTCACTTTCGTATACGTGTAGTTGTCGTTGGCGGTGATGGAGTCCGGCGAGAAGGTCTCGCAGGCCTCCGACTTACTGTCGTGTATGATGTAAGTCGAGCAGTGGCTGACTTCCTTCTCGTCGTCGTTGTGAGTTAACGTGTCCGTACTCTCGCTGTGCTCGTCCCTCTCCGGCTCGAAGTCGGGCACGTCCGGGTCCATCGCTAGGTCGTCGAAGTTTTCCTCGACATTGTACAGAGTGTCGTTGGAGCACCACGAGTCGATGCTGGTGGCTTTGGACAGACACTGTGTTTCGGACGGTTTGGATAGTTTGGCGTCTGTGGGGAGAGTGGTCTTGGACAGAGTGGACACTCCGGTGGCATTGTCGAGGTTATCAGAGTTTTCCGGCGCGGACGTGTCGGTGGTGGGGCTCAGCAGAAAGGGCGACACTTGCGATATCCTCTCGAGGGACTCTTTCTCTTCTTCCTTCGTGTATGTTTTGTCGTCAATCGGTGAGTCGGCGTCGCTGTCAGGCATTAGCTTTTTAAAAGGGCTGGCGTTCAAGCTGTCTGCGCTCATGGTAATTCTGTAAAATATATGATTTATAGATTAGAATACTGACACACCTGCTCTAGAAGCTATGTAGTTTCAAATGACGTGTAGTAAGTAATTATTGCATTTTACAAGCATAACGTTTTAATTAACACCGCATAATTCTGTAATCGAGTACTTCGCATGACGGGTCTTCAATGAGTCGATTTCAACAACCTATTAGATAATGAGGATTATCATAGGCTTACGTTACATTAATCATTTAAACTATACTTATTAGGCATTTAATTACAATTATGATTCATGATTGGTGATTTTGGAAATTTCCTCATAAGTTTATTGAGTTAATATAATTTACAAAAGACTTAAACAGTCCTGCAACGAGCAGCATGTTCAAATGTTCAGATCGAAGTAAATAACTACTGCATCGGTCAGTAACTTTCGACGCGTTGGCCTTAGTTCACCGGACTTTTGCCTTCTGTAACAGTTGTAATTTCCTGAATATGTACTCACTCTCTACTGCTGGCAAGGTCGAGATCCCTGTGCAGCGTGTATGTGTTGTTCTGCGACTGGTCGCGCGACGGGTTGCGCGATGGGTCGCGCGACTGTATCGTGTATGTCTGCGCTCCCGTAGGCAGCTCCGTGACGTCATCAGTGCTGTTGTTGCAAGGCTCCGGGTAGCTCTCTGAAGATTCTGTGCGGGTCGACAGGTTCCCTATTACGAGAGGAACAAGGGTTTATATTAATGAAGATTATTTATCTATTTTTGACAATTTATTGAAGTGACTACGAAGTGTTCTTTAGCCAGAGTGATTACAGGTATGACACGATAGGACAAGGGTTTAAATAATGAAATAAATTTAGGTGGACAGAGAAATATTTAATTGCAGTAAGTTGCCTAGTTTTATTATAGACCTGAATCCATTCTGAAAAAATCGAGCCATTGAATCTAAGAAAGATAATTCTGAGAAACATTATGAAGAAAAATCAGAGAAAATCTTTATTTATCATATGAGATGTATGTGTGTGTGATGTTTTCAGTAGTAAATAAACACGTACTAATACAATTACATTGATGGACATCGTTACGTATCATACGATAATATTGATTTTAAATATTATCATCGATGCAGCTGGTAGTCTGAAGGCCGTTGGCAGAATATTTACCATTTCCGATTAATCATACATAATAATTATAAATCTTTTTAACGATTGTACATATCTACATTATTAGGACAGTCTCGCAATATGATGGTCAACAATCCATGCCATTCTACTACTAGACTATGAGCCTACTGTTTAGTTTGTCAAATTCTCAGGACTTAGTTGGAGATCGGAGTCTAAAACTTAAGTCAAGTGTTTCTTTATTTATAGGCTGCCGCTAAATAATAATATGGAACGATAATAGAAAAATGAACCTATTCGATGTACTCGTTACACCTGCAACCACTCGTAGGGCCGATTTTTCAACGCCAGATTTTTTATTCTTCTTTGGCAATCGAGTCTCCTAAACGGTATTGTCGACTATACTGCCAGTGTCGAGTGGTGACGGCAGATTAATGAACCGTCGACTTTAGGGACGAATTATAACAGAGGAAAAAAAATATTGATGGCAAAAATAATTCCTATTAGTATAACTTGAACTCTAACTAAGAGTCTTGTCGCGCCGGCGATTGAGTGCGTACGCGTCGACAGTGCCGCTGTGATCGGTGACTCACTGCAATTATGTCGCGAAGTACGGTAAAGTGTAATAATTGTAATGTGGTTATTAACGAACTATTGGCTTTTTTACGAAATGTGTTGGATGTTATGGATGAGGAGAGTGTGCACCAGCTATGTACTTCTTCTTTTACAGGGGAAGAAATAGTAGCTGCTAAGACCCTACTCTTTGACTCGATTTCAAGTGGAAAGAAGATGCCAGTGAGAAGAAAGGAAAGAAAGAAAAAGATGTCTCGGGATCTAGAGGACATCATAACTGTCATTAAAGGCTATAATCCTGAGTTATTTCCCATATTTATGGCGAAAGATCTACACAGGGTACCTCCTGTATCTTTTGATCATGTGGATGTTACTCGATTGTTGAAGGAAATAGTGCAAATTAAGGACAAAGTCAATTTGTTGGAAGAAAAAGTGGGTACAAGTGTTACGAATGAACAGTTTGATCTGTTTCGGCAAGAAGTTGAAAATATGAAATATGCATCATTAGCTGACCATGACATGGCTGAAATCAATGTTAGCAAAAGAAGAGGTTTAATGAACAGTGTTAACCTTGACAGTGGTCCTATAGGATTACAATATGTGTCTATAAATGTTCCACAAGGATCAGCTGATTCAAAAACAGGTCGGTCGCAAAAAAAACCGGCGATAACAACTGAGGAATGCAATGATAATTGCATCTCCGTCCCGCAAGTGCCATGTAAGGAGACAGAAAATCCCGTCTGAGAACCAGTTTTGTTATCGGCGACGACATCAGGTAGCAAGACGTCCCCTATTAGCGGTTCGCTTCAAAATGCGATCTCATCGGGGAATGCGACGGTGACAAACATGTCACTTTCGAAAGAAACAATTACTACATCTCCGATGCTGGGTGTGAGGTCGTGTGAGGCGGAGGTCGCGGCAAAGACACATAGACCACGTTGGAGTGATGCGAGTGCTGCATCGCCGACACCGAGTGCGAATTTAAGTGAGGTGAAAGTGAGTAGTGAGCCAACGGTAGGGCACTTGTGCAATATAGACTCTGAGTGGAAGGTAGTGAATAAAAAACGGTCTAAACTTAATAGACTACATGGTCAAAAAGGGAAGGCTTTTACTGGGCCTGAAGGTCAATTTAAAGCTGCGGACATTAAAGTGCCGTTATTAATTTCAAATGTAAGTACAGATACAAGTGTAGAAGACATTATCAGTTATATCAAAGACAAAACAAATGAGACTGTGACGTTAAAACAGATAAACATGAAATCTGTTCGAAAACACAACGCTTTTAAACTATATGTGTCTAGAAGCCAAGTAAACATGTTTTTAATGATGAATTATGGCCGGATGGTATTGTTTTTAGGCGCTTTGTACATTTTATGTAGAGGTATAGTACAAAGCCTCGCGAAAGTAATGTTAAAGTTGTTTAATTTAATTTATGGATAAAGGTATAAATAACGCATGTATCAAGCTTACTACTTTTAATTGTAAGTCGGCTAAACGATCCATTGATAACATAAGGGATATATGTGGTTGGTCTGATATAGTGGCCCTACAGGAGACATGGCTGCTTCCTCATGACATTACTCGGTTGGGAACCATTAATTCTAATTTTGAGTACACGGGTAAGTCAGCTGTTGATCTTACTCAGGGTTTGTTGAGCGGGAGACCTCATAGAGGAGTGGCTATTCTCTGGAGGAAGGGTATTTTTGAATCTGTCTCGATTGTTAACTGTAACAGCCCGCGATTGGCGGCAATAACGGCTACGTCAGGTGGTCGTTCTATTTATTTATTTATTTATTTATGTACACACATTCAACACAGAGGACAACACATATATAAAAACAGAGTACATAGGCCCCACATATTCCAACTGGAATCTCTTCCTGTGGGCCTGTGGCAGGAAAAGATATAATAACACTGAGACATATAGTGTGTTACACAAACAATAAAAAAAAAATAGTAATAATAATAACGAAAAAACCGATAGAAATAACAATAATAAACAATAAAACAAACTAATACAAGGCTATTATATAAAAAGAAATAAAAAAAAAATAACCTTTATACCTACATATATATATATATATATAAAAATATAAACAAAAAGATCTATATTTCAGGAGGAAAGATAATGTTCTCTCACTTGTCTCTTAAAGATAGAGATTGACTTGGCATCCCGAATGTTCGGCGGGAGTGAGTTCCATAGTCTCACTGCATGAACGGAGAAGGAGTAGGAGTAGAAGTTAGTATTATGGGGCACAATTTTAAGATAGGATTTAAGATGAGAACGAGTAAGGACTTCAGGAGGACGCACCAAGGAGAAACGGTCTCGGAGATAAGTAGGATAGGCTGGGTTGAACAGGATGTTATAGAGGAGACATAATATGCGAGTGTTCCTGCGAAGACGGATTGGGAGCCACTTGAGCCTGTTACGAAATTCAGAAATATGATCGAACTTCCTAAGACCAAAGACGAAACGGATACATACATTTTGTAAACGCTCAAGTTTATTTAATAGCTCCTCTGTGGCGTCCAAATAGCAAGCATCCGCATAGTCAATGAGAGGCAAGATCACGCCTGGACGAGGTGAATCTTAGTCGTCATCGGAAGCAGCATCTATTATTGTGTTCTCTGTGTACATGCCTACAAATTGTATAGACAACTTGCCAATGTTTACTGAAGTTTTAAGTGAAATAAGTGCTACCATTGAGAGTTGTAACATAGAAAATGTTTTTATATTGGGAGATTTTAATGCCCACCCTCATGAATTGTTTTATAATGAGTTATTAAATTTTTGTATTGACCAGTCCTGGATATGTGCGGATATAGAAAGGTTGGGTTTGAACAGTAATACATACACGTTTATTAGTGATGTATATGGATCTACAAGGTGGTTGGACCACTGTGTACTATCTGTCGCAGCCTGGCATACAATGTTGAATGTTGGTGTCTGTGAGGATGTATATGTGTCTGATCACCTGCCTGTCTATTTAGAATGCGATTTGGAGGTGGTGAGGTGTAAGTTAACAACTCGAAGTGCCGGTCATAGTAACGTTGTTTGGGGGGAAAGAACTAAGGCGGAAACGGAGACATACCATAATCTTTGTAATAACATGTTAAGAGAAGTCGATTTCCCTCATGACTTCCAGAGTTGTAGTGACAGGTCGTGTAACTTAGCTGAACATAAAGCCGTGCTGGATAATGGAGTAAAGAGAAGTGGTAAACGTGTGTGTGGGTGGAATGATTATGTAAAGGACGCCCACAGAAATGCCAGACGTAGTTTTCAGGCTTGGGTGAGCAGAAATCGTCCCACTTCGGGTTCTGTCTATAATGAAATGTATGAGAAGCGTAAAATATTTAAAAGTAAATTAAAATTTTGCCAAAATGCTGAACAAATCGTTATGGATAGAATAGCTGAACAACGAGCTAAAAACAATTTTAGTGAATTTTGGAAGACCACTTGGTAGGTTGGTGCGAGGCCGGGACTATCTGTAAGCGTCGGAGGATTGAGTGACTCTCTATGAATTGCTAATTTATTCAAGGATCACTTTTAAATGCAGTCCTCACTCGGTTCTTCAAAGCTAATAAATGATGAAACATCCAGTAAAAGGGATGAACCTCTTATGCATTTTACATCTAAGCAGGTGCGTGCTGTCATCAGTGGTATGAGTCGAGGTAAATCGCCTGGGCACGATGGGCTGAGCATTGAGCACTTAAAATATGGAGGTGTCCATCTGCCGAGAGTTCTGTCTATGTTCTTCTCATTGTGTCTCAGTCACGCGTACTTGCCTCCGGGCCTAATGCGGACTATTGTGGTTCCTATTGTGAAGAGCAAGACAGGTGACATTGCGGATAAAAATAATTACCGACCCATTTCGCTGGCGACTGTTATGGCAAAGGTATTGGATGGCTTGCTTGATTCTTGTTTGGATGACTACATACATCTTCATGACGCGCAATTCGGATTTAGACCTGGACTTTCGACTGAGGCTGCTATTCTGAGTCTCAAGCATGTGGTTCAGTATTATGTTGGCCGTGGGACGCCGGTGTATACTTGTTTTTTGGATCTCTCGCGAGCGTTCGATCTTGTGTCGTATGACGTATTGTGGGGGAAGATGAGAAGCAGGGGTATACCCGCAGACGTGTGTGGGTTATTTAGATACTGGTATAAAAATCAGGCCAATCATGTGAGATGGAATGGCACAGGGAGGCCTAACGTCACCCAAGCTTTTTAATTTATATATGGATGACCTCATAGTCTGACTCAGCGAAGCCCGTGCTGGATGTAGCGTTGGTGGGGTGAGTGTTAATAATATAAGTTATGCAGACGACATGGTTCTTTTGGGTCCATCGGCGGGCGCAATCACTCAGTTGCTTCAGAGGCCTTAGTACGAGTTTCGTTTTCGTTGAAAGTAATCGAAACGAGTACGCGTTCGGCGCTGTGATTGGCCGGCTCTAATGAACCAACCAATCAGAGCACAGAACGCCGTCTCGTTTCGATTACTTTAAACGAAAAAGAAACTCGTACTAAGGCCTCAGATATGTGAGGAGTACGCTGCCGCACACGGCCTAAGTTACAATGTTAAGAAATGTGAGTACATGGTTTTTGGGGTTGGCGGCAAGTGTCGTGACATGGAGTTTGAAATAGCGCTGAATAAAATCCCAATAAAGCGAGTTAGCAGCTTAAAATATCTGGGACATTTTCTTGCTGACAACCTTAAAGATGACATGGATATTGAGAGGGAACGTAGGTCTCTGGCGGTAAGGTGTAATATGCTGGCACGTAGATTTTACCGCTGTACCGAACAAGTTAAAATCACACTATTTAAACTGTCAAACACCAAGCGGTCACCGGTGACCGCAACCTATTGTTCTATAATTGTGTCTACAAAACCGGTACTCGACGAGCTAAGGCGTATTGCCAAAGTATGTACACGGGTGGTATATGGGTCAACCATACCAAAAAATCGCTAGATGTCCTGCGCGTCCAGTACAATAACGCTTTCAGGATGTTGTTGGGACTGCCCCCCTATTGCAGTGCTTCGGAGATGTTCGTGAAAGCTCGTACTGACGGATTTCACGCAATACTGCGGAAAAAAACAGCGTCACTATTAAGAAGGTTGAGAGACAGTCAAAACAGCATCCTGAGAATCGTAGCTGAGAGTATGCAGTCTCCAATAATTAAAAGATGTGTAGAAAGGGTGATTGGTACTAACAATAGTTTGTACGTTTTCTATGTAACACTAACATTCGATGGACTTTGTCTGAAATAAATGCCTTATTATTATTATTCCCTATAATTATTTTCATACTTGATTTATATATTTTTAAATATTTCATTATAAGTATAAAAAAAAAACATTTAAAAATATAAAAAGCAGTAGCCCACCAGTAACGGGAGAAATCCAAGCTACCGGTGGTCAGGGCTCCAGAGAAAGGAATTTCCGGACAATACGCGCCGTGTCCAGAAGTACTGCTTTCTGCATCAGGCCCTTGACCCAACCATCTAACGCTAGCCTACTCAGATGTTGGTCGAGGCTTTTAGCAATTAGGCCATTGGCAGATACGACTATCGGCACAATAACTGCTGAATCCACATCCCACATGTCGACAATCTCATGAGCTAAATCAAGATATTGACTTGCTTTATCTTTTTCAGCTTTCACAAGATTCTCGTCATGTGGGATTGTTATATCAACTATCATTGTGCGACGGCTTGGTCGATTTATCACCACAATGTCAGGTTTGTTTGCAACAATTGTCCTGTCTGTGATGATAGTTCGATCCCAATACAGTGTGACATCTCCATTTTCAAGAACTGGGTCAGGCAGATACTTATAATACGGCACTTCAAATTCTACGAGTTTATATTTCAAAGCAAGTTGTTGATGAATAATCCTGGCTACAAGATTATGTCTATGCAAGTATTCTCCATTAGCTAAGTGAGAACAACCCGAAATTATATGACGGATGGATTCCCCGGGATGATGACATGCCCGACAAATGTCAACAGTTCCATCCTTTATAATATATTTTCGATAATTGTTCGTCATCATAACTTCGTCCATAATTGCACAGACAAAACCTTCCGTTTCTCCAAATAAGTTACTGAAACGTAGCCAGGATATGGACGCTAAGAAATCCGTATTTGGCCCATGTAAGGCCCGACAGTAGCGTCCGTGCAACTCCTTACTTTGCCACACATTCCTGCGATCATTAGTGCTTATTATTATTATTATAAATATTGTACGCATAATTGTGTATTCTAAGGTATAATGTGTAATTGATTAATTATATTTACTATTTTTTTTATTTTTAAATATTTATTTTTCATTTTGAGCCTCCTTTTATTTTACTATTGACAACTTCAAAAACATGTGTTTCTTTTCAATAGATTGCGTTTAATTTCAAAAATCTTTTAATTGATATTTTTGATGAAGCCCAACTTGTATAAAAGTAAAGTTGCCGTAATAAGTGGTACGAATCCTATCAAGGTACAACAAAAAAGTATGTTGTACGGATTTCACCTTTCGTCTTTGAATATTGACAATTATCCATACTAAAAACTGTCAAATGTCAATTGTATTCCATAGTGAAGTGTTAACTAATGATTGAAGAAAAATCGGCCTTAAGTAGTAAAGCTCTCTTTGAAATTTAAAAAAACAATTCTCAAATTTCATGCCTCGAATTGAATTGTGATGTCCTTATTACGTCTACCGCCAAAGTCATACATGTGAAAAGCAATATAGAATTGAGTATTGAAATTATTAATGTAAAAACGAAAACAGAAAATTTCAGTAATTCTTCGATCAACCTGATACTATTTTCCTTTAGTAAATAATGATAAGAGATGCGTATTGGACGTGGTACTTGAGTGTCACTTACAATTCATATCATTCTCATACGCCGACAGTTGCTGTCCAGTCTCCTCAGCGATGGGGCTCAGCGCGCCCGGGTAGCTGACGATGAGTTCTGGCGGTGGAGGCAGCTCGGCAGACCACTCCTGCTCGCAAGGAGGCTCTATTGCTGCTACCTGTACGACGAGAGTTAAAGTTTAAATAAAAATGAACTTTAAAAGCGTGTCCATAAGGAGATAATAATTTTGGGCCTTATTTCCCAACGAAAAAATCTTTCAAAATGTATGGAGCCGAAATGATCTCCTTTAACCGCTTGAATGCCCGTATAGGAGCCACAATAAAAAATACATTGTGTCTCGCGTGGATCCACGTTTAGACACACGACGGGTAATATTAGCTTGTAAATTGAATTATTACTTCTGTTTGTCAATAATGTCAAAATAGTTAAAGAGACCTTTTATTCATTTAAAAAATATTTATGACATTGAAAAACAAAATAAGTTTTAATAATACCTGTATCATTTGTTCTATCTCCATATCCAAACGCATTTTTATCAGCCACGTAAAACTTTCACTTGAATACAGTAACACAAAAACAACACCAGCTCTTTTATAGGTAATATTAGGCACGATTATTAAATTTTATTGTTTATTATTTTTAAAAAGCAAGATACAACAAGTTTAGTGTTATCACCGTTGTAAGGATGAGTGGTTCAACTATTTCCCGCGATTGCCAGCTACCGCGCGATACGCTGTCAAACACTGATCGATAACTATGTAATCCCAGATAACGAGTGTGTTTCTTTTATTTTCTCGCAACCTGACAGGAATAGGTATTTCAATGACAAGTTTGCAATTTCACCGTGACTCATTTTTACGTCATATGTTTTAGTTAGGTGTAAAGAAAAAATGGACTTTAATGTTACAGAAATAAATTTCATACTGACCTGTGCCAACGGCAACTTCAGTTCCAGCTCATTCCTCAGCGCTTTGACGCACTCCTCGTCCAGAGTCAAGTCCTCTCTCATATCCTCCACGTATCCTCCGTTCCCCGCCAGGTAAGACTCGGGCAATGCATCACTTTCTCTCAGCAGCATCTCGTCATCAGAAACTAAACCTTCCACCGTCAAAGGTCCAGAGTATTCGATGTTCATATTATTCTCATTCTCCGCCATTGCTAATTTTGAAGTTATTTGTAACTCTATTTGGTTGAGTTCTATCTCTTTCTGGAGTGAGAGGTCCGGCTCTTGTAGATGTGCCGGTTCAGGAGTGAGATCGATGTCTACAATGTATTTCTGCTGTGACGTCGAAGCTAGAAACACTCCAGGGGAGTTCGGTGGCGTTAAGGGAGACACTCGCTTCTCCGTCCCAGAGTTACCGCTGGGCGCACTCGGAGTCTCTGTTTGAGGGTCCGACTGCTTCTCACTTAAACTTTGAACATCATCAAACTGTAAATCATCGTGCACTATATCAGGAACTTCGTTTAGAAAATTTCCGTCACGCAAAGGAGATGGCGTTTCGAGATTCATCTCACTAAAATTTGACGAAAATGCTAGTAGCTCTTCTTTGGGCAAGTCAACTAATTCGGCGGGCTTCGCTCCTTTGAACAGCTCTAGCGTGCAATTCTCAAAAGGGCCGAGCACTACTGAACTGTTTTCATCATAAGTGTCAGTATGGTGGCTCTTAGTTGGAGACTCAAAAGGGCTCATGCTGTCGGGAACATATCTCTGTTCCAATTTAGTGACAGACACTCCCATCCCTAAGTCTGGCACCTTAGTTTCAGATAGTTCCTCTTTGATGGAATTCTCGATCGTGCTATTTATTTCCGCAGAGCCGTCGCTAGCTAATGGAGTACTGGAGACAACTTCAGAATTCTGGCTGTTGAAAACCTTTTCCATGTGCAAGAAATTGTCTATATCCTTGATACCAAAACTGGGAGGATCTAGGTACTCGGTAGACTCATTTTTGACGAGAGTGCATGTATTGTCTGAGCTAGAATTGTCCAGACAGGATTTGATGACGTTTCTTACATGACTATCTAAGGTGTTATCACTCAGTATTCCATTATTAGTATCGTTAATGAGATCCATGTACACAGTGCTGTTGTCTGAATGTATTCTTGTATCAGCTAGGGTATTATTATCAGATCTAATTTTATCACCATCAGAATTATCCTCAACTTTCTCTTGTAGAACAGCTGCTATAGGAACCTTATCATCTTTAAGTTCTGCATTAACATTCTCTACATGAGTGGAACTGATTGGTTCAATAATGGCTCCTAATATTTCATCAGGAACCTGTTCAGTATCATCCTCTTTCAATGTAGACTCTATGCTCACGTTAGCTATAACTGAAATCACAGTTTCTTCATGATTATCAGCTGTGGGTTCGTCTCCATGGATTGTGTGCTCCACTTTGGGTCCTGGAGCTTCTTCAAATACAGTTTTAGAGATTTTGTCATCTCTCATTTCCATTTTATTTATGACTACATCGTTTTTCTCGACATCCTGTACTAAAGGGATATCTTTGCTTACATTTTCTACAATGACTTTAGCTATTTCTTCATTGATAGTAAATTCATCAAGTTGAATTTTTTGTGGACTCTTGTCTAGTTCAAAATTTTCTACCGTACCTAGAATATTTTCTTTAGAGTCGACAATAATGGGAGATGCTTTATCTAAAACTAAAGGGACAATTTTACTAACATTTGCATCTTCAATAATATTGGCATCTTTGAGTTCATCTAGTAAACTTTCCTTATTTTCGTCTTCTAATTTCTCTACTTCATTAGTTCCAACTTGTGCTAAGACATCTTCTGACTTATGCACTGCACATAAAGTAGATTCTTGATTGTGTTCAGTTACATCTGTTGGTGATTGGCTGTCCTCAGTTGCCAATTTAGGTTTTATTTCATGTAACATTGCTATCTTTCGTTCTTCCAAAAGGAAATCAGAAACATCTTTTACTACATTTGTTGCAGCTTTTGTAACATAACTGAAGTAGATGTTTGGGTCTATAATAGGTTCAGATGAGATTTCTTCATAAATATTCCTATTGTTTGTGGAATCATCGGTTTCCTTGAACACTTGTTCCACAGAAGTATTAATTTCTTCCTTTATTATTGCATTTTGTTGTTGGACCTCCTGTATTCTTATAACAGGCCCATCATCTTCTTTCATAGCATCTTCAATCTCATCTCTGACAGTGGCACTTTCTGTATCATTTTCGTCCTTAAAAATACTTTGTACTATTTCAGGTGGCAAATCTGGCGTTGGAGATTTCACTTCCTCTATTAAGATTACTGGTATTTCAGTCTCTTTTGTTTCATTCAAGTTAGAGTTTTCTATATTACTCATACTTTGTACTGACTCAGGCGTCTGTTCCGGAGATAGGAGCTCTGATGGCTCTAAATCGCTCACTTCACCTAAACTATCCTCTTTCGAGTTTCCAAAGGCTTCAGAACTATCAGTTACTTTTATGAGATCACTATCTAGGACTTTTTCATTATCACTATCTTCATGTTTAGCTAGTTTCTCTTCTAGCTTTTCCTCAGTTGATTCATCTTGTGATGATTGTTCTACTTTACTAGTTGTTTTGCCATGTACCATTATAGGCAAGAATATATCATCTACCATTTGTTCCAGTTCGATCTTATCTAAAGAATCCTTACTCTCTACTTCACGAGGTGTATCTTCAATCTTCCCTACATCATCTATTGACTTAGTTTCATTCTTAATATCAGTACTTATTTCTTTTAAGTTACTATCACATGATGTTTGACAGTCTTTAACATTCAATTGTTCGATATCACTAGCACTAGGTATTGACGCTACACATAATTCCTTCAGCTTGGGTATTTCACTATCACTACTCACTATTTTGTTATCATTTGGCAATTCTGTGTGTTGATGTACGGACTCAACTGGTTCGTTATGAACTAAAATATTGTTTGTATCGACCCTCTCCACTTCCACTTGAATTTCAATTCTTCTGACGACGTCTATGTCTTTTATTGGCGTGTCAGGTGTGAGATTCTCTAGCGTGTGTTGGCTGGTAGTGTCGAGCTCACTGTGTCGCTCAAACGAGTGGCTCAGCGTGCCTATAGTGTCGCGGTCGAGCTCGTCGTCATCGCCAGTCTCAGTTTCATCTGACTTTGAACTGAATCCAGTATCTAGAATATTCTGGAAATTCGTGATACCGGGAGACTTGACCATACTGGATTGCATCGGGTAATCCTTCTTGCAGTCCAAGCTTAGATTGTCCCTAGAGGGACTAGCTTGATGACTCGACTCTGAACTTGAAGTTTTTTCCGAATTCAGTATATTATCGAGATTCTTGATAACATCACTAACATCTTTGTAATAGCTGACGTCATCTGTGCTGCCAGCTATGATATCCTTGAGCCAGGGGTCCATGGAGGCGTCGGAGCGGTCCTGCTCCTTCTCCCTGGCGTCTTCGAGACTAATGTTGCCTTGGTGGCATTCGAGCGTGGCGGTCTCGTTGTGGGTGAGGTAGATGTTCCTGACATCTTCTAGTGAGCCGTGGAGGTTGGTCAAGCTTTCTGATTTGATCTGCACGGACATGTCCTTGTCGGACATGATGCTACTGGAGCGCGAGACGGCGGTGTCCATGTCGACGCTGAGGTCGTCGTGTGTGTGTACGATGGCGCGGTGCTCGTCGTGCTTGGGTATAGAGTTGGGTTTGAGTCTCTGCCAGCGCTCTTCGAAGTCGGAGCTGCCGTATCCGTCGTCCCTGGGCTCAGGCAAGTCGCGTGTGCTGCAGTACAGGTGCAGTACTAGCGCCTGCACCTGCGCCGCCGTCGGACGACTCGACGCCTGTTCGCTCCAGCATAGCTGCATCACTTGGTAGCTGGAACAATATGCTTGCGTTACTGTACAATCTACATGACATATTGATGTGTTTTGTATAATCTCCAAGGTGTAGTGCATACTTACAGATGATTTCTATAAGGACAGGGCAGGTCTGGCAGTGGCGGCGGCAGTCTGTCTGGCGAGGCGCCCCAGGCACACACCTCCCATATTAACGTGCCCAGACACCATGACTCACTTTGGGCCTGCAAACATGAGTTATTTAGTAAACTACTCCAACATTCTAATATTAATAATAATTAAAACTTTTATTCACAATGTTATTTTAACAATATTCTAGAGATCAAAGATACTTGAAGACAATAATTGTGTGAATATCCATGAAGGTAAATACGATTTCATCATCATATTCACAAAACATTCACAACGGAACATCCTACTTCTAGATTGATTAGTTTTAATTAAATAGGTTTTAACTTTAACCTTAAAGTTTCAAATAGGAAAAACTCATTCTAACTACACCGCCTATACAAACAAATGTGAGAACCTGCCATATAGCATGCAATACATTACAGTATAGAGCGGTGGCTGCGCCCGAGTCTCCGGCGCGGGCAGGCGGTAGGGCGGCGCGGCGGGCCCGTACCGGCCCAGCACCGCGCGCGCACTCTCACACGCCCCGCGCACCTGCACCGACCCGCACCATACGTTGCTGGAACCGACACAAAGCAAACTAGTATCATCGTCAGGTAGAAAATGGCAGGAAGAGGTTCTATAATATGCATACTTTGTTAATGTTCCAGATCTCCGTAAGAACACTTTGAGGGATGTCGTCTGACTGGTTGCAATTTTTGGACATACTTGAGTTTAATAGTTCATTTAAAAGACTATTCAATTGTTAGGACTTTCAACCACATTTGACTTATGATATGTACTAACACACTAACACACATGTATTAACACGCATGACACAAGAGAAAATCTAATACTCCTCTTTTATGTTTACGTTAATTTAAAAAAAACAAACTTGTTACCATCAAATACACAAAAATTAACTTTAGATGAAATTAATAAGAACTTAAGCCATATGTTTTATAACAATTTAAATACATACCCATATAAAAAGCCTCGTGAGTGCAAGTGCGCGAGCGCAGAACTGACGTCACACATGAGCCGAAGTGGCACTCCGCTCTCGTTCAGTATGGCCATCTTAGGACGGTTCACTATCAAATACTGCTGGAGATCCTGCAAAGGTTAATGAAAAACATTATATAACAGTCACTCGTGTATCGCGCAATACTCCTCATGAATATGAGCCCTTAATATGGCTTGAAACTAGTCGAGCTCCGTCAAAAAGTTACGTGAATAAGCTGTGTTCCAAGTTGAGTAAAGGCAGTATCTCAACTGAGACTAGCTAACTATGCAGGGTACATAAACCTGTTCAACAATAGTCTACATATGCAGTTATTGAATATCTTTATATATTTGTGTTGTATTACGCGACTCATATATGCCTTGCACAATAAAATTGTATGAAGAATGACATTCCAATCCTACCGCCACTGTCTAATCAGTAGAAACTAGAAGACATCTGTACTTAATATATAAAGCCGAAGAGTAGTTTTCGTTGTTTGAACGCGCTAATATTTTAAACTACTAGACGGATTTAAATAATTTTTGTCTTAGATAGTGTATTTATTGAGGAAAGCTATAAAACATCACGCTGTCACAGCGTAGGGAGCAATACAACACAATAGGAGCCGAGCAGCGGGTGAAATCGCGCGGTTGTAGCTAGTACTTCATAAAGGCTTACCATAGAACAAAGTTCAAATATGAGTATCCATGGGTCTTCCTGGAGACATTTGGTGATGAAAGCCAGTATGTTCTCGTGTCGGACATCGCGGTACATTTTGGCTTCGTCCAGGAAGCGCGCCTTATCCTCCAAGCTGGCATTCTGGTTGAGGATCTTGACCGCCACTGTGCTCGTGGATCCGTTGTCTTCAACCTCACCTTCAACCACCTAGAAAAAAGAAAGATATAGTTAGGTACCTCATTGACACTAGAATATCGGCAGAATCATCAAGTGATAACATACACGTCTGCCTTTAATTAGGGTAGGTTACACATATTTTTTTCTTTTCTCACAAAATTAAATACTTTCGACGATATATTAATTTGAATCGCGTGACGTCACAGCGTGTCACATTTTGTAGCACGTTATGACGTAACAAGCTCCCACTCCTGAACTTAGTGCCATTTTATCTAAGTACTTATTGCAACTTAATACGAGAAAATAAAAAATACGTTTCTAATATTTTTTCATTATCTAACTGACGGCCTAATTAGATTTTTAATTTTGATACCCTGACTGAAACTACCCAATTCTGGCATACCTCATTCGCTTAAGTTTGACGTTTGCTAATATTGTGTTATTTTAGAAAGTTCTATTAGATAATAGAACTTTGTAAAATAATAAAACAAAAACAGAAGGAAAACAATTGATTACGAACGAGTAAGTATCATTTAACAAAAGCTTATTAGTGTTTCGAGGCATATTAATTAGTATTTCTATTTGTCAGAAACTTCGTAATTTTATTTTATAGTTAAATATACATTGCACGTCAGTACCTATACGTGTGTAAATACTCATCATGTTCACTTAATTCCATCATAAAACGTGAATCCATGACATCAATACAACATTTAATTAATCATAGTGCACCTTGTGTTTTATGTTTAATATCTGATATAAAACATTTATTGTGGTTTGTAAGACCTAAAAAAGGAACAGAACACTGTTTATCTTCATCTGTGTTGCATTTAGTGACTGGTATAAAGACCACGTAAAATATTTATTGGTAAATATGCAACGTTCAATTAACCAATAAAATATCAACATTAATAATTACGTTTGTACTGAGTAAATGTTCAGAACATTTGTATAAATAAAACGACAGACGTTTCTCAGGTTATATTATTATATGGCACTAGAGAATGATTACCCACCCGTGCACAAATAAGAAAAAACTAGGCTTGGCTTATAGAACAATGGATGTCATACATTTGTCGTTGAGCTCTTAATGTGTTATATAAATCAAAACCTTGAAATACTGTTAACTGATTTGGTACCAATATATCAAATCAAATATAATTGTTTTTATTCCAGAATCCGTACATGTCATCAAACATCTCATTGTTTTTGTTACCTTTTTTTTGTTGACGGGGGGAAACCTTCCAAATGCGCCTAGCTTTTTGGGGAAAAAGACTGTGAGAGGGTGGGATTTTTACCTCACTAAAACCTCCCCGGTGGTCACCATCCGCACTTGAAGGAGGCACCGGGTCCTCTTAGTAGACCAACTCCGGAGCCCCCACTGTGCAACGCCTTTTACAGCACCTCCCTATGGAGACCTATGTGTCTCTCCTAGAGCCTCTCTGTGCACTGCACGGCGGCACGTGACCACTGTGCCGCCGTCATTCTTGAGGTCATTAGGTGGGCGCCTAGATTCCCCACTCTATGCGCCCATGTTACCTAGCTGCGATTCCCTAACCATTTGCTAAACATGAGTATTGGTAAAATATCTTTCAGCAGAGGGATTTTGAATAATATCTGTTCATGTATCCACTTACTCTTCCAAACCATCCTCTACCAATCTCTCGAAGATACTGCAATCTGTTGCGCGGGAAATCTTCTTCACCTGGAACAAGTTATGCTAAATTATGTACATTTAAAATCAATTGGCTGCATGTTTCTTTGTATTAAGCCAGTTTGTATGAAAACATACGACGTTTGGAGTGCACGCTAGTTACATGTGCGAAAAGTATAAAGGAAAAAACCCAAGCAAGTCACAATTATTACATTGTAAATTAATTCTCAGAAAAAAACCTTGATGAAATTCTTCACAGTAAATTTATACATTTATCTATTGCTATTTGTAGACAATGACATGTATTTAATATCAAACCGCGAGCCTGCACCCAAACTTTATTGTTCGTATGTTTCTATACCTCGCTTAGCAGTGATAGTCATCGGTCATGGGAACTTTGTAATGCTTGAACGATAACAATGGTGCAGATTAAAACTCTAAAAGGTCTTGCGTCTACAATACAACGCAATCGAAACCTGATCTAAATCCCATGGATACAAGGTTGCAACTCGAAGCCAACGGGTTATTCATTGGTAAGTAGGCCTAAGCACTGAATTACGGATTACGGGACTTGGGCCGTAATATTTAAGGCTTTTAAATTGCCAATTTATTTCCCTCGAGACGAGGATGGATGACAATTTTTGACGCTTTGTTGGGCGATTTCAAGTGAATCAAATGGCCGTTTTATCACAAGTTATTTCTTTTTAAAGGTCAAATTCAACCGAAGGGTGGAGAAATCAAGCTTTTATCTTTAAAGAGGTCCTAACACGACTTTTGTGGCATTTCTTTGGCTTAAAAGATTTATCTTAGGAGGTACAACAAGAGTGTCCTTCAGCTATATAAAGATGTAAATTTCAGTAGAAACGTTCTGAAACACTTGATACCTACTATTTATTAGATTTTAGAGTTCTAGGTGAGGTATAGGTACAAACACTCACCAAACCAATCAGCGCAGTGCTCCAATGGGTCCGCAACCCGTATCCCGGTGGGCAGTGGTTCGAACTCGACCACGGACTCCCTGCTGACTCTGTTCCTCTCCTCGTTCTCACTCACGATGTACGCGGCCGCGTTGTTGTTGGCAATGTTCTGCATCTCGCGGAGAGATATCGGCCCGTTGTTGTTGTCCTCACTGATGTTGTTGTTGACGGGCTCCACGAACCCCGAGTCCGGCGGATGGGCCCGACGACCATCGTGCAGGTGTGTCGCGCTTGCAGTGAATAGCTGCAAAACATTTTGTTTGTATTAATATTTGCTGCTAGTTGCTTAGAAGAAATGATTAAGTTTTTGTAAACTATCGTGTGAACATTTTCAAACTAAGTTAGATAATATTCCAGCTGCTACACATATCCTTGTATTATGGAGATGCCCGACTAGTTTCGAGCTCAACCAGAGTCCTTAATCGTGATCAGAGTTACTGCATGTATATTATCTAATTTGGATGAGTGTGGTTATGACATAGGTAAATCTAATAATATTATCCAATATACATATTATGTACCTCTATATTGGATTTGGATTGTGAGATACGAGTAGTCTGGAATTAGTGATTCACTATGTTAGTGCTAAACATAAAAAGGTGTTGTAAACTGTAAATGACATATATCATGCAAAACAAACAAGGACATTTTTTGTTTCTGTATTAAACGTGTGTGTGACAAAACAAAACATGATTGGAGACCAAATTAAATCCTAAACCCTGAGTATTAGAAAACCACCACCAAAATAATCTAATAGCTAAAATAAACGTAACAATGGGACACACACAACTACATCATCTACTAAGTACCTGATTGTCCGCTCCTTCGTTCGGCTGGCGACAAGAGAAAACAATGCATCAGACATTTGATCTTGTTCATATACGTGGTATAATATTTTGTATTGTTCCTACAAGGACTGCAGATACGCGATATGGCGGCGTAGAGACGTGTTGCTAAGAAGCATTTAAGTTAGTTATACTAAAATTTATTTTCCATAAGGATTTAAGCAGCACATAAGACATGTGCACTAGTCGTGTTTGTGCAGCTCATATAAAAACAATATTTCCACCACAGCCTACTTGTTTCCATAGAAAAATCTATTACACCATGTCTCAAAAGGAGTCTGGAATCAAAATCAAAGTTAAACGACAAGGTTAATCTGTAAACCAGAATGCATTACACAGTACATTCGTATGGCGTGGCATACTTCTGTCACGTCTAATTGGCTAATGCGATCGGACTGCAGACGTCGCCCCTCGGATTAGCTCATCCAAGCGAATTAGTGGAACACCATTCCGAACGACACTGTGTCACTTGTAATATTAGCTTGGCTTTAAAACTTATTTCATATCATAGTGCACATAACTTGAAAACTGTATTCGTAATCATACCTTTGTAGAATAAAAATACGTCAGAAAAGTGAGGCTACAGAGGTGAGTACGTCAGTAATCCCCGCTTTTACATACAAACATAATTGGTCAATTACTGTCTGTGAATAAGAGAGTTGCAGGAAAACAGCGCTCGCCCGCTTTCACAAAGGATACTAACATATAATACGAACTACTTTAAATAACTAGGTCATTAGTGTTATTATGCAGCCTTAGGAGCGACGTTCTAGAAATTCGTTTGTGATACAAGTCCTCATTGATGCTTCACACCGATGCAGTCACAACTGCAACAGTCTTACATCAACAAGATAAACAATATGAAACTTCTGGTTTGATTACAATATTGATGAGTGTCTATGAATGTTTGTCTGGATTATGAGACGCGGTTATTACATGATATTTATAACAATGACAAAGCAAAGACAAGTTAATCAACAAAACCTTGGACCACTCCTTACAGGGCGTAAACAGGCATGTTGTTAATATCGCGTTAGGACTCGTAGCCAATAATACCTCGTGTGTTCATAAGTTTTGAGACAAATTAAAAGTTGCATATCTTTTTAAATAATAAACTTATATTTATAAAAACAATAACAAACATCAAGTAGATAGTAAGTAAAAATTAAATATAATTATTATTCAAAATGACCACCCCTGTTTTTAATACATGCCCTTAGACGATTTGGCCAGTCATCAATGGCGGCACGCTTCGCTTCTCGGACAAGAGCTCGCTTAAGTGACTCCAAGTTTGGGTGGGACTTTCGGCAGGCTCTGAGCTCTAATTCGGTCCATAGAGAATAATCCAGCGGGTTGAGGTCGGGGCTGGAGGAGGGCCATTCGTTCGCCGCAATGAAGGCCGGCACATTTTCCTTCAGCCAAGCTTGGGTGGTTTTAGCCTTATGGGATGGCGCCGAGTCTTGCTGGAAAACCCAATACTTGTTATGGAATAGGGTATTAGACAGGGGTTTCACAACAGTCTCTAGAATGTCACTTTGATAATTTTTGACTTTCACCTTGACGCCTTGTTGGCAGAAATGAAGCTGAGTGACACCTTCGTACGAAACTGCCCACCATACCATGACACTAGCCGGATGATGAGTACGCGAGACATTCCGTGCTGAAGGTGGGACATCCTTGCTACTTTTGGCATACACTTTATTGTTTTGTCGATTGAACTTTTCTTCGACGGTAAAGATTTTCTCGTCGGTGAAGAGTATCTTCCTTGCATCGTGTCTCCTAAGCAGTATTGGACAATGTTCGCGTCGCAATTGACGAAGGCGATCGTTTAAAAAGTGTACTTTTCTACGGCTATACGCCTTAACCTTGAGATCATATTTCAGTATTCTGTTGACTGAAACGCGCGAAATATTGGTCTGCAGAGCGAGTTTCTTCTGAGTGCGACATGGATTTCGGCGAAGTCGCTCTCGGATGATTTTAATGTTCGCAGGCGTCCTCACAGAGCGTGGACGACCACTTCTTTGCCGATCATGTAAAGAACTTGTCTCCTGGTATCGTTTAATAGTGTAATACACGAAGTTACGGCTCACACCAAAACTTTTCAGTTCTCGGAAAATGTCCATAGGTTTTCTTCCCACCTAAAATAATGAAATGACGGTCGCACGTAATTCTTTTGTTCCCTCCATTACGACAAAATTTAAATAAAATAATCCGAAATCATAGATATTAAAAGTTAACATTCCAAATTCAAAATTAGAAAAAGAAATATACAGCAGCCAGTAATTTTTATTTTATTTTTATAAGCAAAAAGTTTGTCTCAAAACTTATGAACACACGAGGTATATCATGTTTTATTTCCAGATACAGTTTCACAGATAACTTCACGGTCTATAGGTCTACGAATCAATTATGTGCGACCACGCCTCCCCAGAAAAATTAGGTTATGCTTCAATTTTTAAGCGCCCGTAAATATTTCTATCTTCTGATTGCTAGATCGGTTTTATGCGACCAAATTTGAAATGATAAAATGTGTTAAAAGCAGAAAAACGTCTGACAATAATTGCATGACCTTCATTGAAGCTCTATTCAGTTTCAGCCGTGCCCACTGACTGTGGGATCGGTGAGCACAAACGTGTATTCAGCGGCTACAATGATTCCGAAGGTTTTTTACAATAACTAGGTCGTATAGCAGCTAACTCATGTCAACATAACAATGGTCCACTATTACTAGAAACGACATTTGTGAAAATGGAAATGCTAAATGCAAATCGCATAATTTCAGAATCGAGAACCACTGTATAACTATATCCCGAGCATGCAAATAAAGTTTCGCAGTAAATACTAATAGAACCACGAGACAAGGTTGATAATAAAGATACTAATGTACGAGAAACTTTAACAAAGTTGTTAAATATGTTCGAGATGGTGCAGGTGGCTGCGAAGTGCGACAGATTTTATCTCTTCCGGTGTATTTCGTGACGAACAGGTTAACAACTGGTAGCAGGTGCGCGAAACGACCATACACTCGGAAAGGAACGAGGATCCAATATTTTTTCGTCCTATTTTAAAATAAATATAAGATTTTATGAGCAGAATTACTTTTCTAAAGCAGAAATATCAACAGTTGTTATCTAGGGTTATAATATAGGACAAAATCATCCCAGTAGAGATTACACTACAAATCACTGAAGCCGGAAGACGTCCATTTGCAGAACTCGGGCCCTCTCGGCTCGACACGATTGATTCGAAGCCGCTTTGAACTCTGTCTATTCAGCATGTAGTGTAGCTATAGATGTTCTATGAAAGAATACGTGGAGGACACCCACTTTGTCAGTTGTGTTATGTTGTCAGTATGTCTATATAAACGGAAGCAGAGACTGACTTTAGAATTTTTAAATAGCTAGGTATTTCAAGGATTGACAATTGATTATTGAAAGGTAATCCTGTAAATTGAAAACTAAGCTGGGATTAGCTATTTAAATGGACAAACTTTAATTCTTTGTAAGACTATTCGTGTGAAGGTATTCGGTAGCAAAATGAGTTGTCCATTACACGGTACTCCAATACTTGGAAGGCGAGGTTTTCATTATGGCAATCGTGCTGCATCTCTCGAGGTGTCACACGCAACAATCGTGTGAACTGGCACGATCGCTCACTGTTACTTGTAATCTCATTAGCTACAATTTTATTCTTTACAGCGTGTTTATACTCAAATTAATTTGAATATTGAGTCGCTAAAGTGTAAAGTTCGTGCACTCAGTATATTTTTTAATTAAGAAGGTGTAAAGCTTTTTTAATTCTGCTTATTTATGCTGAAGTATTTTATTTTTTATGTCAAAATTTGTCGGTTTAAATAACTGCAAATAACTAGGGATTATTTCAGGTCTATGTAATCTTCATAATAACTTCGAGATAACTGCTAAATACGTCTAATAACCTGAATGATTTACAGAGAGACACCAGAAACTGTTTAAAAAGATTGCAACTACAAAAGTACAGCGCGAATCAGTTCGCATCGTGTCCACTTCAAACGACCAATTCGCTCGACAGCGCCACCTGCGTTTAATTACTATAAATGACGTAAGTTCAAAACTTACGCGACCCGTTGTTAACAAGATAATTGTTCGTGTATGTGTGCGTGACGAATGTACTCACCGGATCGTATTACGATTCATGTTATGCAGTTCATCGCGGGTTACGTCAAAGTTTGCAACGACCATTTATTTTTAATTCGCACTCTCTGTACACCGGCCTTCTTCCGGACATTGTTGTCATATTATAGTGAATGGTTTATTTTTAACTTTGTCATAAGTTATGAATTAGCAATGAGCTCTTCTACATTCAAGTTTGTGCCGCATTAAACCTTATGTCGTTTCTTTCAACTTCTAATGCTCTGATGGTATCATTTCTCTCTTCAATTTCATCAAGCCATTCGAATTAATTTTCAACAATACGGTTTTTAGTATACACAATAAGAATATAATGAAGCTTGTGAAGTTCAGTTACAAATGAAACTATAAATTTTCTATTGTCGTAAAAACGATTACTATAACATCTTCAATATTCAATCAAGAGCAAAAAAATAGAAACAAACATTCAAGGAAACCCAGGCACAGTTGCGCAATAAGCTATAACAGAAAATAATATGCATGTAAAAAGCGTTCCCTGTCCCAGCAATAATAGGCGACAATTCATAAGAACACGAGTCCCACACAATGAAGTTGTAAACTTTATACTCTTTATAGTCGAGTCCACAACTCCACACATTGTTTGATCCGAGTCTTGTTAGGGAAAGTGAATGATAACGGTGTTCAAATGTAGGACGTCTACTTGACTGTGACAAGCTGGCGTTGGATGACTGAATAAATCCGTTGCTTCCTTGTTTTGTTAGCAAAAAAAAACTACTTTCCATCATTCAGCCTCCGTTTTGTCGCGTTCTAAGTAGCGTTTATCCGGTCATCTCTCCTTGAATTATTCGAATAATCCGTTGTTTGCGGATTTCCTACTAAGTCTACTCATTGATTGTATTTATAAAGTATCTAGTTTGTACTGCGTTGTTACCGTCCCTAGTAGCAGGAGATGTAATTGTCTAATCACGACAGTAAGTATTTATGGAATTTTCTATTGTATATTTCATTTAAAGTGTCCATTTGTCGTGGAAGTTCAATTAAAATAACTGCACATTTATGAAAACGTAAAATTTGATTCATATCGCTTGATTAGTTATCGTTCAGGTAGCAGATACATTAAAATCAGAAACTTATGCAAATTATTCCAAGATTTTTAATTTTTGTAATGGACATGAAAATAAACAAAAATTGGCGGCGCGTACCACAAAATGGGAAATTTAATTAATGTCCCGCCCATTAATTACTTAGCCGGAGCAACTAAGCAAATTGTGGAGGTTTTAGTAAATAAGTAAAGGACCAACTTGACGTCATTATAAGGCTTGTGAAACAGCCGACCCTCGGGCAAAGGTCATATTCGCATAAAGCCAATTCAATTACCGAAATTATCATTACTAATGTTAAATTCGTAGCTAGTGTACATCGCTTAATGTTTTGTGACGAATGTGCTTTGAGACAAGTTACTAAAACTTAAAAGTTGTTTTGAGTATTTGATCATTAGCAACACAATGCATAACACGACCTTTGCAAGAATCAAAATAAGGGCTTTTTTTATTTAAGGGGGGAAAATCATCGAATGACTGCTCCCGCCTGGGTGAGGCGGACGGGAGTGTCAGACTCTTACTGACTAAAAACCACCCCGTTCCTTCTCCTGCACGTCGAGCCGGAGCCCCGGTTACCCGTTAGGTTCTCCGCGACTCCGAATCGGCATCGGCCCTATTGGGCCCCATCTGTGGTGGTCTGATGGCTCTTTGAGGCGCGGGCGGAACGCAACGCGCCGTACGCTCGGGTCTGTTTCTGGTCGGACGGGGAGCCACCCATTTCGCCGTCCGCAGGCCGCGCTTACGGTGGCCGGAGATCGTCTCGCGATCCCCGACGCCCGGTGTGTCCTTCGCGATGGCTGGGTTGCGAGGAGGCAGCGCTTCGCTGGCTCACGCGTCCCGCCTCCTCCTTAGCTAGCATGACTGCTTCGCAAAAGGAGGAAACGGCATCCCAATCCCCCTCGCTCCGCATCATGGCCTGCACTAGGCCCGGACGCGAGAGGTCGCCATCGCCGATCACTTCCCTGAGGGCACGGCGGTGCTCAGCCCACACAGGGCATTCTCCCACTGTGTTCCACCGTGTCCTCAGGGCGGTCCTCGCAGTGATGACACTCGGGCGTTTCCTCCCGCCCCATCAGACACAGATACCTCCCGAAACTTCCATGTCCGGTGAGGACCTGCGTCAGGCGGTAGGTGAGGACGCCGTAGCGTCTCTCAAGCCACTCCTCAAAGAGGGGACTTACCGCTGCAATGGTAGCGAGCCCAATCAAAATAAGGGCTTGCGTTTCTTTTACATGTTTTAGTTAAAATGTGTCAATGTCGTTTCGCAATCGTTCTCAATGAACAGAATTTGCTGTATCTACCTACATTATACTCAGAACGGTTAATTGCACTACACAACGAATGGTACTGCATTGAAGCGTGATAATTGTGTGAATTGATGACGTGAGATGTTACAACAGTCGAAGGCGTTAGGTCGCAAACATAATAATTCTAGATTATGCAAAATATTTCTTCACCAGAGACTGTGAAACTAGATTAAACGTAATACCGATCGGCATCGTAACCGAATTCGCGTGTCCAAATGTTATAAAATCGTAATACGTACGCGATTTGATGGCGAATTAAAATTATGACTGTATGATAGGAATGGAACGTAAGGTCCATGGAGTGGTTTTATGAAATAAATTCAATAATAAAACTAAAACCGAATCACCGTGAGGTATTTTGCACAAAAAACGTACACTTGACACGAGCCAAATAAAAGACTGACACAGCACATTTTGAGGAACCATAAGAGGACCGAGTACCCGAAGTAAATAAGGAAATCTTAGAGAAACTTTAATCTTTTCAAGCGAAACTGTCTTACAGTGAAATATTACAAAGTAAAGTCAACACAGACGGTTGCCGGAGATGAGAAAACTGACATATTATTATAAGAATAGTATCTACCTAGCTACATAAACAAAGCTCTTCTTATTAAACTGCGTACGAATAAACACAGAGTAATCTTAATGGAATTCTGAATCGGCCTGTGGCTGATAAAAATAATTGGTTATTGATTGTTTTCTGGTTTAGGTAAGGGCGGGACTCCACAAAAACAGAGATGTCTAAAGCGGATACAAGATTTACAGTTAGGCTGTTGTAACTGAAGGTGAAGGTGTGTGGTTATGTACCTGTTACGTACCTATTGGCTAGACTGGGAATGGACGAACCTCACCATGTTAGCGAGCCTCAACTCACATCTTCGCTTCTATTGTACCATAAGATCTCAGCAATACTCAGTACTCAGGTTTATGGATACCACTATCTAATGAAGCTGAGTAGTAGTGAGTACCTATGTACCTATAAATAACGAAACTCTGTTTATTGTTGAAAACACATTTTTGCTCAGCTCGTCACGTCACGTCTCTGCTTCAGTGGAGTCCGAACCTAAGGCTTCAGCTTATAAGAGGGATAATAGTCGTACTTACTGCGAAATTGAACATGACAGGTTTTGGGTTGTAGGTTATTTTAGTGTTGAATTGGGACTGGATGGAATCTAATAAAACGTTACAAAATCTTGCATGTCTCAAATTCTGGTCAGAACATTGCACTGTTGTGCATACAGTCGTACTCAGATGACAACAGTGATAATGTTTTGATGCATAATATTAACCGTTCTGATAGTGATCAGTTGAATAAATTAAAGAATGACATTAATTATTTTGAAGTCATCTTCTCTCTCTCTTCTATCTCTATTATAGTTATATTATAGGTTCATTAGACATTTTGCAGAATTATAAAAAATATACTTCAAGTCGTTTAGCGATGAAGAGCAGACAGTTAACTGTATAAGTGATCGTCTAGTGTGCGTGAAATAATCCCTGTTAGTAAGAACATTAATTGCTCATTTCCTGAGGCATGCAAGACGCCGCTCCACAGCAAAGAAAGTTGATGGCTTGAATAGAAATGTACTTCTTTCGCTGCTCATTCAACGACTTCCTTCGACTACACTGAGTAAAACATTAAAGAAATTAAATATATCTGAGCTAAAAAATTACCAGTGCATTGGAAAGCAGGTCTTTCATATTTCTTCAGTAATATTTTTTGTTACAAAATTACTTACAAATCTCTCGGTTAACTGCAGTGCCGACTACATGAAAAAACATGGATAAATTAAATTTCTCAAGACCACATGCATTTTTTTATTTGATGTACACGTTGTGAATTCCAAACAAAAATAGATTTAAAATGAATGACACCGTCTTGGTGCCAAAATAATTGGAATAGCGGTGTGGGCATTGACATTCTTCAGAAATAAATAAAAAAAAAAATACAATAAAAGTATTTTACAGATGGCCGGATAGATAAACTGTTTTCTTAAAACGTAGGCGAATAAATAGAAATACAGTGTCAAAACTGTTTGTCATTACATTTCGTATGGCGACAAACTTTGGCTAAGATTTTGGCTAACAAACTCATGACACAACGATGCTAAAAGCTTCGATGTTAGCCAAAAACCAAAAGAATTGAAAGTGAAACATTATACGGATGACAAACAACATTATTTGTTCTCTTAGCACCAGCCCACCAACCCACTACTGAATCAATCATAACTACATTTTCTAGTGATCTTATCAAACCTCCGTAAATGGACAAGTATCATTGATTGAAACAGAAGAACATTCATTAACTAAGAGTTATCAATAAACGGGCCGTTTCAAGGCGAACACGTGCTCTGTACATTGTAATTAGCGTGCGCGTGAGTCACCGCAGTGATGCGCCCGCGCATAATAAAATACATTCGCTTTTATCTTGCGCGTGTCGTCGGCTCTTGTAGACGAATAAAGTTGTTGTTTGTACAAGTGCCGTAGAAGATAGACATAACTTTAACAATGACGGAGTATAAATAAAAGTCGTAAAGACGTAAATCTTACAAGACAGACGGACAGAAAGCGACTCTCCGTTAATTGGTACTAAATAAAAGTCTGACAGGAATCATAATGTTTATACACTGTGTTTTGCATACAGATGCGCGTCCGTTATATATTTTTATGCGTAGATCTTCTAATGATCTATTTCCGTCAGCTGAATCACTGCAGTGATAAACCGGCGACGTCATTACATCAGAATGCACATACACTCGAGCGCTTTCATTTATATTTAGTGTTAAGTGACCCTTACCAGTGCGCAGTGGCCAGTATCAAATCTAAAAGGTCAACGTTTGTGAAGTCTGGAACGAGGGAGACCAATTAACGACTCATTCTACATGAACTGTTCCAAAGAGAAAAACAAACGCGTTCAAACTATGTTTCTATTTGAATGGATATGTCCTCTAGCTCCAAAAATGCCCGCTGTTCTGGTAATGATGGTAACCAAGGAGTGGTGAGATCGCATTACATTGACACAATTAATTGGCCATTACACTGCATTATAGCTATGGGCTTTCAGAGGTTCGGCATTAATGTCGATAGAGCCGAGCATCCGGCTCGCGACCACAACACGGTAGCGGCCTGTGGTCACAGGAAATTTATGGGAACTTTGCTACGTGGACGTTATATTAATCCTAGTCAATTTTCTATTAATTTATAAAAGGAAACAGTACAGTCAGGATATTAAGTTCAATTATAAAATATGCAATAAAATATTACAACAAACGCAGTCTACTATTTGTGTTCAGTTTCTATAAATATTATGGTGCATTTGTAGTCAATTTTTTTTTAATCTCATCGTTGACATTAGAATAATATGTTTAGAATCTTTCAAAAGAGATTCAAATTATCATATTATAACAAAGCACTTCAAAGTATGCGTCCTAAAACTAGGACAACCGAAAGGCCAAAAGCGAAATGTTGCATGCACTAATCTTATTACGGAACAGATCTATGTTGGGAAGGTGACGTGTACCGCAAATGCAGGCAAGGGTAAACAAATTTAACTTGTAAATCATATGCAGCAGATATAAAATATTCATCGAAACAGGATTATAACTCTAAGGTTGCACAATGGTGTTACTGTAGGACGTTTAGCGGCCCCCAGCCTTTGTAAAGAGCTGTTGACATCTTTGCTAAAAGCATACTGCAATAGTTCCAGTCTGTATTATACACGGTCGTATGTGCGGGTAAAGATTGGTTTGTGTGTGAATGAGTGTTTAGCTCAAATCATTAGATTGTAAACAATACTGGGTAGAGAATTGTTGTCCTGCAACAGATCTTATTACAAAATTGTTGCTCTCAAAAGTGATTTTGACTGTATAAGTTGTAAGCCTACACTAGATAATATCATTACATTGGTAAAATCGTAAAAAAAAAACCCTATGATTGTAGTAATAAAATTGATTTCGGTTCATTTAGTCACAAAGATTTATCCACTTAGAACGTCCTATAACTAATAGTGGTTAACATTGAAAGTCAAAAACAACACAAAACGTAGTAAATAAAGTTTTAGTCCATGAAGATACACTAAATTGTGTACCACAGCATGATCATAACAAAAGCGGACCCATTAACACAGCACGTTTTGAGTAATGAGTCCACAAACACGAACACGTAAACAAGCAAACAAAAATAAAATATTACGACACCTCATTTGTATGGAGTTGTGTTTACGTTATTCTTTTTTAAATATGTTCCTATTTTATTTATTTACTTTTCATACAAAGGTTCAGCTCACGAAACATGAAATGAAAAGCGGGTTTTCTTAAGACCTGCCTCAACGCTGCAGTGACGCAGCCATGTGAGACTTGGTTGACTTTGATTCACCTGTAAGGTGATTTTGTGAATATAACTGTTGAGTCAGTGAATACATTTTGTTTCACAGAAACGTCCTTAAAACGAAGGATGTTTATTGTTCGCAGTTAAAACTATGACGTGACATTTAGACAAATATATTTTCAAAGTCATCCGTTCTAAGAAACTCGCAACTAAGTATTCTTAAGATTGCAATTGAACTTTTAACTCTTTCATCTCTAAGGTTCTCTAAGGTTATAGTTAGAATTAGAGGTTTTATGAAATAGTTATAATAGTTGAAATCAACGAACATCTAAAAACTATGAATGACCTAAAACGTGTTTTAGTTGGATTAGGGCCGCTTTGGTTCAGCATGGCCATAAATACAATTCGGGCAGATGTGATGAAGAATAATATAACAATACTGGCGCTGGCACGTGACGAACGTTACTCAGGTACTCGCGTTACTCTATGCAAATAATCTAAATCGCGTTCTACTCTCATTACAGTACACTGCCGGTTTTATAGACTCTTCATATTTTAGTACATGAATCAGAGTGGCAATAGGGGAGGTGTGAAGCGATGACAGCGTGGGAGGGGCACGACTGTGGGGTGTGCCCGCCTCGGGCTTTATGCCAAGTAGAAGCGCCACTGCATCGTCAGATGACTAGCATTATATTGCACTCACAACATCTACTTCCAATCTTAATGTTTCACACATACGGTTCATTTTAAATTTTGATGGACGAAACATATCAAATTGTTGTTTCGTCGTGTGAATGTCTCGCGCGTAGTCTAGGGTTTTTATGCGAAGTATCTCAAAGTCCACGGCAAAGAATTCGCGGCGAATTGTTTTAGCGTATTGTGAGAAATTTTGCCGTGTATTTTTGGCGCCACCTTTTGTTATTTTCCCTTGAGCTTGATATATATTATGTATGTACGAAAGAGACTTTGATTTCAGAATCACCAGTCAGAATCAAAACTGAAGTCATACTAAATTATAAAAATTAAAAAAGGAGGAGTTCCGGAAATAATAATTTCCAATTAAGATAATTATGATTATGAGAAGAAATTATCTAATTTCAACAGATTTATGACCAGCATAATTCCGTAGTTTTATTTCAAAACTGCTTCAACCACGTAGTTAATTCCATTTATGTGGTTTATAAAATATGATTTATTTAATTTATCCACATAAAAAGCAAACAAACACTTCCGTATTAACAGAACGGCATAAAAACAGCCGCATGCATAAACACTGCAACTTGTTTACATTAGTGCGTTGTCAGGACAGGTGGGCGTGCTGACTTGCTGACTCACAGATAACCATTATCACAATGTTTTAGACAAAATTATAAGTGTGAATAACACTGTTTACTAGCAGTGTAATCTGGGCCGCTGCAATTGAGATTTCCTACAAGGTCAACGATGAGTGTGCTTAGTGCCCCCAATAAGACGCGCACACCGCCAGCGTGTAGTAATGCGTAGTTCGAACAAATAGATTCGCTCTCAATAGTTGATTGCTCTGAGATAAAAGAAAATTTGCTACAGCGTAAATTGTGAATGGAATGATGAGTGTTCAAAGAAAAATGTTTCAATCGTGTTTCATTGTGAGATACAAATTGTGTGAAGAAAACTTCTTTTGTTATAGGTAGTGTTCCTTATCTGAAAATGTAACCGCAGGAAATTCGGCCAACCATAGGCCATAAATTCAGGAAACCGGGCAGGAATTTGGCATGACTTTGCCTCTATTTCAATCTCAGTTAAGTTATAAGACTCCTATAGGGGATTTAAGACTTCTGTAACCTTAGTATCACTTACTTTTGTCACTTGTATTTTGGACGCATCTCTAAATAAATTGTAAGTCGTAACAGAATGAGTAAGTGTAATCTAAATCAGTATGAATCACCCATTAGTCTCGTCTACAAAGAACATTTAGTCTATTACTATGCTCGTGGGCAGGTAATAAAGAAAATAGTGCATTTTCTTGTAGTTACTATTCCTTTTCGATAATTGGCAACACTGGTCACAAATGGGCTCGTAGGTAATTTTTATTAAAAAAACAAACATAATAAACTTCCACGAAATGGTGTAGGTAGCTAGGGAGGATAGGATTATGTATATAATTAAATAACTCAATTAGTTAGTCGCTGAAAAATTCGGGTAATGTTTAGTTAAGTAACATCTACAATTATTTAATTTATTTTGTTCGTTGTTTCAAGTTATTAATTTGATTGTTTGTTTTTGGGTATACAAACAAGGCAAACCTGATGGGAGGATTCTGCATCGAAAGTATAAAGAAGCAAACTAGTTGGGGAAAAGCCAAGAAGACGTTACTCTTTGTATTTTAATATTTCCAATTTCATACTATTTCGACCACAGTGAGCTTTGGGGTAATAAAGTTGTTTACGATCCGTCCCTACCTCAGATACCTATTACTTTACACCACGTCCTTGTCCTAAAAATATTCTTATAAAACTTTAATTTGATGCTGTGAATAAAACAATATGATGGACTAAAATTTCCATATGGATAAGGCCATTTTAGGGATCTTTAGGAGGAATATGGAAATATAAAGTGAGTTTCGGAGCATAATGGAGTTTCTTGCTTGTTCTTCTCCTTAGAATCTACATTTTGGAATGAGCACCTAGGTTTACCTAGCTTCACTGACGGACTGACTGACAGACTATTATTTATTTTGTATTTGTTGACATTTCAAAAGTAAGTACCAAAATATGGTTTAATTGAAATAAATGCTCGCTTTGACTCGAAAACAAGACATTAGACAATGTACACTTCGAACAATATTACTGCCTAAAACTGGAAAATTTAGAAGTTGTCCAGGAGCTTGGTACTGAACTTAAATAACCATAAACAAAAAATTGGAAAGACACGCAAAAGAATTAGACCAAACGATCCATAACTAGGGTTTACTACTAGTTTATGTTCAAAGAACTTTCAAGATCCAAGGCGCTTGGACATAGGTATGTCCAAAGTTCATGAAATCAATTGAGCTTAGTTAGGGCACGGCGCCACAGAGAAACTCCACTTTGTAACACTTAGTTTAATCACTTAATTACAATAAGTGCTGTGATAACATTAAATGGCCACTTTCAGCTTCGATACTGAGCCAGATTGATGAATTAGTCTTCGAAGACTATCGACGATTGACATTTAATTACTTGGTACAAATAAAACAGGATTCCTATTTACCTCTCATTATAATTACGAGTTCTTTGAAATAATATTACTAAGATTCATCTCATTACTAAAGTACCAATTTCAGAGAGACACTATAAATTGAGAAGGAACTGAGGAAGCGACTTAATTACCTCAAAGTTATGAATACATTATGGACCCTCTTGTTCAAGCCAGACATTTATTAATATTTAATTTTGTTTCGACGTAAACTTTAATTGCTGTTAATAAATTTAATTACATCAGGGCCGTGTTTTCAGGCAGTATAGTATACACCCACGTAATGCCCTTTTCAGTTGTTTCTCCTTTATTAAGGTCTTCTCAGAATAAAGAGCATGTTTAATACCCAAAATGTTCAAATAATATGCCCTTAACAAACTTTTTGTTACAGAAAATTCAATTACAGTTTATGCCCCAAGGGTGAGACCTGGACCACATATTTATCGATCAAACCAGTAACCACTGTACCAATAACTCAGCCAACATGGCAATATTGTTTTGAGCCACAATTTCACATCTCTCCTATGGTTAAATTATTAAGGGTCAACTATTTCTCCTCTAAAAAGGTCACCATGGAAGAAAATTGGATTTTTTAAGTTTCCTTTGGGAGTTACCCTCAATTGGTAGTGTAGTTGAGGTTAGGAGCCCACGAGAATAGTTTCAAAAATATGAAGTTACTCCGAGCAACAATTTGTCACTCCAAGTTTTGTGGAGATGTTGTTTTAAGTGACTTGTCCAATAAAGTAATTGTGGTACATTTAATTTATAAAATTCTAAGACCAGACAGAGACTATATCATGATGCGTATGCTCATTCCTTTTACGTAGTAGTACCTACTAAGACAGTCACATTCTATGCATTTTAATGACGTCAAAATAAATCTTAGTTACATGGACTTTAGCCAATCGGTATCACAGACGAGCTGAATGATCTGCTGTATAGAGAATGAACAATTTAGAAATAGTTGTCGTTAGGCATTACGGTGAACTGTCATACAAAAACAATTCAAGATATTAATATGCGGATCTATATCGGCAGTAATAAATACTAGAAATAAACAGTGTGACTAATATCTCACATGTTTTGTTGATGTGTGGCCGCATGCCGCATCACCGCGCGTTATAGAACAATGCTGGTGCCAACAGCTGAGTAAGTGTCGCGTACACCCGCATCCCGCATGCGTCTACTGTTACTGATTGGCTGAACTCAGGCGCAGGCTTTCACTATGAACTAAATCTACATATTTTGTTCCGGAATCTAGTGATGGATGTAGCACCGAAATGATGACTAATGAGTAAAGAAAGATAGCTCTTTCATTAATCGGTTTGCTACGAAGGAGAGGCTATTAAAGAACATATTATTAACTTTATAATAGTTATCGCTGATTTGTAAAATTTAATTGAGCATGACCTAATTTAGTTAAAATTACCCGCCGAAAACAAAACCGAAAAAAAAACGATGTTCTTTATTTAGAGAGCTTAATAATGGTAAAATTAATAAAAGGCCTATAGCATGTTTCTAAGTACCTAATTATTACTTAAATACTGACGTAAACTGATGTCAAATTATTTCATGAGCTTTCAAACATCCCAATGAAAACGTAATAAATATTGACTGGCGTAGTTAGTGTGCTCCACATAGGCAGTAGCAATCCCTCCTATGAAGTTGTTATTATAGCAGCGTGGCCCAATTAGCAAACTTTGCCTAATCGACGGAGTACAAACGGCAAATTCATTAGTATGGCTTTCAATTACCTAGTTAGTGTTTTACGACCCACGTTTTATGTCGAAATTGGTCTTCGTTGTTATTATTTTCTATCAAATAAATAGACATAGTTAACGATAAAGCTATAAAAATACTGAGGTGGGGTTCGTCTACCTGATTACAACAGAGTTCCAGAAATATTACTTTTTCGAAATACTACGCGTGTTTAATGCTGTTGTAACTTTAAAAGCTTCGCGTGCGGTTTAGTGTTATACAAGCATTACGCGTTTTATTCATATTGTCAGAACTCATTTTGCGGTTTAGTTTTTATATGAATTACCTCATTCTCAATAAGAAACATAAATAACAAATGTACTCAGATGTCCGCATCTTGCGAAGTGCAAACAGTACCCACAGTATGATAGGCATGGCATGAGAGACTATATATAATGTGATAAACTGCGCATAATTTTGCCTAAACGGTGTCTAGTGATACAAGTCAATTACGTCATGAAAGGGACAGTTAGAAGGTCGAGAATAGCGTAACAATGACGTCATAGACGACCCACGCGAAAAATAAATAGTTATCGTCTCCCATTACTCTGAAGGGGCTCTCAACAAAATCTTTGCCCGTCACACTAAAGCACACTTTTCTCAGAATATTTGCGGATATTTTATCAAATCTCCCGCGACACAATGCCCCTATTCCGGTCACAATAGAATAACGAAGGACAGACGCGGAGCAGAAGTTTAATTTAGGAAATACTTACATACGATACAAATGTGATTCGCATGCGGTAAACTACAGGACCATCATAAGTAGGAGGCCTGGTTTCCTTACTTTCTTTGTACTAGATATTTGGAGGCCAGTCTCGCGTATTAACAACGGCCTATGTAAATGTATGATAATCTTACGTCTCTCTTATTTGGGTACTCTTAATTCGCTCGGTATTCGGCCAGATGCTCATTTCGAGGGCGCACGGGATCTGCACTATTGTCTTGCGCGTGTATTGTGTTCGAGGGCGTGCCGGGTGCATTGACCCCAGCCGTCGGCCACTGATTAGATACACAACTGCAACTTTTGTTAGACATCACATGGGACCGAGTGTATGACGCTCGCGACGAGAATTAATTATGTGTTATCCATTGTAATGGTAGTGATAAGAGGTTTGGTTCATTCATGTGTATGGAGCGGTAAATCTGAATGTTTTTGATGCTATTTTGGGTATTGAAACATCAATATGTCATTACGCTATTACAATTAAATCATTAAACTAAATAGATGTCTCATTCCTGTCTACATGGGTATTATTTTAATGTTTTCGATGATATTTTATTTCACAGCCTATGATAATACATTATCACATTTGACTTCAATAAAAATAATAACAGATATCCAAAAATTATGTTAATGGCACCTAATATTTTCTAATTAACATACATATTATTTGTAGTTTATTGAACTAAAAAACAAATGTGTTATTGTTTACAAAATGATAAAGTTTATTCGCCTTTATTTAGCACGGACATGCGTACACTATGAAAGTATCAGTACAAAATGCTTTTATTAGGTCATAAACTAGTTAGAAGAGTCTTACTTTCCATTGCCAATTTATGTACGTTGTACGTATGTAGCGAATGAAAACGTTGGACTCTGAGTGGGCTTTAAACCTTACCTAGTGATAATCGAAGAGTGATTTGATTCATTTTGCGTTTAATAATGCAAAAGCAATCTAAATCACGACTGCCTCGTTGGTCGAGTGGTCGCAAGTGGGACTGCTGGGCAAGAGTCGCAGGTTAAATTCCCGGCTCGGGGGAAGTACTACTGGATTTAAAAAAAAAAATCAGTAGCACGGGGTCTGGAATTGAGCCCGGTATATGGCAATAGGCTCACCCCCTATTACATGAGACTCATAACATAAATAGTGAAAAATTGGGTACATTGTACAGTGGCATTTAGCGCCGTATTGTGCACCTCTGGCTGCCCTTCGGGGATAAAAGGCGTAATATTATGTATGTATGTATGTATGTATGTACGATCATAATTACATATAAATACGTTGCAGAATCGAATAACTCGAAAGTATTATTATAACTAGGTATGTTTCCAAAAAATATCCCCAGCACAAAACGAATACTACCGTATTCGTTTGTTTGTATACATAAAATTAAAACGCAACGCCGTGTAAACTGTGACAAGTTATTAACCTTTCACCTGCACACAATGGTGACCCTTGGTGACTTGTGTTACATACATGGGAATTGACATCAACTGTCAATCAGTTGATGCATTCCGCCGCCTTTCAAACGAGAATCGATATTAAATGGCTGTGCATTGTATGACTTCGTAGATATATATGTTTTATAAACGATAGACAACTTGGCTAGGGTTAGAGATTCGTATTATCTAGATTTCTAGACATTCGACCATCCCAATAAGGATGTTGAAAAGTAGCCAAATATTCAATACATTTTTCAAAATTGCTAAAATGTTTGACATTTCTTTGCAATGTGTGATATGAAATTTTATAATATACTCTTAAGGATATGTTTGTTACACCTTAGGACTAAAACTGCTGAACAGGTTAAGATATTATTCAGCATAATGACATATAGGCCATTAGAATATTGTTTATGTCGCTAGTGGATTAGTAGTACTAACTTTCTAGTTAAGATATTCAACTTTTTAGTATCAAATAAGAAATAGACAAACAATAAACATTTAACATTTCTTTTTTTATCTCGTCTAGCACCAAACAGTCTAGAGAACTCAGTATCAAATAGATTGTGTAAATTAAAATTAAAATAATCATAATGCAAGAGAAAGTTTCGTAGTTATTATACATTGAATGTTATCTATGTGGGAAATAAATGTTAATAGATACTGTTGGAAGTAAAATTTTTAACAATAGATTATGGCATATTAAACATGGGCTTGTAAGAAATAGGTATTTTTCATCATTTTTATAGTTAATTCACGTAACCTAGACCTTTTTTTTTTAAGGGGGGAAAATCATCGAATTCCTGCTCCCGCCTGGGTGAGGCGGGAGGGAGTGTCAGACTCTTACTGACTAAAAACCACCCAGTTCCTTCTCCTGCACGTCGAGCCGGAGCCCCGGTTACCCGTTAGGTTCTCCGCGACTCCGAATCGGCATCGGTCCTATTGGGCCCATCTGTGGTGGTCTGATGGCTCTTTGAGGCGCGCGCGGAACGCGACGCGCCGTACGCTCGGGTCTGTTTCTGGTCGGACGGGGAGCCACCCATGCTCGCCGTCCGCAGGCCCGCGCTCCCCGACGCCCGGTGTGTCCTTCGCGATGGCTGGGTTGCGAGGAGGCAGCGCTTCGCTGCCTCAAGCGTCCCGCCTCCTCCTTAGCTAGCATGACTGCTTCGCAAAAGGAGGAGACGGCATCCCAATCCCCCTCGCTCCGCATCATGGCCTGCACTAGGCCCGGACGCGAGAGGTCGCCATCGCCGATCACTTCCCTGAGGGCACGGTGGTGCTCAGCCCACGCAGGGCATTCTCCCAGCGTGTGTTCCACCGTGTCCTCAGGGCGGTCCTCGCAGTGATGACACCCGGGCGTTTCCTCCCGCCCCATCAGACACAGGTACCTCCCGAAACTTCCATGTCCGGCGAGGACCTGCGTCAGGCGGTAGGTGAGGACGCCGTAGCGTCTCTCAAGCCACTCCTCAAAGAGGGGACTTACCACTGCGATGGCAGAGAAGAGCCCAGCCCTCGGTTGCGACAGTCGTTGCTGCCATTCCGCCATGAGATCGCGCCGGAGCTCATCCCGCCACGCACTTATCTGGCGCAAGTAACCTAGACCTACATGACAATGATTGTCATTCACAATGAAAAGATTCCATCTATTTTTAATTAAGGGATATAATTATACCTTTTTGGATACAATATGTAATCAGAATAAATAAATCTAGTACTACATTATTATTTTTTTTAAATATATTTTAGCTCATAAACATTTAGATTTTTATGTTAAAGTATGTGAACAGCTGAACAACAGGATATTATATCCCCTTCGTCATTATCTACAATGTGAATGCAACAGCTAAGAGTCAAGTAGGGCATAAACATTATTGTTAAGTACAAAAGTATATCAGTATGCATCAGGACATACAAAATGTTACTTATTTGCTACTGTTTATGCCACTTTTAGTGGTGTTTTTAGTGAAAAGTCAATTTTAAAGCGACTTCAAAAAAGTTTGTATTCAATTAGCCTATTATGTAGAAACATGTTTAATTTAAAACAATTACCCATTTAATAGATTACATTTATAAAAATAATATCGCCTATCCTGCTTTCTATCAACAGTATGAATGGTAGTGTCCAACACACTATATTAATACAGTATCTTTAGTAAAGAAGTAACTATTTTAAGTTATTCTTTTAATCTTTTGTAGCTAAGTACAATGGGTTTCAAACACAATCCACATTAACACATCTAGACTCCGGAGCAATTATCCGCAGATTATTATACATTGTAAGAATTTTAGATACATGATATTCTTCCTACCTTGCAATCCTTATGTCGGTAACACCAGGTGCAACCAAGGAGAAGACCGACAGCGGTGATGAGGAGCGCCAGCGCAGGCACCGCCGCGTACATGCCGCCCTGGGAGCCCCAGCTCTCCAATTGAGACTGGGAATTCGCATCTGTAGACAATGATTGTGTTATGTCTTGTGTGCACTTTAATCAGGCAATGTGTAGGTTTTATATACTGTGAATAATGCCAAGTACCTACATTTTTATTAATTAAATAATTGTTAATTAGACATTGATGTTTTGTATTGTTTGTGATTGGTATTGAAAACATTATTATGTTTGTTTGTTACTTACACCAATTCTAATTTTTAAAAATCTATATTATTTGTACTATCATAAATAACTAGATCACACAATTATATCCACTTTCTAAAACCCATTACAAAATAATATTTAAAAATACAGTAATGGTATAAAAATAACAAGATTCTAGTAAGAATTGGTTTCTGATTAAAAGCAATACATTATGTCAAGGCTGAATTCTAGAGTTGCAATGAGCAATGAAGAAATAATTCATAGCTTCAAGTTAATTGTTTTGCAACTAACAAAGATTAATATTAATTTATTTATGATCACATTGCTTCATGGGACAATATTGTAGACCTACAACTACAATATTACCTACTAAATAAACAAAGTTACTAATTAGATTCTCATACAGTCAGCATACAAGAATCCAATTAATTATTTATGAATAATATTAAACAGAATTTTAGCAATAATGTAACATTGTCACAAATCTCACAGGTGTTTCCTTAATATGATAATTAGAATTACTGTTATTGTAATAACCAAACAATAATAAAAGCAGAGATAACAGTGTTTAGATAACAAAGGAGATAAGGAGTGTTTATTTACTAAAAACATATTTCACACCCTGACATAGAGCTGGCTACAATCTTTTTAATGTTTATAGCAAAATATTATGCACAAATTGATGTTTTAATTACTCAATTTCATGAAAATAAATAAGGAAGAACAGATTTCATACAAAATGTAGTAGAGCATTCAGCTTAAACTTTGTATACATATAGCAACATATAAATATGTTTATAGGGAAGGACAAGCTTTGTATGTTGTACAAAGAGGTAGGGTAGGAGAGCAGTTATGCTTTCAATTTAAAGTAATTATTTCGCGGGTACATTTACGAGATTAGAGCTGAGTTATAACGGATATCTGATCATTTCCTTATACAAATTGGTCTTACTTCCCTTTTCCAATCTGAACAGATGCTAGCATTTTTAGTATTATTGTCAGTGGCAAAATTATAACACGTATTGCCTGTACCTTTCACTTGCACCCACAGGCGACAATAGAAGAGATAGTTAATCACCTAATTAATGTAAAACATGAACTTTACGATAAAGTGACTCACCATGAGGATAGGTTTGCGGCGTTGATCGGAGAGGCGAACAGTGTCCCAAGTGTGAGCCGGTCAAGGCCACCAATAACACCACCCATATCATACCCATCATTGTCACATTATTTGCACAGCCGCATTATTTTCCGTTTCATTATTTATCGTTTTCATACATCACAACACAAAAAATACACGGTCCATGACAGGTTTGCACTGAACTAAAAATATTGTAACACTGTATGCTTTTTTTACTTTATAAATTATATATAACATAAAAAGATTTGTTGCACTTATAACTTAATTTTTCTAGTAAATTTCGTGCACATTTACATAAAAATTGCGCAACCCGCAGCTGTATAGAACGCCATTTTTCTAAATCAGTGTTACAGCTTAATTATTCAATTTTCTACTACTAGTCATATTGCAACGTAGCAATATTTTTGGTATTTTTCTAGTTTACGTATAGAGCAACCCTGACGTAATAAAATAAGATGCTGTTTTAGTGTTACCTAAATGCTTTTTTAAATTCTTATGTACTTTTATTCGCTTCATAAATATTTAATATATCATTTTACGAAATATTTTCGGTGAAACAAATTAAACTGAAATTAATAGAGTGTTCATCGACTCATTTGAACTGTCGCGAATGCCAGTTACTAACGTCAAAATCAGTCAACTTAATGTCAAATGTAAAAAGATTGGAAATTGCTGAATATCGGAGGAAAACTCAAATAATGTTCCAAATCTGAAAATGTGTCATTAAAACCAATAAGTAAATAATTATGAATTATGCCAAAAATAGCAATTACAAGTAAAAATCTGGGACGAATGCTCGTAAACTTTGGCTCGATATATCAATAACCTCAAAACACATGTACGGTATAAGTGTATTGTTTAGTTCTCGTGTAGTTAGTAAACGTAGCATACGTGGTTACTCGTCTAATAGTACTAAGAAGCTGTTGGAATTTCTAGCCGATATGCCGAAAGCGACTTCAGCCAGAATCGCTGAGGCCCAACGTCAAAGGCAACAGATAACAAAAAAAAGTGAAAAATATGGTCCAAGCACTGTATACCTTCAGGTGATTGGATCAGGCGCAAGAGGAGCGCCCAGCACGCTTTACCTCTTTACAGACCAAAAACGGTAAGTTGCAACATTTCCATATCAGACTGTGTTAATTTTTATGGTAAGCATGGTATTTGTTCCTGGGTAAACATTATGACCGAGGCACAGCATGGTGTTTTTAATTGGTAGAGTGGTTGGAGTGTAGCAAAGGGTGTGCAAGAGTTTTCTTCAAAAATGAGAATTCTTATAAATTGCTGGTCTTTCATTTCTATCGCTAAGTATAAGTACCTAAAAATAAGGTATCTGGGCTCTTTTTATCTAAGGCTTCAGGTTCGCCTGAAAATGAGCCATAAAGGTCAGTTGGCGGAGTATGAAAAAAACCTGGACTTATAAAATTGTAACTTTCATTTTTGATGATAATTTTTCTAAGTCCCAAATCTCTAGCACACCCTATGCTACACTCTGACCGGTAGAGTTTATAGATCGTTAAATCACACAATAGACAGGAGATATTTATGCTATTTCCTGGGTCATGTATATTTGGGATTAAAAATAAGTAGAATAGTATAAATGCAAAGTGGTTGCATCATAAATAAAAAATAGTTATCATTCTCTTGCATCACCTAAGTAATTCTGTAGTGTGTGGTAACCTCCTGTTGTTAATAACTGACATAATCAGATTAATGAGTTTTCTCAACATTAATTTTATAAAAAAAGAACTCATTAGTAGGTAAGTATGTGCTTGAAGATATTAATGATAATATTGAAAGCTAAGATTTACTGAAGTAGTCATAAAAAAAACAACTCCTGTCGTGATAGGCACCATTTTCTCGTCATAAGTAACCAGAGATTAACACATACAACACTTTGGTTTTCTTAACTTCTGTATTTTGCTTTAATCATCATCATCATCAATTTATTTATACATATAATACAATCCTACTAACCCACTAACTGTATGGTTAGTAAAGACATACACAACTCACAAACTAGTATTAGTACATAATAAAATATCATGTTGGCATGGAGGTTTAAGAGTCCCGCTTCTCATGCATGAGAGTACAGGTTCAATACTTTCTAAGATTATGCAGACACCACTGACAAATTGTAAAGGAAAACATCGTGAGAAAACCTGGGCTTATAATCTGTAATTATAAGTTTTAAATTACCAACCCGTATTGAGCAAGCGTGGTGATCAATGCTCAAGCCTTCTCTGTGTGAGAAGAGGCCCTTGGTCAGCAGTGGCTGCTTATGGGCTGTTGATGATGATGATGATGATGACGATGATCAACATAAATATCATCATTTATAATTCAATTAATTTACCATAAATAATATAATACAAACATCTGAGTACTTCAGACCACAGTTCGTAGGCAACACTTGCATCTATCATTCAGTGTTTTAGTATAAAGCCATCAGTCCCATCCACTACAGTCATCAAAAGACTGTTAATGCCACCCCGCACCAGGCGACAGGCTATCTTATGATTGCATAGAAATCCTTACTAATATTATAAATTGGAAAGTGAGTTTGTTTGTTTGTTTGTTCCGCTTTCACGCCGTAACTACTAAACCGATTGCTTTGAATTTTTGCAGACGTGAAGTTCGAAGTTCGGATTATATAATAGGGTACTTTTTATCACGGAAAAATTTGATATTTCCAAGGGAAAACAAAAGTATTGGTATAGATGTCGCTATGTGTATTGGTATATATCACATAGGCTACTTTTTATCCTTTTGTGACGCGAGCGAAGCCGCGGGTAAAAGCTAGTCATCTATACATGCCTTATCCTATCCTACCTTCCTAGACATATACTTTGACAAATCTTATATTCTTCCAGATATCTCTTCAACTGTGGCGAATGCACACAGCGGCTTGCACATGAGCACAAGGTGAAACTTTCCCGACTGGACCATATCTTCATCACCAGTAAAACATGGCGCAATATTGGAGGCCTGCCGGGATTGTCACTCACCTTGCAAGATGTCGGAGTGCCAAATATAACACTGCATGGACCTGAAGGCTTGGTAAGTTGATTTAGGTTGTGCCGGGTACATTAACGTAAATAAAACGACTATAATTCTGTTTTTTAAATAAGAAATAAAACATAACTAAGATTTTTTTTTCCGAAATATCCTGGCACTTAAAAAGTCGTGATATATTTTATCTATACTATCTATATCTATACTAATATTACAAAGAGGAAAGATTTGTATTTTTGTATGTTTGTAATGAATAAACTCAAAAACTACTGGACCGATTGCAATAATTTTTTCACCATTAGAAAGCTGCATTATTCAGAAGTAACATAGGCTATATAATATCATGCTAGGTCCTATAGTTGTGGAGCAGTAACCAAAAATGTTTTAAAAACGGGGGAAAAGTATCGTTTCTGAGGCCTTCCGTGGCGTATAATTGCATAGGCGCTGAGCATATAATTAAAGTTATACAAAAATGCTCTATAGATGAATTGTTCATCTTAACATTATTTTTAAAAAAGTCCGCGAGAGCATATGTCTAACTTTTATAGTTTACCCATAACAATCGTTTTAATGAATGGTTCAATCCTTATAAAAGTTTGCTCTAGATAACTTTTGAATTGTTCAATCGGTTACCTTAAGACTATTAATTCATCCAAAAGATACCTAGTAGGTAGTACTTACCTACTATTTCAAAAATAATAAACTGAGAATAAATATAAATAAAACGTAAAACTATGCAAAAAATCTTAAGTCCCCCCGTGCGAAGCCGGGACGGGCCGCTAGTATTTTATATTATTAAAAAATCTTAGCTACTTACAAACCCATTTTTTTTTACAAAAGTCATTTGATTTTAATATTTTTACATTTCAGGATGAGTTGTATACAGCAACAAAGCGGTTTGTTATAATGAAAGACATGCATGTGACAATGGCCAAGTGTAGCCCCTTAGAGGACTTTGAAGACAACACCATGAGTGTGAAATATGTTCTATTGTGAGTATGATATAAGGACTATTTTTCTTTGAAAGAGTAATTTGGGATACATGTGACAAATGTAAAATTAATATAACTAAGAAATTTTTGTACAGATTTTTATTATAATTTCTTATTTGTATGGCATATTATTTTGAATGTGGCTTAGTTATTGATATTGATATACTGAAACATAATACATGTCTCTTATTTTTATTTTCAGAGGCCCTAATGACAACATACTTCAAGGTAAAGAAAAGTCAGCTGCTAAAAAGCCGAGACTAGATTCAACCTCGGAGAGGGAATATGATGAGTTTATTCATGATGACACTGATTACTATAAGTCTGAAATACGAAACATGGAAGCCAACTCGTCTAACCCTCAAAGAAACAGACATCCTAAGGATAAGCCAAAACCAAAATCAACTTTACATTGTGAAAAAGGTAAATCTTGTATGTATTTTTGTTTTAAACAAACCTTGTTATGCCGGGGCCACACTAACGTCAACGTCAATGCCGATTATCGCGATGTTTACTACGATAATTTTAACGCGATAAAGTGGGTGGCTACACTTGAAATTTCAACGTGAATGCCCATCATGCCAAATGGTAATGTGAATGCCGTTGTCAAATTATCGCGTTGACTCGTGGCTACACCTACGGTGAACGTGAATTATCGCGATAAACAATGGCATTTCTCGTTTGTGTGGCCCGGGAATTAGGTATGGGTACAAATATTGTATAGGTATCTCTACATAGTATAAAACAAAGTCACTATAAAACAAAGTTTATATATATATAAAACAAAGATATACAAAAGTTTTATACAATTTTGAGTACTTTCAAAAGAGGCAACCATAAAACATATGTTTTACTAGATGACCCGGTAAACTTCGTACCGCGTAAAAAATCTCACCTTTTAAACCTTCCCTGGACTCCTATGAGCATTTCAAGACTAAAATAAGCTAAATCGGTTCAGCCATTCTCGAGTTTTAGCGAGACTAACGAACAGAATCACTTTTATTCATATAAATTGTTTTTGTTTCTTATTTCTTTAAATGTGTAGATTTGTTATCTCTGTCTAACTCTGTGCTTCAATATTGTAACACAAAATATTGTTCTCACAGAAAATGCCCAGAAGAAAAAGACTGATAAAGTTCTACATGAGTTGCAGAAGAAAACTAATTGTTCTGTGGCCTATATCTGCACTCTAAAGGTAAGATATACATTTTAATTTATAAATATACACATAATTATACTCTAATGTACTTAGATATAAATATCAATAAGTGTGGGAGAGCCATGCTTCGGCACGAATGGGCCGGCTAGACCGGAGTGACACCACGGCCTCACAGAAAACCGACGTGAAGCAACGCTTGCGTTGTGTTTCGTCGTGTGAGTGAGGTTACCGGAGGCCCAATTACCTTCCCCTTCCCCATCTCCCCAATCCCTGAATCCCCAACGATCCTCAAACTCCTAATCCCCAAAAAGCCGGTGACGCACTTGTAACGCCTCTGGTGTTCCAGGTGTCCATGGGCGACACTGATTGCTTACCATCAGATGATCCGTTTGCTCGTTTACCGGCTTATGCCATAAAAAAAAATCAATGTAATAATTTAGTTTGGCTCCCAAATGCTCTGGTATACCAATTTTGTCTATAATCTTATTAAAGTAAAATATTCTTACATTTCCTTTTATTTGTTTAACTAATCACCACAATGACTTCTTTATAGAAACGGCTTGGTACCCTGGACCTGGCGAAGTGTGTAGAGCTGGGTGTGAAGCCCGGTCCAATGTTGGGCCAGCTGAAGAGTGGACAAGATGTAGTGTTGCCGGATGGCTCACTTGTTATGTCCAAAGACGTGAAGACTCCTGATGATCCTGGCCCTGTATTTATTGGTAAGAAGTTGTAAGAACATTCAACATATTTTAATATAATTATAGCATAAATTCGTCCTTTATTTATACTTTATTAACGGATTGAAATTCAAATCGAATAGAGAAAAAGCAAGTACCTTGTGCATACTGCTAAGGAGTGGAATTCTTTGCCAGAGTCTGTATTTCCTGAAGGGCAGAACCTGGGAGTCTTCAAGGCCCGAGTGAATAGGTTGCTTATGGGACGACGTGCTCCATTGTAGGCCACAACATCGCTTACCAACAGGCGAGACAGTGGTCAAACGTCAGTCCCATCTAATATAACAAAAAATAAAATGTGATCGTGAGATTTTAGAATTATCTCGCTAGTCAAGTTGTCGCAAGCGCAACTACCGAGTTGGGGCTTCGGGTTGAATTCCTGGTATGGGCAACATCACAAGTTTTTTGAAATTGTTAGTAAAACAAAATTAATAATACTAGCAATAATTTTCACTTCCAGTGTTGGATATACCTGATCTATCATATCTCAAGGAGACGGAGTTCACAGCACACTTCGACAATGACAGGAACCCGCCGGAGAACATCCCAGCGCTCATCGTGCACTTTACTCCGCCACACGTGTTCCATCATCCGACGTAAGTGTAGTCTTTGTAATAGTAATTGTAAAGATATTGCTTTAAAATATATTTACTTGAATACCAACTAATATCAATTGTGAAAGTAAGACTGTTTGTTTATTGCCTTTTTACACTAAGTATATTTACCTGCCTCGATACTGCCTCGTTGACTGAGTGGTCGCAAGTGCGACTGCTGGGCAAGGGGTCTCGGGTTCGATTCCCGGGTCGGACAAAGTATTACTGGGTTTTAAAAAAATTCTCAGTAGTAGCACGGAGTCTGGAATTGTGCCCGGTATATGGCAATAGGCTCACCCCCTATTACATGGGACTCATAACATAAATAGTGAAAAGTGGGTGTTACATTGTACAGTGGCGTAATGTTATGTATGTATGTATATTTACCTACTCAATAACGATACAAGTTAAACAACTGAAGACTATATAGTCTCTATGGATTCTTTCAACAAAAAGTATTAATAAAAAGGTTTCAATAGTTGACAATAACCGGATCAGTTTTTTGTTTGAAACGGGACTTTTAACAATCCAGCTCTTACCTCGCAGGTACCGATCTTTCATGGCGATGTTTGGTCCGTGCACGCGGCACCTGGTGCTGAACGCGCAGAACTGCTGCCTGGGGTCGGAGGCCGTGCACCGCACGCAGCACAAGCTGCACCTGCTGGACCCCGACATATTCCCGCTGCTCAAGGACGTCAGCGTGCCCGCCGTCTGGAACGCGCACCCGCCCGTACCCAAGACCAATAGTCCTATAAGACTGAAGGGGCTGGAGGAACTTAAAAATAAGGTATGTGTTGTTTTATAGGGTTTGGTGCGCTGGTGTTATGGCGCAAATTAATTACCTCTTAAGTGTTTGATAACTAACAACAAAAATTATAATACCAACTCAATTCTGTTACTAACCTAAATTAGATTTTTGCAATGGGAGCTGATTATTTGTCTATTCTATGTTGTGTAAGTTAACTAACAAATATTTATATATTAATGTAACATAAACTAACCGATTATTACCCCTATGTTATATTCATAGTGTTTGCTTTTTTATTAGTAGTATTTATAAATAGTGTTCGCTGAACGAAGGGTTTAAAAAAAAGAATAAGGGCTGATTTTTCAAACATCAGTTAGTTCTTAACTGTAGAATAAAATGGAAATTTAACAGGTGTTCAAATATTATATTAGTTATATTTTAAGTCTGGGAGAGCCATGCTTCGGCACGAATGGGCCGGCTCGACCGGAGTGATACCACGGCCTCACAGAAAACCGACGTGAAGCAACGCTTGCGTTGTGTTTTGTCGTGTGAGTGAGGTCACCGGAGGCCCAATTACCCTCCCCTTCCCCAATCTCCCCATTTCCTAAATCCCCAACGATCAATCCTCAAACTTCTAATCCCTTAATGCCGGTAACGCACTTGTAACGCCTTTGGTGTTCCAGGTGTCCATGGGCGACGCCGATTGCTTACCATCAGGTGATTCGTTTGCTCGTTTACCGGCTTATGCCATAAAAAATAGAATTAAATTGTCATTTAACAGTTTTTAGTATGAAAGAATTGTCAAATATTCAAAGCTATTCCTCAGTTATCTGGCGTTGGAAAAATCCGCCCTAACAAAGATACTAGATCAAATGTTTGTAAACTGCATCTGTTTTTATGCCCTATGTGTACAATATGACGTAGCTTAGCTTGCATGTGGTGAAGGTGCGATGTAATACAATCATTTGTAGATAGCCCTCGCGCAGTTCCAGAATATTATTAACTTGGAGGGCTCAGCTAAGGGAGATGGACACCAGCCCTCGGTCGAAGACAGTGATTCTATCCCCAAGTTGGAATTATTGGCTGGACGCACGCTCACTATGTACCATTTGAGGCCTAAAAAGCAGTTGGATAGGTGAGTTGTTGAGCTTATTATACTTAAAGGTAGTTTTTGATGTTTCAAAGTAAATGATGTATAGAATTCACACATCAAGTGTTATCTTGTGATTTTTAAAACATTTCTGAAGTTTTTGTTTTTTAATTGAGCCAATTTTTTTTTATTTTTATACTAGGCTTCATGCCAGCCCTTTAACATTAAGATAGGATCCAATATCTCATTTTGTTTTGAAGAACTAACAACGAACAAAAGTCTTAAAGCGTTTCTTCGACTTTGAATAAGCTTTCGATACGTTCAATCACATAGATTCTCTAAATTTTTCACCGTAGGACGGCAGAACCGAAGCTTCACATACAAAGCTACATTCAGGAGACGATGGACGTGGATGGATTTGTCGGCAGCTTGGAGCAGTTCCGTCACCTCGTGGACGGTATGAGATACACACGGTGTGACTCTAAGGAGTACCCCAAGGTGGTATTCTTGGGCACAGGCTCCTGCATACCCAGCAAGACTAGGAATACTAGCGCTATTGTGCTCCATATTGAGTAAGTTGTTTTGTAATTAATTGGTTATTTAAACTGTCAAACACCGCGAGGACGGTGACCGCAACCTATTGTTCTTTAATTGTGTCTATAATGACGGTACTCAAAGGGTTAATCGGACGATTGGTGCAGTGGTTGAAAAACTGACGTCTATACAGTTCAATTCCCGCACGGAACAACTCTTTGTATGATGATTTTCCCGGCTTTCTAGTGGGATCCCGTGCAATGTCTTCACTATAGTCCGAGAGCCGGTTTTCTGCAAATTACCTGTGTGATATAGTGTGAACCTGGCATTAAATTCTGTGTTATTTTCGTTTGCAGTGAGAATAGATCGATTCTCTTAGACTGTGGAGAAGGTACCTTTGGTCAGCTGGTGCGTTTCTACGGGCCGAAGAAAGTCAACAGTTTCCTCAGGACGCTGAAAGCTATCTACATCTCACATTTACATGCTGACCACCACATTGGTAAGATTCTTTTTAATACAAAAGATCTAATACTCCGTCATTTTAAAAAAGACATACTTGTGTACTGTACGTCTTTCTTAAATACAACCATATAGTTTAATTATTACTGCCTTTCTATTCAAATCTAAGCCACTAATTCTCGGCCACAATCTCATCCGGCAATAGCTAGTGAAAAGTCAATGTTACATTTAATATGTACAACTCTACTTCTTTGGATTTCCAAAGACATTGTATATTATAAATAAAAATAAAAATTTTACAGGTCTAATCGGCGTGATCCAAGCTCGTCGTGAAGCGTTCCATGAGGCGGGCGCAGCGAGCGAGCACCCGGCGCCGCCCGCGCCGCTGTACCTGCTGGCTCCCGGGCAGATCATCACATGGCTCACCTGGTACGACCACCAGTTCGAGAAGATCAAGAGCGAGTTCACTCTTATACCTAACCAAAGTCTTGTAAGTAATATTACATACCAACTCCTTCCGCGCGGCTTCACCCGCTCTGCTCGGCGGCTACTGATCGTAGCGTGATGTTTTATAGCCCAGCCATAGAGTCTATAAGCTAGGCTATAGGCTATAAAATATAAATATAATAAATATAGTCAATAGTATTGAGTATCTAAAGATAAGATAAAGATAAAGATATATTTATTTAGTAAAACATGAGTAATTACAATGAAGGTGTCTTTTTGGTTAGTACAGAGTCTACATGTTTTGCCATTGATGGCGTACTAAATCAATTACTTTAGGCAGATAATACCAATCTACAATCAATAATTATACAAAATCAAATGTCAAAGTTTGAATGAAAAAAAAAAATTATAATGTAAATGAATAACAATAAAAATAATAATTTAAAAATCACAAGTCAAACAGTTTAAATTATGTCAATTGGTGAACAAAATATGTCAAAATTATAAACAAGATGTCATTATTATAAATATTATAGATAATAAGATAATAAACAATATGTCCACATTCAGGCTAAATTAAATTATACTTACAAAAAAAGTAATAATTATAAAGAAATAAATAATACAAATAAATTGAACTCACAATCAATGCAAAGTATCATTTATAAATTCATCTACACTGTAGTAACATTTTTCAAGTAATAGCATATGAAGAGATTGTTTAAATTTATGTATCGGCAAACATTTAATGGCATCTGGTATTTTATTGAAAATAATTGGTGCAATACCAAGGACACTCTTTTTTAGTAGGGCAGTTTTACATTTATATGTACTTGCATAATAAATTTTCGTATTGTGCACGAATAGGGGTCCTCTTAACAGTTGAGAATTTTTAAACAAATGTTGATTTGTTTTAACATATATCGCCACCTCTAATATGTACATACATGGTAAAGAAAGTATTTTAAACTTTTTAAAGTATGGAATACAGCTATCCGTCTGTCTCAGACCGCACATAGACCGAATGCACCTTTTTTGCCTTCTGAATATAAGTTCCCTATCAATTGAATGCCCCCAAAAAATAATACCGTATCTTATAATAGAGGCGACCAATCCATGATAGGCCGTAAGAAGTGTGTTAGTATCAACTTTCTTGGCTAATTGGAATAAAAGATATGCAGACTTACTGAGACGCGTGCATATTTCATTTAAGTGAGGTCTCCAAGTTAATTTATTATCTATGGTAATGCCTAAGAATTTCGCACTTGTAACTTCCTCCACTATACAGTTATTATAAGTTACATTAAACGGTAAGTGTTTACGACGCTGGTGGAAATGTACAACTGTTGTTTTATTTAAATTAATTATAAGATTATTAATGTCAAGCCAATTTATAATGTCATTCAATGAATTATTTATGTCATTTTGATAATTATTATAATTATTACATTCCACAATAGCAGTGCTGTCATCTGCAAACAACACCATTTTGTGATCTATAGTTTTGGGGAGATCATTAATATAAATTAAGAAAAGTAGTGGCCCCAGGACGCTGCCTTATGGTACACCATATCTTGTAAACCTTGGTTTAGATAAATATTTTTTCTCTAATTTAGTAGCAGGGCATATTCTGGTGATTTCTGTACATTGAGATCGGTTACTCAGATACGATTCTATGAGTTTCAGAATATTACCTCTCACTCCATACCCCTGTAATTTTTGCAGCAGAATTTTATGATTAACAAAATCAAACGCTTTTGTCATATCAGTCAATATAGCACAAACAGGATTTCGTTTATCTATGGATGCCATTACGTTAGAGATGAAGTCGAACAAGGCCATATTAATATTTGTATTTTTTCTAAATCCTTTCTGTTCATTGCAGAAAAGATTGAATTTTTCAAAATATAGAATTATAAACTACCTTCTCAATAATTTTTGAAAATACAGATCTTTGCAATAGGCCTATAGTTTTGAAGGCAAGTTTTGTAATTTTTTTTATAAAGGGGTTTAATAATAACTTTTTTCAGACCTGCTGGAAATAAACCGTCTGAAATGCAAAGATTTATTATATGAGCCAACACAGGAGCAATAATATCTTTTACAAGTTTAATTACCTTAGTTGATATATTATCGGCACCGACGGTATTTGTATTTTTTAGACTGCTAATTATTTTAATAATATCGTAATTACAGACTGGTGACATAAATAACGACTGTGAATTCGAATTTTGAATAATGTAGTTACGGGTTGATGTTCCTTTAGTTTTTATATTATTTTCAATGATATCTACAAAACAGTCATTAAATTCAATTGCTATAATCGCCGGATCCATAATAAGTACATTATCCTTCTCAATTGAAAGTATTGGCTCTTGGGGTAAGTTGAATTTTGACTTATTAATGACTTGCCAAGCCGCTTTTGATTTATTGTTCGATGTATTAATGTAGTTGTTATTTTGTGCCTTTTGGGTTAGTCGTATTATTTTTCTATAACGCGAAGAATATTTCTTAAACGCAAGTTTGTTTTCCGTATTAGGATTGAGTCTATATGTCCACAGTAAGTGCCTTTGCTTTTGGCTACAGAGTTTTATTCCACGAGATATCCATTTATTCTTTTTTTTAGTAAATACTGTAACGATTTTGTTTGGGAAGCACAAGTGGTATAGAAATGAAAAATCATCCATAAAGTATTTAAATGATTCATCCGCATCTGTGGCTTCGTATACTCGTGAAAAAGATAAGCATTTAAGGTGTTTTTTGAAGATTCCTAGATTTTCTAGTGAAATATCTTGCTTCTTATTTTTCCAATACTTGAGTGTACACGTTTTATTGATAGGAACCTTGAGTAGTTGACAGGTATGATCTGAAAGTCCGAAGTCAATTATCTCAGCTTGACAATTCTTCTTGTAGGCGTGCGCAAAATTATCAATGCATAAGTTGCTCGTCAACCTAGTCGGTTTGCGGATTTCTAATTTTAAATTATATTATAAAAGGAAATGTTCGAATTCTGATACTAATTTATTATTTTTTAAGATATCTATATTGAAGTCGCCAGCCAAGATAATATTTTTATTCTCAAGAGAACAATATTTTTGTAAAACATGCTCTAATCTTTCGTAAAATATGTTGTAATTATATTTTGGAACTCTGTATATACATATAATAATAATATTAAAAGAAATGAGTTCAATACCGCAACACTCAAAGGCGCCTGTTACCGACTGTTTAGCAACGTCTAATAATTCGCGATACTGCAACCCTGCCTTAACAAAAATGCAAGTACCACCGCGTTTAGTATTTCTGCTGAAAAAAGCCGCTGGGCAAAAGTTAGGTATGTGTAAAATACTCTCATACCCTGTCTCAATAAAATGCTCCGATATACATATTACGTCTATATTAGTTCCATTACTTAAAAGTTCATCTAATTTTACAATCAGAGAATCCGCTTTGTTTACGAGGCCTGCAATGTTTTTATGGATAATATTGAGATAATAATTATAGAAAAAACTGCGATGAGCTCCGTGCCATTTCTAATTGTGTCTCGGAACAATCAACCGCTTTCACGAAGCTCGAGGCATTTAAATCTAAGATAAGTCTTTCCAAGTCCGATATTACAATACTAAATCCTTTGTTATTGAGAAAACCATGTCTTTGATTGTACGTATTATATGTGTAAGGAAGATTTAGATTTGAGTCTAAGACAGACGCATAGTTGTGAGTTTGAATGTCCATATAAATTAAATTATTAAATGTATCGACTCTGCTATTAAACATTATATTAGAATTTTCCATGTATTTAAAAGTGGGTAGACATATAATAAAATTAGTGTGATTCAACTAACACAAAAATAATTATTCAAATAGGGCCAGTAGTCCTTTTTTTTATAGGATAAGCCGATAAACGACCAAACCGATCACCTGATGGTAAGCAATCGGCGTCACCCATGGACACTTGGAACACCAGAGGCGTTACAAGTGCGTTACCGGCCTTTTGGGATTAGGAATTTGAGGGTTGTTGGGGATTCAGGGATTGTGGGGGGGGGCAGGTAATTGGGCCTCCGGTAACTTTACTCACACGACGAAACACAACGCGAGCGTTGTTTCACGACGGTCTTCTTCTCGGCCGTGGTATCAATCCGGTCGGGCCGGCCCATTCGTGCCGAAGCATGGCACTCCCACATTTAAACACGCTAATAATGACAATAATATTTTTCTTCAGCTCCACGACCACGCTCACAACTCCGAAGTGACATCAGCAGTGCTAGCAGCGATGGGCGTGCAACATATAAGGACGTGCCACGTGGCGCACTGTCCCAACGCATTCGGCGTGGCCGTGGCGCTGGACGACGGGCACAAGGTCACCTACTCGGGGGACACGCTGCCCTGTGACGAGCTAGTGAGGATCGGTAAGTGTTCTTTTGTGTTTTGTAGATATTTTCAGTGGTGTTGTAGTGTAATTTTGAATTTGAGACGATTTCAGGAGTTGTATTGTGTCAATATCTTTCAAGTTTTAGTTTCGAATATTCTAAGTGGTTAGTTGTAATAAGAACTTCTGTAAAGATGTTGCTTTAATCTCCAGATGGCGCTAATCTAAAAAGATAGGGACTACCGTTTTTTATTCACTAAATGGCGCTAATCTAAAAAGAACTCAGAGGCCTTAGTACGAGTTTGTTTTACGTTTAAAGTAATCGTAACGAGTACGCGTTCGGCGCTGTGATTGGTTGCTTCATTGGCGCCGGCCAATCAGAGTGCCCAACGCGTACTCGTTTCGAATACTTTAAACGTAAATTCAACTCGTACTAAGGCCTCTGTTCAACAAATCACTGCAGACGTCAAATTTTACGGCCAATGATGTGACATTAGCTAATTCCCTATTGGACAAAGGACGATAGTAGCGCCACCTGGGGAGAAACAATACAGTAGCCCTCATTACATTAGGTTCATCAGCCATAGTCGAAATCATTCTTTAAAACCCTTACTTAGTGCAGAGACTTCAATCTAAAAACTTTCAAATTGCAGGAGAAAACTCAACCTTATTAATTCACGAAGCGACGATGGAGGATGAATTAGCAGATGAAGCTCGTATTAAGATGCACTCGACGACAACCCAGGCCATAGACATCGGGCGGCAGATGAAGGCGCGCTACACCGTCCTCACACACTTCAGCCAGCGGTACGCGCGCCTGCCGCGGCTCAACGCGCACATACTCAACGATAACAACAGCGTCGGCATCGCGTTTGATAATATGCAGGTCTGTACATACATAGTATATGTCTAATATCGCCACTACTGTTTTTCGTTGGTGTACGAGAGACAATGGGAACGCCAAATGACATCATATCTGTCCCATGCCCATTTTTATTATGCGTGATTACGTGTTAAAGTTTTATCAAAGTATTACTTTTTTTTAAAACAATCTTACTTACTAGTAAGATTGTTTAAAAAAAAAAAGCACGGAGTCTGGAATTGTGCTTCACAGGGGTGAAAAAAGATGTTATTTAGTCCTATGTAATAGGGGTATTACAAAAAAAGATGTTAGTTCTATGTAATAGGGGTATTACATAGGACTAAATAACATCTTTTTTATATTTGATGGACCGACGTTTGACCCCAATCTCCCGTTTAAGAATATTTCTATCTCATGTTTCTATGATGTCGTTCTCCTTACGAGTATGTATTTGTCCAACGTTATGTAATCAGATCACGATGAGCGACCTGGACCTGCTCCCGCACATGTACGCGCCGCTGCAGCTGATGTTCGCGGAGCACTGCGTGGAGATGGAGCTGAAGGCGGCGCACCGCCAGCGACTGCGCGACCGCCGCGCCTCGCCCCTGCCCGGTACACACACGCCCAAGCGGGCTCGTAGCCCTCGCGACGACGACGACCTCAACAAACGATCCTGTAACCATGCCAACGGGGACTCACAAACAAAACTCCCCGGCTTAAACTCTTCTATACAATTAAGCTCTGAATCCACTGAAACCGATACTAAAATTTCTCATATACAGACGAGAGAGCTCAGTACTGATTCTGCGTCTAATTCTGATAATAATAGCAAATTAGATAGTGATTGTAAACAAGATTCTAATGCACAGGCAGAAACGAATACTAGTTAGGATGAATGTAGATATTTTGCTTTGTTCATTTACGTGCCTAGAGCGTGTCCAGAGCCATAGATAATGTCAATGATAGTTCTTTTTGTTACTATTATAGTATCATTTTTCACTTATAGCATCCAATTGTTACGTCAAGTATAATTGGAGATTGTCATCAATCAAAGCTTGAATTATTCATTTCTGGATAATATGTTTCTAAGTACAGAATAAGTACTGGACACGCTCGCAATATCTACGTATGTATAATTAATATTGCATTTTGTGATTTACAACCCTTGGAATAAGGTTGATATTTTATTCATTTATCATTATGAAACAATGATTTCAGTTTTTTAGTCCTTGACTGAAGTTTTTCTAGTGTTATTTCACATGCGGTTCTCAATCTATGTTTATTTAAAATGAAGTCTGATATCATTTACAAACACCACAACAAAAACGGCAGGACCGTTTAATTATTTTGATTCTATAGAATCTAGATGTTTTAATATTGCAAATAAAAATACATTTAATTTTGTAATTCCGGCAACCATAATTGCTCACTCACTGACTATAACATAACTCTGCTTGAACTTTGGAATTGTTACGCCGAAATACTCAAACGCCATTCAATTCTTAGTAGCGCTAAACCGCTTGAATGCCTGTATATGAGACACAATATACAATACTTTGTGTCTCGCGTGGATCCATGTTTAGACACACGACGGGTTGAGTATACTTCTGTCACTACAAATTCTTCGTTACAATGTCAAAGATGGCACGATATTTAATTACAATTTTAAATTGAGTAGGCCTTCAGTATTCAGGCGATAGTCATTTAAGTAATAATTATAATGACGGCCTCGTTGGCCGATTGGTCGCAAGGTCGGGCAAAGTAATACTGAGTTTTTAATACTCAGTACTTACACGGAGTCTGGAATTGTGCCCGGTATATGGCAATACGCTCACCCCCCCTATTACATGAGAGTTATAACATAAATATTGAAAAGTACACAGTTGTACAGTGGGATTAGGTGCCGTAATGTGCACCTCTGCCTACCACTTCGGGGATAAAAGGCGTGATGTTATGTTATGTGTATTAATTATAATATGATATCCTGTGCCTACACTATGTAATTAAGTTTTACCAATCGATAGACTGTATGAGTTCGCATTGAATGCATTAGTTATGTATAAAGTACATTAGTCGTATGTTTAGCTGTGTTGTTATGTCTTTAATAAATAATTTCATCTCATTTTCGTTTCATTATTGTCATTTTTTGATCCCATTTCCTTATTCCGTAGTATTGTATGTAAGGTGATTGTTATGGTATAGTTAATTTTGAACTTAATGGTTTTAGAATTAGAGTCGGTTTTTGCTGTCAATAGTAATGGATTTAATAATATGTAGGTATGTTAAGCTTTAAGAAGCTTTTTAACAATAGATACACACATACTGCTATGTTGTGGGTAGTTTGCAGGGTATCAAAATTAAAAATTTAATTAGTCTGTCAGTTAAATAATAAAAACATATTAGACACGTATTTTTCTTATTTTCTCGCATTAAGTTGCAATACTTAGATAAAACGGCGCTAAGTTTATGAGTGGGAGGTCGTTACGTCATCTCATAACGTGCTACAAAATGTGACGCGCTGTGACTTCACACGATATTTCAAATTATTATATCGTCGAAAGTATTTAATTTTGTGAGAAAAGAAAAAATACGTGTCTAAAGTTTTAAATTAATCTACCAGACGGGCATTGAAATAAAATTTAGTAAACCCTATTATTTGTTACATTGCTATTGATTATAAGAAAATATGACAAGAAATTGTACTCAGAATAATTGTTGAATACGTTATAAACTAACAGCTAGCGCTTGCTTTTTTAACCGACTGCAATAAAAGGAGGTTGAAGTAAATGTTTTTGTTGTCTTGTCCGTGGATTTAATCATCGAGAAACGCGCAATAGCATCGTATAATGTTTATTTATACCCCAATCGCGATCACAATTGCGATTGGGATTTAAATACGTGGGGAAGTAGAAGACGTCTAGTTTGAAGATGATTTCTCATCTATTTAGATAGCTTGTGACTTCGTTAAATTAATAATGCAGAATCCTATCATGATGTCTCTGATGGTGTCACAGAAAGATATGCCACAATATATGTTGTTATAGTGTCCTCGTCCCGGCTCCAGTCGCTGAGCCGCGGCCGGCGCGTGGCGTCGACCGGCGCCACTGTGTCTGCGCCGACGCCGCCGCGCAAACGATACAGGGAGAGCAATGCTTCACGTGAGTCGCACCACTGTCGCGGGATTAGTTGCCCGACTAGACTAATTACTGCAGGATACAGTCACTAGAAGTTTAACTGTATGGAATCAAAATTAGAACATGGAACAATTATTGGTCTTGTGATCCATACGTTGTTCAGTGTGTGTGTGAAGAATTTTTTTTTAGAAAACGTTGCCATACTCTAGGATTTATCTCCTGTGTTGTGGGTGCGTTTACAAATATACAAGTTCACATACACTTGCAAAACCAGACCCGAAACAACAATCTGTGGATCACACAAACTATTGTTCCGTGTGGGAATCCAACCTAATAAGGCGCGGCGGCCAGTTGCCCAGCTACCGCACGATCCGTGCAGTGAAATTTGAGGAGATTGATTACCTAAGAACTAACTGCCTTAGTTGGTAGGTCGGTTGAACTGATCTGAAAGTCGTTAAATAGCCGTATTTAATTTTTATTTTTTTTAAGGGGGTAAAATCATATGTATGTATGTAGGCATATTGTACTCATGTGTAGGTATACATTATAATTAAATTTATTTATATATGTATATCTCCGAAATATATTAGTTTATCTTTCATTGTTTAATAAAATCACTGCTTGCCTCTTGCACCTACCATTTACTCTTCTCTGCATCACCCAAAGGTCAGACTGGTAGAAAATGCCTGCGGCATTAAGTCCACCTTTTTGTACATTTTGTGCATGAAGCATTTTAAATAAAAAATAAATAAAATCATCGAATTCCTGCTCCCGCCTGGATGAGGCGGGAGGGAGTGTCAGACTCTTACTGACTAAAAACCACCCCATTCCTTCTCCTGCACGTCGAGCCGGAGCCCCGGTTACCCATTAGGTTCTCTGCGACTCCAAACCGGCATCGGCCCTATTGGGCCCCATCTGTGGTGGTCTGATGGCTCTTTGAGGCGCGCGCGGAACGCGACGCGCCGTACGCTCGGGTCTGTTTCTGGTCGGACGGGGAGCCACCCATGCTCGCCGTCCGCAGGCCCGCGCTTACGGTGGCCGGAGATCGTCCCGCGATCCCCGACGCCCGGAGTGTCCTTCGCGATGGCTGGGTTGCGAGGAGGCAGCGCTTCGCTGCTTCACGCATCCCGCCTCCTCCTTAGGTAGCATTACAGCTTCGCAAAAGGAGGAGACGCCATCCCAGTCCCCCTCGCTCCTCATCATGGCCTGCACTAGGCTCGGACGCGAGAGGTCGCCATCGCCGATCACTTACCTGAGGGCACGGCGGTGCTCTGCCCACGCAGGGCATTCTCCCACCGTGTGTTCCACCGTGTCCTCAGGGCGGTCCTCGCAGTGATGACACCCGAGCGTTTCCTCCCGCCCCATCAGACACAGGTACCTCCCGAAACTTCCATGTCCGGTGAGGACCTGTGTCAGGCGATAGATGAGGACGCCGTAGCGTCTCTCAAGCCACTCCTCAAAGAGGAGACTTACGGCTGCAATGGCAGCGAGCCCAGAATGTAGCCGTATAAAGTTCAACGGTGGACGGTTTGTGGCTGATATTATGTAGGATTATCTTTATACTTACTTAATTACACCTCACAGGGCTTCGGCAAGAAATCAAAGGTATGACAGTGTGGGGCACTGTGAGGAAGCCACGCAGCCGAAGTAATTCCGCTTCGACTTCAGGCTCTCATGAAGTGAGCGTCACCAAGGCGAAGCAGGACGAACAACGAAACTCATCTCGTATGTACCTACCTAAATAGTAGTTTTCACTAACCTATTAAATTTTTTTCTAACACCATAACAATTTGCTAATTTGAAAATGCAACATAACATAACATCACGCCTTTTATCCCCGAAGGGGTAGGCAGAGATACACATTATGCCACTGTACAATGTAACACCCTCTTTTCACTATGTAATTGGGGGTGAACCTATTACCATATACCGGGCACAATTCCAGGCTCCGTGCTACTACTGATTTTTTTTTTAAATACCAGTAATACTTTGCCTGACCCGGGAATCGAACCCGAGACCCCTTGCCCGGCAGTCGCACTTGCGTCCACTCGGCCAACGAGACAGTGTGAAAATGCGATCCCCCCACCCTCTGGGCCTCCGTCCAGTCTAGCACATTAGAGAATGAACTTATAAATGAATAAATGATTACTTATTTCAATGTATTCATAGGTCAACCCAGTTTAGAACGTTCAAAAGGAAAAGATGTCGCTGAGAAGGAATTGACACGTAATTATAAATTTTTTTGTCTTACATAATATCTATATCCGTAGTTAAAGTTAATTATCTCACTTTTCTACTATATGTATACTAAATTTGGTGGCGCTAGTGAGATTAAAGACCTGTGTGTTTGAAAAAGCACCTAAATATACGCATCTGAACCCAATCCTCTGTTGTAGTAGCTTTGCCTTAGCCCAGAAGCGGTCTTTGTCGCTTACCATCCGACGATCCAAAAGCTCAGTAACTGCCTAGGAATCCTATAAAAATTGACAAAGGTTGCTCTATAAATCCGTTGGGCTTTACAGCACACTAGCGCCACCTGTTACCTAAATAATTACTTACCTAACTGCTAATACTAATGGAAATTATTTTTCTCAGCGCACTCACAAAGTGACAACCTCAGCAATGATGTCCACATTCCAGTCAAAGATTCCAACGTTCCTTCGTCAGCAAATGTGGTGAACTGTGAGTACATATGGACATGATCAACATTTCAAAATACAATTATACCTTTCCAAGTCATAATTATTGCCCTACCTTATGTAAATGTAACACGAGGTGTTATTTGTACAATGGTAGTAGAATATGTCTAATGGTTTAATTAATCGATACAAGTAAAGTCTATTGGGCAGACTTACACGCTCCTAACGGCGAATTTATATGGTATAGTCTGCATTAACGAAGGAATTATATTTATACTCACCATTATTATTATATCAATAAATCGGTAGTTTAAATCCTGAGATTGCTATTCGATATTTTGTATATGATCTATTTTATGTGTAGCGCGTTCGAAAACTATAAGCTCTGTGGGCCAATCGCATTTACCCTCTGCCGAAGAAGTGTTGGAGGTTATGGACAAAATTAGAAATAACCATAGAATCCATAGTAAGTATCAACAACAATATTTATTGGTGTACCTACTTGCTTTTCAATTTTTGTCGTACTAGATGGCGCTTCAGTCGAATAAGAATAATATATTTTGCTTTCCCAATATAGTGTCATTAGAAATCAGCTTATATTGCCAGATAGACACATTCTTCAAGCGTGATTGGCCATTATTGTATACACACGATATTACTATTCAATCCATATTCAAAAGTTTCTTCTTCTTTTAACTCCGTATAGGAATCGGACCCAAAACAGCCAAGATCTTGCTCGTTAGTTACGATAGTCATCCATTCACAAGGACTGATAGAAATAAATCTGATGAAGCAAGAACCCCTTCTTCTTTAAGTCGATTAAAAATATTGTTAATTCTTAGGCATTGTGGGTCATGCTAAGCAGACAGACTGCGGCTATGGCAAGCCGTTGGTGACGCCTATCAATAAAAAGCTAACCATCAGACGAGAAGAACAGCGTTATGCGAACTTACGTAAGTCGCAATGCCTATTCTATTTCTTATTAGAGAAGAAAATGTTACTTTTCTTTCCTTTTTCGTCCCTTCTGGGATCGTAAGAGCCTAGTGGGTCGGGTCGGGTATCGTGTGAGTCGACTGTCGAATGTATAGTCAGTGGCTTGAGTCAGGGGCGTAGCGCGTCTTGACTGCCAAATTAATTTTTATACAGGACCCCTGTATAACTTTCCAGGCAACTTCCTCTGCCCAAATTATCGGATGGTGGACTACTTTAGTTTTTGTAAAGTTTCTACCACCCTTTGAACGCATATTTTACGCGGAATATAATCGTTTATTTTGACTATTGTGATTACTGAAATAACATAAAAAGGGGTAGTTTTTATTATTTTTACTGGACCTTAGGTGCCCTAGATGGCCCGGAAGCCCCGTATAATTGATACGGCAGATATGGCGCTAGTTACGCCCCTGCGAAGACTGTAGAATTTAAATTATGAGTCTCTGATTGGTTGTTGGATAGGTACCAATACTAAACTACTACTATGCTTGAGAAAACATTGTTTGATATCTCATTATTCCAATTGTAGCGAACTTTACTGCTCTTCGAATAACTGTTCTAAACTTTTTTTATAGATCCAAGTGTTGAGAAAATTACAACTACAGTCCCTGTGGCCAAAACTCCCACACGGACGTGGAAAGGTACATTACAATGTTTATACATAGCAATCTATATCTACCTATATTAGGCTACCTATTTACATTCATGTACCTAGCTAATCCTTATAATTGCCATTAAATAAAAAAAATACTTCTTTCTTTCGCGAGGAGGGTAAATATAACGATTACTTTACCTATACCTACATAAAATTAGGAATTGACTGGAAGGGCATTAATAATTATTTGCACAAATCCGTATTAATCGGCAATCCGCCACCTGATTTCCACGCATATAATAGTTTTACATAAGTTAGGTGGGAGGCCTACCTACACCTATTTCTGTTGATTAATGGAATATTTTTTCAAGCGGAAAACAGAGAGGGTGCTCCTCGAAATACTGCAAAGAAACCTGATTTAATGCTACCTAAAACACGTGAGTAACAGATTTCATTCAGCTAACTTTTTAAAACTAATGCTCTCATATTAATCTCTCAATTATCGTATAAACATTGCACTACATTTTTGTGGGGTAAACGAGCAGACGAATGATTTTTGTAAGCTATTAGCGCCGCCCATGGACACCCGCAATACCGGAGGAGTTACAAATGCATTGCCGACACATTTAGCGGACTTGGTATTTTCTATAGTTGGACAACTGTTAGAGAATATTTGAACAAGTTTAACTGGCTGCATATTTTCGGTTCTATTTCAGTAGTCAAGTATCATAAAGTCGATGTGGTCACGAGCGTGCTCGGGCACATACTATTTTGGCGCGTGGCTCGCATCACTGCCTACGTGTATCCAATCTGTGCTAGCAATGGGATTGTGATTGTCACTATATTAGCATTTGCTGTTTTGTTTTGGACAGCCACGAAGTCCTCTTTAACCGGGAACAAGTTACGGGCATCGAATACTAATCCCAATGTCTTTCCGGAATCTAAACCACCCGTTTTGAGGAGTAATATAGCATCCAGATGTGAGTGGATACTTATATATTTTTTTTTTGTTGATTTTTGATGTGGTTGTGTGACGGGTAGCAATTACCTACAATGCTCTGACAAACTAGTTAGAAGTACCTAGTAAGTATTTTTTTTTTAAGTTGGGAAAATCATCCAATGTTTTGACTTCTCCCGCCCGGGTGAGGCGAAGTAGTAAGAGTCTAGGGTAGACTTTTGTGCTGTTTTTGGATGGATTTTTATGGATTGTCAGTATGCATATGTGAGCACCATGTTAGACTATAAGATTTTTTTATTTTTATTATTTTAGTAAGGTTTGTAATTAGTACCTATAATGCGTTAAGCTTGTCTTTGCATTGTTCTCACATATACGTACAGTATTGGAATATGTATCAGAGACATCATAGAACATAGTTATAGGAGTTTCTTTCTTGTTCTTCTCCATTCGAATCTACATTTTGGAATGAGCACCTAGCTTCACTGACAGACTGACTGACAGATTATTATTTATTTTGTATTTGTTGACGTTTCAAAAGTACCAAATTATGGTTTAATTGAAATAAATGCTTTGACTTTGATGGACTTAACACTATAGACGCCGTAGGGGTCACTGGTGACCGACGTTAGTGGAGGATTTCCCTTCATCAGTATTCTATTGGCAGTCAAAGGCTTATATACTATAGGTACCACAGGTACCTAACTTAATAACTGTTAAAATTTTAATTTGAAACTTTAAACCTGAAACGAAAGAAAATAATTTGTGTTTTTTCTTTCAGTACGTACTATCCCAATATCACGACCTTCAGCTTCCTCTCTACCTCGAACTAAAAGTCCACCTCGGCAATACAAAACTATGAGCAAACCTCAAGGTATGTGCTTTTACAAATAAACTCTTTCAAATTCGCTAGGTGACCTATCAGCAACTCTTCTAATTACAGCTTCAATTTATGGAAGTTTAGAGGAGAATTAAAAATCTAATCGCTTTTCTTTATGGCATAAGCCGGTAAACGAGCAGACGGAGACGGATCACCTGATGGTAAGCAATCGGCGTCGTCCATGGACACCTGGAACACCAGAGGCGTTACAAGTGTTTGTAACGCCTCTGGTGTTCCAGGTGTGTGTGATTAGGAGTTTGAGGATCGTTGGGGATTCAGGAATTAAAAATCTAATCGGTTCGTAACCAAAATAATAACCACCAATATTAATAACCAATAATGACCAAGCCGATACCTACGTTTTTACAAATTGTAACAATTGTGGAATAAAATGCTAAGTAAGTATCTAGATAAGTATGGACATTTTCTTAGGCTGTCACAAAAATCATTTACGCTTGCAGAAATATTAAGCGTGCAAACGAAACAACATTACGACCACCGCGGTATGAAAACCCAAGATAAACGCAACACGAAAAAATGGAAACCGGGTAAGCATTTAGCTAACTTGGTTGCAGAACGTAGACTTCATTAGTGAATAAAGTCTCCAGTCTGACTTACCATTCGCAAGTTAAATCCAGAGGCCTTAGTACGAGTTTGATTTACGTTTAAAGTATTCGAAACGAGTATGCGTTCGGCACTCTGATTGGCCGGCGCCAATGAAGCAACCAATCACAGCGCCGAACGCGTACTCGTTACGATTACTTTAAACGTAAAACAAACTCATACTAAGGCCTCAGAATGTAATGCCATGCCGTAAGAATTTCAAATATGACTGAATAAACGGACCGTTTTTTTAGAAATCAACAGCAGGGTCCGCGACACGCCCCCACGGTCTCCTACTAGAACGACGTCTCCTGCTGGAGTACCCACTCCTACAAGAGTGAGTTCCCCGGCACCCAAGAGAATGTTGCCAAGTGGTATATATTGTTATTGTTTTTTTTAATTCACCCAAAACTTTCTGTAAGCCCCGGGCCCCGCTAGTCTTTTACTAGAACGCCTCAGACAATGTTGCCAAGTCGCGAATGTTTATTTTTTCAGAATTTAACAGTAAGACTGGCAGTACACCCCCACTTTCTCCTACCGGAGTATCGTCTCCTGATGGAGTATCTTCTCCTACAAGATTGAGTTCACCACCACCCAAGAGAGCGTTGCTTAGTGGTAGGTAGACATTTATTTTTTACTTAACACTGGATATAAGTTTTTTTAATTAACAGCCCTACGCTCCTGCCGTTAAATACGACCTTCATCTACTAGAGCGAGTTCTCCAGCACCTAAGAGAATATTGCTAAGTAGTGAATATTTAAGAGTACCTTTTTTTTAGAAATTCAAAGGATCTGCGGCACGCCCTCGCGGTCTCCTTCCAGAGCATCATCTCCTGCTGAAGTACCCTCTTCTACTAGGGCAAATTCACCAACACCGAAAAGAAAATTGCAAAATGGTAAATATTTTCTTTTTGTTTAAAATCAACACGCGCACTTGCAGTCCGTTCCTGCGATTTACTACTAGTGTCCTCTTCTATTAAAGCGAGGACACAAGCACCTAATAGAAAATTACCAAGTAGGTACTGCCAAGTACCAAGTAGTGAATATTTTGATGTTTCTTTTTTTAGAAATTACCAGCAGGCCCTGCAGCACGCCGCCCCGGTCACCCACCAGGGCACCGTCGCCTGCCAGAGTATCCTCTCCTACTAGATCGAGTTCACCAGCAGCCAAGAGAATATTGCCAAGTGGTAAATATTGTTAACGAAACGACTGAATGGTAGGTACTTTCTGGACAAAATACAATTTGGAATAATATACACTAATAAATATTTCTATTGGAGAGTACCTATCTAGGCATTTTTGGAGGACCTGCATGTCCTACTAATGATATTTTATTTGTTTCTTATAGAACCAATAAAGAAACAGATGATGTCAGACGAAGATGTTAACGATGACTGCGAAAGTCTAAGTAAAGAAACGTTTGTCACACTTCCGATCAAAGGTCGTAAGTACATTTTATAATAAAGTTTTTAAATAGAACTCGCAAACAAATATTCAAAAACTTTTTCAACATTTTTAACTGGATGTTGTTGTCAGCCTAATAAAATAAAATTCGATACTTAATCTAGAATTTTACCTTCCAGCACCTGGTCCCTATCATAGAAGTTTCAAACCTCAGTTAGAAGATATACAGAGCTCGAATTTACTTGTAAACCAAAAAGACCAGGACAAAAAAACATGTCAAAAGACTGGTATACAAAATGTGTTTTAATCAATAAATGGGGCAGTCTACAGAGTGACCCAACCCACATTTCAATGTATTTTCATTTGTGACCAAGTAAACACCTTTAGTAAGTACATTTCTAGGAATGCAGGTCCCTTATTTCAATTTGTATTTCAACATAAAATATCCTATCCTACTTGGATGCTAAATAATTTTCATAGTTGTGTATGGTCATACATTTTAATGTGGGTTAGTATGTACATCTTTGCCCATTTTACATAATTTGTAATATATTTTTGTTATTTTAGTAAAAACTGGGATTGGTCTGCATTCCTATTGCTTTTCAAGAGTGACAGATTATTGATTTGTTTATATAGGATGTCTGTAACTCAAGGAATCCAGTCCAATTTCATTCAAGGTAATTGTTATTGAAAGATAGTTCTTCTGAGAACTTAATTTCAGTAATTTTGTGAGATTCAAGTAATTCAAAAGGTCTTGTTTCATTTTAGGAAAAATACAGGAAAACATACCATCGCAAAGTAAATTTAATGAGGACCTGAGACGACGTCAACTAATTGAAATTAAAAAGAAATTTCAAAGTAAAAGGTTTTTTGTAGAGTCTAGTAAGTAAGGAAAGATAAAATACTGCAATATGAACATTTAATTACTTCCTCTACAGTTACAATAACAATATGAACATCTTTTCAGAATATGATAAGATTGAAGGGCTCAATTGGATCACATGGAAATAATATACAACTTAAATCATAAACAATCTGTATTCAATAAATTTATAGTGATAGTATACACTCCAGCGTGGTGTCTAATGTTAAAGTTTACGAGCATAATGTATCAATTAAAAAAATTGAAAAACAATGCTGTGTTTACTTAGAACTGGAGCCAGGTCCCTTGTTATCCTTATCCTTGTCTTTTTGATCCTTGTCATCTTTCTCATCCTTGTCCTTCTTTATGGTGGACATGGCATTCCTGATGGCTTCACTATGAGGGTCTACTCCTGGGAGGTTTTCCAGTACACTCTGTAGGAATGCAGGATCATTCATAACCTCAGCATATTCCTCTGCCACATCCATGCTTTCCTCTGCTGGAGGTGCTTCCTGTTGCATACTCATCTGCATTGCAAGTGCAATCTGCTCTTCTTCAGATAACTCCATAGCTTCATGACCTAGTGACATAGCTAATGCTCTTTCCATACCAGTGTTTTGAGGTTCTGCAGTCTTGCCTGCCTCTCCTCCTTCGGTGTTGGTTTGTTGGCGACGTGACTCTTCTTCTTGGCGTTGTCTCTGCTCTTCCATAGATACACGCAGAGCAAGTGCTAGTTCTGGATCTTCATTTGGATCTACACCAAATTCGAATGGAGATAAACCTGAACCAGATGGGCCTGCTCCATCACCTCCAATCAATGGACTGGAAATCAAGGCTTCAGAGAGGACGACACAGCCTCCAGCTGGAACAGATACAAGGTGGCTGCCTCCTGTAGCGCTGTCCTTACCATTCAGAGTGTTAACAAATGTCGTTAGTAGTGGATTGTTCTCTGCATCTTCCCCGAATGATACAACGTCGCAGTTTACTTTTTCTTTCTTCAGCCTCTTAGCCAGTTTGACCAATTCCTTCTCGTCAGATTCGACGGGCGAGCCGACGAAAACAACGATGCGCATCTTGTGGTTCTTACCCTGGCGATGCTTCAGTGCCAAGTGAGCAATTCTGATACCAGTTAGAAGATTGATGTTACCGTTGGGCTGGACACGGTGCAACTTGGACATGATGCGGCCCACATCACTGGTTAATGTAGCTAATACTTCTACATTGGCTAACGTCAATAATCCCACATTATTTTCAGGATTTGATCGGGTTTTAGAATGACATACCAGATTTACGGCATCTTGCTGTGCCTGCAGTCTTGTCGGAAGGAAGTCTCCGTTTCTCATATAATCACTGTTATCCACACAAATCATAGTACTTTCCAAGACCATTTTGCTTGATTATTCAGCGACTAATTGGAAATAAACAAATTGAGAACACCTCACAAAGAATGAAATTTGCTGTATAATCATAGACTATCAAATTTGAAACATAGAGCAAAGTGCACAGATGCCATATATTGGTCTAGAATATTATTATTCCACAGATTAAAATATTTTACGACAAAAAATGTTATTACAAGGGCGTTGGATAATAAAAGAAGCTGACAGTTTAGTTTGAGCTCAAAATCAAATCGATTCACAAGTAAAACATCTATTTACTTATTTCATTCAACTTATAAATTGATTAACTTTGGTATGCAAGAAGCAAGGTAAGCAATAAAGATCGAACCATTGAAAAGAAAAATTAAATTCACTGAAAAATAGGAATAATTGTCTATGGTTACCATTTGACAGTTTGTTGACAGATTGACCGAACACCGAAATTAGAGGTCAATTTCGTTCGATAAAAATTCTGTGAAACCGCAGGAATCATGGGTTTCGGTGATTATCCTAAGGAATATAACCCTGCAGTCCACGGGCCCTATGACCCTGCCCGTTATTATGGCAAACGTAAGTGATGATGCTAGTAAATAATGTCGCCCTTCAAGTTTACCATTTTCGATTATGTAATTTTCAATTTTGGTTTCAGCTGATACTCCATTCGGACAGGTGAAAATTAATGAGCTCGGTTCATGGTTGGCACGCAGGAATAAGTCGCCTCAGGCCATCGCTGGAGCCTTCAGCCGAGGTAATCAATTAATTACGTTTTTTTTTGTGAATAAGTTTGAGGTTATGAATGTATTAAAGAAGTAGGTAGGTACTCTCACTAATTGTAAAATTTTAAAAGATTCCTACAATATTGTCTATAAACAACATCTGTAAAGAAACTACCATTATTATGCTCATAATGTAAAGTGGAAATCCTATAAGAGATGACACCATAATATCCATAACTGACCTATGGTTTCAGCCTGGTGGAGGTGGCAACACAAGTATGTGCAGCCCAAGAAGGTGGGCATTGCTCCATTCTTCCAGCTGCTGGTTGGCAGCATGACATTCTTCTATGTTATCAACTACGGAAAGATGAGTAAGTATTCATATTATCATACTCATTTTATTTTATTTTTGTCAGATGTAATTATTTTCATCTTATAAATACTAATACTATTAAAAATCTACCTAGTTGTTAATTAAATAATCTTTGTAAAAGCTTATTATAATGATTTTGAGTAAGACTGATATGTTTACAAATATTTGAGTATGTTTAACAAACACAACATAAGTAACTATTTCAGCCACATTGCTATTGAACTTGAGATTCAAAAATAGGTAACTATTGGCATTGACATTAAATACATGAATTAATTGGCAACACTTTAATAACTAATAAGTTTTACTCCAGTCATAAAGATGTTTACAATAGCAATGTTTTATTTTTCAGAGCACCACAGGAACTACAAATACCACTAATCCGGAAGTCATGCCATCAACAAGCATGTTATTTATCTATTCAAATGATCATGTGAATCTGTATGTACTAGATCAAGCATACTTGCAATAAAGTTATTAGCCTGAACTCATTTTTGTGTTTATTTTTTACCCTATCTATTCTGAATTTTAAAAGGTGAAGAGTTTGAACACGCTAATCTCTGTATGACAGATCCAATTTGAATAATTCTGTGTTCAATAGTCCATTTGCTGATGAAGGCTATAAATAACGTCAGACTTCGCCTATACATATTATACTCTTTACATCACACTATGATGAATAGGAGGTGAACAAATGATGAGACTACACGGGAGTCACTAGTACCAACATAATGGTATTCTTTAGATAGGTATGCAGGTTATTTTATACTACCAAATGATACTCTCGCGTTTTGCTGCCTACCCTTGGTTCCTCTATACTTATTATACTCTTTGCACCTGTGTATATAATAGATGTGATTTATGCTATGTAAAATTTTATGTAAAGTGTCAATTTGGAGAAACAGTGCAAACACTGTAGAATATGCGCCAGGTAGTGTAATATGTTCTGTATATGGTTTCAGAATAAGTTTAATTTTAGCATAACCCTTAGGATAAAACAGATTTCAGTATAAAGTATATTGGTAAACTAAATAAAATAAAATGTACAATTTGAAAAAAATATTTTTAATTACTTAATAGCAATATAATAATTTATTCAACACATGCATTCTCCACACACACTTGCATACAAATGTTTGTCAAATGCAAATATTCAGTTGATCACGAGAAATGCCTCTGTCTGGCACATCAGGGCGTGTTACTGAGATGTCATATCACATGAAGTGTTCCTTGAATTATTCTGTAACAAGAAAAAACTTATTAGTTATGAGTAAACAGCTGTTGGTTACTGAAAGTAACAAAGTCAAGACCAAAATAAAATTTGGGGAGTCCAATGTGTCTATGGACCATATTGTTATGAAGTAATTTTACTGGCTGATTCAAAATAAGATCTTTCTGTAGAATGGACTTCTATTTTCTTACAAATAAATAAAATGTAAGCAAAATTAAAGTACCTCCAAAATAAATTCTTTCAATCGTTGAATGTAATAAGATTTAACTGATTTCTTTAGGGTTTCACAATAACTAATCAAGTTGCTGTTACCTTAACTGACTCATAATAATATTTTGATGCATTTCATAATAAACTAACTCTCTATTCTCTATCCACTAAACACCAACAGTTTGATAGGAAAAACAACAAACTTGAAATTATTTGATATCTCTGCAAACTATTTATCATATGTGAAGGTATGACGATTTTGTTTATTTATAAAAGAAGCTATCTTTTCAAATTGCATTGTAGTCATAACATAGATAATCAAATGAGCATGGCAGTACAGTAGTCTTTCAACGGTACATCAGGTTGTTGACCTAAGTAATCAGCAACAGTATCAAATGAATACTTTGCATGGAGAAAATAACTTTCATGATGCAAGTATGACTCAGTTACAAAGCACTATGTTATTACTAATTAGACATGCCAAGGGCTGATTATACATGGCTGACACTATTAAAGAATATTTGTCAAATAACCTTACCTAATTTAAAATTGAGCTATTTTACAATTCCGTTTTACCCATATATTTGGGCTTAAGCTCTTCTATTCTCTTGATGAAATCTGTCTTCTCAATGCAACCATCGCAAACCTCATCCCAGTCATTCAGGATTTTCTTCAAATCGCGGACCTTAAGTTTCTTCAGGTCAACGTTGTTTAGATCAATCTGTTTGTCGAATCTGAGGTCACAGATCTGGGCATCCTTCTTCTTCAGTTTCTCACAGATTTTGTCTGCGGGCATTGACCAACTCAACGGCTTTGAGAGCTCTCCCAGGATGCCGGTGGCAGATTCTTCGAGACCTCCTAAATAGTAACAAAATCTGTTCTCTTTATTCTTACTTCCTTTACAAAACTTCTTGAACTCAGCCTCAATTAGTTTAGGATTCGTTTTAACATCATCTGATAACGTGGCCGCGAATTTTTCTACGGTTTTGATACAAACTTCACAATCGCCTTCCTTCAGCGCGATTGTAACTTGGACGATTGTAGCCAAGAATAATAAATGAAACACACTGAGTTTGCACATTTTGAACTATTAATTTTTAAAAGCTAGGCTAAAATTAACTCCAGCTGCTACAGACACCGTAACTTGCAACAGAATAAAATAGAAATAGTACGAATACGAAAGTAAGGTGATAGAAGAATCTCGTCCATTCATGGAATTGAAAACGTTGACAGCTTTACTTGGCGGCCTGTGATTGGTGCACGTTGTTGGCACTTGGCATCTTGGAGATGGACACGTGTTGCAAATCGATTATGGGGGTAAGTACTACAAGGCTTTAGTCGATTAAATTTTGATGATTTCAGCAAGTATGTGATTGAAACATGAATAAGTTGCATTTGTTTCTCTTTACTCTTGCAAGTTTGTGAAATTTCAACAATAACATACATACATACATATATACACATAACTTCACGCCTGTCTCCCATGGGGGTAGGCAGAGACGGCAGAGATTATGAAACGCTAATTACTACGATTCTTACATACCTATTTCGCTATCATAAAACTGATTACTGACAAGGAATGGAAGAAGGGTCAAGCCAATATAACTTCGTTAATTAAGTTAATGTCACTTATAAATCAATTTAGTCGATTACAATAAATTTAGTCGATTAAGAGTCGTATTTTTTTAGTTCTTATTTTTATAGCCGACTTCATTTTGATACTGGTCAGCTGTTTGTGTTTTGACATTCATCCATTTTCATCAAGCTGATAATGTCAAAGTCAGAGTTAGAAATTCAGAATCTGCTGTCAATGTCATCCGATGTCATCCATCCCATTTTCATCCTATATTACGGCCAGTCGTCATGGAAACTGATTTTGTTTATCAATATCGGAATATTTTGTTTTGTCGATATTATTTATTTAGCGGGCATTGAATATTCCTAATTACAAAAAATGGTGGAATCGAAGGCTTTAATGGATAATCCACGCGCCGCGTTGGAGACTCATATCACTGCATTACAAAGCGAGTCGAAAATGACTCGAAAGCAGGCGCTGTTGAAAATCAACGAAGAGATATTTGAAAACCCTGTAAATAAGGACTGCGACCTCACTGTCGTCTTCCCGGAAGTGTACGCTTACGTCCTGAAAAGTTTCTCGGATGCTTCGGAAGCATGTCGGGAAACTTCAGCACTGATTATTTCTAATTTTATTGATAAACTTCCCCTGAACGATTACTACTTGACGTATATTCTGCCAGTGATCGTCCGTCGTATAGGGTGTGCTGAAATTATCGAAGAGTCTGAGGAAATTCGTTTGGTACTGATTAAGTTAGTGCGGAAGATTTTGGAAAAATACAAAGTCTCACAATTACTTAGTCCATTTATCAATGACTTCACTGGCATCCTAACGAAGACTGTAACTGATCCATTTCACTTGGTGAAGCTTGAGGCTTCCGAGTGTATTATCATGGTGACAAGAGTGCTTCAGAGAGACTTCCACTTTCAATCCGAGAGCTATGTGAAGCCAATCTTGTCTAACTTTGGCCATCGTCACTTTAGAGTTCGTGTGGCAGCCATCAAAGCTATTGGTATATTTTATAGCAACTACTATTCTTTACAAATACATAAAAATTATAATGTCCAACAAGATCATTATGAATAAAGTATTTTACAGATAGAACAACTTAATTAAAATGTTTCATACCTACCTACATCTATTCTCACAGGAGCCGTAGTGATAGCAGGCAATGCAAAATGCTTTGAGCTGTCCATCAGTCCTTTGGCTGAGAAGTTGTTTGATGAGAGCACTGAGGTCCGCATGCAGGTTACATTGGAAATCGGCCACTGGATGCTCACATATAGAGACAGATATTCTTTCTGGCATCGCATGCTACCTCTAATTCTCACTAGGTAACTATTGATAGTTCTTTAACCCCCTTCTTTAGATTCTGCGTCCCTCGCGAGTAATTCATGAACTGCTCATAAGCATATTGCTAACAAAGTACGCAAAGATAAACACAGCATAACACATGATAGTGTTAAAAATGGCGAGAGTCAGCAGATAATTTTTTTTGCTCTTTTTTGCTTTAATGGATAGTCTTCAGTCTCCAAAATCACAAACAAACACAATGAAATTGCTATAAAAATGTAATTTTTTTTGTAGTTTGAGTGATGTGATTGACGACATAAGAACCACAGCAAGCAACTTGTGGAATGATATTGGTCGTCAGTACATGGAGGAGAATGAAGAAGACTTTAAGAAAAAGACTGACTTTTTGAAGGATGTGCCCACACACTACCCCGACGTGCAGAGACCGAACTTCGGATGTAGGGCTCTGGTAACAAGTAATATTGGGAAGATAGTACCAGCTATCAATCGAGGTAAGTTGATGTCCTACGGAACCAGGATGATTTTGAAATTCAAAAACCTTGTCGACGATGTCTGCCTCGAGAATCGCAACTGAGAAGCTAAAAAACATTGCTCAACAGTTCTCCGTATACGCGCCCTGTAATCCACTGAAGATTATGTATCTATCCTTTTTAATCACATTTGAAAATCTATTAACATTGCTATTCAAAATTGGCTTTCCTGCATAAAGAAAATCTTGCTCGTTAGAAATGGATGGCTGGCAAGCAGATGCGAGACTCCGAGTATCACAGTTACTGTGCTGGTTGATATTGTGCGCGGAAGAGGGCGCCACTCAACACGCCAACGCTATCGTGAAGGCCATGCTGCGCGGTGCTATGGATGAAGACCCGAGGGTCATTTTGGAGGTGACTACGCTGACAATTTTTAAGATATTCTTTTCACACGAAAGATCTGAAACACTAGTCCATTGAAAAGAAAGGGTATTCGGACCCCAGCTGCCTTACAATCTTACATATTATAGAGCGAACGGCGAAATGCAACGGAAGCAATACTTTCATGCTGGTTTTCTGTAAGGTCATTGTATCACTCCTGTTGGACTGGTACATACGTCCTGAAGCGAAAATTCACTATCTCAAGCGGCAATCCCATTTTACCACAGATAAAACGCGCCGCCGAGTTATTTGGCTACTTCATAATTCCAACCACCTGGTGGCCACTGTTAGAAGCCGAGGTGGACTCCTGGGCCGCTCTGCTAGTCATCGCCAATATCATCAAGGGGTCGCGTCCGGAACTACTCCAGGAGAAAGTGCTGGTGGAACTCACTAGGGAGGCTGCTGATCCTGATAGATGCAGGACTAGGAAGGTAAAGAGTTTTTATGGAATAGAGGCAACGGGCTAATGAACAGACGGATCACACGATAGTAAGCAGTATATTATATCCTTCTATGGACATAACATCAGAAAAGCTAGGCATTTTGGATAGTTGAGGATTGGGGGGAAAATTGTGTTACTGATGGTTTCAAGCTTTTAAACTGATCTTCAACCCACCTGCCTAGTAGTAGCGTAAGACTAGTTGCTTGCCTAGTAGGAGGAAGCCATAGTTCAGCAATGGATAGTATCGGGCTGTTAATCCTTACTTCCTTACTAATATTATAAATTGGCAAGTGACTTTGTTTGTTTGTTCCGCTTTCACGCCGTAACTATTAACCCGGCGGGAGTGTGGTGGGGTGTAGCATACCCCAGCATTAGTTTACCTAGGTATATTTTTTTAACTGGTAGTAACTAGATTTCGTGGTTTCGTGTAGCTGGAGGTAAAAGGTTGTGGAAGGGGTTAGTGGCCTGATATCAGTATTACACCGGCTGGTGATTGCAGTGCACGTGCGTAAATGTCCGTGGGGTAGGTCACACCCCGCCACATAGTTCGCGTATTGTTTTTATATTTATGCATATTTTTAATTTTTATTGATTTTGAAAAAAAATGGCACTGGAGGCAGATGAAAGACGTATAAGAAGCATTATTGATGAAGTTTTAGCCGAATCTTCAGATGAATCAGGTTCTACCGAAGAAATTTATCATTGCAATGAGCATAAGTTTGAATCGGACACGCAAGTAGTGTGTTATGACTTTGAAGCGATCAGTAGCGAGTGGGATTCGGATGGCAGTATTCTCCTTGCTGCAAAAATAACTTGTCTGTCTCCACTGGGACTGATCCAAAAATTATTACTTTATACAACTCCACAAAAGCAGGAGTAGACGTCGTGGACGAGCTGAGCGCTACTTATAATGTGTCTCACAACAGTAAGCGTTGGCCAAAGACGATCTTTTATGAAATATCCATATGGCTGCTATCAATGCTAATATTATGATTTTTTAATTTATCAGAATAATTTGGATAAATAACAGAATTCCTCCATAGTTTGAGGTTGATTTTGTTGAACAGAACATCTGCAGTTGCGAAAAACACAGAAAAATATTTCATCTAACATTTGCCAAAGAATTTCTTCACAAATGGGGGAACCATTGCGCCCAGCAGTGGAAAACAGTTCAGAACGATATTATTATACTCGATGTGCGGATTATACTCGGAAAAAATATCGGAAGACAAAACACGTCTGTGCAAGCTGCAGAACATCACTCAATCAATCAAACACGCAATATATTTTTGTTAAAATTGTGCTGACGACGAGGCCTCTTACTAAGATATTCCATTCGATTCTATAAGTGCTTTTTCATTTTAATTGAAAGAAGATGTCATTTTTGGTTAATTTAGAAGTTTTTATTTTGTTTTAATTATTATGGTTGATTTTATGAATATTTTAATAGCGCAAGTAAATTTTTGTCACCGAAAAGTTCGCAAATTCTTCAACTGCTAAGAAAGTAATAAAAGTTTTAAAAGTATGTATTTATTTGTTTAATTTTTTATTATAGGGATTCTTGTTCATAATACTTAGTAATTATTTTGTACTTATTTGGAGAAATACTTAGATAGAAGACGTTTTGTTCCGTGGGGTATGTTACACCCCACCACATACTCCATGTAAGTTTTCCGCACCACACTCCCGCCGGGTTAAACCGATTGCTTTGAATTTTTGCAGACATAAAGTTAGAAGTCTGGATTAAATAATAGGGTACTTTTTATCCCGGAAAAAATTTGATATTCCCGAGGGAAAACAAAAGTATTGGTATAGATGGCGCTGTGTGTATTGGTATATGTCACATAGGCTACTTTTTATCCTTTTGTGACGCGAGCGAAGCCGCGGGTAAAAGCTAGTGACTTCATAAAGCCGATAAACCCGTTTAATTAAATGGTCCTTTTCAGCCAAAATACCAAACGAATCTGCTGCACATGTGTGAGGCCCTGCTGGATGTGTGTGGCGAGGCATGCGCAGAAGTTGCCGACGAACTGTTCACTATCAACTTCACCGTGTTAGCAATCCCGTATGACGAACGTATACAATTTATGGCTATTGGTAAGTTGTCTAAAGTATTAAGTAAGTACATAAAGGTAATGATAAATACAGGTACTTCTTCTTCTTTTAATCTATCTTGACTGTCTCGTTGTTTTTAGAGAAGCAAGGAGTTTAGTGTAGTTTTTCCAGGTTAATAAAGTATTATTATGGAGTGATCAAAAGTGCGAAACTAAGCAAACAGTCGTGGCTTGGATTCCCAGATCAGAAAAAGTATTATTAAACTTTCTAGTTCTCATAAAAACCCTTTAAATCTTAAACAAGCTGATAGCTGCCAGTATTTTAAACTTATCACAAAAAAATAATATTATGTTTTCGGCTTACTCACGTAATTATTTGACGAGGAACTCGACTAGTTTCAAGCCATGCTAGAGGCCCTTATTCATGACCAGCATTTCGCGACTCGCGACGCAGCGACTGTCGCGCTGCTACTGACTTGACTACTCGAGTCTGCGAAACCAGCGCGCCCTCTGCCGGGATTCACGCGCACTTTCGAATGTCGACGGTGGTGGTCGACGCAAAAACAGTGTTACATAACGTGAATATGAGCCTCTAGCATGGCTTGAAGCTAGTCGAGTTCCTCGTCAAATAATTACGTGAGTAAGCCGAAAACATAATATTATTTTTTTGTGATAAGCTAAAAATACTGGCAGCTATCAGCTTGTTTAAGATTTAAAGGGCTTTTATGAGAACTAGAAAGTTTAATAATACTTTTTACGAAAGTTATGATACAAAACAAAAATTGTTAAAATGTAGAACAATGTTCCCAGCTAATCTGGACAAGCTGCGTTACGCGGAGAAGTGCGGTAAGACCCTGATCAGCTTGTACGACAGACACCTCGGTAAGATGCTGGCTTCCATCACCAGCGACGCGCTCACATGGACGCAACTATCCCCGGACAAGTGCTTGCTCGAATGTGCTATGTTAAATGCAGGTAAAGATGATGAACTAGCTTTTTCTAACTAATTAGGTATTCCCTCGTGGTTCTAATCGCTCTACAGTTTTTATTGATTCATCATCATCATCATATCAGCTACAGGACGTCCACTGCTGCACGTCAATGACTGCACGGTTGGCGCTGTGGTTGGGCTACTGCCGCGTAACGTGTCGCGGGTTCGATTCCCGCACGGAACAACTCTTTGTGTGATCCACAGATTGTTGTTCCGGGTCTGGGTGTCATGTGTATGTCAACCTGTGGCCTTAGTACGAGTTAGTTTTAGGTTTAAAGTAATCGTAACGAGTACGTACTCGGCGCTCTGATTGGTTGGTTCATTGGCGCCGGCCAATCAGAGTGCCGAACGCGTACTCGTTTCGAATAGTTTAAACGTAAATGAAACTCGTACTAAGGCCTCTTTATGTTTGTAAACGCACCCACGACACAGGAGAAAAGCCTAGTGTGGGGCAATGTTTAAATAAAAAAAAATGCTGAATATAGGCCACCCCCAATGACCAATTTATATTAGTTGCAATGCCATGTTTTATAGCATATAGCCTTTTTAGATAAATAGACTATCCAACACACAAATTATAAAATTATTAAATTCGAACCAGCAGTTCCGAAGATTACCGCGAACAACTAATAAACTTTTCAGCTTTACATTACAGTACAGGGTAAGGAGAGGTGAACTTCATGCCACAATACAATGTAACACCCACTTTTGACTATTTATATTATAAGTCCCATGTAATAAGGGGGTGAGCGTATTGCCATATACCGGGCACAATTTCAGACTTCGTGCTACTACTGAGATTTTTCTTGAAAACTTTATATTAGTAGTTGTAAATTATGGCTATTGCTGCAAAAAGTGAGTGTAATTTACACGACCGCTGTAATGAATTATTTTCTAATTTCCTTCTCCTCTATAGGATCTGCAATGGGTTCCCAACTGCACCTCATAGCGCCACTCCTGAAGGAGTGCCTGGCGACTCCCAAGGTGGACCCGGAGGTGAAGCTGAAGATCTTCACCACTCTATCCACGGTACTGTTGAGGAGAGATACCAACTTCACCCGGTGTGACACTGACAAACTGGAGGCCTTCCTCAAGATAGTTATTGAAGGTAATTTATATTTTATCGGTTCTTTTTTATGATATAGGTGAAGGTGCGTCTATGTTACCGGATTCATATTGGGTATTTGCCAACTAGTCAAATTAAAAACTTTTTTCGAACTGTCAAAAACGAATTTTGTACGACTTTGTGTATTTTGTCGTCGCGTTTAAACAGCAAAAATTAAGTTGGTCATAAAATCAGTTAGTGAAAGTGTGATATTGAACAGTCGAAATAATTTATTTAAGATTTACGAAAGTACTCGAATGTGCTTTTTTTTTTTAAGGGGGAAAATCATCGAATGTGCTAAGAAACCTACTATTTGGCACAGGTTCTTTGCTCTGTTCTTCATTTAATTAAAATAATCTCGACTGCCTCGTTGGCCGAGTGGTCGCAAGTACGACTACTGGGCAAGGGGTCTCGGCTTCGATTCCCGGGTCGGGCAAAATATTACGGACAAAATGCAACTGATTGATAAATTTTGCTGTATTATAATATGCTCTCTTCTCTATGGCAGAAGTGATAATGCCGAATTTAGTATGGAGCGCGGGCCGTACAGCAGAAGCGATCCGTACTGCGGCCGTGGCCTGTCTGTGCTCCGCCTTGCAGGAGAACCCCTACAACGAAACACCAATGACAGAGGAAAAGGGGGGCGACGGAGACAAGGATGAGAAGGTACTTACACTTTTTTTATATTTGATGGGCCGACGTTTTTTTTTTTTTTTTTTTTTTTTTTTTTCTTTGCCAACCGAGTCTCCAATACGATGATGTCGACTATACTGCCAGTGTCGAGTGGTGACGGCAGATTAGGGCACCGTCGAGTTTTAACTTTGCGGTAGTTTTTAGTTGTTAGTAGCTGGGAAGGACAAAAACAATTGGGTTAGTAAACATATACCGTCAATAGACCTAAAATTATAATAATATTAACTAACACAATATATAATTAAATGCATACTTGGGAAACAATTATAACACACACAATATTTACATAATTGCACACAGTTATATTTTAATATTATTTTCTTTCATAAATTTGGACAAACACTTAATTAATTTGAGAGAAAAATTAGTTAGGAGGGAGTGGAAGTTGATTGGAAGAGGGATTTGGATTTTGGGAAGGATTCCATATAGATCTAAGGACTGGGAATTTAGAGGGCAAGAGAAAAATATATGGTCTAGGGTTCCCTCATCAAGACCGCATTCGCACAGTGAGCTGTCACGCACGCGGATCTTGGCGAGGAATACCGGGCTAGAACAGTGGCCGAGTCTGAGTCTGCCGTTTGACCGCTATCTCGCCTGGTGGTAAACGATGATGCGGTCTACGATGGAGCACGTCGTCCCATAAGCAACCTATTCACTCGGGCCTTGAAGACACTCTGGTTATACCCTTTGGAAATACAGACTCTGGCAAAGAATTTTACTCCTTAGCAGTACTAGGAAGTTACAGGAAGGTTGATGCGAAGCGCTTCGTGCTTTTTATGTCTTTTAAGCATTTCACAACCAAAACTCACATTAGTTCTTCATTTCATTTGGTTTGATTCATGCAAAGGTTGTCTGGAAGAAATCGCCGCGTGTGATTAGACCGTTGTACTCAAATTACTATTGAAATGTCTATGTGTGCAATAAAGTATAAATAAATAAATGCCTGCCTCGTTGGCCGAGTAGTCGTAAGTGCGACTGCCGGGCAAGGGGTCTCGGGTTCGATTCCCGGGTCGGGCAAAGTATTACTGGGTTTTTTCAAATATTCTCAGTAGTAGCACGGAGTCTGGAATTGTGCCCGGTATATGGCAATAGGCTCACCCCTATTACATGGGACTCATAACATAAATAGTGAAAAGTGGGTGTTACATTGTACAGTGGTATAATGTGCACCTCTGCCTACCCCTTAGTTAGGGGATAAAAGGCGTGATGTTATGTTATGTAAATAAATAAATAAATTATATTATTATGTCCAGGGCGTAAACTTATTCCCAAGCAAGGAGTCCTTGGAACCGTTCTTGGAGAAGATGGTACCTTTGCTGGTCGGTTTGGCTGACGACAACTCGACGCTGACGCGACAACACACGCTGCGCGCCGCGCGCTGCCTCGCCGCGCTGGCCGGCCGACGCCACTGCTTCACCGGAGATGTCTTGCATAAACTGTACTACGGTAAGTGCAATCTATGTTTGCTTTCTGCGAGAATTTGACTTCACGGTTGGCGCGGTGGTTCGGCAACTGACTACCGCGCAACGTGTTTCAGGTTCGATTCCCGCACGGAACAACTCTTTGTATGATCCACAGATTATTGATCTGGGCTCTGAATCATGTGTATGTGAACTTGTATGTTTGTAAACGCACCCACGATACAGGAGAAAATCGTAGTGTGGGGCAATGCTTTAAAAAAAAAAAGAATCGGTTCAATGGTATTTATTTTAGAGGTATTTAACTTTATGCAACAAGAGTACATAGGCGGGCTTAATGCAATCTTACTAGCCAACCTTTAGGTGATGCAGTCAGAGCGTGGTCGGTGCAATAATACACAATATAGAAAGAACCCTCTCCTTTTAATAAATATTGATCTCCTAATCGTATTACAAAATATTGGTTAATGTATTATGACATGACTGATGTATTTTGTTTCTATGGGTTTCTATGCCTGAAATAAACGATTTATTACATTCCATCCCTCAGTGGTACTCAAACGCTTGGACGACAGCAGCGACAAAGTTCGTTCGTTTGCGGTACAAACAGTCGTGACGTTGTTCACGAACCGCCCGCAACCGTACGACGCGACCTTGTACGGGGCGCACGTCGACGCACTCTATAGCGCTATGCTCATACACCTTGATGATGCTGACGAAGATTTCAGGAAACAAATGCTTGGTGAGTAACAAGGATCACAGGATTCAAGTATTGTTAAATAGTGAGCGTGAGATATGAATAAGGGCCGTCCATAAATTACGTCACGCGTTAAGGTCGACGAAGTCTGACATTGTGTGACAAGCGGGAGGGACAGATCCTAAACTTTGTAAAGTCACATTTCAAAAACTATTGTAAAATACGAAATATAACTGTATTAATGTTTTTTATTTTGTTTGATTTCGTATTTATTTTAAAGTAATTTAAATAGAAATAAAACTGATTTAGGAACCGCTGTATTCATTCAATAATTTTCATACATAGGTAATTCTGCAAAATGTGACGTCACACAAATGTGACTAGTTGGGAGGTCTCACAAATGTGACTAGTTGGGAGGTCTCACAAATGTGACTAACTGTGACAAGGACGGGGGAAGGGGCAAAAAATCATGAAATTCGTGTGACTTAGTTTATGGATGACCCTTAAGCAGGCTGTACAGCTTATTGAATTATTGTTTGACTAGATTACTCGATTAATTTCAATTTTAAACTACATGAAGGGACCATAACTATGAATAGCCTCATAGGGCAATTGCAACATAGATCGATAAAACCGGAATCGGAAAAACATCAGAGCAGCATAGCCTATGACGCTTTGATACCGTACGCATAATTATGTCCCATTTGCCTATCAGAAACCATAATAATCATCAGCGTTTTACAACGTTTAATCGCATTATTTCCATAATTATTTATTTCAGAGGCACTTATGAAGCTCAGTGACATTGATCCGAGGACTCTGATGAAGAAGGTCAAGGCTAACATACACCTATACAGGAACAAATCTGCCTATGAAAAACTATCTAGTCATATTGAAAAAATATTGTAAGATTATGAAGTATACATAGGTACTACAAGACTTTCACAATGTCTGATCTAAAATTTATCTCTGTCTGATATTTTCGAAATTTGTAAAATTATCTAACAGTCTGAAACGTAATCGGACTTTGTTATAGTATAGTTTTGATGAAATGTTCATTATATCTGTAACTAAGAAACGGAAATTAAAATACTTATACCTACATCTTTATAAAGTTGGTAAAGTAGCCTTTATTTAATTTTCGATATTTGTTAGAAAGGGTTAAGTTGAATCCTGGGTGTCTTCAAGTTCCGAGTGAATAGGTTGCTTATGGGACGACGTGCTCCATCGTAGACCGCATCATCACTTACCACCAGGCGATACAGAGGTCGAACGTCGGGCCATCAAATCAAATATAAAAAAGAATCCTATGCAAAATATTATGTTACTAGTTATGAATGAATTTATTTACCTATAATTAGTTAATGATTTTTGCGTGTTTTAGTGACTAATGATGAGAAGTATTCTCTTTTGTTTATGTGCAATAAATTAAAAAATATATCTCTGTGGTTTTATTATCTCATTGAAGCCAATAAAAACATGTCTGTGAGAGTTGATTAGTGGCGTCATGGCGTGTCTGTCAGCTTAGTCATCTCAATCAATCCAAACACAAAATAAATGACGGGGAGTTTTCCCCTATACATTATACTCTTTGGGGGAGTCCTTGCAAGGGAGTATAATGTTACCAGTTGCTACTAAGAGAAAACGGAATTTTTGTAACAAAATACATAATAATAATAATAATAATCACTCAAGATAACAATAACAAAACCTTTTTATAATAATATATATTTACAACAAAATCAACACCTACAATAGCAATAAACAAACATAGAAAAATGAAATTTGACAGTGACAGAATAGAAAAGGAAGATTATGAAGCAGAAAATTAAAATGTTAAGTTGATGTTGACGAGAGCCAGAAAAGCACGAGACGCACCCCCACCACCTCCGGACTCGTCGCTCAGCTCCGCCTCGCTGTTGCCGGACCCCAGCTCCGCAAGATCACCGGTGACAGCAGTTGCGTTGAGCTCGAGCGACGACTATTTCTCCCCGCCGACGTCGCCGACACCTGTACGTCGGCCGGGGAGAGGCCGGCCACCGACAGGCTTGGGAGCCAGGGGCCAACAGGCCCCGGGATGGGTCCCCGCTACCGGTGGTTGTGTGCGGCGCATGAAATGGTCTCAAACCATAAATGAGAACGTCATGCGCTCGTACTACGGTGCTACAGAGGGAGGGACTAACCTCACTGCGTACCGTGAAAGGATGCTGTCTATATTTCAGGTTCTTGAGCCATCTATCAACGTCTCGGCCCAACGACTCTCAGATCAGGTGCGGGTCATCCAACGCAATCGCAGATTGGATGAGGCTGCGCTTGATCGGCTACGTCTAGAAGCACTGCGCAATCGTGTCGTCCCCGCTCCGTCACAATTGGTGGCACAGACACCTGTAGTGTCACAATGTGTGACACCAACCACCCCTATCGTTGGAGTGGAGGACGACAGGGTTGAACAAGTGAGTACTCAGTGCAATGAACGACTGAGGAGTGCTTTGGAGGATGCGGTCCGTGAGTACAGACGTGCTCCTAGTAATTTCAGACCAAAATTACCACGTTTGCCCATGTGTAAAAAAAATAGGGCGCTGGTAAGTGCCTTGGATTCGCTACTTAAAAAATATTTTGAGAGTAGCGAAAACCTCTATGCTTGTCGAGTGGCTAACGTCAGATTCCCAAATCTTGACGCAGCAGTCCGACCAAAACCAGCAGTACCTGCCTGGCAGTATAGGATAGAGCGTCGTATCAGTGAGGCCAGGGTACTCATTGGCAAACTATCCTGCTTCAGGGAGGGCAATACTCGCCCTAGAGTGATGCGCTTTGTAAGACGTGCATTTGTGGGGACTGAAATCAGTCCTCATGAATACCTGTCGCGTGTTACAGAGCGCATCGACTTCCTGAAGCAGAAAGTTTATGCATGGGCAAACCGTATTAGAAGGTACAAAAAAAGAGTGGAGCGCTATACTCAGAATCGCATGTTCCAAAGAGATCAGAGGTGGGTATACAGAGATTGGGAACGATCCAACCAAGATGTGGCTGACGGGTGGCGACCGGATGATGATGCCACTAACACATTTTGGCGCAACATCTGGTCGGTGCCTGTTAGCCACACAGAAGGTGACTGGATGTTTGATGTTAAGCGAAGGTGTGAGACTATACCAGAGATGGAGGAGGTAGTAATTACTTCCTCTGATGTAGCCAGTGCAGCCTGTTCGGTCCCGAATTGGAAATCACCGGGGCCGGACGGACTGCACAATTTCTGGATTAAATGGCTCAAAAGTTCACACGTTCGCTTAGCATTACACTTCCAGGCAGCTTTGGAAACTGGGTCGTTACCACAATTTCTAACAACAGGAGTTACCCACCTGCTCCATAAATCAGGTAGTTCCACTGAGCCCAAAAATTATAGACCAATCACATGTTTACCAACGGTCTATAAACTTCTTACATCCATTTTGAGGACAAAAATAACAAAACATATTGAAAAAAATTCCATCATGTCTGTATCTCAAAATGGATGTAGGGAGGGGTCTCGTGGAACTAAGGAGCTACTCCTCATTGATATGGTTGTTAGCCAACAGGTTCGTCGGTCCCGAAAAGATTTGTCTACATGCTGGATAGACTACAAAAAAGCATATGATTCTGTACCACATACATGGCTCCTGAAGGTGCTGGAGTTGTATAAAATAGATGCAACTTTACGCGCCTTCTTGGAGTCATGTATGGGGCAGTGGAGCACCGTGCTTTGCTATCCAGGATGTAGACAAATCCAAGGGAATGAAGAACCTGTAAGGATAGTACGAGGAATATTTCAGGGTGACAGTCTGAGCCCACTATGGTTCTGCTTGGCCTTGAACCCTCTAAGTACCCTACTGGAGGATTCAGGGCTAGGCTATCCTTTGCGGAGAAGAGGTTTAGCTATATCCCACTTACTTTACATGGATGACCTCAAGTTGTTTGCGCCAAACAAGAAACAACTGATGGAACTATTGAATATAACTGAAAAATTTAGTAGTTCCATCAGAATGGAGTTTGGAGTAGACAAGTGTGCGGTCATGCATGTAAAGCGAGGAGGGATTGTGGAATCTGAGGGTCTAGAACTCTCAGATTTCACAAAGCTGAGATCACTCTCCGCAAACGATACATACAAGTACCTGGGTATGTCAGAAGGATTAGGCATTAATGGACCGGACATGAAGCAATCGTTACAGGAGCGCTTCTTTTGTCGCCTGAATAAGGTACTGAAAAGTTCCTTATCAGGCGGAAACAAGGTGCGAGCCTTTAACGGTTGGGTCATGCCAGTCCTAATGTATTCTTTTGGTATACTCAAGTGGACTCAGACTGAACTTGACACCCTGGATAGGCGAGTCCGGACCCTGCTGACTGCAAATCGCATGCATCACCCTCGTTCGTCGGTCATGAGGTTGTACATCCCGCGGAAGTGTGGTGGTCGAGGCTTATTAAATGCTAAGACCCTTCACAACCGTGAGGTGTGCAGCCTCAGGGAATATTTCCTGAAAGTCAACGAGGGTATGCATCGAGAAGTAGCAGCGGTGGACAATGGATTCACTCCGCTATCCTTGGCAAAAGAGAACTGGCGCAGACCTGTGGTACTAAGCGTCAATGATCGCAAGGAGGTATGGCATAGCAAGGAGCTCCATGGACGCTTCTTCCGGGCCCTTCATGGGCCCAGTGTAGATTTTCTAGCGTCCGTGTCTTGGCTACGATTCAGTAATCTCTTTGGAGAAACTGAAGGATTTGTCTGTGCAATAATGGACGAAGTTATCCTTACGAACAACTATCGGAAATATATAATTAAGGATGGGACGGTTGACATATGTCGGGCATGTCATAGTCCTGGTGAATCCATTAGACATATAATTTCTGGTTGTGGTCGTTTGGCTAACAGTGAATATTTGCATAGGCATAATCAAGTAGCCAAGATTATCCATCAGCAACTTGCTTTACACTATCGACTTGTTGAATCTGAGGTACCGTACTACAAGTATGTGCCCGACCCAGTTCTGGAAAATGACCATATCACATTGTACTGGGACCGGTCTATCATTACTGACAGGACTATTGTAGCCAATAAACCTGACATGGTGGTGATAGACCGACAAGTACGCCACACGATGATAATCGATGTCACCATTCCCCATGACGAGAACCTCGTGAACGCTGAGAAAGATAAACAAATAAAATATCTAGACTTAGCTCACGAGGTTGTCGACATGTGGAGTGTGGATTCGGCTATCATTGTGCCGATAGTCGTGTCGGCCAATGGGTTATTCCCTAAAAGCCTCGACATCCATCTTAGGAGGCTGGCGTTAGGTGGATGGATCAAGGGCCTGATACAGAAGGCAGTTCTCCTAGAAACGGCACGTATCGTGAGGAGGTTTCTGTCTCTGGAGCCCTAACTACCGGTAGCTTGGACCATGCTCTCGCTACTGGTCGGCTCCTATTTTTTATATTTTTAAATATTATTTTTATTTTACAAGTAGTATTTAGAAATGTAATTTATAGAGAATTTTAAATAAATATATGTAAATAATAATAAGCCTATATTTATTTCCTTGACCTAATCATATTACATATTTAGTGTTTCAAAATATAAAAAAGTTTGACTCATTCCAGATATAAAGTTTAATAAGTAATAATGTTTAATTTAATATCTTAATATTAAGTCATGGTCCCTCTCGGGTATAGGCCTCCTCCAACCGTTTCCAATGTACTCTATCTCTTGCTGTATCCATCCAGTTGTCTCCTGCTACCTTTCGAAGGTCATCGGTCCAACGGTCTGTGGGTCTGCCTCTAGCTCTCTTGCCTGTTGGACCTTTCCATATTGTGACGAGTTTCGTCCATCGTTCACCCTTCGTTCGTATCATGTGGCCAGCCCATTTCCACTTCAACCGCAGTGCATGCGATATGGCATTTATAATTTTGGTTTTGTGTCTAATAACAGTGCTTCTCTGTTTATCTTTGATCTTTAGGCCTAAGATGCTTCTCTCCATAGAGCGCTGGCATGTACGTATCTTTGTTTTCGTGTATTTATTGTAGATCCAGGTCTGTGCTCCGTATGTCAGGCATGGTAGTATACATGAGTCCATGACTTTTTTCTTAAGATGTAATGGAAGTTTTGATTTTAATGTTTCTTTCAGGCTCCAGAACTTTTTCCAAGACATATTAATTCTTCTGCTTAGTTCATCTTTATGCCGTGTGTTTTTAAATGAAATGAGCTTACCTAAATAAATGTAGCTGTCGACATATTCTATTGGTGTTTGGTTTACTATAATGGGGGTTTGTATACTGTTTGTAGCTACTTTAGTCTTAGAGGTGTTTAGTTGTAGACCAATGGTAGAGTAGAAGGCTAGGAAAAAAAGGGGATAAGATAAGACCAATTATTGTAACTTTACAAACGATGGGATTAAAAATAAAAATACAGCAAAATAAGAAAATACTAGAATCAACACCATACTATATTAAAGAAGATTACCCCGTGGACGTCCTAAAAAAACGGAAAGAATTACAATTAGAAGTCGAGAAGGAGAGAAAAAACGGGAGAAAAGCGTTCCTCAAATACGACAAACTTATTATAATAGATAATGATAAAAAACAACATGAACACAAAGTACCACAAGAATATCAAAATAAAAAGAGAAACTTATCTGAATCACCGGAACCTACAACGAAGACTCTAAAACACAAAGAACAAAGCACAAATCAACCAACAAAAATTAATAAAACCAACAATATGAGTAACTATCTTGTAAAAGCTCCTGTTCTCCCCTACCAAAAGAAAAACCCATCTACAATGCAAGGCGACAATCAAAATCACGAGAAGTAGCAACTAACGCCTTCCTCTCTCAGCCTCCCAACACGGTTTGTCACCGCGGGAGACAAAGACTACAACCCTCCAACAAACCAAAAAATATATATATGTACCTACAACGTTAGATCTCTACTTAAACCTATACAAATGGAACTATTAAAATACTCCCTTACTAATATCAAGCATGATATCATTGGACTCTCTGAAGTAAGACGAAGCGGAAACGATATCATAGAAGATGAAAATTATATATTTTGCTACACAGGCAAACCAAAAGGGCAACACGGAGTAGGATTCTTAATTAAAAAAAATACAAAACGAATATAGACAATTACATAGGAATATCCGAGAGAGTTTGCCTCCTAAATCTTAAATTCGAAAACATAAAAATAGCCATCATACAAGTTTACGCTCCCACTCAAGACGCGACAGAAGAGGAGATAAATACCTTCTATGACCAAATAAATCATGCTAGAAGCCTTACAAATGGAAAAGAAATAATTATGGGTGATCTTAATGCCAAAATAGGTCAAAGAAAAAATGAAGAAAACTATATCATCGGCCCCTTTTGCTACGGCATTAGAAACCAAAAAGGCGACAGATTGGTGCAATATGCAATTGAAAATAACTTTACTATAATCAACTCTATATTCAAAAAGAAGATTAATAACCTATGGACGTGGATCACACCAGACAAACAAACAAGAAACCAAATAGATTATATTATGAGTACCTACCCTAAGATTTTCCAAAATATAGAAATCCTAAACAACAACACTTTTGCTAGTGATCATCGACTGGTAAGAGCCACGATACAAATTAATAAAAAGCAAAAGAAATGCAGAACAAGTTTTGGTAGATCCACATCTTACTTATCAAACCTACAAAACCAAACACAGTACTTATCTAATCTAACGAAAAAAATAGGAAATGCATATTGGGAAGATGTAGACAATATAGAGACATTCTACTCAAAATTAGAAACTTGTATACACCAAAGTTACAACGAAGTTACTACAGAAAAACCTAAACAACATATAATATCAAATGAAACGAAAGAACTTATCAAAAAACACTCAGAACTACTACAAGTACCACGAAAAACACAGAAACAAAGGAAGGAACTATCTACACTCTTTAAAACTACAAATAAACAATTGAAACAAGATTACCAAGATTATAGACTAAAAATAATAGAGAAAAATCTACTTAAAACAGGAAGTCAAAAGAAAGCACACAAACAATTAAACCGAGATAAAAAGTAGATATCAAGCCTACAGTCAAATAAAACTACAAAACCGTTACAAACGCGTGAGGATCTAGTTAAAATAGCCTCCGACTTCTACAAAAACTTGTACAATAATGAAAACTACAACCACGAACAAGCATTGTTGCAAGAGGAGAATCACAGTTATAACTGGAAAATAAATAGTCCTGCCCAACTTTTCAACGCTACTGAAATAATAAAAACTATTGACAAATTAAAGAGCGAGAAGAGCCCAGGACTCGACAATATCCCTAACGAAGCCCTAAAAATTGGAAAACATATATTAACTCCACACATTATCATATTGTTCAATAAAATATTGGAAACACAAAAAGATTCCCCAAAAATGGGCGGAATCAAGAATAACTTTATTGTACAAGAAAGGAGATCCAACAGATATCGGCAACTACCGCCCAATAAGTCTACTCCCAACAATGTATAAATTATTCGCAATGTGTCTAGAAAAAAGGATAGAAACAGAAATAGAGAAACACCAACCGAAAGAACAGGCGGGATTCAGACCAGGGTTCTCAACTATTGACCATATCCATACGCTAGAGCAAATAATAGAAAAATATCAAGAATTTAAGACCCCGCTCTATCTAGCGTATGTAGATTATGCGAAAGCATTTGACTCCATATCACACGAGAGCATTTGGCAGGCACTGAAACACCAAAACATTCCGAATATATACATAAATATAATTAAAAACATATATGCAAAAAGCACAAGTCGTGTGAAGCTTGATAGACTGGGACCAACAATTTATATACGCAGAGGTGTGAAACAGGGAGATCCACTCTCACCTAAACTGTTCATTGCTGTACTACAAAATATAATGAGGGGTTTACAGTGGGAAGGAAAAGGAATAAATGTAAACGGCAAGTTTCTCAGCAACTTAAGATTTGCCGACGATATAGTCCTTTTCTCGACGTCATCAAAACAACTTGAAGAAATGCTTACAGATTTGAGTGACTCTAGCAATACGTTTGGTTTACTATAATGGGGGTTTGTATACTGTTTGTAGGTACTCTACTCCTAACAAAATACATACCTACATTAAAAAATGTCATATTCCTTTCAAGCGGCATGATTAGTTGTGTTAAGTTTGAAGAAATATAATTATTTTATCGCTCAAGAGGTACAGCTAGAAGCAAGCCTGCCCCGCCGCTCACACTACGTTATGCCAATATATTCGATTTATTATTTATGTATTTATATTTATTTATTAGTTATGTTGGTTTGGTACATACTTTTCTCCTTTCCTTAAATTGTAAATATCTTTACACATTTATTATGGTTGTATTTATTAACTATTATTAACCCATTAGAAGTTGGTCACTGTACTCATATGAGTACACCTAAAATTCTACGCATAAACTTAATATCTCTTGTATTTTTGTAAGGTAACTCTATTATCTTAATTCATTATAAAATTGTCTAACTATATTGATAAATTATATGTGGGTAGTGCCATATTTTTTTATATTTACTAACAGTTGAACTTGTGTGCACGAAACGGCGTGGAGGTAAGTAAATTATTTTGGATATTTTTGATAAATTTGCGCTCAGTAATAAGTTTTTTTATTTCACGGGTATAGATATAATATGAAAGTAATTTAAAAAAAAAAGAATAAGTAATTATACATTACTGAAATAAAACTAGGATCATATGAATATTACTGTACTCGGTTGAGTACAATGACAACATAGATAAGTAAAATTATTGTTGTTTTTTCTAATACTTTGCAATGAAGAGACCTCTATTTACAATGCAAACTTACTACAATGGGCTTCAAGAAGCTATTGAAGCTGTGTTACAGGATAGCGAAGATGATGAGTGTGACTTTGCTATCATACCACCTGACACAAGCGTGTTGACAGATGAAGAGGAAGGTGCTGATGACGATATGACGGCCACTTTTATACCGCAGGACTGTTGAGTTATTTAGGAATCAAGAAGATAATAGCAGCGACGATAGTGACGATAAACCGCTAGCAGCAAAAAGAGACGACTAGACATTGCCCGCCAAACTACTTCAAAATCAAACCCTACGTGGCGGAAATGTGCTCCCACGTACTTTTCGATTTTCCAGAGTAAATCCGAGGTTAGTGACAATAAGAGTGCTATTACCAAAGAACTAAAGGGCCTGAATCCTGTACAAATATCAGAAAAAAACATTGATGACGATATTCTTGAGCTGATAATTTTCAAATAGATTCCTTAGATTTGAAGAAGGTTTTTGGTGAGTGAGGAGAGCCCATATACTGGGCCCTGGATAAACTTTCGGCACTGTGAAAAGGTGGTATCCAATAAGAAAGGAAACGATAGACGTAGCAATACCACGTTTATTCCAAACTTACAATAAAAATATGGGAGGTGCGGGTGAATTTGACCAGTCTGTCGTATTATATAGAATTGCTGTTCACGGTAAGAAGTGGTGGTGGCTGTTGTTCACCTACATATGACATGGCCATTACTAACGCTTGGCGATTACATGTAGTGTGTAATGAAAATCCGATGGACCAACTAATGTTTCGAAATTATATTGCACGATATTATTTACGCCAAGGTGAACAAAAAAAATCGCGCCCTACTGCATCAGTTGTTGAAGCGCTATGTCAAGATGGAGTTGGACACTATCTACAAAAAATTGAAAAGCAACTACGATGTGTCCCTTGCCATTCAAGAGTAAAGTAAAAAGTGATAAAAACACTTTGTGTAGAAAAGTCGTGTTTTGAAAATTATCATACTTAGGTGGTCAGTGTACTCAATTGAGTACACCCCTGAATTTTCATGAAAAATACAATTTTCCATTTTTTTCTCGCATTTACTGTTCTTATGCTCTCAGTTGAATACAAAAATAAACAGAATTATAAAAATATATTCGTACTTTTTATTTGACCTTTAATGGGTTAAGTACAACTTATCCTGCCAAAAGACTCGTACGCAAGTCCACCAAAATCAATACTTGACGTTTTGAATTTCAGTTTGACATTTACTTGACATGCGCATGGGAACCAAGCTGTATTATCTTTGTTTCTTCTGTTCGTTTTATTAGATAAATAAACAATTTTCATATACAAATCTCTTTCTAAATGTTATTGTATTAATCTATTGATTTAATTATATGTAAATAAAATGGAGGTAGTTCGTAAAAGTGAGTAAATATTCTTATAAGTTTATGAAAAGGTAAGCGCGGCAAACACTCATTGATTTTATTATTTTGCAGATTTTAAGGAAACATTACCCTTAGTAAAGGAGTCTATAGATAAAGCTGACTTTTTGGCGATAGATACGGAGTTTACAGGGCTTATAAATGGTCGAGATGTCACCATTTTCGATTCTCCGGAGGATTATTACCTTCGGTTAATGAATGGCTCCAGTGAATTTCTTCTAATACAATTCGGTATGAGTTGCTTTTATTGGGATGAGAAGAGGAACCACTATCTGAATGATACGTACAATTTCTACCTGTACCCGCGAGGCCGACCAGGGCCCGATAGATTGTTCCTCTGCCAGAGCTCCAGCTTAGATTTTCTGGCATCAAATGGTTTTGACTTCAATAAACTTATAAGAGAAGGTAATATACGTTATCGTTATCGGTAACACATGTACTATAATTGATTCATTACGTTTTGTGACAAATCTAGTTAGAATCTAATGTAAACAAAACATATTTTCTTATTGGTATATAAATAAAAAAAATAGTTACAAAAATCTATTGCATGAATAGGTTTTTAATATAGTAATCATAATCTTTACTGTACTTAAATCACAAATGCCACATTTATTCAAGTACTTTTAATAAAAAAATATTTATATGAGGGTACACCAGCAATTTGCAAGTATTTGATTATTTTATTGAACCTTTTTGAATCTAATAAGATTCTAATTGGCATTTCTTATTTTACTTATTCTTGTTCCACAAATGTGCTCTATTTTATTTCAGTTCACATAATAATGGTTATGTAGGTATCATCATATTCCTCTTGGTAGGGTAGATAGACACAGGAATGCTAAATGAGTCATCAACTCTGGCATAAATAATTGTTGTGGCTACATTCATGAAATTGTTCATAAATTAATTTTAAGAAGAAATCCATTCAAGTTTAGTTACCATCTGACTACCCTGAGAAGAAATATTATGATGAACTCACATAGCATGCAAGCTTCTCAAAGATCCAGGGATTTATTAACATTTATATTATATTTGCTTTTTATCTTTATTTATTGTGTTATGTGTTTATTGTTTGCGTTTAGTTTCAAATTCAAATTAATATTTTTTTTGCTCAATGTTTATTGCTGTCTGATTGGTGACTTGTTCGTCTGCGAGTCACTTAAGGGGCCAGTAGAATACCAGCGCGAGGCCCTGTCTTGCACATGCTGAACTGGTCCCATTTCACCGCAGACTTGGGACATTAGTAGATATGTATTTATAAACTTACTAGCTACTTCCGCGCGGTTTCAGATGGTCTGCTCAGCTCCTATTGGTCGTAGCGTGATGTTTTATAGCCTATAGCAATCTTGTCTTGTAGTTACGGAGATTAGCGCGTACAAACAAACAAACTCTTCCGCTTTATATAATAGTAAAATCTGTATGTGTCGCCTGTTAAAGCATGTGAAATAAAGTTATTTTTTCTTTCCTTTTTTTTCATATTACAATTTAATTCAGGTATTTCATACATGACATCTTCGACTGCGACTAAGCTAAGAGAAAACCTGGCAGAAAGGCAGCTCTCATATTCCAAAGAAAAGGATGCAGTAAGAATACCAGATGAAAGCAGACAACAAATTGAGGATATATGGTAAGAGTCTATTAAAACTGACCTTTTTGTTATTCTACGGGACTAAGTCAAAGTATTTATTTAAATTAAACCTTTATTTGGAACATTAAAATTGAATTATCTGTCTGTCAGTGAAGCTAGGTGGTCATTCTAAAATTAGTTTCGATTTTCGAAAGGAGAAGAACAAGAATGAGCAAGAAACTCAATTTATTATTATGTTTCATGCTAGATGCTCATGAACATGAACCCCTAGCATGGGTTGAAATTAGTTGAGTTCCTCGTCAAACAGTAATGGGAGTAAGCGGAAAACATAATAATTAATTTATTATATGGGACATGGACATATTACATGGGACTTCGCCCCCAATTACATGGGACTCATAACATAAATAGTGAAAAGTGGATGTTACTTCTGTGTGCACCTCTGCCTAGCCCTTTGGGGATAAAAAGGCGTGATGTTATGTTATGTAATTTGGTATATCTCACGAACATTTTAATATAAACAGAGCAAGAAATTCCATGAAACAACAAGTTTCTCCATATTCCTGTGTTAGTATGGACTTAAAACGGCAAAGATTATTTGTTTTCCAATGTAAATTCACAATGTTAATAGGGTCTTAAAGTATTAAATCATTTTATAACATATTTTACTGTTAGAATAAATAATCTCTGGGGAGTAACACAGGCTATTTTTATTCTGATATAGCTACATGACTGGTATCTACTGTAAATCTCAATTCTCTGCAGGAGTTTTCTCAGTCGGAAAGGTATATTTCACTGCATGGTTAGTGTGGTGGCTGGGCAACCGACTGCCGTACAGCGTGCTGTCGGTTAGATTCCCACACGGAACAACAGTTGAGTGCGATCCACAAATTGTTGTTTCGGGTCTTGGTGTCAGTGTCATGTGTATGTGAATTTGTATGTTTGTAATCACACCTACAACACAGAAAATCCTAGTGTGAGGCAAAGTTTAAAAAATAATTATTATAGTGACAAGTCTCATTAGGTGTGTAGTCACATACATATAAATTTATAAAAAAAAGAATATGCTAAACAATAATAACCTTTGTGAATCAAGAATTTAAGAATTAAAATCAATATTTTCATTCCACAGTAATAAGGTAAAGAATTTCATTGAGAAATCGACGGATGCTGAAATGGAGATAAATAGATGCAACTCGTTTATAAGGATGCTGCTCTTCCAGGAGTTAAAACTTAGGTTTAAAGATGAAGTTATTGTTGACACGAAGGTCTTGGAGAATAAAAATAGGTACTTAACATTATTTTATTAGCTTCTGCCAGCGGCTTCACCTGTGTTACTGTAGGGCAAAACTGCCTATGTGTTATTCCAGATAATAATTAACTCTGTTCCAAATTTTATCTTAATCCCTTCAGCCATTTTCATGTGATTTAGTAACAAACATAGACACAAACAAATTTTCACATTTATTATATTAGTAAGAAATAAGATGTGCACTTGCTATGTTTTGATTTATATCTTTCTTAACTTCAGACGGTCAGTTTATACGTATATACAGGTTTTTTATTATTTTAATGTGTAGTGTCTGCATAGGTTTGGAATATTCCCTGAACCTATACCTGTATATCATGCAATCTTGCCTAACAATGGAAGACTACTTATATTGACATACACTGTTGTTTTTTTTTCTATAAATATCATCTGATTTATTTCGTTGTGGGAACCAAGACAGTTCCCTGAGACGCGCTGGACTCAGTGTTCCGGTGTTTTCATGGTTGTATCTACTGTAAATCTGATATGATGATACCGTAGGGCTTGTCCCAATTAAAAAAATACACTGTTGGATGAATTGAAAAAGAAACTTAATGTTTTATATTCTAGGATACTAAAAGTGGTACGTAAAACGGCGGATATGGATGACCAAGACACTTTACGAAAAAAGAAAGAATGGGATGAGCTGGAGGAAGCTATTGGCTTCTCGAGAGTTGCACAAATGATCAGTCAGTCGGTGAGTTTTAGAGAAGTTACTTTAGACATACACTGGGGATATTTTTAGGCTTAATTTACAGTTGATCGTTGCAAAAAGTCGCTTCTATTCCATTCCAATACGGTGTAAATTATTATTGATCCTTAAGTCTTATGCCCGTCGCGGAGAACCTAACGGGTTACCGGGACTCCGGCTCGACGTGCAGGAGAAGGAACGGGGTGGTTTTTCAGTAAGAGTCTGACACTAAACTCAGGCGGGAGTAGTCATTCGATGATTTTCCCCCTTAAAAAAAGTCTTATGCCCACGAAGAGTGGATTGACGAATGCATGCAATCAACGATTTGTATGTGGAGTGCGTGATGCAATATTGTGTTATATATTTTAGGAAAAGCTGGTAGTGGGTCACAATATGTTGCTGGACCTGCTCCACTCGCTGGGCCACTTCTTCCAGCAGCTGCCGTCTGACTACCCGTCCTTCAAAGAGTTCACACACTGCATGTTCCCAAAGTAAGTTACCATACACACGTGTAACTATAAAAAAATGTATTAAAATAGAAAATAGTCACTATTTTCACCAATAATCCCTAAACCCTGAAGTGTGGGAGAGCCATGCTTCGGCACGAATGGGCCGGCTCGACCGGAGTGATACCACGACCTCACAGAAAACCGACGTGAAGCAACGCTTGCGCTGTGTTTCGTCGTGTGAGTGCGGTTACCGGAGGCCCAATTACCCTCCCCTTCCCCAATCTCCCCAATTTCTGAATCCCCAACGATCAATCCTCAAACTCCTAATCCCCAAACGGCCGGTAACGCACTTGTAACGCCTCTGGTGTTCCAAGTGTCCATGGGCGACGCCGATTGCTTACCATCAGGTGATTCGTCTGCTCGTTGCCATAAAAAATATTAATTGTAAACATAGGTAACATTAGGGTCTTAAGAAACATTTTTAATGTCATTGAACAGAAAAAAATGTACATATTAAAATGAAAAATAAAAATATATATATTTTCACCAATAATCCGTAAACCATCTGTAATGTTTATTTAACGTAATTCCTTGTTTGCAGGCTACTAGACACGAAGTACATGTCAAGTTTACCGCCATTCAAAGACAAGCTAGGATCCAGTGTACTTACAGAGTTACTGTCCACGCTTGGCGAACCACCATTCTCTCTGCCTAAAATTGGTAACATTTTATACATACACTAGCAAACTGGGCGAACTCCGTTTCGCCACCAGATGGCTTCATTTTTGCAACATTTCATTTGATAATTAGAAATTTTCTTGGCTATAAACCTCACGGAGCCCGAAACCTTTCCAACGAAAGCAAAACCGTGGAAATCGGTTCGTGCGTTCTGGAGTTATAGCGTCAGAAAGGAAAACCCGACTTATTTTTATATAGTAGATAATAAAATTTTATACTGAACTTTCCCATTTGAGTCTGGCCGTGTGCCATGAGAAAAAAAGGATTCTACTCTGACATATTTTCTTTATCTAACATCACGCCTTTTATACCCGAAGGGGTAGGCAGAGGTGCACATTATGCCACTGTACAATGTAACACCCACTTTTCACTATTTATGTTATGAGTCCCATGTAATAGAGGGTGAGCCTATTGCCATACACCGGGCGCAATTCCAAGACTCTGTGCTACTATTGAGATTTTTTTAAAAACCCAGAAATATTTGCTCGACCCGGGTATGGAACCCGAACCCGAGACCCCTTGCCCAACGAGGCAGTCTAGTTTTCGAATATAATAAAATCATCTTTTTTATATCATCCAGGGTCTCGCCAAGGCCGAGGCTACTCCCACCTGGACGACAAGGAGCACGAGGCCGGGTACGACGCGTACATCACAGGACTGTGCTTCCTCGCCATGCACGGACATCTAGCGCGCATGCGCGGCGAGGACTCGGACCGAGTGCAACCCCAGTCCGTCGCACTCAAACCTTTCCTCAACAAACTCTTCCTGGCAAAGACTGCCAGGCAGGATAGTCCGTATATCAACTTAGATGGGGCTGACCGTGAGTATATATTCATACAATTATCTTATATTTTCCACTTAAGACTATTCATACTCGAACTGCCTTGGACACTTTTACACCATTTTCCAACCATTGCATCAAGTTTACAGTCAATATTTCGTTTTGTCGAGAAATCCACGAGGATTAACACCATTCTTCTACATTGTATATACACGTTGTGTGTTTGACACAACGTGTACACACAATCCACGTATATTTATTCCAGCGACACCACCAAGAGACCACGTGTTCCACCTCGTCTTCCCCAAGGAGTGGCAGAGGAGTGATCTCTCACAACTGTTCAGTCCCTTCGGTGAGTTAGTTTTACTTTTCCATACCTAACTTAGGGTCGGTTTTTCAATCGACCGATAATTTTTTTTTAATTGCCCCACGTTAGGAGTTTCTCCTGTGTCGTGGGTGCGTTTACAAACATACAATTTCACATACACAGTGACACCCAGACCCGAAACAACAATTTGTGGATCACACAAAGTGTTGTTCCGTGCGGGAATCGAACCCGCGACACGTTGCGCGGCAGCCGGTTGCTCAGCCACCGCACCAACCGTGCAGTCAACGGTTTTAACTGTATACTAACAGTCAAAAAATTTAAACTCTAGAATAAAATAAATAAACACTTGACAGTTTTTAGTATGGAAGAATTGTCAAATATTCAGTTGTTTCTCTGATAAATTTTTCTACCTCTATTGGCCTTTAGTATAGTAATGACATCATAACTCGTTGTTCCGCTCCACGCGTTATAGTGAAAGGAATCTTGATTTGAATATTTGCGTTGTATAAAATACTGACTTTTGACATTCTCAATAATTCAGATAAAGCACTCTTTTTTGCCAATTGTCTTTTCCCACGTCACAATAATATAAAAAGCTAGGTGAACCAGCAACATCATCTGCGTTTTAAAATAAAAGTTATATGTTACTCCTTAGTACATTAGCTGCCTACTAATAAAAGTGCCGCCAAGATAATTGTAAGAAGTGTTATTTCGGTATAATTATGTATCGTACAAACAGAGACTCCAATTAAAATTGGATTTTTTTTATCTGTATAGATGTAACTCACGTAGAAGCAATACTGTTACGGTAACGAAGTATGAAAATTATAATAGGTATTATAATGTCCATATACTAGTATCCTATCTCGTATTGAACGCTAAAAGTCCTCAAATTCCTAATCCCCAAACGGCCTATAACGCACTTCTAAAGTCTCTGGTATTTCAGGTGTCCATGGGCGGCGCCAATTGCTTACCATCTAGTGATCTATCTGCTCGTTACCGGCTTATCCCATAAAAATAAATTGACCAAATATTGTTACCAACTAATTATTTCACAGGGGCAGTCACAGTCTACTTTTTAGACGAATGCTCAGCCTTCGTCGGCTTGGATCAGCGCGACCAGGCACCTGACGTTATGCGAGTCCTCTCCAAGAACAACCGCGTCACTCTCACTCCCTACCACAAGTACAAGAGCGGAGGCAGCGGGGGAGACACTGAGGTACTCTACTCTCTCCTACTATGTCATTCTCATCTGTAACTAGTGTAGATATAAAACAAAAATACTAAAGAACTCAAAATATCTTTGAAAATTTAAAACTCTCCCCAAATTGGGTTAGGTTTATTTTTTTGTCACTTAGTCTTTTGGCACTGGTAAATAAGTCTGCGAATTATTTGACACCATGTCTTTTAAGCTCTTAATTTGTCTGTTGACCCGGTTTGGGTAAAGTTTAAACAATATTATCAAAAATAGTTCCATAAATCATGATGCTAAATATTTCTATATTTAATTACGACGTTGGTTTTTGTCCAGCTTTTGTATTTTAAATAAAATTTATTTTTGTTTATGTCCAGTACCGTGTTTATGATAGTCGATAGATTATACGTGTCACATGAGATTTATATACTGTCATTGGTCGTATTAATTTTTTTTGCACTTACCTTACAGTACTTCAAAACATCTCGCTGTTTTTAAGTAAAAATGAGGCAATAATTTAACACTTCATACTGTGAATTTGTAATACGTTTTCCTATTACAATTTTATTGACACTTCAAAGTACATCATTTCCATATGAATTTATAACATATCATTTTTATTATTATTTATTTATTTATGCCTCGTTGGCCGAGTGGTCGCAAGTGCGACTGCCGGGCAAGGGGTCTCGGGTTCGATTCCCGGGTCGGGCAAAGTATTACTGGGTTTTTAAAAATTCTCAGTAGTAGCACGGAGTCTGGAAATGTGCCCGGTATATGGCAATAGGCTCACCCCCTATTACATGGGACTCATAACATAAATAGTGAAAAGTGGGTGTTACTTCTATGTGCACCTCTGCCTACCCCTTCGGGGATAAAAGGCGTGATGTTATGTTATGTTATTTATTTATTTATTTATTTATTTAAGGACAACCAACAAAGCATACACCAAAATACATGATAGGTTTTTAACATAATATTTTAACACTCTATAGTGTAGCCTTAATTAAAGGCTGCCACGACATGCATTATAAAAGAACAGGATATTACAACAAAAAAAAAAACAAAAAGTTCGCTTATCAAAAAAGACATCAATTTCAATCACAATTGTTAAATTAAAATTTTTACTTCTTCTCAATTTTTAAATTGTAAAATTTTGATTTGAATATGTAGTACATATAGTGCAGTTTAACTCTGTGAGAATGTCCTACGCAGGACAGTTAGACATTATCTCAGTGCCTGAGCTAAGTGAGGGCTTGCATATCGCTAGAGTAGAAGCGCTAACTTGTAAACATGTCATTGGTCAGTCTTCAGTTGCTACAAGACTAGATGCTGCACCAGCTCATCTATGCAGTGCAATTGGTTTTTTCATTTATTAAAGTTCTAGAACAAAAAGTACCTGGGTGTTTTCAAGGGTCCAGTAAATACCTCGTGTGTTCATAAGTTTCGAGACAAACTTTTTGCTTATAAAAATAAAATAAAAATTACTGGCTGCTGTATATTTCTTTTTCTAATTTTGAATTTGGAATGTTAACTTTTAATATCTATGATTTCGGATTATTTTATTTAGATTTTGTCGTAATGGAGGGAACAAAAGAATTACGTGCGACCGTCATTTCATTATTTAAGGTGGGAAGAAAACCTATGGACATTTTCCGAGAACTGAAATGTTTTGGTGTGAGCCGTAACTTCGTGTATTACACTATTAAACGATACCAGGAGACAAGTTCTTTACATGATCGGCAAAGAAGTGGTCGTCCACGCTCTGTGAGGACGCCTGCGAACATTAAAATCATCCGAGAGCGACTTCGCCGAAATCCATGTCGCACTCAGAAGAAACTCGCTCTGCAGACCAATATTTCGCGCGTTTCAGTCAACAGAATACTGAAATATGATCACAAGGTTAAGGCGTATAGCCGTAGAAAAGTACACTTTTTAAACGATCGCCTTCGTCAATTGCGACGCGAACGTTGTCCAATACTGCTTAGGAGACACGATGCGAGGAATATACTCTTCACCGACGAGAAAATCTTTACCGTCGAAGAAAAGTTCAATCGACAAAACAACAAACAGCACGGAATGTCTCGCGTACTCATCATCCGGCTAGTGTCACGGTAGGGTGGGGAGTTTCGTACGAAGGTGTCACTCAGCTTCATTTCTGCCAACAAGGCGTCAAGGTGAAAGCCAAAAATTATCAAAGTGACATTCTAGAGACTGTGTGAAACCCCTGTCTAATACCCTATTCCATAACAAGTATTGGGTTTTCCACCAAGACTCGGCGCCATCCCATAAGGCTAAAACCACCCAAGCTTGGCTGAAGGAAAATGTGCCGGCCTTCATTGCGGCGAACGAATGGCCCTCCTCCAGCCCCGACCTCAACTCGCTGGATTATTCTCTATGGACCGAATTAGAGCTCAGAGCCTGCCGAAAGTCCCACCCAAACTTGGAGTCACTTAAGCGAGCTCTTGTCCGAGAAGCGAAGCGAATTCCTCTGGAAAAGATTCGTGCCGCCATTGATGACTGGCCAAATCGTCTAAGGGCATGTATTAAAAACAGGGGTGGTCATTTTGAATAATAATTATATTTAATTTTTACTTACTATCTACTTAATGTTTGTTATTGTTTTTATAAATATAAGTTTATTATTTAAAAAGATATGCAACTTTTAATTTGTCTCAAAACTTATGAACACACGAGGTATATTGCTTGTGGGTAGGCGACTAAGCGCCTTCTTTCGTTGGCCGTATCATCGCTTACCATCAGGCGAGATGGGGGCCAAATTCTGATCGACTACCAATAAAAAAAAATTATTTATTTTATTTATTTATATATGCTTTATTGTACACATTTATGTAGTTTAAAACAAACAATTAAAAAAAAAATCTTTAAACCCAATTCAAGTAAATATGCGTACAATGTAAATTACGTCGATAACAGTATAGATTCCCATGTATGTGGCACAAATGTACTAGAATTGGTTTCTTTTCTTCCTATTTGCCCCATCCTGGGCTGGCTGATTGCAAGTGAGTATCAGTACGCTGAAATATTTATTAAAAAAAAATATTATGTCGAAGTATATGAAGTCCTGTTTCGTTAGCGGAGATAATAAAAGCGAATTTCCGCTAATAAAAGAGGGTTTTGTATATTTTTTTTCTTTTCCCGAAAGTTGCATGTCCACATAATTGGAAATATGTAGAAAAAAAGTCAGTAGTGTACCAAAATTATACTGAGTGTTCGTTGATGTGTAGTTAGACTTCTAAGTGTTAGGATTTAGGTTCAATGCTGTTCTATTGCTTTTTAATGGCCACTATCATACTGCTTCTTATATATTGCACAGTTTGAAATTAGACGACTTGGAAAATACCTTTTTAATGGTCGTGTATAATATTATTTTGCAATATACTAGTGGCCTTAGACATGGTTAACCAAAATGATTTTGATAATTTTAGTACAAAACATACCCGCGTCTATTATTTACAATAAAAGGTATTATCAAAATTATTTTGGCAAACCACAGTGTTGTTTGCTTTGCTAGATTTTTTTAAAGTAAAATTAATATCTGTTCGGTCCCTAAATAAATGACTTTATTTGCACTGCATTTCCCAAGCCACCATTTTTCTATCATTGTCACGTTACATAATTATCTGATCACAGTTGTATTTAAAAACATAAAAATTAATATGTATTTTTTTTAGTTATCCCACAAAACGAGGAAGTTTCTTTGTTGCCATACAAAAAAAACTTCCGTATTTTGGTAGTAATTAGAACTACAATAAAAGTTATTAAAGAAAATTTATAATTTTACATTTATTTGTCCACAGATGGCGTTACGGAGCGAGCGGAAATCGGATACGTATAAATTAATGTTCGTATTTGTGTTCATGTTTGCTATAGCACTACTAGTTATATACTATAGTAGAATCTTGTCTTTGGCGGCGATCAGAGATATTGTGGACTCTATTATACTGCCAGAGAATGGGGAGTTTTAAACACTAAACTTTTCGAAGTTCTCTTCAAAAGTTCTTAAATTCTTTGGGTAAGCTGTAGGTGTCTTGTGTTACATTGATTACAGTAATCACTATTTTCCTGTTAGTTTCTGTAAAAATTGGATGAGCATTGGGCAGAAATACTCAAAAATGTTTAACAATTTCAAGAACAAGGCACAAATGTTAATGTCGTCGATTCATCATCGCTTCTAAGTCCTGTAAGCCTGATGCCCTTCATATCGTTATCCATTCTAATTTCTGCATGAAAATTAGACTTCTTGTTTCCACGCTTTTTATGACCTATACCGAACAAATAAACATGTTAATTATCGGTTATGAAAATGCGGAATAAGTCAACACAACGTTTATAATTTGAGTTGTCATATGATAATTTAATTATATCTTCAATGGTAGAAATATTTTAGGTAAAAACTTAAACCTATCATTTCTTCTCCAATTGTAATGTGAAAACTGATTCTTGTGTGATATTAAGTATAGACCTGGCGCCTGGACATATGTAAATCAAACTGAGCTTAAAAGAATCAGATCCTTAACCCACAATTAATAAGATTGAAATTCTAAAGATATTATTTGACATTTTAGGGTAGGTTGTAGCGCGGGCGTTTTTAAATATATCGCGTGTATACGATATTCTTGGATAGTGCTTTCAAAACACATGTTGTGTACAACTCGATTGAGTGATTTATATTCTCAAAGTCTGAATTATTGCATTTCTTTTGTTTTGAGGCTAATATTTAATCCTGTTTATTCATCTTCTAAAGAAGTAGTAGGAATATAAATGTTGATTTACCTTGAGTACATTTTTATTATTTAACTGAAGCCTTAGTACGAGTTTAAAGTAATCGTAACGAGTACACGTTCGGTGCGCTGATTGGTTGCTTCATTTGCGCCCTTGCGCCGGCCAATCAGAGTGCCGAACGCGTACGCGTTTCGAATATTTGAAACGGAAACTCATACTAAATAAAGCCTCTGATATCAATATAAGTTAGACGATAAGTTAATATGGTAAGTTTTTTTTTATGTTTGCGGTACATAAGTATCGTTTCTTCGTCTATATTTTAGTTTTCGACTTATTTGTATTAGAATGTTTGTTCAACGATGATTAAGGTAATCGATATGGTTATCGAGATGATATTGGTCTTCGAATATGTTTACTCAGTAAGATTACGAATTGATCTATATAAGTATTATTAATCGAATTAATAATAAGGTTGAAATACTTAATATTAAATACTCTGTTGCTATATCTAGCAACCATTCCCGGGGCCCGGTCGGTGAGTGTGCGATTCTCCGCCTGCCAGTTTTACGTGTAATAATTACATTGTTTCGGCAGGTGCCATAAACATCCATAGTTCCCAATTTACCGGTCCACAGCAACCCATCCATAGTCGTACCTTTTTTTCCATTATCTACAATAGTTCTACACTAACCGGGACTGTCCTTGGGTGAATTTCCATAGTGCATACAGGAATAGTCGCCGGTTTGTGTGTCTATTACATTTAGATTAAAATTGTCTAAAGGGCCTCTGCGCAGGTGGCTTGGGCCCTTCATACGCCTCCCAAATGACCGAAATCCTGTGGTCCCGGAATGGTTAAGGTGGAAATAGGTCTATAGGCCTATAAAACTATTTTAGCTATCTAGTTTTTGATCATTTAACATAAAGAAGTAAAATCTATACTATACTAAGTACTAAGTTTTAGTGGGTCTTCCCATATTTTCTTATTAAGAACATAGCTAGGATTGGGTAGAAATTTTCGTAAACCAACTAGCTGTTCGGATAATCTTCTTGTATCAAATGACAAAGTTCCAAGTTTTATGTAGACTAGGCTAATATGATCTCCATAGTTTCAAGTCTGTCTCAATTTTTGCGTCACTGATGAGAAGGATATCTCAAGACTCGTCAAGAAAGTATAATCGTGATGATCAATAGAACAGTAGACTGGTTAACTGGACCAATACTTCGACTTGATACAAGTTTAACACACAAAGCCTTGCTTTGGCACGAAATCCTCTTTTATTTATCTATTAGTCCAAAAGCAGGCACAAAAATTGGAAGGTACTGCAGAACCCCGATATTAGTAACTTCCAAATTAAGTCGTGAATTTCTATATACGATTTACAACCTTATCCTTTGATACTGAAGTTGAAAATCTATTATTGTTATTATTTTTTTTAAAAAAAAAAACGTTGCCCCACAATAGGATTTTCTCCTGTGTCGTGGGTGCGTTTACAATCATACAAGTTCACATACACAAAAGAAATAATTCTGACTTAGCGATTGATTTCTGCGGTCGTCACTGTCGAGACTTCTAGTCCTGCTCTTGTTTGTTTATTTATTGCACACATATTACAATTGTCATTACAGACTTCTTTAGTCTAATGCGACGGAGCAATTTTACATAAAAACTTTTCATGACAAATAAAAAAAAGTATACTAACTATATCTAACCTACATCTTACAAACTTGAAGACAAACATCTTGTTCTATATTCTGACCGGCGTTTTATGGATGTTTATATGCTTTTGATTTGGCGTTGCTTTGTTTTGTCTTTATTGTGTATCATTATGCAGAACGTTTATAAGAAAAAGCTATATTTTCGATCATAATTCATTATAATGTTACATTTAATGTCTGTCTCCGGGGATCAAAAACCATGGTGTCATATCAAAGTTGAACGACAAAAAAACATCGAAGGCTTGCCGAAGGTTCTCATAAAATAATAATTCATCTTTATCGACCGAAATCGTTTTTATATAAATTCATCTTTATCGGTTATTTCGGCCGTTATGTGTTCCTCACTCTTTTAACTTTTTGGGGGCTTAGGACGAGTTTGTTTTACATTTTACGAGTTCGAAACGTTACCGCGTTAAGCCCTCTGATTGGTTGGTTCATTGGAACAGGCCAATCAGAGCGCCGAACGTGTACTGATTGGCCTGCTCCAATGAACTCAAACTAAAGCCTCTGTACTCATGCATCGCATGTCCCACGCTTCTCTATTGTGTATGCGCTTGATCATCTCCCGTGCCGCTGCTGATATATTCTTAGATTATAGTAGGTTAAGTAATTAGTATAGTACATGTGATTGATATTTTTAGTTCAATAAATTCTGTTTTTTTTCGTATTTCCTGGTTTTTTCATCCCGTGATCATATTTTGCGGGTTTGCACCCTTTATCGATGTTCGATAGCGTTATTGTTGTACCTCTAGAAAATGACGGAAAAAATTAATGTAAAATCAATTGTATACTAATTGATTTAAACAGAGTTAATTTACAGCTTTGATATATCAATTTGATACCACGGCTTTTAAAATTGGCTCAAAATCCTTGTACCCAAATTACTTTACGAAGCATAATAAAAAAAAATCTTGTTTGTAAGGATCTCTTTAATAAGTTACTAGAGAACCAGCCCTCAGGACAGCAAGTTACCGACCTATATAAAATAGTCCATAAATAATTTTCTAACTGTTCGCCACACATTGTGTAAGCTGTGAATCTACTTTGTTTTAAGCAAACTGAACCTTCGCTATTGTACCGCGCGATTTAGCGGATCGTGAGAAGATATAAGTAGTGGGAACACGAGTTTTGGAACATCAGGACAGTCCGCAAATAACAAAAATTATAACTATCATAATTAATGACAGTTCAAAACTGACTTTAGTTACCGACTAGATGTTTTTCACTTAATTTGTTGTTAGTTCAACCGCCTCTAAAAAATCTCTTAACATAGAGTGCCAAGTACTTAACTAAGCTTGAGGGATGGCTTAAACTAAGCATTTACCAAAATAAAGTTAAGTATTACCTACCTATGTGCTCACTATACATACCTCGTGTGTTCATAAGTTTTGAGACAAACTTTTTGCTTATAAAAATAAAGTAGTGGCTTACTGGCTGCTGTATATCTCTTTTTCTAATTTTGAATTTGGAATGTTAATTTTTAATATCTATGATTTCGGATTATTTTATTTAAATTTTCTAGTAATGGAGGGAACAAAAGAATTACGTGCGACCGTCATTTCATTATTTAAGGTGGGAAGAAAACCTATGGACATTTTCCGAGACCTGAAAAGTTTTGGTGTGAGCCGTAACTTCGTGTATTACATATATATTATAGACTATTAAACGATACCAGGAGACAAGTTCTTTACATGATCGGCAAAGAAGTGGTCGTCCACGCTCTGTGAGGACGCCTGCGAACATTAAAATCATCCGAGAGCGACTTCGCCGAAATCCATGTCGCACTCAGAAGAAACTCGCTCTGCAGACCAATATTTCGCGCGTTTCAGTCAACAGAATACTGAAATATGATCTCAAGGTTAAGGCGTATAGCCGTAGAAAAGTACACTTTTTAAACGATCGCCTTCGTCAATTGCGACGCGAACGTTGTCCAATACTGCTTAGGAGACACGATGCGAGGAATATACTCTTCACCGACGAAAAAATCTTTACCGTCGAAGAAATCTTTACCGTCGAAGAAAAGTTCAATCGACAAAACAACAAACAGCACGGAATGTCTCGCGTACTCATCATCCGGCTAGTGTCATGGTATGGTGGGGAGTTTCGTACGAAGGTGTCACTCAGCTTCATTTCTGCCAACAAGGCGTCAAGGTGAAAGCCAAAAATTATCAAAGTGACATTCTAGAGACTGTTGTGAAACCCCTGTCTAATACCCTATTCCATAACAAGTATTGGGTTTTCCAGCAAGACTCGGCGCCATCCCATAAGGCTAAAACCACCCAAGCTTGGCTGAAGGAAAATGTGCCGGGCCTTCATTGCGGCGAACGAATGGCCCTCCTCCAGCCCCGACCTCAACCCGCTGGATTATTCTCTATGGACCGAATTAGAGCTCAGAGCCTGCCGAAAGTCCCACCCAAACTTGGAGTCACTTAAGCGAGCTCTTGTCCGAGAAGCGAAGCGAATTCCTCTGGAAAAGATTCGTGCCGCCATTGATGACTGGCCAAATCGTCTAAGGGCATGTATTAAAAACAGGGGTGGTCATTTTGAATATTATATTTAATTTTTACTTACTATCTACTTAATGTTTGTTATTGTTTTTATAAATATAAGTTTATTATTTAAAAAGATATGCAACTTTTAATTTGTCTCAAAACTTATGAACCCACGAGGTACATAACCTCACGCCTGTCTCCCAAGGGGGTGAGCAGAATTTTTGTGTTCACCGTGTTCCTATGAATAAAATGCACATTAATCTATGATTCAAATATTATGTTTTTCGACTTACTAACGTAATTATAATTATTTGAGGAGGAACTCGACTAGTTTCAAGCCATGCTAGAGGCTCATATTCATGGCATGGTTTGAAACTAGTCCAGTTCCTCGTCAAATAATTACGTGAGTAAACCGAAAAACATAATATATAAATAACTATCGTGAGACACAATAAATTAACTAAAATCGCGGGTTACTCACGTGAACCGGTCGCCGTGAAGCGGTCGCGGCGACTTCGCGCAGCTCACTGTTAGTTCGAAACTAGTAGAGCTTTTCTCAGTATATTCACGTGAGTAACCCGCGATTTTAGTTAATATTAATAAATTTGTATGTCTTACGAAAGTTATAACATAAATATCTGTTTGTTTGTTGTATAAATTAGTAGGTAATAAATCTCGCCTCACATCAATAACTCCTCAGTCTGCCTTTACATTAGCCGGCTTATCTCACAGAGACAATTAATTACACGAATTAGCATTACTAGATCTAAAACAAAGGATACGCTATCACTAATATTTCATGTAGATGCACTAATCAAGTCTCTAGAAAGGAGCCCCATTTGTAAGACCACACGGTACAATTATTCCTCTGGATGATTTTCATTCTGTACTGGCACGAACAAATTGGTATCCTAATAAAATATATACTTACATACTTACTCTTGCGCGGTTTCACCCGCTGCCCTGCTGTCATAGAGCGTAGCGTCATGATTACGTCATGTTTAAAAAAAAATATGCATTTTTTTGTTAGTCTCAAAAAATACATTCGAATTGAGAACCTCTTCCTTTTTTGAAGTCGGTTGAAAATAGCCTGTGTTTGTTACTCTCCATCCATTCAACGATCTTAAGTTCTAAAATTACGTCAAAGCGTTGTTTCCATAGAGCGTTGTTTCATTTTGCCTTGTAAGACGAACAAATAATCATACACACAGTTTCGCGTTTATAATATTAGTCCTTATATCCTGGTACCGTGGTAATTGATGCTGCCCTACTCGGTAGCCCGGACAATGGCGCGTGGCGATACCGGCGACCTCGCGACCTCGCGTGCGCGCTTCCGCCATCTTGCATTTTAATGCGCCCGCGCACCGGCCCATTTGCATACCTAAGACGTGTGCGATGATATTTTATTCTCATTTAGTTTACTTATTTGCTTAAATGGAACTTTGCTGTGTGTTTTGTTGGTTGCTTTGGATTAAATTGTTTTGATTTTGAATTAGATTTTGTTTGTGTACATTCGATTCTTATTCTTAGTTTGTACCTCTAGATGAATGGCTAACGACAGCTTTTGTTTCTTAGGATGTCAGCTTCAGAATACAGTTTTGATTAATTTATTAATTGACATTTTTCATTTTTTTTTAAATACGGTAGCAGATAAAAATATCTTCCTGATAAAAACAGTTCTTTCCTTCAACCCGAGATTTAAAAAAAAAAAAAAAATTAATCAAACTTAGAATATACTAATTCTATGTGCAATAAAAACATGTCGCAGCTTAGTCTGCTATTCACTAATCAATAGACATACAAAGAGACGTAGAAACAGTAACATAGTTCATTCTTTCACCAGCTCGTATCTAAGCATGTCAACTCCTATTAACATTTAGCCACACAGTTCATAAATATTGTCGTAGCAACTATTTGCATGCGCCTTCACAGAGATTCGGAGATTTCCGCCCACTTCGCTAGCTTTATGCCTTCCCTGTCTATTTGGCAAATCTTTTGTGTCCTTTTAAGGTTCTGCAATGCTTCCTAGAAAGCAGGTTTATCGCCGAAATTGTACCGACTTTGATGTTTAGCTTTGATCTTTTTGTGTGGGCTGAATTTTGTGTGCTACGATTTGTATGCGCTTTTATTGTATGCGTGTTCTTTATCTTAATACGTGGTAAATTTTATGTAGGTGTCTTCATCTTGTCTGTCAAATAATGAGTCTGACTAATATTGTGTTGAAACTTGATTTGTGCCTTGATAAAAACCTGTCTTAGGTTAGTTGTATTCTCTGACGATATTTATCTGCTTAGCTGGTGATTGTATCCATTTTCAGTTCCGTTACACTTACAATAAATTAGCGGTGGAAACCAAAATCTAAGTCAGCCGAGAAATTCTAAATTTGTAGATTCTGTTCAAATTGTGTAACAGTTGAAATTTTATCCATACAACAGAAGCATGTCTATAATACATCGGCGGCGAAATTGCTGCCAGACAATTTACTTCCGATTTTGGAACACGACGAGATAACCCTGGGGCAAACGTTAAACGATCGATAAAGCCCGGGTTAGCAACAAAAATGTACGAATATTCCATATCTGAGCATCATTACAGTTAGCCACATCAGATATTGCCAGAAACCATTAAGGGTAAGGGCAAAGTCTTTGAATCGCTACCAGGAATCCATAGAGCGGACAAGTGCATAGATAAAGAGGCTCTAAAGCTTCAAATGCTGGTATAAAAAGCCCCGTGGTCGCAATCTGGACGGTAGGCTCGTAAACTGCAGCGATGCATCGCTCGTGCCGATGATATCGGCCGCGCTGACTTACGTCGTGAGCCAAAGATTACCAGCTACCTAGAACCGACGTATCGATCATCTCTGGTAGCCCGCCACGTTTTGATAATAGCACAGATGAACAGACAATGTTGTGCATGTTATTAATGAAATAATACCATCGATGGTTCCATTTTGATAATTCTAGGACACGAATTGCCTACATTCTTATGGAAAAGAGTTAGATATGCCGCTATAGGGATAGTTTCAATTTAAACAGATAATTTAGGTACTATCTCCTAGTTACATTGTAGTACTATACTTTTCCTTAATTTAGTCATTTGTGGAACAACATTTACGAACTAATTTATTTCCTTAGATTAAAATTACTTTAAAAAGCACAGCCTATATGAAACCAGCAACAAAATTCCCTTTTGCCATTGGTGGTCTGTCATTAATCAGTTGATCTATGGTGCGCACGCGCCGAACTGGGTCGTTCGCGCCTCGGCCGCAGATAGCGATGACGGTAGTTGCACATTGTGCCTGATTTAATAGTTCGTGATGTGGCCACATGCTAATGTATAGAACAACGGTCGATCACGCGATAATTGTGAATTCAATTTATTGTTTGTTTTAAACTAAGAGAAGTTTCGTTCTTGTATAGTGTAGTGAAAGTATCCATTCGACGGGTTGTTGGTGCAACCTTTGTTCGACGACATTCTCGACGCATTCGGTTATGGAAGTATCATCTACAACAGGTGTGGAAACAGAATTGAAATACAAGATCGCCAAAATAAAAGTGATACGATAAACAAAGAAAATAGTGAAAGTAGTTGACTGGAAGACATAAGACGTAGTGGTAATAGTAAGATAAATGTGAGAAGAAAAAGAAACGATACAAACGCTAATAAACGCCAGTAACCAGCTCGACAAATAAAGGATTAGTAAAGCAACAGTAATAACGACCCTTACACCACTTAAACCAACGAAAGATGTCATAAATTAAATGCCTTAACTCCACTCCTGCGCATTTCCATTTCTAAAGCTTAATCTACACTTTGTAAGGACTGAAACATACGGAGTCGTTGAGCCGACGGCGTTGTTCACGACAATAAATCGCAGGCATCGTCGGGTGGTACCATTAGTATCACGTCAGCGAATAAAGGTAGGGACACACGCGAATATTTTAGCTGGCAGCTTCTGTAATAGTAGGAACAATAATTTAACTTTGTTTTGCTGCCCCGTCTGTGTGTATGACAGTTTATGATTGCTACTTGTCTAAGAACATGGTTTAACTCAATGGTCGAATATTTGATTTGGTTGCAGTATTTGTAGTCTTACATTGTAGGAATGTATTTGCAAGTTCCACGTAAAAATTCTAATTTTACTTAAGATTTTGATTTTAAGATTTTGATAAGTCCGATTCTCCCTCTCACTCGTTTTTCTAAAAAGTTAAAAAGGATTTTGGGAATCCTTTACTAAGTCACTTAAGCAAATTAGCCAGTGTGTCCACAGCGCAGTGATTTGATGCCGTGCTCTCGCGCACCGCTATTGCCGCTATCTTTCACCTTTTGTTTCTTTGGCACGTGCGCCGGAGTTCGTTCCCTGACTAATATCGTGGAGCCACTTGCTTTAGATTTTATATGAGGCTCCTGTTTGGATGGTGAATCGCGAAACATCGCCATTTGTCACCATTTTCTATGCGTTTTGTGATCTTACGTGGAAGCCGATGTGCCTATACTTAGTCAAAGTAGATACTGCTTTTGTTAAGTGGTGTACCTACTTGTATGGGCGAAGATTTTTGCTACCTTGCCTTGACTTGGGTTGTGATTCATATGAATGGTTAATAATTATGGTAATAAGATTGAATGGAAGGGAAATAAGTTTTAATATTAGATTGGAAGAAAGAATAGCTTAGAAGAAATGATAACATTTCGTCGATCGGATAACCCAGTGAGTGGATGACGTAAACAAAAATCGGATTTAAGAAGTCGTGAATTTCAATTGAGATTAACGAGTAAATTCTTACCCAGTTTAAAATTGTACGGCAGTGTGATTCGAAAGCTAACAAAGCAGAAAATAAATGGCGCTAAATCTTCTGCCTACTCCTAAAGGTCAGAGCGACATGTAACCGCGCGGTTCTGCGAAATTAACGCTTCGTTCGAAAGGGCCCGGGTTCAACCGACAGGTCGGTCCAAACGTGTACGGATTTCTTTACACGGTTCCAGTGTACGTTCGAGATTAACTGAGGATTGTACTAACAGTTAATTAAGTAACCACCACTAATGGAAAAGAACAATGCTATTTGTTCTGGGAATTGAGCTATTTGAATTTGTGGTTTTGACGGGAAGAAATAGTCCTGAAACACTTTCCTCCTAAGATTGAGTAGGTTTTTCCAATGTGTACTAAGTTTATGACATCAAATACTGTGAGTTTAGATTGAAATCTTCACACCAGACGTTCTTGATAGCAATATATGACTTCGCTAGTGCGTAGACAACTTTCACAGCCCAGTATTCGAGAACAGTTATTATAAATAACCTCAAACGGCCAGATTATGTGACCTCTCATCCCGCCTGTCCCTTATAAGGATCTGTTATCAACGTTCGGATACATTCGCACATCGTATCTCAGTAAATCTCTCTCGTCTTGTCGCCTGCCCGCTGTCATCGTCTGGCACCTAACGGGGCGCTTTCGATATACGCGATATTTGCTTTGCGTCGCCGCCCAGATAACTATCTTACAATCTCATTAGCTAATAGCCAATTAACTTGAGCGACGTGTCCGGGCCGTTTTGTCAGTGACATTTCGAGTTTTACGTATTTGGGCCCGCTTTGGGCGCGACAACACTTGTCAAATGGTCGTCAATTACTGCGCCAGCGGTCGTGAGGTCGAACATACGAGATCTCTTCGAGTGTGAATGTCGTTTGAATGTGAATTTGTGGATCGTGTCAGGGAATTTAAAATGTTTACGAGTGATCTTTGTGTGTGGAGCAAGTAATTTAGGGTGGCTTGAAGTAAGCCGACTTTCTGTAGTTGACGGTGTTGAATAAGTTCGATGTGATACCTTTCTGGTCAGTTAACCTCGTCTTCAACCGGCCTATGTCTAACTTTTGTGCGATAGTCAAGAGAACCTTACAACTCTGATTTAATCCCTTACCACACAAATTACAATAATTTTAAAAACCTAACGTTCCATGAGCACTCCGTATATACTGTTACAGATCCAACTGTATAAAACCCTTTCATTCTATTTCTTTGCCCCAACCATTCAGCTGGTACACAAAAGGTCAAGTACACATTACGGCGAGATGCATCTATGTAGCTTGGGAGTAAAAATGCGCGCTAACAATGTAAGATTTGTGCGGCAGTGATCGACCGCGCGCACGCGACGGACCGATGTGTCGCTCCGACGCCCGATTAGCGCGCCTTGTTAGTACGCGCCCGGCCTACATGACGGATTGGATTTTCTAATGGTAATATGAATATTGTGTATTGTTTCGAGAGGAAAATATGGCTTCAATAACTTGACGAAAGAGTTTACACCACATTGCTAAAATCACTGCTCTGCATGCATGCATGCATGCGAAGTTCTTGGAATAGGTAGATTTTCATCTGATTGATAACAATCTATATCATAATGTATCCGCGGATACCGCACGATCTCTGGGGAGTCGGCGAACCTCCTTGCCGGATTACCGCCGTGGGATCTGGAGGCGAAGGTGCTCGCGCGCGTGTACATCATGCGCGCGGAGGCACGTCGCCGGGGCGAAACTCCGCTGCCGCGTCAGATAAGTGCGTGGCGGGATGAGCTCCGGCGCGATCTCATGGCGGAATGGCAGCAACGACTGTCGCAACCGAGGGCTGGGCTCGCTGCCATCGCAGCGGTAAGTCCCCTCTTTGAGGAGTGGCTTGAGAGACGCTACGGCGTCCTCACCTACCGCCTGACGCAGGTCCTCACCGGACATGGGAGTTTCGGGAGGTACCTGTGTCTGATGGGGCGGGAGGAAACGTCCGGGTGTCATCACTGCGAGGACCGCCCTGAGGACACGGTGGAACACACTATCGCGGAGTGCCCTGCGTGGGCTGAGCACCGCCGTGTCCTCAGGGAAGTGATCGGCGATGGCGACCTCTCGCGTCCGGGCCTAGTGCAGGCCATGATGCGGAGCGAGGGGGACTGGGATGCCGTCTCCTCCTTTTGCGAAGCAGTCATGCTAGCTAAGGAGGAGGCGGGACGCGTGAGGCAGCGAAACGCTGCCTCCTCGCAACCCAGCCATCGCGAAGGACACACCGGGCGTCGGGGATCGCGGGACGATCTCCGGCCACCGTAAGCGCGGGCCTGCGGACGGCGAGCATGGGTGGCTCCCCGTCCGACCAGAAACAGACCCGATCGTACGGCGCGTCGCGTTCCGCGCGCGCCTCAAAGAGCCATCAGACCACCACAGATGGGGCCCAATACGGCCGATGCCGATTCGGAGTCGCGGAGAACCTAACGGGTAACCGGGGCTCCGGCTCGACGTGCAGGAGAAGGAACGGGGTGGTTTTTAGTCAGTAAGAGTCTGACACTCCCTCCCGCCTCACCCAGGCGGGAGCAGTCATTCGATGATTTTCCCCCCTTAAAAAAAAAAAAAAAATATCATAATGTATACTATCTTGATTCCATTTTGTTCTATGTGCACTCTATTTCTAGTAGATATTCAATGTTTTTTACTCTTTTGGTTTTGTTGGATCAAGATGTCCGATGACCCCTGTAACCTTTATTTTCACCTTCAAAGAAAGCTGAAGTTCCGGTGTTATGTTATGAACAGGTGCGTGGCAAAATGCGCAGCGTCTAATTATGGAAGATTTGTGTTGCACTGGTCGAATATGTCTTCGAGACGTACCGATGTGTCGCACTGACGCGTCGCTCCGACGTGCGATTAGCGGGCCTTGTTAGCGCAAGTTAAGCGTCCATGAGAGATTGAGAGTCTAGACTGTGGTGATTGTGAAACTAGGCGTGTCTTAGTTTTCTAAATCCATTAAACGAAAGTTTTACATAACATTATGTCCTTTTCCCCAAAAAGATTCGTAAAGGGGTGTGTGTAAGCATATTATGTACTGATATTTAACCGTGTACTTGAGTAGTGTATTCACTTGTTTTTAGTTGTATTTCAGGTCCTTATGTTGTAGAGACCGTACAACTACCATGCATTGCAATGTCATACTTTTTGCACATCTAAAAGCTTTCTAAAAGACTTGCATACAAGGTACGACTATTCCAACCTACTACAAAGCACCGTGTCCACGACTTTCTAATGTTAGAACCAACAGTGACACTACAATACCCATTAAACGTTCGTAGCTCGTTTTAACATTAACCCTTGCGAACATAACCTAAAAAAATGGTCACCTAACACCCAACTGTTTCTTTGTTAAGCCGTTTATGGGTGGTAAGTCCAAAAGTGGTTGGGTACCATGTAAACGTGCCCTATCTAGCCTAGCAGGCATTCGCAGGTGATTTACCCGAGGTGCGCTCTTGTCCTCTTGCTGGGGGACACGACTAATAAATACTGGTAGCGATTTAAAGACGAGACCTAAACGTTAATCCGGAACAAGAACGTGTAGGGTTACGTTTGATAGGTTTAGGAGCTCGTTTTTATACCAGCTCTGTGTTAACAGCAATGAGGTGCTGATATTATTTTGGTTAAGGTAGATAGCATCAGACCCTTGTACATTTTTTAAAACTGGAATTGTCTTCCTATTCGCAAGGTTCGTAGTTAGCTATCCATTATTGGCAACTGGTATTTGTTGGAAAGTAACAAATCAAGTGAAAGCCTTTCAAAATATGCAATGAAGAAATGTTTAGTCAATAACTAATCGCGTAAATCGGCAAACTGATTTTTTATGTGCAATTTTTTAATTTATTCAAGCATAGCTGCAAGCAAGCAAGCAAAGCAAACTGTAAATATAATCGATTCTGCAACACTTGGCTTAGGGTTACATTTGGAACAAGACACCTGTGCACAAATCCTAACAGATTTACTTATATAACCTGTAACAGTTTGTTCTTGTTTTCACCTGCCTGCTCGCCTAAATGTCAACCGAGTAAAATCTAATAACATTTCTCGTTGCCTTATTATTATATTCAGAGAATCGATAAGACCCGATTGAACAAGTCCGATGGGTTATGACACAGAGTTGTTGCAAATATTTGGCCTTCGATTCCGACTACAATTTATAAATTATGCAAGTACCTAATATAGGTTATTACAGTCTATAGACTGCGTTATATTTTGTATAACCTTTGATGGTGTTGTTATTATTTATGGATCGTCTTTGGTAACATAATCGTAAAGTACAATGGGCTCGAGTGGTTACTAAATTAAAGCAAGCATCACTTGAAAGTCAATATTACAATATTGTCGGTTGTTCTGATTTTTACATAAAATTAAATATATGCTAAGTGTTGGTACGGAGTTAGCTATTTGAAAACTACACCTCTGCTGTTCCAAAGTTCAAACTACGGTTTCTGCTTATCATCAGGCCTTTGTACATATAAAAAAGTAACTATTGTGTCCAGTTTCGTGATTACATGTCGGTTTCAAGATGGTGTTTAGTGTCGGTTACAGTACCGGCGGCAAATCGTACGAAATTCCTGTTAATGTCGATTAGTCAGTGATCGCGTTAATGGCTCTCAAAACGGCGCCGTAACGCGCGTGCGCGCACGCACCCAGCGTGTTGAACGTAGGGTTGCCTTTGCGCATGTTGCTGGAAAATTAGGTGTTGATTGTTATTTTGATTACATGAGTAGAAGATAGGTAGAGGAAACATGATTTGATTTGGGTAATTTTATAAGCGTAAAAGTGATGAAGTTGAATGAAGATGTCAAAATATCATTTCTGCCGTCTACATGTTCTGTTGATCCCCAGTTGTGTAGCTCAAATGTCAGTTGTCATTGTCTGTTTATGGCCATTTTGTACGGAAGGTACTTTTTCCAGTGTTCTTGTTGCGTTATAATGTTTCTTCCCATTTTTCTAGCTATGCACCTTTGTCAGGCAAAAACGACAACTATACCTACAACCCTGTTACCGTTAGACAGACTTAACCACGACATGATCACTCAGCCCTGAGCGCGCGCCGAATAGTTCCCACTAACAACGATTACTCCCCGCGATAATCACCCATCGTGGGTCCCTACATGCTATTAACATAAAACTAAGGGAACGCTGAGTCGCCGGGACTAGTCCACCCGGTATAAAAATGTAATCATTTCATAGAATATTAACTATGAAAATGTGGACACTTCGTGTGAATATGCTGTTTATGAAATAATGAGAGCTCATTATCTATTTTATATGCTGCCCTGCCAACATAGCCTTCCATTGCCTTGCTAGGCGTTAATTAGAGTAATTGCAATATTATATATGACAAAAATGTACGCGCCAATGAGCGAATGAGATTGTTATTATCTTTTTCCTTTAAATAGTTAACTAAGTATGGCTATAATCATGGCATAGTATTCGAATGATTGGCGATTATAACGCCAGTGATATATTCTAAAATCCAGTAAAATATTTGATGGATCTGCGGCATTGGCAAATTAATTCCTACTTTTTTGCTAATGTGTTGTCGCTCCCACATGTTTTCGAAGAAGATAGAGGGTTTGTTAAAAAATCTTTTAACTATTCCAGCAAAACCGTGTAAAGGTACCTAGGTAACCGCAAATTAAAGCTCAATTTTCAAATACCGCTGACCACGCAATGGACTGTGAAATGAAATTCTAGCATTATTGTCTCGATATCGAACCGAAATCATTTGATTGCTATGATCATTAACTCTGATTTAATTCGACATGATTTTCCGAGAATCTTGTGAAATTGTTGCGGTACAAGTATTTCAAATTGGAACCATTTCGTGTGTAATGAACGCGGTGTGACCCGTAACACCACAAGCACCGCCCGTGTAGAATTACGATCGAAACTAATAATCATTATGTACACTTGACAGACATAATAATTTTGTTTGGATACAAAGTAAACGACTCACAATCGTTGAAAACAGAGTTCAATCGATCCTGATCGAAAAATATGGTTCTGACTTTTTTGGTGTCAAATTCTCTGTTAGTATTGTGCCTTATGCTTAGACCGATTTTGCAAGCCTTTTATTGGCAGGTAGCTGATGTACTAAGGAGTAACATAGGCTACTTTTTTTTTTGGAAAATTGAAACAAATGAAATTTATGTTCTTAAATTTAATAATTCGAATTCGCGGGTAACATCTCGTCTCAAATAAAAAGCTTTTCACCAATACCCAAGATCACTTTTCCACATCATTTCCTAAGTAACGCAGACCAATGTGACCAATGTGAACCTGAAACATGGTAACCGAATATGGGAAAGGGATACATAAATCGTATGTATTTGACGCTCGTTACAGCGCCCTCTGCCGCGGGTCCGGAGTCTGACGTTCAGAGTCCAAACCGACAGTTAGACACTTTGTTTTCAGATGAGCCTCCATCATGCAACCACTAACAATATGTCCTTAGCCTTGTCTATAGTCTGTTAGCACGATACATTGCCATTCCTCTCTATATGGGTGTTATTTGCGCAGTAACACGTCGCACAAGACAGAATAGGATTGTCAGGGCATTTTAAATCATGTGTGCCAAATTGAGGGTTGGTTTTACCTATTTTGGAAGACCTTGTGGTTGTTTTGTGTTAACAGTAGAGTGTTGTGTGCCATGTGGTTGAATATATTCTTTTTTTTAGGATTTTTTCCTGTGTCGTGGGTGCGTTTAGAAATAATATACAAGTTCACATACAAATGACACCCAGACCCGGAACAACAGTCTGTGGATCACACAAAGAGTTGTTCCGTGCGGGAATCGAACCCGTGCCCGTTGCGTGGCAGTCAGTTGACCAGCCACCGCGCCAAACGTGCAGGCATATTATGATTTTGGATGGCTTCCAATCGGAAATGTTCTATTTCTTCCTACGAAATTTCTAAAAATCGACAGGATTTGTGTTCATTTTTGTCCTATAACAATTTTTATTCTTTCATATTTATCTCGTCATCTGACTTCAGCCGGGCGTGGCGGTGCGATGTAACAAAAACTGATCTTCCGTTTTAAAGCATTAGTGTGCAGATGGTTAGTTAGGAGTAAGTTACAGCATCTGAACGAGTTTCAGAAACGTTGGCGTGCGATAAAAATGAACTTGCTTATTCATAAGAAAAACTTTTTCTTATATTCAATTTGAAAAATGTGCCGCGTAATTCAATGGAATTTTTCATTTCATTATCGAGTTAGAAAAAAATAAATGGAAGCCTACACGTTTCTTAAAGGAAAAAATAATAATCTAAGAATCAGTTAGTGCGTGCTCCGACATTTTAATTTATTTACCTTTTGAAATTTAATTTAAATCGCGGTCGGATACGCACAGCGGGCAAGGCGATTGTAACTATTACTCGGATTTGAAATATTTCACGTCACAAAAAAGAGGTGAATGGACCATTTTAAATGAAAAGAAATTGATTGGTTCTATTTACAGATATGTTTTATTTTGATTTTTAGATTTTGTACTAAAACTGTCATTGTGGAGTAGGGACCAGCCGAGCCACCCCTTTACAATTAGTTGCCAACGAAACGTGTTCATGTGCTATCCTGGACTGTTCACCAGGATGCAATCCGTTGAACGCGCATCCGAACGCTGCCTTAACGGCGGGAACATAGCTTATTAGCGAGCGTTACAACAAAAAATAAAAAGTTACAAGTCAATCAAACGTTGTCTCTGGTGTGTCATCTGCGCGGCGCGCCGCTCGCCTTATACGGGCATACGTTTGATAGATGAACCGTCGTCAGCTTTGAATCCCTTACGTCCGCAACTATAACATATAAATAACACTTTTATATAAAAATATCAAAGGCTTCCTCTCTAATACTTCCAATCTAATCACGTAGAAGTTTTTATTGGACTATGTTTTGCCTCATCGTATATAATTGATTGATCTCCAGTACCGAGTATTAGATTTAAAATAAGTCAATTTATATCCAACGCGAGGGTCCGATGAAGAGAATTGCGACGGTTTATGTCTGCCGTATGTTAGTTTGAGATTGAAGAGATCGCTTAGTAAGGTATAAGGATCGTCTTAGATTTAACTAGGCTATTCCATAAATCTATAGAAAATACGTCCGCTTCAAAGTGTGAACGCCTAATACATTTTTATAAGTTAATAGATTCAGAAGTCTGCCAAGTTCAGTTATAACGACTTACGGCAAAAACAGAAAATAGACTGAAATGCTTTTAGGGACTCAATTACACACCGGTAGGTAAGTCGAAATGTCCATTACTCTGACAATTTATTTTCAAATGAACATTTCAAAGAAAACAGGACACAGCGGTTTCGAGAATTCCAATGAAAAATAGACGCAAAAAAGATCTTTGGTTAGTCGTGACCGCGTTCGAGTAATTTGGTTTGCCGGCGGCGTGTTCCAGCGCCAGCGACAGGTGAATGCGCGACAGCGGCGCTAGTGTCGCCCGATACTTCACCCACAATTAGCGGATGCGTTCGGATCCCAATTAAACGGACACGGCGACAAGTCCTGCGCCTTCGTTCTGCTTAGAAAAAAAAGAAGTGCCAAGACAGGGATTCCCGAATCAAATGAACAAAAAAGTCGACGTTAATCGACGTTCCGAATAGAATTCCATTTTATTCATAACGGAGATTCGTTGTAACAGATGTGCAGAAAACATTAAATAATATTTACGTTATATATGGAGATCATTGTAATATTTTTTCCACCAAAATTGTTGGGAAGCTTTTAAAAAGTCAGAGGGTCAGTATTTATTTCATTCTAACATTTGTTCTTTTTCTTACAGAAACAAGGCTGACGCGAAATCTCGGCAAGGTTTGTACTTTTGTTTATTCTTGTACTAATTTATTGCGCAAATGAGATATTGAAGTTAAGATTTTTAAATTGTGCATTAATTCTTCATCATTTTAAAAATTTACATCTATTTTACATCCTTCTTTAAAGTTTTAAATACTGTTACTGTAGCCGATTATCCAATTACGAATTTTGAGTTGCGGTGCGTATCTATTTATCTTTCGATGCTTTAAGTGTTTTTTAAGTTACAGTATTTATTTATTCATGTAATATCTGACCCGGCAGACTCCATACCGCCTCTAAATTTTTTTCTCACCCTCAAGGGCTCGTACACAAAACTGCAATGCAATGCGAATTCGTAACGCAAAAAATTACAATGCAAATTGCTGCGATGCCATTTCGTGCGACAAGGCGTCACCCAGGGTGACCATTTCTTCGACGAGCGTCAACCGTACTAAACGTATTTTAAATTGAAAACAGAGTTTCATTATTGATAAGGACTAAGTCGTGACATGGATCGTAAAAAGAATTGTGCACTTTTGTTATTGCTTAAGAGATAAAGGAAAAAGAAAGAAGATTTTGGGAAGATAAGATTATCATGCCCGATGCGAATCAATTCGCAAGTTTTTGCGATGCGTAGAGACAGATCGCACATTTTGCGATGCGACGTCGCATCGCAGTTTTGTGTACGAGCCCTTAAACGTACCCTGGACTTCCACAAGTCATTCAAGACCAAAATCAGCCAAATCGGTTCAGTCGTTCTCGAGTTTTAGCGAGATTAACGAACGGAAATCTTTTTTATTTATATACATTGAAGTTATATACAATTGCATAAGGAGGACTTATGCTGTTCGCATGTTCAATAACGTGTTTTGTTATGTTAAAACATTTTCTGCCTAATTGACACCAACCAATGGATACTTAGGTAATGTGTACGTATTGTATGTCTTTTATCATATAAACGTGTTGCATATTTATTAATTATATGTTCAGGGTTGAGCAAGAGCAACCTTGCCGGTCTGAGGACGTCGCTCCAGGTACCGCAGTTGCCCCGATCGCCCAAGTCTCCGATGTCACCACAACCGACACAGCAGCGGCACAAAGTCAACCGGACACGTTCGAACAGTGCTTCGTTGCCAACGCAACCCGTTTCCACGAGAAAAAGGACTTCTTCTGGCGTTTTCCACGTGAGTCCCATTTGGATCTTTAGATCAAGTCAAAACAACTCTTCAAAGAGTTGTTTTGACTTTCTGGTTGATACTCATAATATAGGCACTAAAGTTTACGTGAAAGTTTATTAATAAACTAAGTTTCTTTTCGTACACCAATTCCATATCACTCTGGGAATGAGTCTCCTCTGTCGTAATAAAAAAGGTTTTTTTACATTCTGTAACATTTCATTTGATTTCATTGCTACCGTGGGCAGCACCAGTCACCGAAGACAGACACTAAAAATGATATGATTTAACACCGAGACAGGGAGAAATAGATCTCCTAACACTGAATTTAATTTAAATACTGAAAATAGACGCATTCGTCGTAAAAATTCTTTAAAAATATTCCGCTTAATACTACAGAAGCGTTGAAATCATCACCAACACTATCTATCGATCTTCTTAAAAGTAATGTCGAGGAATGCTCAACAAATCACTTGACTTTGTAATTTTTTGGAAAATGTTAAAAAGATACGGGAAAGATATTTTGAATTATATATTCATTTATATTAAGATATTAATGGATCTATTGTGTTTAGGTTGACGGTTCGGAACCAGTGGCCAAGAAGTCCATCTCTCCGCCTCTACCCGACAAGACTACAAACGGCCGCGACAAGACTGATACCGGAGATACTGGGAAACAAGACGATGATGCTGTTAAGAAAAAAGATAGTTCGGATAAGAAAAAAACTGGTTCAGAAAAGAAAAAAGATAAAGCGGAAAAGAAAAAGGATAATGTAGAGAAAAAAGATAAAATAGTTGAAAAGTTCGACAGCAAAGCTATGTCGGATTGTGTGACTGCTTTCAAGGAAAGCGACAGTTGGGACTGAATGTAATAAAATTAAGTTGATGTTGTATTCTGATGTTTTATTAGGAACCTACGATTATAAATTCCAGTTGTTTATGAATGTTAACATATCTTTTTCAAATGTGATACATACAGAACGCTAATTATTATTATTATTTTAATGGGACTTTTTTTTTTTTTAAGGGGGAAAATCATCGAATGACTGCTCCCGCCTGGGTGAGGCGGGAGGGAGTGTCAGACTCTTACTGACTAAAAACCACCCCGTTCCTTCTCCTGCACGTCGAGCCGGAGCCCCGGTTACCCGTTAGGTTCTCCGCGACTCCGAATCGGCATCGGCCCTATTGGGCCCCATCGGATTTTAATGGGACTAGCTCGCCACAACCTCCCAAAACCGCTGTAACTCCCGTAAGCCAGGATCTACAGTAGATACAACCATGAAAACACCGGAACACTGAAGTCCCGGCGCGTCCCAGGGACATGAATAACTGTCTTGGTTCCCGCAACCTAGTGAATCAGAAGATATTATAAGAGGAGAAGAAAAAAAACGATAGTTTCCACTTCCCTCGGTGAATTACTGCAGGAGACAGAGTGAATTAAGCCTAAAGGCACAAAGAAACGAGACTGTACTGATAATTATTATTTAACAAATGACTGATTTTTAAAAGAGCAATCCAATTGGTAGGTGTATTTGGCGTTTCATCGCTGGCCAGTGTTAGTGTTAGTATTAAATACTTACCTTAACATTTCGATATTTTTACCTTACTCGTGGCTTTCTTGAAACGAGTGGTCTCCGTGCTGCGTCAACCCGATTATGAACGGCGGATAAATGTCTAATATCTCCTGATGATGAAATGTGGTTGTTGCAACTTGCATTACTTATGTATCAATATATTACAGGTATTTATATATTACTATAGATGTTAGATATCTATGCTGATTTGAATGGATAAAACCAAAAGAGAAATTGATGCTGGAAACAAAACATGAAATAAGTATCATGGTTAAACAAATACCTATGTTAGAATTTACAAGTATCTGCATAATAAAAAAACTAAATAAAAAGTACAGATAAATTGAGTGAGTTGAACTTTTTGGGAAGTCGATTAAAATAAAATAAGAAACATTCGGATAAAAAGCAAACATTAAGGACTATAAAGAACAACATAAAAATATAATAAAGGTGTAGGTACATTGGTGGACAGATCTTCAATGGCGCTGGTGATGGTGTGTTGATGACAGTCGCCAGCATGTTTGGGATTTCCAAGGGCATTGCATAGCAGGTGGCACATGCCGCTTTGAAACCCCAGCTCTACGGCGACTTGCTTCATATTTATACATTAATTTAATTATAAATAAGTAAGTATACATAGAAAAACATTTAGTTAATTACACATAACATAACATAACATCACGCCTTTTTATCCCCGAAGGGGTAGGCAGAGGTGCACATTACGGCACTTAATGCACAATGTAACACCCACCTTTCACTATTTATGTTACGAGTCCCATGTAATAGGGGGTGAGCCTATTGCCATATACCGGGCACATTTCCAGACTCCGTGCTACTACTGAGAATGTTTTAAAAACCCAGTAATACTTTACCCGACCCGGGAATCGAACCCGAGACCCCTTGCCCGGCAGTCGCACTTGCGACCACTCGGCCAACGAGGCAGTCATTTAGTTAATTATTTTACTAATCCACATAAAAAAATATTTTTTGCAAGATTTTCAAAATTTCAAGTCTTCAAGGCAAACAAAATGTGATCTGACGAAATGATTTGATTTTTTCCTATCTTCGAAATTTATTTGAATGGAACACCATTCATATGAAACTAAACATACTTAGTTTCATATTTTTCAAATGGGTGGTATGGATGTCACTCTCACCCCATCTCTCAATCAGAAAATATGTTATTGTGTGGAACTTACCGTTTCCTAAGAAACGTCGTTTTCCTATCCTTTAAACAGATAGTATGTTTTTGCGGGGGGTGTGCCTATAGGGGACGAAAATTTCGTTCTTTTTTGCTAGGACCTCTAGATTTCGAGATAATGCAAGATATTTCAAAGTTCAAGTTGTCAATGCGTACTCTTTTTTTCAGCCCTCCTATCTTCGAAATATTCTGTTTGAGATTTTACAAATGAGTAGAATAGACCCACCGCAGCCCAAGGTCACTCTCACCTTTCAAATATGTTTTTACGTGGAATTTCGTTGTACGCTGACGTTTCCTAAAAGATTAATTATTTAAGTTAAGTAGGTACCGACTGCAATCAGGAGTGATTGGTACACCAAGGGTACCTAAGTTTTGGTCAAAATCAAATTCATTCTTGTAATGTTCATTATGTTTATTAATTTGACTTGACCGTTATTCCAGGCTTATTTAATTGAGATAGGCCTTCCGCTTCCCTCCTTCCGTTTTTCCTATATGTCTATCTCTTTCTACTACGTCACTTCCATTTGGCAGTGGTGGGGAGGCTTGCTAAGAGAGACTCGCCATTTTTATTTCATTGGCGTCTTGTTTCCCGCCGTAAACGGTTGTGCCTTGTGAGTCACAAGACAACCATTCACAAGTTGTGAAACTACCTTCCGATTTTATTATTATTTCTTTTTTATAAAGTGATAAATGTCCTAACGGCTTTTATTACAATTGTAAAAATTTTAAATTAAATAAAGATTATTCTTTCTTTATCTATTATGGAAAATTCAGGTAATAATTGCGATTATTCATGTTGTTCCTGAACACTTCTTCGTATGGAAGTGTCGATTTAAACGTAAGTTTCGAAAACTATCTAAACAGGTACGTAACCTTTAGCAATAAATAGTTTGTACGTGAGTACCATTTTGGACCATGCATTTCTGTCTAATGTTATTGAATTTGAAGAATATTATTTTGATGTTGATGACCTGATAAATTGTTTTGAAATTGTATGTCTATCAAAGTGTGTCTTCGGATAAAACTCAAGAGCTGTGCTCCCAACAGAACTGTTGGTTAATTCGGTACAGTCTTGGACTGTATATTGCATACGTGGAATTGCTGACGCGATACCCTATGCTATAGCTATTGCTCAGAAAATCGGGTGGATTTGTTCCACTATACGAACAAAGAACGAAGGTTCTGTTCGACTGTTAATAATATTGCACAGTTATTTGTCTGCTGTACCTAATTATCTTGCAAAAGTGAGATGACTATGCAAATATAGAACCGAAGTGCGTTTCTATTATATAATTTGTTGCTTTGATTTTAAGTTCGAGTTTAAAGTTAATGGTATACTTGATTGAATATTGTGTGCACTTTAACAAGGGATTTTCGGAACCCTTCAAACTGCTAACTGATACATGTGATATGCTACTTCAAAAGTACCCTTTTTCCACAGGGGATTTTAGTAAGTACCTAGTCTTAAGCTTTATTACAGATTATTTGGGGACATCGTTCTGAGATTCTCCAAATACTAAGAGCGCAGAGAGGTTTACTGCCGCTGTAGAATAAGCTGGTGGCGTGAGAAAATGTTTTTGGCCATTGCAAAAGGTAAATATTACATCTACCTCGCAGGTAGATCCAACAGTTTCGAGGCCCATCGCAGGGACCACAGCCTTACAAAGCCCTCGCAGGGTTTTTACTCAAGGTTTCCAACACATTAATACACATTCGCAATGTGCTAGCAGTATCTCACCTTCGCAAGGTGGTGACAACAGCAATAAACCCGTCTCCGCAAGGTGGTGACAACGGCAATAAACCCGCCTCCGCAAGGTGGTGACAACGGCAATAAACCCGCCTCCGCAAGGTGGTGACAACAGCAATAAACCCGCCTCCGCAAGGTGGTTGTATCATATTCATGCTGTTTTTATATATTTCGGTCGCACCGAAAAATTGGAATATCTGTCGGAGTTGGTCAAATCCTCGGCAGAATAAAATTAGCCAAGTCAGGAGCGAAGACGTGTATCATCGCCCCGTCATTGATGCTGCAGCATTGACAACAAACGACGTAAGTATTAACAACAGAGCGGACAGTCTCCTGCAATTGGTAGACCGATGGGAACTTGTGAACATCAGATTATGATAATAAAAAGGTATCGCATACCTTTTTACAAAAACTGACCCTGGTTCACCCCAATGTTGTCGGAACGAACTTGTTGAACTGGAACATCTGTTCATCAAACATCTGTTCTAGAATCTCTGACACTCTGTTCAGAAATGACATCAGTCATGAACAAAATAACAGAACAGGCAGTTGCGGACCGAGCTACTGAGCAGCCAAGCTTCCTACCATTGATATTTCTGGTCCAAAGGCGACCGCATCGTCCATTTGGAAATTCAGAATTTATGTATCATCTGACCGATTCGTTAATGCACATGCACATACGTGTTAACACGCATAGTATTTCACATTTTCTACAACCTGATTGTCTATGCAAAATCGACATTTCTCAGGCGTAGAGTTATTTTTCTGTGGCCTGTAGCCACGGAAGGTTTATGTGCCTAAATTATCGCAACGAATTGCTACGAATGACTTGCTTATCATTAGGCATGAGCGCAGCGCCCATTAGGACATTATTGCCATCAGGACGAAGGCCAACTTCGGCCAACTTGACTGCACGGTTGGTGCGGTGGTTGGGCAACCGGCTGCCGTGCAACGTGTCGCGGGTTCGATTCCCGCACGGAACAACACTTTGTGTAATCCACAGATTGTTGTTTCGGGTCTGGGTGTCATTGTGTATGTGAAGTTGTATGTTTGTAAACGCACCCACGACACAGGAGAAAATCCTAGTGTGGGGCAACGTTTAAAAAAAAAAAAACTTCGTACTTCGTATGAAAATTGGGCTCCATGTTCTAGAAAAGTTGGTTTGGCTATTTACACAAAAGTCATTAAGCCAGGGATCCATGGTCAAATCACAAACATTTTCCCGGTAGTAAAATTTCTGGGGTCATTTTGCCATTTAATGCGGAAGAAATGCAAGTCACGCACAGAACTCCAAAGCCTAGTTATATTCGCTGCTTCTGCAGTTTCAAGACTCTAGTCAAGAAAAAGACTACTTTCAAGCGTTTCTGAACCTACAAGAATAAAATCTTAAAGGGCGATCGCAGATGGGTCTTCATTTTACCGCATGTGAACAATCTTGTGTGGGAGGAGCCAGAATTATTTTCTGTTGATCCTACACATGCTACTTCTACCTTCTCATTCCCAGCAGCTTGCACAATGTGTCGGATATTGCTAAGGGAGCTTACCTGGGCAATCTCTTTCTCCTGGGTCTCTGGTCAGAGCACGAGAAAGATCGTCATAGTAGCCAATCCTGAAATACACTGGTTTGATATAGGACGACATCAAGTCTGTCGCATATATCCGTTACGAAAGGGGGGGGGGAGCACCAAGTGGCTCCACTCCTGGATTTAAACATCCGTTTCCCATTATACGTTCATATGCGTTAACATACACGTATTTCATGTACCAGGTATATATGTACAATGCCAAGGCAGATCATCTGTTGAGGTTTGGGAAACTTTAGAGAGCACCAGCTGTCAGCAGAATGCACAAACCAAATGGTCTCCATATGTGAAGTTCCACTGATCAACTTATTTGCGTCCAACCGAGTACATGTAGTGAAATTTACGTGCCTTTATATCAAAACTACGGACAAGCCCTGTTTGGCGACGCGTTTTTTCCACATATGGAAATGTTTTAAACCCAGCGGGGGAGTTCTCTCTAAGCTTTTTGATTTCTTAGGTCCTGGATTATTTCAATCAGGCACACAGAACGTGCCTACTAGTAGTTCCTTAATGAGGGCGAGTTTTTTGGCGTGTCTCGCTTGCCATAGTATCCCGCTTCTTTACGCTTTATCACCTAGACAAAGTCCTAATTAAGAACAAGGCGGCCACCACCGAGCGTCTACGACATGACCTTGGAAGTGTCGAAACGTGAGACGTCTGGAATACTATTAAAATGATATTCTACACAATTGAAATCTCTTAAGAAATCATGGCGTCCGTCAATACGTTAAATCTATAGTGCAGTCCTCAAAAGGTTGCACCGCACCGGAGGGGGGGGGACGACCCTCAGCTCCTACAGCAAGACTTTTGACTACACTTTTTTATCTATATCGGATCTCTACTGAATCAATAATTTGTCGTACAATTAAAATTTGTCACAAAAATCTGTGGTTGCTGTCCTTTGTTAACCAGAACCATATGTCCTTTAGCATGTATTGTTAAAAACTATACAATCAGTAACATTAATTTAACTTATGAACTAACACATCAGTTAGGTACTTATATTTGAGATTAACTGACTATGTACAACATGTTGTAAATGGTGATTGATCATGTCAATTGTTTGGGTCATAAACGATCTAGCTATATTCGTAGACAGTAAACTTATTAATAGTCTTTCAAGTGCAGAGACAAACAGCTGCTCTATTTCTCCTATATTCCAGGAAAAGATTCCATGACCTAACTTTCCTCGATATTGATACTAATACTTACCATAATCATAATGACGTAGACGTACTAGTTTTTTGGTCGGCTTTTAGATCAAAAACTGATTCTGTTGATTAAATGGATAATGATAAATTAGCTTTCACGCACGACTTTGCCCGTGTATTTCTACCATGGGAGCATTTAATCGGGATATATCACCGAAGTCTGCCCATACCCAGCCTGTATACCAAATTTCTAAAGCTCAGATCCAGTCCAATGGACTAAGCATACCATAAGAGGCATAACTTAATGGCGTAAACTGTGATGTTATGTGTCAATTTTGAAAATAATGCAAATTTCTTAAACCGACATAGAAAAATCTAATTGCGGTCAGGATTAAGTTCCTTCTTGGTGGTAACCGATATTAAGATATCAGTAATCCCCCAAGATATCCTGTTTTGGGGTTTCAGATCAGCTGTGATCTGAAAAAATTTAGTGGATAGTTATCCTTTTGAGGCGATCCTTTCTAAGGTGTGTGTGCCTTTGTATGTCACCTTTTTATTCAATACAGACGATTAGAAAATTAGAAACGAGGCAATAAAATACCTCAGAAATATATAACATCTGTTTTTGTTCAGATCAAATACAATACCTTTCATCAAAACATGTATATGTTTTTAGATATTTGCTATTTTACTTAGTTTTTCTATTCTGTGATTTTACCACATCATACCAGGTAGTACGACTGCGGTCAACGCGGTCATGCTACCTCACATTGGCGTCTGTCACTTCCACCAGGCGATAACAAACACGTCTCAATTAAATAAGCTTTGAATAACGGTCAAGTCAAATTAATGGAAGCGTTTTACCTACCAATAAAACGCATATTAATTTACTTACCTTATTCGAATCTTATAGTCAAGCTCTGCCTGGTAATGAGACTCAATGAAATAAAAATGGCGAGTCTCTCTTAGCAAGCCTCCCCACCACTGCCAAATGGAAGTGACGTAGTAGAAAGAGATAGACATATAGGAAAAGCGGAAGGAGGGAAGCGGAAGGCCTATCTCAATTAAATAAGCTTCGAATAAGGTAAGTAAATTAATATGCGTTTTATCGGTAGGTAAAACGCTTCCATTTCTTTTAAACTAATATCTTGTTCACATCACCTTTCGAAATACCTACATGACGAATGCATTGGAGTTTTGTATACTAATTAAATATAGAATATAAATGCGGATTAAAGGAACAAAGGCGATTGGGTAAAATTCACAGCAACATTTTATTTGTCGGTTTATGAGGCTTGAAATACATAAAACAAATAGACACAATTATATTTCCGTTATGTGTTGTCAGTCAAGTAAAATAACGAAACTTAGAAGTAAAAAAATCTTCTCAATAGCATAAGAATATTACGACGTTATATTATTTACTATTACAAATTACTCAATAAAAAATAAAAGTAAATTGGAACCGCGAATTAAACCTACGTTTAATAATAAATAAAGGTAAATCATATTGCATGAGTAGGTACAGTTCTACAAAAACGAATGCATACGGTGGATGCATGATTAATAAAATATAATACACTAAACGAGACGCACACAAAGACTAGCCAGTAGTGGATTTTTAAGAGGGGATAATCATTGAATGACTGCTCCCGCCTGGGTGAGACGGGAGGGAGTGTCAGACTCGTACTGACTAAAAACCACCCCGTTCCTACTCCTGCACTTCGAGCCGGAGCCCCGGTAACCCGTTAGGTTCTCCGCGGCAAGTAGTGGGTGTCTATGGACTCTGTTTTCATAGATTTAGTCAGGTATTTATTGTTTATTAAGCATTAAAACATTTTCAAGTCACACCAGGGCTCCATATTTAAAAGCAGCATGCGCAAAAACTAACGCTGCGATCGTCGCGCAGCCGTACAACAAAACTAACGTTTACAATACAAAAGTGTTGTCTTATCTTCCATTTTTTTAAAACTAATATGTACCTAAGCATTATTCTATGTTCCCATTCATTTGATGAGGGACCTGAACAAGTGACAGTGTCGTGAACCGGTGATCTACAATACAATGCGACCGGCGACATGAAAGCCTTCAGATGAGCGCACTTAATTAACAAGTGACATTGTATGGCACAATTAGTGCACACAATTGTTAGGATTTGTTCGTTGTCTCTAAGTCTGGTGGGTATTTGGTCAATTAAACTGTCAAATACCAAGCGGTCACCGGTGACCGCAACCTATTGTTCTATAATTGTATCTGCAAAACCGGTACTCGACGAGTTAATAGTTTTCTGTTGAATGGCTTTGGGAATATTTTAATGTGGTTCATTTTTTGTACATACGTTAACATGATATTTATTATGAAAAAGTCCACTATGTTTTAGCTTAATTAAAAAACTCAAGTTAAAAAAAACAGTCAATAATAATTTAGAACTTTTACGCATCTTCCCACATACATATTACAGTATACTATTTACAGGTTCTTATACTTATACTTTATTATAATATGCTTAGATTATCCAAATTCATTTATTCATTGTAGATCACAGGTAGATACATAATACAGTAATTGTTATCATATATACTTAAAACAATAACATTTTTTCTTGTGACAACACCAGAAATGATCGTTAATTTGAATTTACTTATGCAGACACTAACATATCAAAGTACAACCTTAGATTAACAACATTATTATTTTGCAATATTACTAGGTAAAAGGATCTTAACATAATCCAAATAAGCACCTTAAGATAACTTAAGGCCGAAATTTATATACGATCGTAATCCAAAACCTAATGACAAATACTCCATATCTAGGTCTACTATACGTACTAATACATACAATACTACTGTCAAAAATCCTGTTAATAGATAATTAGAATAGTTACATAACAAGTCCAAATAATGACGTCTTCTTTCTTCTTAATATCCTCTACTGTTGGAAAAGTCCACCATAGCTTGGGACTTAGCAGGCCAGTAAGAATCAGTACACCGACCAGACCGCCAAGACCCTGGCCGTGGTTGGACATATGAATTAGTCTTCCATTTCTTCATCTTCGATACATTTGATGTAAAACTTACCAAAGAACTTAACAAGCTTTGTTTAAACTGTCAAACACCAAGCGGTCACCGGTGACCGCAACCTATTGTTCTATAATTGTGTCTACAAAACCGGTACTCGACGAGTTAAGGTACCTGCAACAAAAACAAGTTGTTATTTTTTTAATACTTAGGTAAGTACTGCTCTTTTTGAGGAATAACCATCCACTGATTTCACTAGCTTTGGGTAAGGCGAGAGAGGATATCAGATTCTTTCTGACTAAAACCACCCTGTTTTTACTCCTGATTCAAGCCAGAGCCTCGGTATTCCGCTAGGTTGTCTGCAGCTCCAGGTTCTTAGCAACGATGAGGTAATAAAAATAAGTTTAACTTTGAACCGCCCACTTAAAGAAATGAAGCTTGTGGAATAGAGTTATGTTACCAATAAATAGGATATTCGAATCTACTGACTAGAGTTACCATTAGACAAAAAAAATCCGGCAAATAACGGTTCGGGTATAGCGGCCAATATAAAAAAAATATAGGTACAGTAACCCTTTTCGTTTTCAAACTTCAAATTATTTTGTTTCTTGTTTAATGATCTGAAAACTGTGGAATGATCTCTGGTGTTGCGGGTGTCCATGGGCGGCGCTGATCGCTTACCATCAGGTGATCCGTCTGCTCGTTTGCCTCCTATTTTATCAAGAAGCATTAAGCACATGAAACAAACATTATTGTTTTAACATAAACATGCGATGGTTTTACTCTTTATTTTTTATTAAATTCGGATATTATGTACGATAACATAAATCATGATTACTGTCTTTAAATGTTATTTAATGTTAAGGTAACCGATTGAAATATGCACATAAATCAATGTACGCAACAACAACACGCCATGTTTTATTTGACATTAGTAAAATATAGCCACATTAAAAAAAGTTTGCTAATAATTTGGGTCTGAACTTAACCATCTTTTGTCAGATGTACGAAGTGGGAACTTAGGTACAATGCTTTTTTCTTTTAGTTAAATTGTTTAATAATCAGTCAATAGCAAATGAGTTATTTCGTAAAACAGAAAGTAAGTTATTGTTTAATATGAAGTCGGTTAAAAAGTATAATTGATTTAGTAATTAAATGATAACTCAATACAATTAATGTTCGACCAATGAAACAACAAACCAATTAATTCCATAGTCCAGTTAATATTAGCACCTAAATTAAAATCAATTATCTTGGTATAGTGTGCCATCTTTTTAATTTTTTCTCTTCTGTTGCATTATGTAAGTAATTGAAAAACCGCGAAGCTTAATTAAGACATTATAAGTTGCGTATAAGGTGTATTCTTAGTTGGTGTTCTCAATAAATAAATATTTAATAAGTTCACCTGGTTTAATCTTCATAAAAGCTAATCATGGATTGCTTTTTGATCATGACCACCAAGTGACCAATATTTTTCAAATTAACTTGTAATTGTAACATTGTTGGGAACTGTGTAATTTTCTCAGCTGGCAACCTTTTTAAATCAACTTCTCAGGGTTGCTACAGCAATGAATTGCAATTACCCATACGTGTAGATGTTTCTCGATGTATTTAATCTACTTTTATGAAAGTTTGCCATCATTAAAATGATAGCCTACAATAAAATTAAAGGTGGATTGACACCGTTTATTGTTTTATTGCTACTGAGCGGTTGCTGGAGTTGCGAGTACCACTGACTGGGAAACAGCACAGCAATGCATACCACATTTAATACAATTACAGCCTTTATGGAATTATAGAAACGTTATGAGATCAATTATCCTTTTTCGCAGTTATGAGAGATGCGATTATTATTTGTAATTGTTTGACAAAGAATTTTTGTTTTCAATTCAAGTATCAATTGAGTCTAATGACTTGATTATGTAGTTTGCGCAGCTGATGCTGATGAAGCTCTGAAATACGTTCAGAGCTTCGCAATTGGACGAATGTTAGCTGATAATTGTTTTTGATAGTTAAAGGTTACAGGTACCACCCTAGCTGCTATTCTCTAGTGATGAGTCGAGACGATTTAATTACCTTGCTGGTTTGTATGTTTTGTAACATAATCAGACCTAAACTATACATTGAATTTAGGTCTAATTACACGCCAAGACCGGGTGAATATAAAGATGGATTTTTATATCCGAAAACTGGTGAAAAGGTGGACTGAACTACAGTTCATTAAATAATCTATACTAATATTATAAAGCTGAAGAGTTTGTTTTTTTGTTTGTTTGTTTCGCGCTAATCTCAGAAACTACTGGTCCGATTTGAAGAATTCTTTCTGCGTTGTATAGCCTATTTGTCGAGGAAGGCTATATGCTATAAAATATCACGCTACGATTAATAGGCGCCGAGCAGAGTGAGAGGAACCGCGCGGAAGTAGCTAGTAGGTATTATATATGTAGTAAATAAATACCCACGACGTAGCAGGCTATATCGTGGATTTGAAAATTAAGAAGTATATTACAAACGGCACCTTTTACACGAACATTTCATTGCGTATTACAATCGTATCGTAGCGGTCCGTAGGCGTTAGGGTATCTACACACCAGCATTAATCAAGCTCACATCGTCGGCAGGTGAAGAATGGCTCGCGTGTTTGCCCGGAGCGACGATTACAGATTGTGCCGCCGCACCACGTCTAGTCGCACTTGTGCACGTTGCCTTACAACAATCGTTAGACAGTGTTAAAATTTTTACGACTTGTAATTGTGTTCCTGAGTTGATTTCCGTGTATTTTTTTTGGGTGGATAGTTTGCAAAAGTTTGATGTTTCTATTTTTTAGGTACGTCATAAAGGTGATTTAACTGCAAAAGTAACATAATGGTGATATTGATTTAATTTTAAGTCAAAGTCAAAGCATTTATTTCAATTAAACTGTCAAACACCAAGCGGTCACCAGTGACCGCAACCTATTTTTCTTTAATTGTGTCTATAATGACGGTGCTCAACGAGTTAAACCATAATTTGGTAATTTTGAAACGTCAATAATACAAAATAAATAATAGTCTGTAAGTCAGTCCGTCAATGAAGCTAGGTGAAGCTAGGTGCTCATTCCAAAATGTAGATTCGAATGGAGAAGAACGTGCAAGAAACTCCAATTGTTAAGAGAGAAAGAAAGAAATGTCTCTGATACATATTCCAATATCTACTGTACGTATATGTAAGAGCAATGCAAAGACACGCTTGACCCATTATACTAATTACTTACAAAACTTACTAAAAAAAAATATCTTATAGTCTAACATGGTGCTCACCTGTGGTGCTCACATATGCGTACTGACAAACCATAAAAATAGTGCTTCTATACAAGAAAAAGGAAACTCTATGTTTCAATAAAGAAAGAAATGCTCGATGCCATAAGAAAACTAGATTGTCTACATTAGAATGAAAGTATTAAATTACCTACTATTGGAATCGAACTACTGACTATATTTGGGTATTGTCCAGTGGAGCCGAAACAACATCCTGCCAACTTAATCTTCATTCTTATCTTTTTAAAATAACATAATCCCATAACTACTGAGTTATAGGTTAACCATCGTTTGCGTATCTTCCAATTAAATATTAATTAAACAAGATAAATCAAATCTCTCATGGCTTGGAGCAGTTTAGTTTTAATATGATATAACAATAGGCAATTCGGTAGCCAGAACGCAAGCGCAATGCGGATCACGACTCAAACGTATGTATGTTTATTGCAATTGTTGTTTGCGACAGGCCTTACCACAGGCACCGAATGTCGTAGAATTGTCGTAGGTGCGAGCTAGCTTTATATGCAATGCCTTCTTTATGAAGAGTGTAGGATGATTGGGCAATTTATAATAATAATAATTTTTTATAACAATACCAGCTGCTGTGACTGTTAGACATGGGTAAAATAACATAACATAACATCACGCCTTATCCTCGAAGTGGTAGGCAGAGGTACACATAATGCCGCTGACAATGTAACACCAACTTTTCAATATTTATGTTATGAGTCCCTTGTAATAGGGGGTGAGCCTATTGCCATATACCGGGCACACTTCCAGACTCCGTGCTACTACTGAGTTTTTTTTTAAAACCCAGTAATACTTTGCTTTAATATAGAGGTAACATGTGTAATGTGTAGTATAATGTCTTGGTGGCCCGGAGGTTATGATGCCCGCTTCTCATCCATAAGGGGTTTGAAATGTACCAACGGCAAGTACCAATGTGGCTTTTCCGAGTTATAATTATGTACTTTTTAAGATTATGTACTGACACCACTGACAAATAGTGAAATGACGAAACCTGGGCTTTCTAATTATAAGTTTGAAATAGCCAACCCGCAATGACCAAGTTTGGTGATTAATGTTCAAATCTTCTCGATGTGTTGTAGAGGTACTAATCATAACATTTTTCCTTTTCCATTATCCTGGAGGTTCAGATTGTAGAGAAAATGTTTCAAAAGTCTAGTCGTATTAGTATCCTGTATCAACGAGGCAAGTGTATCTATTGCTGTAGTGTCTGTTGAAAAAATACTGAAACGCTAAGCGTTACATGTTTGGTGTACCTAATGTACAGAATTTCAGCATTAGGTACGATTAGAAATTTATAATGTCTCAATCATTCAGATTGTGAACCCAGTTTATAGTGATTCGGCAATTGCAAGCTGTGAATGTCAAATGCAATAATTTATGAATATAATGCAATTACTCCGTCGCTACCAGTTATCTACAAACAATATTTATCGTAACAATAAACGTGATGGCAGCCGCATTGTCCGGGAGTTAATACAACCTACAAAATATAATGAACGCACAAAGTATAAATCATAAGATTTATATTTCGATGATAAATTCGTCTAAAATAATCCCGTCCGAATCGAATAATGGCTGTCGCATCGTTACTCGCTCCGGGCAAATCAATTCATTCGAATAATAGAAATCGCGAGACGTCGCCCGCGATTCAGTTATCGATAGTTTTGTTATTATACAGAGTGCTGACGGGAAATTGAGTGCTGAATCGATTATTCGTTTATAAGTAATGCGACGCTTCGAGCTAAAATAAATAAAGGTGGGTTTTGTTGTTTGTAAATCGATACCGTTTTACCGTAGGTACTCGATTATTTATTCATGGAATCGTTATCTAGAATTTCTTGGTTTGTTGATTTAATCGGGAAGGAACAGTTTTGTTGGCCCGAGGACGAGGGGGACATAGCTTCGTGTCGGTCGTCCCTGTAAGTGATTGCAGCAATTTTCGAAATGGGATGTCTGGACAATGGACAACGACAGATATTAACGGTGTTTGCAGCAAGGTACCACTTTGCGGTCCTTGTGAGGTCACCCGAGGTATTCAGATTTGTGTCCAAGATCCGTAACGCAATAACATCGATTGATATTTACGTCGAATTACACGTCTTTGTCCACTTTACTTGTAGACTTTTACTGCGACTGTTGTTATCTATAAACTATTACCTATCTAAGAGCACACGATTCAGTTCCTTGGTTTGAGATTTTCCATTTAAAATATCGAATATATTTTTACAGTAGGTATGGCCATGACACAGCATCACCATCTGGCGAAAATTTAAGAAAATATGTGAAAATCTATAATACGATTTCAGATATTTACGACGCTACAAATCATGAATTAGTTATCAGATTTCTGTGTCAAAAATAGTTATTTTATTATATTAGATACCTTCACAAACAAAGTCAACGCGGTAACTAAAAAAACCCAAGAACGCGAGATACATTGTACCAAAGTTAAAAGACTACACTTCCCCCTGGGGAACCCGTTACATCTACCATAAATAATGCATCAGATACTGGTTGTACCTACCTAATGATAACGAGCAGCCTCTAGTTTCCTGATATTATTTAAAACGTACGCCATTGTTCCAATACTAATGGCGGACTTGTGATCACGGGGTTTAGGTACGCCATACGGTAACAGTATGTATTTGATTAAACTCGAATGGAATATCTTCTATTAAAGGCAAGGTTATATAGGTTGGTACAAGTGGTATGACATGTTTTAATCGATGGAAAAAGTTTTTGAAAACCCGGAAAAGTCTCAAAAATACTTTATAATGCTATGCCTCGCTTGTGTTGAGTATCAAACCCGAGATTCTTCACTTCGTTCGTCAATTGTGTTGCGATTACTCGGGCAAGGTATACCTCTGTATTACTGAAAAGATTCTTATTCTAATAATAATTTATACACTCCCAAGTTTATGTGCATTTAAACAAAAGTTAATTTAAATTTTATTGCCTTTACCATAAGTTCTATAACTAAGCCAGTCTTCACATTACCTACGTCAAAATCTACAACAATTTTTTATATTGACTATTGGGTACTTTCTACAATCAAAAATAAATTATTTCGACTGATCAATACAATGAAATACAAAAAATTAATCACACTTTCATTAATTGATTTTATGACCAACTTAATTTTAGTATTTTCCAGAAACTTTTGAAAATTAAGTATAAGTATGTTTGACGCTATAAAAACGTGACGTCACAATACACGATATCGTACAAAATTCATAGAAAACTGTCGTTTTTGACAGTTCGAAAAAAGTATTGAATTTGACTTTTGTACAGATGCAAAATTCTTATGCAAAAGCTAGTTATTATTAATATAAATCAGTTTGGGCCCGCGGCGACGCGACCCTAGTTCCTGTGTGGCGAACCGTCCATAGCCTAGGAAACAGGTGCGCGCTGCACTCTGTTATCTATGGCCACATCGCAAGAAGAACCGCTGAACGAGGCATTTTATCTATGGTTCCTGTTTTACGGGCCTTGGGGTAAATTGATGAATTTGTGAAGTGATTTCGATTATTTATGTTAGTTCAAAATACAGTATTTTACGGTAAGCAATGACGTTTACCTTACCTACCCTGTTGATGTAAAGCTGGCTTGCTTAATGTAAATTATCAGCATACTTGACAACAACTGATAATATTAAGGCCTACTGTTCACGATGCGTCATTTGACGATTGCATGCATACGTCAAAAACGATAGGCGAATTTAACGTTGCCACTTCGTCGGTGGGTCTCATTGTTTCTAAGCATTTGCCATTTTGCTCTTTGTTTTGGGAAGGCCTGCATGCATTCATCAAATGACGTAACATGAGTAGTTGCCCCAATCTTAACTCGTCGAGTACCGTCATTATAGACACAATTATAGAACAATAGGTTGCGGTCACCGGTGACCGCTTGGTGTTTGACAGTTTAAACAATGTAGGTACCAAATCAGATCGTGAACATAAAACCTTAAAAGAGGGATTAAACAAACAATACTTGCCTAGGAAAGTGGGAGAGGGGGGATTGGACAAAGTAGCACTCTGATTCAAAAGCTCAATTGATTCTGTAGCTGGGTACGATTTATTGTTCGGTTTTATAGCAAGTCGTCTTTTGTTCCGATTGTCCGTCCGGCGACGGGCCGGTCACGATTCTCCAAGAATTTCTAATACGTCCAATAGCTTGATACTTGATACTATTTCTATCTATTAATCTGGATTTTTAGCAATTGCTAGCTTTATTTCTGTGTATTGCATAATGCTTGCTTTGCTAGTCTAACAGTATGTAGATAGACAGCGCATAGAATGCTTGCATCAAGACCATGTACGCGTTATATATTAAGAATAAGTTATATGCATAGGTTGTTTCACCCTGTGTAGGTTACTCATAGATTACGAAATATGTAATAAAAATAAAAAATAAATCATATACTGTCAATCATTCCAAGGTTCCATCTTCAGCTTTTCGCACCACCACTATGCGGATATCGTCACTCCGCCTACCCAGAAAGCTCTATACGTGGTTAGCATAGATGCGATCTCCACTCCAGAACATGTCTTTTCAATAGCCATCATCTGTTCTTATTCATAAATTAGTAATAAGTTCCAAGCAGTATTTCAAGTGCCGAAAAATACTATTACATAGATAAGTACGTTATTCAAAAGCCGAAACAAACATACATGGCAGACTAGGGAAATAAGATCCAACTCAACAATCAACAGCCTCAATCGCTACCAAATAAGTTTACTAGGACTTCCTGAAACATCTTCAGCTAGTCAGATAACATAAACAAAAGGTCCAAATATGTATTAACACGTGATTGTTCTAGGGATGTTGTCATAGCAACCATAGGCAGTAAGTATCGTATAGAGTGGGGCCTAGTGCTCCAAGTGCTCGAACAATGCGAGTGCCGAGTATTTCATAATTGCGTTTACATGGCACGAGTATTAAGCTGATGTTTGTACGGATAGACTGTGACGCTGTGAAGATCTAAGATTTAAGATTTTAGTGTTAAGTTATCGTGGTTGTAACAGATGTTTTATGTTCTTGAAAAACTAGGATAACGCATGTATCGGTTTTGTGTTAATCTTTGTGTATCTCGAATCGAAATATTGTTATCAAGTTAATCGATTTTCGAAATATCGATTGTTTCCTAAATTTTATTTTAATGTCCGTCTGGTAATTTAAAACTTTAGACACGTATTTTTTTTCTCACAAAACTAAATACTTTCGACGATATATTAATTTCAAATACCGTGTGACGTCAAATCGTATCACATTTTGTACCACGTTATGACGTAACGACACCCCACTCCTAAACTGCCAAGGTCAGCAGTTCCAACTAACTTGAAACTTTTTCCAAAATATTAAACAAGACTATTCTGCAACCAGTACGGTCAGCACAAAAGCCGCACGCGCGGGGGCGTCGTGCCCACGCGACACGTCTCTAATTAACCGGCCTCAATTAACTGCACAGCGCGCTGCGTAATTGTCTTGCTGACTGTACAACTGCGACACTATTTCCTATTGTCTACTAAATATTTGTTTTGAATATCGTTGAAGCTTTGTTTAGTTTAAGGGGTTTACTGGATTGGCTGGGGTTTATTGTCTCCAGAGGGCGCTAATGTCATGTTAGGTTGATTGAACAACAGCCTATAAGACATTGTTAATAGTTGCCTGACCAATTATTTGATATCAGCATAGTAAGTACTTTGGTGTGATTGGTTCACGTTTAAAATGCTAGTGTTCTAATTCATTCGTTATGACTTGTGAGTATATGAGTGTTAATACTAGTTATACAAAAAAAAGAATTGAAATCTGACATTTCAATCAGTGGTCGAATACAACGAACAACGAACAAATATTTCTAAATTTAAACATAAGAAATAAGTAAGACTGCCTCCTTGGCCGAGTTGTCTCAAGTTCGACTGCCGGGCAACGGGTCTCGGGTTCGATTCCCGGGTCTGGCAATGTATTACGGGGTGTTTTAAAAAAAAATTAGTAGTAGCACGGAGTCTGGAATTGTGCCCGGTATATGGCAATAGGCTCACGGGGGTGACATATACCCTATTTCCGGGTACATATACCCTATTTCATGAGAATCATAACATAAATAGTGAAAAGAGGGTGTTACATTGTACAGTGGCATTAAGTGCCGTAATGTACACATCTACCTACCACTTCCGAAATAAAAGGTGTGATGTTATGTTAAAAATAAGTGCCTGTTCTGGGTGCGGAAAACTTCAGTACAAGAACCTCCTAACATGGGACAAACAAAAAGAGACAAGACGAAATGCGAACACATCTAAGGTATTAAGTTCAACAACTTTAGTCCAGGATCTCTCCCACACCATTTATGGAAGATATCCAGACAACTAACATCTGGTAAACGCTTCATTACAAACACTTAATTGGTTAGCCGACGCTCAAATCAATCAATGTGTCAGCGGGCGGTGACGTTGAGGCACCTCGTTAGCTCCGCCCACATGCGCACGCGACGCTGCGCTGGACCCACGTGTTAATATTGTGCTTTGATTGGATGGGTGACACTTTTAGGTGGCAGCTCGTAACTGAGTATAATTGCTCGGTTTGTGGGATATGCTGCACTTTCTTGATGTAGGTTAGTTATGGATATAGGTGCATTATTATGTACTAACTTGTTGTTTGCGTTCCAAATTAATAATAGGTACTATAATAATTTCTAAGTCATAATTAGACCTCAAAAATTATGATTGAATTTGGGTTAGTAGAAAACTCGAGGATCCTTCGAGATTGTATTTTGATACTGAATGCTGTTGAAAGTGGAGAGCTGGTTATTATAGAGATGTCATTTTCATCATTTAAGGATCACAAACTTTCAAATCTGATCTGTAAACGATACACGCCTAGTTTGCAATATGTATTTACCATAAAAATTTTAGATCATCATCTGTCATCAACAGCCTGTAAATGCCCACTGCTGAGCAAAGCCCCTTTTCGCACGGAGAAGGTAATCACCACGCTTGCTCAATGCGGGTTGGTAATTTCAAACTTATAATTAGAAATTATAAGCCCAAGTTTCCTCACAATGTTTTCCTTCACCGTTAGTCAGTGGTGTCTAGATAATCTTAAAAAGATGTAATTCGGAAAAGTTCACATTGGTACTTGCCGTTGGTAGGTTTCGAAACTGCACTCTCGTGCATGAGAAGCAGGCGTATTTAACCTCTGGGCCATTGCGACGTATGTATATTAGGTACCACTATATGATTTTATCATATACCTAAGTAAACTTATGTAAAGTACAATCCTGATTGGATTATAAACGTAGAACGTATTTGGGCACAGAAATCGCGTATCACCGGAAACTTATAATCTAAGACTTTAAATTATTCATCGAGTCTTGGGAATTCTGGATAATTTTGCATTCTGGACCATTTAATTCGTTGTATATCGCAATTTAAAGAGTAATATAGTATGGTGTGTTCGTTACGGATGATATGGCAATCGCAGAGACCAACCAACCCTCCTGCTTTATAGACGCTGTAACCGATAGATTTCCAAGAGCTTACTTTCCACTGATACATAGAGTATTGGTTTTCATAAATATCGAGATATGGGAGTCTTAATTAAGTTAATTGAGTGCCGATTTTAATTAGAGGTGGGAGCGTATATCTGTTTGTAGATTGAGTTGTATTTATTGAAAGTAATGGAGAATGGATAGAAATGGTTTTCTTCTTTGAAGGTATGTGGAGAAAGCAATGATGTCGGTTCCCATGTCGATGTTGCTGCTCATCAGAAAGTTATCACTTAAAGATTAAGTTAGGATTAGATTGGTAATAAGGTCCTTGCCTGCACAAAAATACGGTATCTAATATTACCGATGACATTGAATTACTTACATTACTTAGTCTTTCGAAGACTTTCGAGTCGTCTAAGAAGGCCTTTAGAATAGTAACTGAAACTGACCAATTACAGTGGTCTATCACCACGAGATCTTCAGTAACGGTGTTGCCAGTATAAACTGCGGTATTGGCTAACAAAATCGAACATTTAATCTAATCCAGTTAAGTGGAAGCTAATGCTGTCGTGACAAGCTGTGTATTTATTTATTTCGCGATGTTAGAGTTATCTTCCCCTTAATGGGCGGCCAGCTAAGAGCTTGATTAGCGACGTATGGGTTGACCACTGACTCTTGTAGCTTTTAATTTTTTTTTTTAATTTGCCCAAAGTAGACGGTGGACCTCATTCCTCCATCTTATATCATCATGTATAAAAAATAATGTAGGAAATATATTCTAGAAAAAGTGACATGTTGGAGCTTTTTTTAAAGGGAATTATTGTGCAATGATTTCTCCCGCTCGGCTGGGGCTTAGGACATCACTTTGTGTCTAGAATAGACGCTAGAAGTAGAAATGGTCTAAAAGAGAATAAACTTTACTTTTTGCACAACTAACCAGTCTACTGCAATAATCGATATCAATCAGTCAAGGCATTACTTTAAATCGATATAACGAGCGAAGTTTAGATCAAAGTGCTCGAGTAAAATAATAATTGGAAGCTTTGTTTTATGTGACAACAGGGAAAGGTGTTTGTCGATAATTAAAGTAAGTAGTAGATAACCACGCCCAACTCGTGAGCAACTGAGATATACTACCAATAAACTACTGTATACCATTAAATATAAAGTATAAAATTCATTGAACACGTAAATTATTTGAAGCAGATATATTGGTCATAGAAGTATCGTTGTAATTGCTTCTCAAGTAGAAATGGTAGGTAGTGTTCTGGTATTCATAATTTATTGTACACGAAGCGACGATGAAGTGAATATCGTGATCACCTGCGTAGTAATAAGGTAGGTATTAAAGTGAAATATAATCACGTCGTTAATTCTATTTTCATCGGTGGTAGCGTAACTTGGGAACGGCTGCATCGGATCGGGAATTAAATTTAGGTTTTGATGTTTTTATTATTAGATAATAGGACAGTTTTGCAAAAGAAAACACACCAAGGCGAGCGCCAACGACCAGCCAGTGAGCTGCGCGACGTCGCCGCGACCGCGCACTCTGCTCATGAGGAAGAACCCCTTTGTGGTTCGAAACTAGTACCTAGAGCTTTACTCAGTATATTCACGTGAGTAACCCGCGATTTTAGTTAATTTAGTAAGTCTCACGATAGTTATTATAAAAAAATTGTATTATTTTCACGGTACACACCGTTTTACTTAAATCATAGATGAACTGATTATAAAGATTTGATACTCAGTGGGATTTCGTGGTTGGCAATAATACCGTAACATTTTAATTTTACTATTTCAGGGATCTGGGTCTTGTAGAAGCTTAAATTCTCGTACCCAAAAGGGCTGCAATGCACCCTGCAACTCTTCCTGGAGAGAGTGGCAATTACCCCCTATCCCACAAATTACACAGTATATGTTAACTCTTTAACATTAAAAAAAAGTTTAGTTCTTAATTTAGTTTACATCGGTATTGTGTATTAAAAGGTCTAGATCTTATTTCTGCCTAGTCCCTAGCCTAAGTAGTGGTACAGGTCTAGCGGATAAATTTAAAGTAGCACCCAGATATCTCTATCTTATTACCTCCGGTTAATTTTAACCGTCGATTGCAGTAACGTGCGCTTCGCAGATACGCGGCCACCGTAGGTCACCGGGACTACTAGAATACCTAGGGTAGATGACTAATTTTTATTTTAATGTCCGTCTAGTAGATTATCTTGAAAACAATAGACACGTATTTTTTATTTTCTTATGAAATCGAAATGTTTTGAAGATATATTGATTTGAAATATTGCAGGATATCATTTTTGAGTACGATTTATACCTACTCAAAACTGACGTAGCTGTAACCGTCTCACTCCTAAACTTTAATTCGTTTTATCTAAGTATAGCTTTAAATGAAAAAAAATAGGTGACTCATGTTTTTCATTACCTGGCGGACTAATTCGATTTTTAATTTTCATACCCTGTCATCATCCCTATTATACGAAAATTATTAACTTATGATTTTTAGGTGTAATATATAAAATAAATAGTAAAGTATCCGAATAATGAGTACCCCGGTGTCTTATTTTATCAGATTAAGCTGGTTTTATCCCCTTTAGATTAATGACATAAATGCTAGTTTAATTGAGAACATAGAAAAGAATTGCAGAGTGCAAGTAAAATAATTTTCGCTGCCTGAAATTGAAATAATCTTCTTCTTCTATCTTCTTCTTCTATATATATATATATATATAAAATTCAAACGTGACTGACTGACTGACTGATTGACTGACTGACATAGTGATCTATCAACGCACAGCCCAAATCGCTGGACAGATTGGGCTAAAATTTGGCATACAGATAGATGTTATGACGTAGGCATTCGCTAAGAAAGGATTTTGATAATTTCCACCCCCAAGGGGGTAAAAAAGGGGATGAAAGTTTGTATGAAACTTTGTCAGTTTTTAACTGATCGGGTTGAAATTTGGCATGCAGATAGATGTTATGACGTAAGCATCCGCTGTGAAAGGATTTTGATAATTTCCTCCCCCAAGTGGGTAAAATAGGGGATGAAAGTTTATATGAGCCTTTGTCAGTTTTAAACCGATCGGGTTGTAATTTGGCATGCAGATAGATGTTACGACGTAGGCGTCCGCTGTGAAAGGATTTTGATAATTTCCACCCCCAAGTGGGTAAAATAGGGGATGAAAGTTTATATGAGCCTTTGTCAGTTTTAAACCGATCAGGTTGAAATTTGGCATGCAGATAGATGTTATGACGTAAGCATCCGCTTTGAAAGGATTTTGATAATTTCCACCAAGGGGGTAAAATAGGGGATGAACGTTTGTGTGAGGCTTTGTCAGTTTTACACCGATCGGGTTGAAATTCGGCGTGCAGATGGATATTATGACGTAAACGTCCCTTTAGAAAGGTTTTTGAACATTCTCACCCCAAAGTATTATACTTTGCCAGTTTTAAATTGATCGGGCTGAGACTTTGCATGCATAAAGTTACTATGACATAGGTATCTCTTTAGAAAGGATTTTGATAAATTCCACCCCTAAGGGGATAAAATAGGGAATGAGAGTTTGTATAAATTTTCTTAGCCGTTGAATTTAGAATCATTGAATCTTTTTGAATTACATTCGGTAAAACGATGATTTGGGACCTGGGTAACGTATGATAGTTTTTTCACAGATGTCTCATGAGAACGGGAACTATGCGTCAATGCCCCAGGACTCTCTAACTCTTAACCACTGAACTTATTCTAGAGAGATTCGGTACAACAATAGTCGATAGAATAGTTTTTATTACTCAAACCTTACGTGATCGGGCACTGTACTGGTAAGATCCCTGCGGGATTATTTATTTATTGAAACTACGATAAATCATTTCAAAATAGGTAAATCTTACTTGGGCACTGAATTGATTCTGGTTAATTCTGTCAGAAGTCATTAATCTACGCGGACGAAGTCGCGGGCAACAGCTATCTACACATATAATAAATCGTAGAAAAGTCAAAACTGTACATTGAATATTTTTTAAAAGAATATTTGAAGCGTGATCTCTAATCGATACCGAAGCCAATAATGTGGTTTTTAGAATTTTTGTCTGTTTGTCTGTATGTATGGCCGTGATGATCTCAAAAAGTACTGCACTACTATTTCAAATTTTGCATGAATATTACTAACAAGTCTGGTAAACATATAGGCTATATATTATCACGGTATCATCTACGGGACTGAATCAATTCTGACGACATCCATTACCGTATAATATCCCTTGATAAAAACTAATTCAAAAGCCTAAATTCTGCCAGAAGTCATTATTCTACGCGGACGAAGTCGCGGGCAACAGCTAGTTTACCCATATTTAGTGAGTTTTAGTACGTACTGCATAATTACGTCTATCGAGGACTTCGATTTTTATCGAAAAACCAATAATTATTTGCCTGATTATACACATATTTTATTTTATATAAATAACATAATTTGAATGACAGCACTGAATTAAAACTTAAGGGTAATTAATCTTTTCACCGGCACTGTTGTCGATTCTGCCAAAAAGCTTTGTCGTTCTTCCCAAAGGCAAACATTTGATGCAGTTTGCGTGAAACAGTTCCTTGTAATTATTGGTATGGTGTAATGATTAGGCCGGTACACACATACCCTTGAGCGTGCTTCGCGTGATTACCCGCTTGTTGCCTCTGTGGCTACTTTATCTTATAGTGTGGTCTAAGCTTTAAAAGACGCGCGAATTTTAAATTTGGAATGACAGTTAATTTATACTTTATTGGGTTTCTAATAAAATATTAATGTGACCAGTCATAAAATAAAAATATTTTTTATAATTGACACCAATTAAGTCATAGGCACGGTGGTACAGTTACCAATTTCAGTAATATTAAATAAAGTATTTAGGAATATCATTTGAGCTTGTGCTACGTCTAAATTATGACGTATAACTTTTAAAAACAAATAAGAACGACTAAATGTAACTAATTAAACGTGTGTGGTTTATAAATTGTGCCACTTCGTAATGAGAGCCTCAAGCGCCGGTCAGTCAGTTCGGATCTCGACCGATGCAGCCTACAAATAATATTTAAACCAACAGACGGTAGATTTAAGTGGAGATAATTGTGTAATTATAGTGAGATAAATTAATCTTTTAGTTCCTTGTAGTTAAATGAATGGCTTTATGGCGTGTGCCGGTGAGTATCTATAAGATGATTATGAGATTGGTAGGTAAGGCTTTAATAATAAGTATCGATGAAGACAGGAAATGTGATGGTAATAAATTATAACATTTGTTTGCTAGATATTTAAATAAAAAAATATTCACAATAGAAAATTATTGCGTGTATTCTCGTCGAGGCGGGAAATATTTTTGAATTTCGAACAACACTACAACGTCTTGCTACACGAAACCATAAACCAGGCACGTTCGGATACGCGCATCGTATAAAAGCTACTTTATAATGTCAGCGCCTAACATATGTAGCGGACGACGTTATCGCGCCTAGATCGGCGTGTTATCGACAATCGAATCTCTTCTTAGTTCGAGTTATCGATATCGATACCTCAGGCGAATCGATCTGATAGAATATATTGTAGAACTGTCTGTTTGTAACTGTAAAGTACCTCGTAAGTGCGCAAAAGGTATGTCTGTGAATACGATCAGATTAGATTTGTGTTAAAAAACGTGGATTTATTTCCACTGATACGTGGATTCAAGTAAACTGAGGAATAATTCGCTTGTATGGCTACTAGGAACAATTGCAACACCATTTCGATATATGCAGCTGTTGGTTGCAGAGTTATAGACAGGAGTTTCTAGAAATAACAAAACACAATTGTCTCTATCAACTCATTATGTTTATGGCAAAGCCGTGAATGAAATCTGATAGGACTTCCCCTTGTTCTCAAGTAGAATCAAACAATCTTAGTTGTAAATGTACAATACTTTTTTTTGCACGAATCATGTTTTGTAATGGCAAGAGCCGGCCCAGTGTGCTTACTCTTGAAGCCAAACTCAATGTCAATGTAATTTCAATCCAATAAAATCTCAAGAAACTCATTACCATTTAGTTTAATAAATATACACGCAATGCGGATGCAACGGGCGCTAGTGTTGCAAATCAAAAGTACGAAATTTCACAATACCAATGTCAATCGATCGGAATTGGATTCAAGAGTAAGCCTCCTGGAAATGGAAACATTGGTGTTCTTTCGGAGAACTTTAAGTTCACCCCAATTGTGAATATTTCACTTTATTCATTTAGAATTTGAAATGACTATTAACGTGATAATGCTTTGTACTCTCATTATCTTTAAGGCGGAGATAAAATAACCGAATCAAAACTAAACAGCTAGGGCATGCGTTCGTACTTGTAGTTTAATTAATTCAAAGTAACGCATACTTGTTCCGATGCCATGTCGTATCGTTATCGTATCGCATCTACATCGGCGGTTTATCGCCGCGTATTGCTGCCATACACGTATGAGATGGCACACGGTAAGCTTAAAGAATATTACGGCTATAGTTTAAAAGGTTCTTATTACAAATAACGCCCCTTTTCTTAGGGGAGGGGGTAAAGGTAGGATACAATGCTATTCTCTGAAGGGTTTAGCAAATATGAATTTACTTTTTTTTTGCATAAGCCGGTAAACGAGCAGTCGGCGTCGCCCATGGACACCTGGAACACCAGTGGCGTTACAAGTGCGTTACCGGCCTTTTGGGGATTAGGAGTTTGAGGATCGTTGGGGATTCAGGAATTAGGGAGATTGGGGAAGGGAAGAGTAACCTCACTCACACGACGAAACACAACGCAAGCATTGCTTCACGTCGGTTTTCTGTGAGGCCGTGGTATCACTTCGGCCCATTCGTGCCGAAGCATGGCTCTCCCACACTTAAAACAAAACGTAGGTAATCAAAAAAATTTTCTAAACTTGTTACATAAACCTATAAAGAATTTTGAATAGCTGCATTAATATAATAAGCTCAGTGAACGTTGGGTAATGTAGCAGAGCCATGTTCTAAATCCACCATCAGCATTGAAGATTTCTATCTATATTAAAAGCTTTGATTAAAACAGTTCCTAGCTATCGAGTATGTTATGAAACACTGATTACCTCATTATGTTAACTGGTATTTTATAAGTATAACTGCCTTACAAGTGAGTTACAAGATAGGCTCGATCTTCGTGTAAAGTATTATTGAGTTTTTAAATGGTTTCGAAACTCTTAACATCATTAAGAAAGTCCCTATTCCATGGAAGTAATATTTCTTTGAGGAAAACTTATCTCATTTCCTGAACTGTGTTAATTCTGATTAACCTCAGCTGTCGCTTTAGGGTCTAGCGCAGTAACAAGACAGATAAGATATTACGGCTCCTTAAATATAAAATTAAATTATATTCATATAAAATTAGCATACTTCATTAAAACACAAATTCAATTATAATTTTCATCTCAGTAAATCGTTACGACACATTAATGTTGCCAGAGGGGAATATAAAACATGTATTTGTATTTTATTACTGGCAACATAACAAACCGTTACTAAATGTTTGAAAAATTATGGACTTCAGTCTTATTATTGCACATTAAAAGTAATGAAGGATAAATATTATTTATGTGACATGATTTGTACGCTCTGTGGAGAATTCTAGATAATTTTTATGATTATTATGGGTGATACTTATGCTTGTAATCTTAGAATGATAGTGTCCAGTCAGTCGTCACTTATTAGTGACAGTTTAATACTCCAGCCGCTACCAGTTTTGTTGGCAAATCTAAATCTCTGTTGTGACAGATTTGTTCTAAGAGGGCAAGAAACATTATATCGTACTTAGAAAGAAGTAGGTATTGGCCGCAGAATGGCGCGAAAATGTTACAGCTGTCTATTACTGCTGTCAAATTTGACCACAGACTATGTACTATTAAATCTCACTGCAAGTTATAGAAACAAATAGATTTATAAATAGCTTGCATAGAAAACAATTTCCTTAATAAATTCGTCGATTTTGGACAGATTTAACACCAATGCTTAATCACCTTTCCCTTCTAAATACAATATACCAAATATGGCGGAAACTACTAACTAGTTCATACCTTAGCGTTGTTTGAGAAGTTAGCGGATGTAGCGCTTTAAATAAATTGTTGTAGCCGATGGAAGCGCTACACACGCGATTCTCTAATATCGCGATATTCTAATATCGATAAATAATACGTCAAGATGGTAGCAGTATGTGGTGCGATTATTTTTGCTCCTGTTAGGGATATACGGGCTCAGAAGTCGGCGAAGAGTTTTAAGTAAAAGTCTGATTTTGTTTTTTCGTAGCTAATGACGAATTTCAATAGATTAATATTGTCATAACAAAACATTGAAGAGAAGCACATAGTAATTAATAGCCAGCGTAGTTATTATTCACACAATGATAAATTAATGACAAGTAAGTAAGTGCTAAAGAAAGCACAAGACTACGAAACTGCATATGAGACTCCCCTACGCTCACTATAGTCAACCAAGGAAGTTTAAAAAAAGAACGTACCTATGGTAAATTTTTTCGCGCGATCGACTAATTTAACTATTCGTAAAACTCAGAAAAATCCGGACAGTCATACAAGTAAAATCCAGTTTCAAAATCGGCGGATATGTGGATAATATGCAATCCGGATTGGAAGTCCAAATTACGATGGAACTAGCGCAACATAGATCCAAAACAAATAAAGAATTTTTAAAAAAGTAAAAAGATACACACGGACCTTCTTTTATGTAGGCCTGCTTAAACAATAATATCAACAGTGTCTCAAAAATAATAAAAAATCTTCAACAATTAAACAATACAATCACATAACACCTCCATTTTAAGCTGCGTTCAATTTGCCATCCATTTCGTACGTGTGTAACATTTAATAGGCTCGTTCTAATTTTAATATTTTATCTGTATCCCTTCCCGCCATAAACAAATAGTAGCCAATAGCCGCTACACATGCAAATCCATTGTTTTTAATGGGCCACTGTTATTAGATAGTGGGTAATTTTCAATACGCTTAGTAAGATATTAACACTGTTATGTATGTGATATTGAAGATTAACTCGAAAGTTTAAATTATAATGACGGTTGTTTAGAGTTTTAATTGGTCTGCGTTTTTTAACTCTACTGCGCATGTTCACTGCAGAAATATTTTGGTAATGGATGAAAGCTATTTTTCTCACTTTTGATTATTGAATTCAGGTGAAAAAACCTATTGACTTACTTGTATTCTCTATTGGAATGGGTTTAATACTGTTACTAGTGGTAGATTACTTTTCGAAAAAACTCATCATTGTATAAAATCAAAACAAAAGACATTTCGTTTTTCGTTATGCTTTTTTTTATTATACTATTATAATATTTATTATGCATGTGGCCGATTTTACTCTATGGGACCGATCGATGTTTTTACAGAATAAAATTGACATTTGACAGTTACAGGAAGAATTGTCAAATGTTCAAAGTCATTCATCAGGTAAAGTTTATCTGGTGTTGAAAACATCGGCCCTTAGTAGTCAGTCACATACAGTAGTAGCACAAAAACTTTAGTCGTTATTCAAGCTCTCATTTGATCCTCTATTTCTTATAATTAAGGTTTTTATTAAAACTGAAACAGGTAACGGCAGCCCTAAACAAAATTATAATCAAATTAATCGTGGGTATAGATGATAACGCTAAGTAAGTACGGGTAACGTGTACTGGGAACACGTAATAAGGGCGATGGTGCACCATTATGCAAATACTTCTAGAATTACCCCGTCCAGTAACGGTGCGACCGGTACTTGTAACGTATGCATATATCTACTATGATATGATGAAGATTCTTCCATGTACTCTATAAATGTTGTAATAAATATGAAGTGTTGAAGTATGCTTGTTGTTCTCTTTTCTCCTGTCTCTTTTACACGAAAATACGATATATAGCATGTAGCTGAAATCAAAGAATACATAGATCAAATAATTCCATGAGTACATTCAGTTTTATTTAAATAAGTGCCTACGTATACATATGCCTATGCGTGTACCTACTTATTTTGTGGACATGGCTTTGCCTACACTACTACTTACATTTATTAATTTTTTTTCAGCCATGATCGTCCCACTGCAGGGCTAAGGCCTCCCTGTCCTTCCACTCCTCTCTCTGTAAAGCTTTTTGCGGCCAATCCTTGTCATAGCTATGTCTAAATCGTCAATCTAATTAGACTACCTAGCTTTTTGAAAGAAATATGGAAATAGTTTATTATGACATCACTGAATCACCAAATAGTTATTCAGTTTATTTGCACGTTAATGACTCAGACTGCATATTTAAAACTTTCGTCTCGTCTGTAACATTACCAAATAATTTTCCCAGCAGTTTGAAAGTTCTTCGCTCACAATCTAGACTGTAATAAACATTGCAATAATCCAATCTTTTACCTCTAACTATTAATAACAAAACGATTATGTGCAAGCCAGGGATTTCCTCAGAGCCAAAAGGTCGACTATGGTGTGTCATTATGCTTGCACTAGCGTAATGAAAACCGCTCGGGGCAACTCTTTGTTATGTCTGGTACACCTTGTTAGAATATTTCATTTCCTAGCTTCTATTCTCATATTATTATTACATAAAACAAAGTCAGCATTGAAATAGGCATAATAAAAATGATTTGATTGCGCGATAAAAGTTCACTTCAGTGTCTATGGTTCTTTTCGTGAAATTTTCAAAATTAGAACGAATGGTTAATTTTTAAATCAAAACATTAGTGTTTTAAACGTGTTTTGTCGATTTTATACTAAATATGTTGAGCAACAAGCATCGAGTATGTGAACAAAAACAATGTAAGTTGTAGATCAGCTACAACACTATTTAAATTGTTGCAGACTGCAGTTTTCTTTCTTCCTTGCATAATGAGTAAAAGAATATTTAAATCCATGATTTGACTTCTAAACCAGGAATATTTAAATAACATTGAAAGCTATTTTATTAAACTTTTCGATCAAAATGAAACCTTGTGATAATTAGAATATAGTTTAAAATAATATGGTTTAAGAGAACAGTTTCCCGTATTCAGCAGTAATGCAGGAGTCATGTTTAGTTTTTTCTAGGACCGAGTAAACTGGCTTATATGGCAATTACTATCTGGTAGAAGCTGGATGAAGCTGTTTTTCAAATAAAAAACCTGTAAATAATGCTCTAAAGTTGTAGAGCCTTTGCTTTGAAAAAGCTAAGTGGTTCGTAGACATTGTAGGGATTCTGAGAATGTTAAACCTGCGAGGTAATCAATTAACGCGTAATTGATTTTATTATCGATCGATTACCCCGCCAATTTATTAATCGATTAAGTGTATACTGGTTTAGTCGAATAATTTTTACTAAATAGGCACGAACTATTGTACTTGGTTTCCTTTTTGAAATATTTCAATAATTCAAAAAGAGAATGGAAATGCATTGTCCGTGCTTATTTTATGGCTGCTCGGCTAGAAAATCGACATATTGCATTTTTGATATCCAGATCAGAATGGTAATAAGGCTACGTATAAATCCATGTTATGGGAGTTTAATTCAGCAAGTGTTGAAACTATGTTGGATCGATGAATTTCAAATTTGTTCAATTTACTGCTTTGATGCAAATGTCGGGTGCATGGGACTTGACACCGTAATTTATTCATAGGAAAATCCCTATGTCGGTTGATATTCCCAATATGGATTGCTATTTCTGTATGTGTTACTGAAACGTTTAGACCTCGGTGCTTCGAAGATTTATCGTTTTATTCTTTGGATTTGTCTGCAGTTCACACCAATGTGAAGTGTATGTTAGCTTGACATGGACTATTTTGTATATGTGGGACGATAGGAGACAATACGACCTCTGATCATTTATCTACGATGCTTGTGTTTAACACATTTTAGTATTTTTATAAACATGAAAAATTGTTAATTGATAGTAAGTCAGCATTGAAAATAGACGAGACTGCCTCGTTGGCCGAGTGGTCGCAAGTGCGACTGCCGGGTAACCCCTTGGGTTCGATTCTCGGGTCGGGCAAAGTATTACAGGGTTTTTAAAAAAATCTCAGTAGTAGCACGGAGTCTGGAATTGTGCCCAGTATATGGCAATAGGCTCACCCCCTATTACATGGGACAAATAGTGAAAAGTGGGTGTTACATTGCACAGGGGCATAATGTGCACCTCTGCCTACCCTTTCAGGGATAAAAGGCGTGAAGTTTTGTTGTGATAGTAAGTCCAATCCTTCACGACATACTCGATCCTCTAGTATTGTGAGTTTCCATTGGTGTCGCCAATGGAATACCATCAGATGGTCCATCTGCTCGTTTGCCTTAAACAAAAGTATATTTAAATCAGTTCCATATAAAGATTAAGTTTCTTGTCAAACAGATCAACCCTATGTAAAAGAAAAAGTGTCACTCTGTACTTTTTTTTATGAGACAAGCCCGCCACAACCTCCCAAAACCTCTGCAACTCCTATAAGCCAGGATCTACAAGTAGATACAATCATGAAAACACCGGAACACTGAAGTACGGTATTTTTTCCGAGTTATATGTACTTTCTACGATCATCTAGACACCACTGACAAACGGTGAAGGAAAACATAATTATAAGTTTGTAATCGCCAACGCGCATTGAGCAAGCGTGGTGATTAATGCTCAAAACTTCTCCGTGTGAGAAGAAGCTTTGCTCAGCAGTGATGATGATGATGATATTCTGTATATTAGTATAGTCGATCAGGTAGGCCGTGTACTTTATTGCCACCGTCGTGGTATAAATAAAAAAGATCATCCTAATACACCAATCTCAACCAGATATGCATGTATCTGATGTGTTTTTCGTACCTATAATATTGAATTCAAATTCAAGAAGCTAATCTCGATATCAAAGCAGATTCAACGTTCGATACAAAATAAGCTAGTTACACACGTGCGTCCGCACTGCAAATACACACGTCTCCCATATAATTGCAGCGTTTACTCAATCTTCCCGCGTGTTTCACAAATGTTTGGATTACGACGTATCATTTGCGCGTCTTCACGCTAGGAACATCGTGTGTAGATAGCCTTATTTTATTTGAGTTCTATTTTATTAGAGAACATTTACTACCATTGAGTACCGGTTGGATTGAAGTATGGATTAGGGTCAGAATTATTCGGCTACCATAACTTTCTTCTAGGAAAATTAATAAGGAAAACTTTGTAAACTGCCAAAGAAATGTTGACCTAATGTACAGTGTAGTGAACTGTACACTACTTTTTATAGTTAGTTGTTATAGAGTGAAGTACTCGTAGATTGTTGAGTTTGGAGTGTAACACTTCTAGAAGTCTAGATAAGTTTATTTTTAAAAGTTACAACAAGTAAGATTACCTCTATAAGTGATTCTCACAGTGGTACATTCGGTAGCGAGTTGAGTTGCACACTGGTCAACAATTGAATGCCGCGACGTAAAATCGCCCGACATGCATAGTCATCATAATACAATTTAATTAACATAATTAATGTACGTAAACCGTACACCTAAAGTACTTGCGCTAAGTCACGATTGTGTCTAAACTAGAAATAGGCAAAAAAGGCCATGGAAATAATTCCTAGTGAAACGCCCAGCATCTCTGCATGGTTTTGCATTCAGAATCAAGACGATCCTAAATTACGGTCAATTTGAAAGCAGACAGTAGTTGGCATACGAAATAAAGGGTGACCATTTATAGTATAACAATGTGGGATATTTCCGCGGCAAAGTGTCCTAACAATGAGCCGCCAATGGGACAATTTGGCGCGACCCGTGATCCTGTACCATACTCTTAGTGTGTGGAGCAAGTGATAGGCCGAATGTGTATTTTCGTGGTGTTTTGGTTTGAAGTTAAGCACCGTCAACTGATTGCCAAAATATTTCATGAGATATTTCATCTGGTATATTTACCCAGTAAAATTGAATTGTTTATGATTATAATAAACTAGCTACTTCCGCGCGGTTTCACTCACTCTTCTCGGCGCCTATTAATCTTAGCGTGATATTTTATAGCCTATAGCCTTCCTCGATAAATGGGCTATGCAACACAGAAATAATTTTTCAAATCGAACCAGTAGTTTAACCGGTAGCGATAATCTCCGAAACTACTGTTCGGAGATTATCGCGCTCAAACAAACAAACAAAAAATAAACTCTTTAGCTTTATAATATTAGTATAGATTTATTTTTTTATAATCAATTCAATTTTTACTAACACTATAACTAACATATTAGTAGTTAGTAATTCGTTGAATAACAATATATACGTAACAAATTTTATCATCTGTTAACGGTAAGATGCTAATCGATTATGAAAGAGTCGTTAATCGACCTTTTGAACTTTCATTGAAGAAATGAATTCGTGGTTTATCAGCAGTTATTTGTTTACAGTGCATAAATGAGCGTTGTGCAATAAACTATTGTCCTAATAGCATTTCGCTTATAACACAGACCATCTCATCTACTATAACAGTTTACCATTTAAAGCGATGATGCGTCGCATTGTGCGTGCAGTACGCGGTACACACGCGGTATTAACGCTGCTACTGCGCACTATCAAAACATGCGCATGCGACGCTAGGAACGCACGATTTATGCGTTCTGCGGTCAGAACATTGTGTGCGACACTTAGGGGTCTTTAGTTATATTTACGCTAGTTGCCACTAGGGGGCGACAGAGTTATTGGACGTTGTTTAATTCTATTTGTATTTGTACTTGGTTGAATTTGTTTGTGTGTAATTCCGAAAGGTTATTGTTAGAGGAAAATAAGAATCATCTCAACTGATTCTACAGAAACGTAGTGTTAAGTCATAAATTTAGTTTACTTATAGTTAATAGATTTAAATTATCTGGATTAGTATTACCATATGTATTGGTTGCACATATTATCCTGCTTACCTTTAATAGAAGTATATCATCATTTTTAGTAATAGCACGTCATCATCATCATTTTAGCCACAAGACGTTCACTGCTGAACGAAGGCCTCCCCAATGACTTCCAGATCGGCTGGTTAGAACTTGGGAATGACCAGCATCCAGCTGCTTCCTATACCTTCTATTAGGCCGTCTAATAGTAGGAATTGAACAAAGTGACTGCCTCGTTGGCCGCGTGGCCGATTTCTAAGTCGGGCAAAGTACAATGGGGTATTTTAAAAAAATCTCATTAGTAGCACGATGTTTGGCATAGTGCCCGGTATATGGCAATAGGCTCACTCCCTATTACGTGGGACTCATAACATAAATAGTGAAAAGTGTGTGTTACATTGGACAGCGGCATTAAGTGCCGTAATGTGCACCTCTGCTTACCCCTTCGGGAATAAAAAGGCGTGATGTTATGTTTAGTTATTAGACAGTTACCTTATATAAATATTAAGCAATTTGGTTATTATGTTGATCAAAAAAAGTAACGAAAAGTCTATGATTATACCTTCGGAGAATATGTAGCAGCAAGCCTTATGTTCCCAGAAGATTTATGTTTTTATAGTAATTTCAAATCGAACACCGTTCAACCGAAGGAGCAACAGCTGTTACAATGTTGCGCCATTATGTTTTGGCGCTAAAATACTAGGACCACAGATTATTAAATGGTTACTTGGTAGGCCTCTATTCACCACACACAATGATTAGCCCAAAGGGACGCTACATGAACTATGCGCGTAACGAATTTTATTAAACTAAAATTAAATCTACAATAGATTTATTGGAAATTTAACCACACATCTTAAAAATACGGTTTAATTTCCATTGATAAACATAACAATGCAATCTTTATTGACAAATCAAAGTAATGTTCGCACGATTGTTTATGGTGTCGCGAATGGCGCGTGATTGTTCCCGCCTTTGAACACACACCTCCTTCATTATTGTCATTTACATTTAACACACTGCATTTTGAACCATAAGTCTTTGAAATAAGGTGGAATAAAGTGCTCTAGTAGGTTGTATTTTGAGCCACGATATGGGCACTAATAAATGATGCTTAATGGAAATGTTCTGAAACATGAATATCTGTTTGTAGCTATCTGTCTTTTATTGATAGACTTGATAGGTAATTTTATATTCGAAGAAATATCACTTTTGTCTCGTTTTCACATGCAACCTTATTGTAAGGTAATGTAATGGTGCTTCATTACGTTCAAATTTTGTTTTGTATTTTGGGTAAAAACTCACATTAAAACATACCACCATTAAAACGGGCGTAACAAAATTATAAAGGCCCTAAATATTGACATTTTATTTCTACATACAGTTTTATATCTACATCTACGAGTAAATTGCAAAATCTAATGTTATAAACAAGTTTTTCTATTTCTTAATTACACCTTTTTAGTCGAAAAATAATAAAATGTGAGGCAATAAAACGTTTGTTCCTTTTTTAGCGGTTGAAGTGTTTATATTAACATCAGTTTAAGGGTTTATTTCTCATATTATGGCGTATTCACACCTACTTTTCTGACATATTAGTTTTAAAAGGCTATAACTGTTGCAGGATGTTAACATAAGGGTTCATATCGAAGTATTCGGTCTTTTGGGGCATTTTCGACCTTTTCGGACGATTTTAAGACTGTCTGAACTAAAAAGTATCGGATATTAAAGTACATAGGTATTAAGTGCTTAAACATCTGGTGTGCGTACTTTTATTTATTTTGCTGATTGGTTTTAGTAACTATAACTTGTTAATTCTGTATCCAACGCTCAGTGTAATAAAAATACCTTCACCGTAAATGCACCATTAGATTTCAAAATGTCAAACAAAACAATGGAATTACCATTAACTGCACATCGACAAACACATGCTTTGTCATTTAATTAACGACTTGAAACGTTTGCCAACGTTAATGGAATGTCCTTTACAATAATTTAATTTTATTAAGACCACAGTTAATTGAAAATTTAAATAATGGAAATTTTAAATTGAATGCGACTATTTTTTAGACGCTATCTTTTGCCGCCAAAAGGCAGAAAGCTTTTTGTTTTGGCAGGTTGACGTATCGATAATATATGTTCTTATGTCACACTATCCATTGTTCCTTTACAAAACAAAAGGTTAATCATAATTTATAAGGGTAAAAAATAAATAATTAATCAATGGATAGCTAACAAAAAGTATTGTTATTATTATTTTTTATTTATTATCTATGTATCATTTGACATGCGGAAAATAGTGAATAAAAACAAAGACTTGTCTTGGCATTTTTCCAAAAAGGAATTAATTTTGCGATCTATTTAGTTAGTTTGTTAAAACATTTTCTGTGTTTAATTGATAAAATAGAGTTTATATACTTCAACATTGTTTTTTCTAAAGGTCACAGGTATCCTATGTTTTGAAATTTAGAGGGTCTAGAATTGATAGCGATCGGTTGGCAATTAAGGGCACCTACCCATGGCAGGATTACCATAACAAATAATTCAGAAACGTGTGTTTGAATCCATTACGAAATGGGTTCTGAATACATAAAATAAATTGAGATTCATTAAGTCTTGTCAACTGAAATCTTGTCAACTTTACTGAGTATGTGTACAACAGTCTTTAACTGGCGTCTCTAAAACACTTATCAGTTCACGGCATAGTTGTACAATAGGGAAGATGCAAATATGATATTTTATGATTAAAATGGTAAAGAAATATAAAAAAAGGCTACGTCAACGTTTTTATTTTATATTATGGAATAATTACGAATTCAAGTTACGTAAAACGAAACGCATTTCAAAAACTCCATCAGCGTTTCGTGACGTCATTCGTTCCATGTCAAATTTTTTGAGGTAAACTTTGCGTTTAAAATTATTTACGTTTTTAATAAAAATGGAAGTTGGGTATATCAAAGCAGACTCCAGGAATTTACCATTCGTTTATGTCGATATATGGTAATAACTTTTTAGTCGAGTGTCAAGAGTTTTCTAGTCTACAAATGAAAGGGACTAAATGACTACGGTATGCAGGAATCAGAGTTTTTGAACTTTGTTTGAATTTGATTCAGCGGTTTCTAAACATAGCAGTTAATTCAGGTAACAAGAGAATCTTACAACGATAACGCAATCGGTTATGTGCAAATTAATTAATTAATAATTGAACTGTTTGCAAAAGAAGGTATGGTAAGGTAGTCGAGAAATCTTCCTCCTAAAGTCCTAACTATTGTTCTCGCTGTGTATGTATAGTGAAGGCTAAATTTACTATGGAATTTTGCCGATCTCCTTTGTAATTTATGACAGCCAACGAAAGCATGCACGACGTGATAGACACGCATGACGTCATCGGAACTGTAGGTCCATTTAGCGCGAAAATTGAAATGGTTCGTTAAAAACCGTATTGTTTACGATAAATTAGATTGTAATTGTACATGAAATTCTTTAAAATAAAAACAAAACTAAAAATATTGCATGTTTCCTACTATGGAAGTTATCAGTTTTCCGAACTTTATAAAGGACATCATTTTGTATAGTTTGAGCTAGACAAGTAAGTACATTTGCAACCTGGGAGAAAGCTTAGCTGAAACCGCATTCCTAAAATGCCATATTATATAAAATCTCCAAAATTGTTGAAAAGCGGTACCCTGAGCAAGTTAAGTTCATGCATCCTCTACCTTCTAATGAAGTCTACCGTTTTATGGTCGCTGGACTGCGCGAGGCAATAGATAGAAAGAGCTTTTTTTGGCCAATCACTATAGCTGTCAAATACACAACGTCCAATTCTGTGACATTAGATAACTTCTTATTAGACGAAAAACGAAAGGATCCCACTAGCGCATTCTAGTGAGCATCATCACACAATTAGACTGCTTAATTAAAAATAAAATATAGCATTATTAATACAAAACCGTGTTATGAGTCTCCTTAAGAATGCGAACCATTTTCTAGAACAAACAACGATCTTTCAGTTCCGACTCCCAATAAACTTCGACAATAATTTTAACAGGCTTTACAATGGCTTCCTCTGTTACCATAGTAACCTGTCATCTATACGTTCCGTTGTACGAAGCACTTGTCTTATTAGCATTGTGTGTGCGGACTAAACGCAACATTCGCTACGTGATTTGGAACGCCTTTTACGTATAAATACGACAAAATTGTTATTGCTGTTGTTAAGTTTTACGAGTGATCTAATTTTCTGAGGAATAGAGATGATTTTTGAGTGGTTTGGTTGTATTGTTAAGTTGGCTGTGTTATACTGGGCTGTCATGTAAGGTATTGCTGGACAAAGGGTATGATTGTGTAGCTTCTCTGTTGGCTTAATTACAAATGTTTACCGTATTGGTCTTATTGTGCTGTCTTATATTGTGTTAGTTAATAAATAGTGTGCCAACAATATTACGAACCTTTATTCTACTTTTATTTACGATGTCTCGCGAATTGTAAACGAGAACCGCTAATATAGATTTCTGTTCGGGTCTGCCGAGTTCATTACTGGTGAGCTATTTCATCCAATATGGTGTGTATTGTTTGGGTTTCCTTAGGACTAACGCGTATAAATCTGTTTAAGGGATTTTACAGGATTTAAAGGTAGGCAGTTTATGTCTTGTGTTACACATCGTATATCATTAGTGACTATAATTCATATTAGTAATAAGATGTTTAGATTGTTAGCGATGCCGATATGATAATATATTCAGCAAATAATCCATAATACGTATGAGAGTCGCACGCGCTGTCGTAACGAATGTTATCCCCTGAATATCAAGCGAAGATTTGACTGATGTAGTCACGATCGAGACACGCGCTTCCAACGTTTTTCTTGTACATGTGAGACAACCAACCAAGTCGTTTACATCGGCTTATGGCCGCCCCGCAACCAGCGGACCATTAATTAATCCCATAACGGGCCACCGACTGGTTTCAACGATTTTGAATGACAAAATTGCTGCCCCCGGAGATTCAACTTGACGGATGGTGTAATTGAGGTTTGAAATATTATTTCGCTATAAACCGCTAACGATGTCGCGTGAAACGGAACGTTACTGTAAAAAAACAAACATGGCGTTATAAGATTTCCCGCGCAAACCGCACTCTTTGATTGTAATCGCGCGCGTGAAGTTCTAATTTCGAATAGATTACTGTGATTGGCCGGGTGAGGCGTAGGAGGGGGCGGGGGGTGCGTAGAGGCGCCAGACGTGCCGAGCCGCGTAAATGACGAAGTGCGTTTTTGCGGTGCAATTGGCGAGTAGAAATCCTGCCGGATCGCGTGAACGCGCGGAATCAATTGCAAACGCGTACGCACGCCAGTGTAAAAAAAAGTGATATATAGCATGGGATAATTATAAGTCATGTCTGTGGGTAACGCGCGCCCGATAAGGGAATAAGCAACATTTTTACAGGAATACTGCGATGTAATTGGGATCCCACCTATAAGTAGTGTCCGCGTGCTTTTATATCGAGTTATGGGTATAATGAGTGGTGATAAGTGGGGTCTTCGTGTATACATTTATCATTAACGGTCTTTCAAACGTTTCATGTACGGAATACGTAGTATCAAATGCTTTAGAAATTGCTTGTCGCAGCTGCGCCGCTGGATTGGATAAGTTACGTGTATTGTATACTTATCAAATGTACTACAGATAAAAATAAGGGTTACCTGCAATGTAATGCATTTGTCCAGAACGTGTGACAATTGTCGTTTCATATGATATAAGACCTTTTTTGTTTTGTGCAGTAAAGAGCTTGAATGGTTATGGCATTTTGTGTTATGTCGCTTTGTGTAACATTATTCTTAAGTATGTATGCCTTTATTATTTACGGCGTAGCATGAAACGACCTACTTAATTAAAATCGGTTCTGGATTGCTTACCCATTAATCCTTCAACTGGACAACATTAGGTCAACGCTATCTGAAACAAGAAACCAAAATAAGTTTGACTATTTATAGTAAAGACAAGCCTTAAGCCTGTTATAATATCTATATTATAACATCTATATTATAGTACTTAAGCAGTCTTTCATTGAAGAATAGTAAAGAAATCAGAAAGATTTGTATACAGTAACTGGCTCACATAGAACACATTCCAATGAGCACCGCGGAAGCTAATGATACACTTTTTAACGCACAACCCACACAGTCGTGGGTGTGCAATTCTAATTCTAACAAATTCGCCATTGAGCGGACATGAAATAAATCAAGGGATTTGTATAAAATAATAAATAACATAACGTGAGGCGACAGTAACGCGAATAAATCGCGGCGCGGCTAACGAGTCGCGAGTCGCGGTGCCGCGTGACCGCGCACCCGCGCGACAACCGTGAACGTGGTAATGCCATCTACGCACACACTTACATAATTTCGTCAACGCCGACATTTGTAATCGTACTATGATTTGCGTATACTTTGCACGATTGTGTGTGAGTTGCTGTTGTTTTTTGAGTTCATTGTTGGGATTTGTGTTTAAGATTTTGTCAGCATCTTCAGATCAAATATCATCTTATGGGGCTAGTAGAATACCAGCGCAGGGTCTGTGGTGAATTGGGACATAAACATGTACTCATCAGTACTTATAAACTACTTATTGCAATAATCTATAGGTACATATTGTCACTTGTTGTACAGCGTGTAAAGTTTTTCTTTCAAATGGTGTAGGTAAGTAAAGAGCTGGTTCATTCATTCTTCTAGGTACTAAGTCTCCCCAATCCGAGCACCAGCATAACAAAACGTGTTTTCTTTCAATTTATTGATGACATTAAAATCTAATTACTTTTAAGATGTCCATTAAATTTTAAAAGTCGGGAGATTCATGCAGAATCCAATATGGACATCGGTGAGCATTGTGCAAACGAATCAACTAGAACTAATGAATCGATTCATTATCGATACACTCGATCAATTAAGGACGTCCGAGAATCGATAAATCACGATCGAGTGGACTTTGAGGAACGTGGCTAATAAAGGAATGAAGTTCCGTTACAGCAGGCTGACTTATTATTATTTTTAGAACTTTGATTTTAAGAATATTTTGTTGGAGATTCTAAGCAAAAGTAATTAGGGTAATAATGGATGTGTCTGTGTTCCCTGAAGGTTATAACCTAGGTGTCTTCATGGCCCGAGTGAATGGGTTGCTTATGGGACGACGTGCTCGACGTGCGTGCGAGATAGTGGTCAAACGTCGCGTCGGATCATCAAATACAAAAAAAATATATATGTATATCTGGGTGTTTCTTCCAAAATGCAGATTTGTCTGATTCGTTTGGAGAAGAATGAGGAAAAATACCGTGTTAATAATGGGTTACCGGGGCTCCGGCTCGAAGTGCAGGAGAAGGAACGGGGTGGTTTTTAGTCAGTAAGAGCCTGACACTCCCTCCCGCCTCACCCAGGCGGGAGCAGACATTCGATGATTTTCCCCTCTTAAAAAATATGCATACTTTGAACTCAAGTTTTAATACATGAACACAAAAGATCATCTCAGTTACCTAAACAAAAAACGATGGGAACAACTTGCAAAGGCATGAGCAAGAGGACACCAATAAATCGGTTGCCCAATATGGATCGATTATAACTTAATATTTGCGAAAAAACATCGATTCTGAAATTGAACCGATAAATCAATGTGACAGGTTACCTCTGTAAATTCTTCAGAGTTTTTAGACAAAGTGAGATAGCCATATGAGGCAGTCATTGAATATATCGATACGATACGGTACTAAGGGAAAAGTTAAGTTCACATGATTAATCTTATACGAGTATTTGATACGGACTGATCACTTTTATAAGATAGTAAGTAGTATATCTGATAAATAATTTATATATTTAATAAAATAATGTTTCGTGGTTCTATCGGCGTACTAGGTTAAAATTTTGTTGTATAATTGAAAAGTGGAAATTATTAAAAAAAATAACTCTATTAAGAACGTTATTCAAAAAAGCTACAGATTAAACAGATAGTGCAACACGCGAACTTTATTACCAGATTAAAAAACAAATGAGGAATATCATTAGCACATAATAATTATTGTATGAGATGCTTTATCATAATTATGTTTACCAATATGTCTTTATTACATGTATTAATTTACAATCGATTTACATACAGCAGGTAATATAATCAAGCATGTAATACCTAATTTGCAGTGTTGCTAGCAATAAAATAAATTGTTTGCAAAAAGTTAGCGCGTGCGCCTAACGCCTCATTAGAATATGCACAATCGTGTTTCATTTGCATAATTGTGGGAAAATATGTGCGTAGTGGCTATTTTTAATTTTTATTTATGTTTTTGTTGTTTTATTGGTAGGGTGGTAAGTGTGACCACTGAAAATTATTATTTATAAATCAGTAGTTACACAGAGTTTATGGTTGATGACAATAGACACCCTCCTTTCAATAATCACCATTCAAATATAGAATGAGAAGGATGAATATCTATATCTATTATAGTCTATGGGCACATTCATCATCATCATCATCATCATTATTATCAACAGCCTACAAATGCCTACTGCTGCGGAGAAGGTTTGAGCTTTGATCACCACGCTTGCTCAATGCGGATGGGCGATTACAAACTTATACATAATTAGAAATTATAAGTCCAGGTTTCTTCACGCTGTTTTCTTTCACCGTTTGTCAGTGGTGTATATATAATCTTAGAAAGTACATATAACTCGGAAAAACTCACATTGGTCAGCCGGTGGTAGGTATCGAAGTCGCACCCTCATGCATGAAAAGGGGCAATGCATGGGCCCATTATTTCCTCAAAAATGAAAAGATTGGCAAACTGGAGAAACTATAGAGGATATGTTTGAGAAGCAACACTGCAATGGATGGCATAAAATCAAATATCACTAACATCGAAATAAATAATCGATCTTGATTCAAAATCTCGAAATGGATCTCGATTTTTCTCGACGGAAGCTCCATATAACTAATGTGAAACGATCTTCATCCATAATGTCTTTTGCGACATCGGGGTATGTCAGGCTCTTTATTAAAATTATGTAAATAAATATGATAATTGCTTTAATGTAGAACAATGATACGTCCATTCATATCAAGTCTCTAAAGACATTGTGGCGACGTTCAGCGTTTCCTCCTAAGTAGCCGTTTAGTATTTAAATAATTTTATTATGATAATGAACTGAAACAAATGCGTTTGCAATGGAAACTAAGTTACATTACGCTTAAAATTACCATTACTTTTGTTGTATTTTTAATGTATGATGGGAGGGAATGTACCTGTTCTTGTTTCTTAACTGTTTGCTTAATCTTGCTTTGTTTTAGATGTGAAAGGGAAGATGGGTCTATTTACGTTAAAGTCAAAGTCAAAATCATTTATTTCAATTGGACCAAGGCACTTTTGAGCGTCAAAACAAAATATTGAAACATTAGCTATTTGCTCATTCCAAAGTGTAGACACGGTAATGTTAGGTATTATTACCGTAGTCTAGATTTCTATAGAGAAGAACGAACAAGAAACTCCATAGGTTACTCTTTTCCAATCAGGTTTTTGTGTTGTATTACATTATTGGTTTGCTTATTGGCTTATTTACGTAACAAACTGTTCAGGAATATGAGACCCTAGTTTGACATACAATACATTACTATAGTAATGGTATTATTTCGTTTTTTCCTCTATTATTTTTGTTTGACTCGTTATTTCAGTCGGTCATACTAGCGTGACTGTTTCACGACTACTTTAGAGGATATAGTAAAAACCAAAATAAAGTAAGTGCCAATACTATAATATTACTTAAAAACGTATAAATATAATTGTCATTAAAGCCAGTACAGACGGCAAAATATCTTGCTACACGAATATGTTCCAATGCGACATAGCACATAGATGTACTTATAAATTACACGTTGATTACCTGGCTGGCAAGTAACTGCAATTAATAGCATTTTAAGCGATCACCGCGAGCTGCCCGCTCGTGTTGCGTAGGTTTTAGTAAAGCCTTGTCCTTATGGGAGGGTAAATATATTAGCATAGTTCTTTTGATGGTTAATTTATTATGGTTATATTAAATTTTTAATTTTTACTAATTTCAATAGTTGCTTCGTAATTAATAGGGGGATGATATAATACTATTTTAAAACTAATTTTCCTTAGTACATTTTACGTTATGTTGCGTGTTACATCGTTTGCTGGTACACAAAATTCTCCAATAAAAAACAAATGACACTTTTTCTATGCGAATTAAAATATTTTTGTCCAAGAAAAAAACAAATGACACATCAATGACGTCATGCTCAAAATGACAAGGAAAGCTACATATTGTGTTCTCCTTTTACTCAAAAGCTGAAAACAGATTTTTTTTCAAGAAAAGCAAATGACACCTTAGTGACGTCACGCCAAAAATGACAAGGACAGCAACAGAGCGCTTTCTCCTTCTTCGAGAAAAGCTGAGAAATGGGATAGACAGGTAGACGAGCAAACAGATCAACGGATCACCGGATGGTAACTATGGTAAACAATCGGCGCAATTATGAATATTAAAGATTTCTCACCAGAGATTTTTTTTGTTGCATACCTATTAATAAATTGTGTAATAATCAGAAATCTTTCGAACTCCGTTGGTCTAAATTATCGGACTATGATTACTTTAGTTTTTTAAGTTTCTGCCAGCGATTGAACGCATGTTTTACACGGGAATTTAATCGTTTATATTGACTTTTGTGATTACGAATTATTAATATTTTTATTTTTAGCTTAAGCACGTTGGCGACTAAAGGCCGTCTTGATCTTTATCCAAATTTGTCCAGCTGTTCTGATGCGATTACGTCTGGTAAACCAAGGTAAACAAACAGCCATTAAAACTTTCACATTTAACAAATTAGCACAGGAATACAAATACTATTAAGTACACACCTTAAGAATAGTCATAGCTATTCGTACTAACAATTCATTGAGTACTACACTATCATATTAAACGACAAGTAATAGTTCTGTCCCGGCATCCTATCTTAATGCACGGCTATTTTGAAATGTACTACGCAATTGAGACACAAAATATTATAAGTAATGAGTTAGTCGGTATCTTAGGAAGGTTTTTGATAAAATTGTAGTCTAAAACTTATTGAAGGATACGTGTTTACATATGTATCATTTTACATTAAGTTTTAAGAGGTGAAATATTGTATTCCATGTTGTAAATGAGTGTGTAGACCTTTCGATTTGTCGATACCGGGGCTCCGGCTCGACGTGCAGAAGAAGGAACGGGGTGGTTTTTAGTCAGTAAGAGTCTGACACTTCCTCCCGCTTCACCCAGATGGGAGCAATCATTCGATGATTTTCCTTAAAACAAAAGACCTTTCGATTTAGTGCCTTTGGCTCTCTACAGTCCTTGTGACTATAGAGAACAAATTCTTTAAAGGAACATGTTTTCTAATATTTAGAGGGGAATCTTCAATTTTATAATTTATATTTCTAGTAACAATCACATCATTGGACAGCTTTATGAGGTAGTTATACTTATCTGAGCACCCAAGAGAAGCAATTCTTTTGACTTGCGCACTTCGTAACGAGAAAAGATTTAGAGCCATGATCTCATGCAGCAGGTGTTGAAAATAGTTCCATCCAACTTGGGTGCGCATTTACTTGCTAAAAACACTTAAAGAGAGATATCAGCTTTGAAAGTCTGATTCCTATGATAATGTTGCCGATAAAACTGTCAATTGTATTTTTTAAATTCTATTAGAGTGTTTACACCTGTGTCTGTTATCTGAGCACCCTTGAGACCTTCTGTTTTTATATACGCTTTCACTTGTAACAGGAGTACTTAAAATAGCGTGGTACCCAGTTGTTTCTTGAAGGTAAAAACATTTAGAATATTCGTTTTTGACTTTCAATATTTTTTTGTAGCATTTGTATGATTCATTTTTATCGCAAATCAACCTCAGCTGTTACGTATTTACCAAAATTAGAACATTAAAGACTTAAAACTCTTTATTCTACCCGAAAATCTGACTTAATTTTTTTAAATCCCTGTCAATCTATTTCCTACTACTACGTAACAACGCTAGAGGGAGCGACCATCACTTCCTCCATGTTCTTGAACCAACTATTTTCAAGGAAGTGTTACGGCCGAGTACGCGGCTCCTCATTGGCCAGTTGGTCGTCCAATGCTAATGATGGATCATAAATGTTGGACAAACATACTTCCACGAATATTAGTTATAGTGCGTACGAGGAAACGCGGAAGGCGTGCATAGAGGTGGAGAAATGGAAATATTTTCACGGGTTGTTAACGGCCATGACTGGGTACTAGGTCTTCTGGGAAAGATGAGATGGTGGCGCCATTATTGAGCTTGGTAGGCGGACTTGGTGATGCCGTTTGTCACTTTTTAATATTTAATTATTGTTTTGTTTTTCAAGGGAAAGGAGGAAATGAATGAATGTAACTCTAAAGGTGTAGAGAGGGCAGCAAGAAGCCATTTTGTTGTGAACGTGCAAGGAGATTGGTGATCACGGGAGCATGTGTTTTTTGTTATGTTCTGTGGATAGGTATTTAATAACATTGGTTATTAATTCTGGAGGCGGATTGGTAATTATAAAATCAGTCTTTTTATCCTTTCTAGAAAACCCTGCCTTCGGTACTGTGTGTCAATAATTTTTGTAGATGCTAAGGCTATGATTGGTATTACTGCTAACTATTATTTTTAGGCGTTATTAATTTCACATCAGTTTTGCACGCCACTAGTGTTATTTTTTCAACGTCCGTGTTATTTATTCAACAACAATTTCTTCCTTACTTTAATATATGATCTCGTGACAATAGCGAAGTGGGAAATGGTCCCACATGCTGTCTTCAGTGTAAACATGTGTCCGAAGGTCATAAACAATACAAATGCGATCAAGTAATGTCAAGTAAGTCGTGTGTATTGCATAAAGTGTTGTGAGCCGCCGCGGGCCTAGGAGTTCTCACGGCAAGAGGTGCTGCGCCTGGGATGGAAAACATACGGGATGATAGAATCAGCGGTTGCGTAAATGCGTGCTTCATAGATTTTTGTGCGATACTGACAGATTCTTGATTTGTTAAATTGGCTCTTGAAGTTTTAAAGTAGAATGCCTCGTTGACCGAGTAGCCGCAAGTGCGACTGCTGGGCAAAGGGTCTCGGGTTCGATTCCCGGGTCGGGCAAAGTACTACTGGGTTTTTCAGGGATATGGGACTCATAACATAGAAAGTAAAAAGTGGGTATTACATTGTGCAGTGGCATTAAGTGCCGTTATGTACACCTCTGCAAACCAATTCGGGGATAAAAGGTGTGGTGTTATGTTAAGTTTTAAAGTCTAGTTGCCTAACAGCTCAATGGAGAAAGAAGAAATATAGAAATACAGTTCATTTGCACCGTTACAAAAATTGAACAATAAAACAAGAAAAATAGAGGTAGTTTAACAAAACAACAGTGTATACGGTGCAAAAGCTACGGTGCTCAGCTGAAATGATGAGTTATTTAGTCAAATTTTAAGGGATCACTTGATCGTTTTTGAGTCCGTACACTTTAGTAGATATTCGTCATCAGATGGTTGGGTTGGAAATTTGTAACGGTCTTAACCTATTGAAAATAGTTATAGTGTTTGTGACAATATTTGCTTTATATTAAAAAGCTTTGATAGACAAAAAAGTTTACAAAGAAAAAGTAAGTTAAGGAAACAGAACAGTTCAAAACAGCCTTCCATATATCTTCCATAGATTCCTCTACGTGATAAGCATAATATAAAAATATGCGGCAGGTCCTGTGCCACAGGTTTTGGCGTCACTTTGACACGGTGACTGTCGGGCTCCGGTGCCCAGCCACTCGTTGAATGCACACCGGTTCGGTCGGATGGCAAGATGTGTGCTAAATCGTTCATCTCAGAATTGAACGAGCATTAGATCGGTTGATTCATTTAAACTAGTTTTGCTCCTTGGGATTTTAAGCGCAGACAAGATGTATTGAGCTCTTGGAGTTTGAGTTTTTTTTTATTTGTTTGAAGGAGTTCTATTACGCTAATTTTAAAATGTTATTTTTGGTAAATAGTTGCTCTTTAATGCTGCCGACAATTTTGAATTTGGAAGACTTAATACTCGATACTTTTGGGCAACTGGCATTTCCGTTTAAAAACATATTTAGAGGAAAATTGTAGATACTTCCAAGTACCAGTTACGTAATTGCATTATGATAAAGTGTGTAAAAATGTCTATTAATAGCGAAAATGAAATCAGAAGACGTATCAATGTTAAATTCTGTGTTTTATAGACCAAGAATTTGTATGATTTTTATTGTCGTGCAACTAGATACAAATTTACATTTTGTGGTGAATAGACCAACTGGTATGATGGTTAATGGAAGTGAAAAAAATATCGTGTGTGTTTAACATATTACGGTAGTAGTTATTAGAGCTAATATATTCAGCAGATAGCATCTACTACGATAACAATCTATATGACTTACGATTACAGTACAGATTAATAACTTGTTTACATTCCAATTATACATCAGTATTAAAAGTTTTTAGTAACTTGATCCCCTTGATCTTGATCTACCTTTGTAGTAGGACTATGAATAGACTTATTCTATTACAGGATTAGGAACCGGAAAAAAATGTTTTAAGCTATTCAAACTAAAGAATAAATAGTAATTAAAGTTCAAAAATTGTCTTTCGTTTGATGATTAGGTATACGAGATTGCAAATTAAAAAAAAATACTGGCCAATTCATCGGCATTGGCTGAGCTAGCAACATCCATTGCCAGTTAAAAAAACAAAACCACCAATGACAGCTGTCACTAGCATCGCAGCTCTATGACAACTGTCACATCTTTTGGCGCCCTTACATCATTCGTCTGTCATGATACGATATCGATTGGTGATCTGTAGTTGTTATAGTTTTTGTCTGCATAAACATCGTATAACAAGCCTAGCTAACAAAATAATGAAAGAATACAAGATCCTTGATCTTGATCAGTCAAACCGGTCTGTGTTCAAACAATTTAGCTTCATGCTTTTGAAGGAATGTATGATCTTTACTTAGGAATAAAAATAGATAGATACTAGATACCTACTAATAAAATTCTGTATTATATTAAGATTACTGTGTAGGATTGAATTGTCGAAATATCAATAATGGTTTAAATTAAAAATGCTTACAAACATAAATGTTTGTTAGAATGTTAGACTGACATTTCTCATATAATAACAAGTCGTAAACTAGAGATTATCTCAAAACGTTATGTTTATTCTCTCCTATTCTAGAACTTTACACCATGATATTACCACGTCTTGCTAAGTGTCATGTACACCATCATTTTATAGTAGAGAAATCTATGTTGTTGCTGGCCAAGACTTAAGTTTAACATTACATTAATAAAGATGCATTTATATCTTAAAAGCTTATTTTCTCTTTCAAATAGATATATCGAGAATACATGCAATTCCAATTCCACTTTCAAAACTAGGCTGTATGCAAACGTGGTATGTAAATGACCCAAGTGTTGCCATTAACAAGATGATAAGAATTCACTAACGAGCATCTATATTTAATATCCGATGTTGCCAGCTTTAAGGATTGATTGACATATGTCAGAATAACCGTTTTGCTTCACGACATTGGTGCAATTTTGTATTGCCATAATGAGGGACTTATTAACTTTTATTGGAGTTTAAGTGACAATGGGATTTTATGTTAATTATGTAAATTGACCTTTAATTAAAGTTACTGTGTGGTTGTTAAGTTGTCATTATTAAGTTAGTGATGTGTGTCGTAGGCTTTACAGTGTATGTGTATATAAGTCAGTTGTCAGTGACATTACGACTATAATGTGTTTTTAATTAGTATATTTGTATAGCGGTCAATCTCATTACACTTTTACTTAAATTAAAAAGGTAAACTTGTAACTGTGGCTATATACATTATGAACATTATGTTATATTTTTTCGGTTTTTTGTTTGTACATGTTTAGACAACTTTTTCCTCATTTCACTATGCATTTCAGTTTTTCCCTGGTTAGTATTTAAAGTTGTGTTACTTAAATTACTGTATTGATAGTTTCCTCCTTTCACCAAAATCTTCTTTTCAGTACGGACGCAGACAGCAATCTAAAACTACCAAATACATATTTTGGGTAGGACACTTCGCAGTAGGGCCAAATAACTTCTTTATCCAGTAAGCATAAAAGCCATAATCGCACACAAGCGCCATCTATACAAAAAAAGAAACAAAAGAAACAAGAGTACGATCGCAAACCTTATTATACCATCCCGTAATAACATATTCGAGAGGAAACTTAGCAGAAATATAGTTGGGTTTGAGCGGAGGTAACCAGAATACCACATTAATCCCCGGGAATGACCCCGCAATGTCCGGGAAGGCGACGTTTTGCATAGCGTGGGGCAATCGGGACTGAACTTAGATCTTCCATCCTGTTCTTGATGGCTGACGATACAATGTCCTGACATCTTTATGGGGTAGATTGCTTTACAATGTTTTAAGTGAGATATTGGAGGCTCCGGTATCGGGGAAGATAGGATGTGAAGGTTGGAGGTATGCTTTGACATCGCGGCTTTAATAATGCGAAATTGGAAGGTTAGGTATATAATACCATGCTGTGTTTCTGTTGGATATGGAATTTTAATTTGTAGTGCTAGATCTAATAGATTTTAAGTGAATAATGACGACTGATCCTTTACTACTAGTTTGTTTATTTTACATCAACTAATTAGGGAGCAACATAAAATTTTATTTATAGATTTCATATCGCAATAACTAGCTATTAAAATAAAATGGTACACAATCGATCCAAATAATACAGATTAATTAATAGTACGTAGTGTGGAAGAGTTACCTTGGGTTGCTTTTAATCTATTTAAATCTGGATTGATTTTTAAAGCACTAAGTTTCTTAATGGCTCTCAAATAGATTTAAAGGTTCCTATAGTAATTAATAGACCCTATTACTCCATACTGTTGACTTTCGACTTAAAAGTACGCCATTACTCTGGCCAAGTTTACAAACTTCGAGTGTAGATAAGCAGATAGGTACCATTTCTCATTTAATTTTCTAGAAAAAGGATTGCGAAAAATATATTTAAAGATAATTAATAATTATATTAAAGTTATCGAGTCCCATAAAGTGTATTTAGGTACTTTTCCAAACATATCTATGTTCCCAATCCCACTTAATTCACCAAGTGTTACCATGCGCGAATTAAAAAAATGCGCTCATACCGCCCGGATCGGTGTAAGCGAACGCACCATTCATCATTTATGATGAATTTACTTCTTCGCAACTGGCAACATCCGCGCACCTGCACACGTCAACACTTCACAGATAAAAAAAAGAATATGGCGTCTATCGTCGTACGCCATTCAAGTCAATTGGTTACAATAAAATTAATGATCAGACATAATTCTATCTGGTTTATGACAACTTACATAAATATTTAGGTTGTAAAATAATAAATAAATTCATTTTTGGATTGATTTTGTTCATGTTTCTTGACGTGAGCTAGTGAAGATTTCATTTGATAAGAGAAAAACTGGTGTAGCTTCAAATAAACTGCACAGCTCTTGGTGTTTCATGTGAGACTTAATGGTCCAAAGAAAACTGATTATACTTTAAAGCAAAACTTCAAACAATGCAATAAAAATAGAATAGGAATATTTTTTAGGATTTTTTAGGTGTGGGAGAGCCATGCTTGGGCACGAATGGACTGGCTCGACCGGAGTAATACCACGGCCTTACAAAAACCGACGTGAAGCAACGCTTGCGTTGTGTTTCGTCGTGTGAGTGAGGTTACCGGAGGCCCAATTACCCTCCCCTTCCCCAATCTCCCCAATCCCTAAATCCCCAACGATTCTCAAACTCTTAATCCCCAAAAAACCGGTAACGCATTTGTAACGCCTCTGGTGTTCCAGGTGTCCATGGGCGACGCCGATTGCTTACCATTATGTGATCCGTATGCTCGTTTATCTGCTTATGCCATAAAAAAAAGAATAACCGCTAGCAGCAGAAAGAGTGGGGTGACTATTGCTGAATTTATATCCTCAATGTATTATGCGTGTATTATTCTACTACTAATTAACCTAAGTGATAAATAAACACGTGGAAATGCATGCTAATACTAATCATTGTCATTTAAACTGTCAAACACCAAGGGGTCACCGGTGACCGCAACCTATTGTTCTATAATTGTGTCTACATAGACGGTACTCGACGAGTTAAACAGCTGATTTTTCAATTTACCACACATCAAAATGTCGCCATTCTTATTCATTACCCATAAAAGTGTAGTCATTATTCTTATGGGCGACCTAATTAACATTTTTATTCGACAATACATTATACTTACTTCTAGTTCAATCTATTTGCGTAATAAATAAACTTGAACACCATTATTATCTTGAAGTTGTAATCCATATCCGTTGGAACGAGAATGTGTGACGTTACTCAATGTCGGAGACGCAGCGTGACGCCGAAGAACTACTAAATACAAGGTATTTATTGTGGCTAACAACACTAATTTTTCGCGGGAAATACACTTTGAGATATTACGAGTGTCAAGTGTCAGAGTATGTAACCTTTAACAGCTTATTTTTTTAAATGTTTTTTGTATAGTTTTCATGTTCTGTTTCTTTAAATGATTAATAATTGTTTTTATCATTGTCCGAGATCTGGGCCTTGTTTTGTGAGGGGTAGATATTACTCTCTTGATGTGAGTATAAGATAACGCGTGATCGATCTGACTTTGTGAATGAACACGCGACAGCGGTGGAAATAAAATGACGTTGTTCTTTTTATTTAATTATTTCTGCTTGGATTGCGATTATTATAGCAAGATACGAGTAGGTGTAGAATTAATAAATTCGTTACACGTTGTTAAAGTACATATTATACAGCAAACAGTTTAAACGATCTGTTTAAGAATCATCACTTATAGAAAATACAAAAGTTACTTATTTTAAGATCTTGTTAAAATTGGCTATAACTGGAAAGGAATTTTAGAATATTACTAAAACATACTTTATGCTTAATTTATCGATTAAACCATAACACAAGTAAGAGATTTTTATGTGGGTACTCAATACACGAGGAATGTCGGCCGGTACTGCCAGCAAGAATAAATATTTACACCAAGCACAAGAAAGCTTCGCCCTGATAATGTTATTCATTCACTGGCTGTAAGAAATGAGTGTAAGGCTGTACTTGTAATGTATACCTTTGCTTGCTTTGTATTCGAGATAACTTTAAAAAGTAAACTTGTCTATGGTGAAGTGTTGTTTTGTTTTTTCTTCACAATTATTTCGCGCGCTTTTATTATGACGTTTCAGAAATAAGCAAAAAGTACATACTGTCAGTTTATATTACTTGTACCTTGTACGATATAAATAAGAAAGCAAAATATGAATGCGATACACTTTTTAACTGACACTTCATATCAGTATTATTGCGATCGCACTGATCTTTTATGGTCCACAACACAATCATATTTACTTATAAGTAATAACACGTCCAACTGTTAGACAAAGGCGAAGTGGGTGCGTCATAATTTATGTGACTACAACGATCGCTCACTGAAACAGCTACAAGACATTATCAAACAGAGTAAACTTGTTTTTTTCAAAAAGTTTACAACTTTCTTTGACAATATCTAGTAACACATCTTTATGTTCACCGGTGTGTCGAAGTTATCTGCAAGGAGGATCGATACCTTATTGTTGACGTGGTGAATGCTTCGATTGAGCTGTCACTATGGTCGCCCAGAGCAAAGCTGTGAAGACCTAATGTACAGGGGTATTGAGCTGCACCTTTTAAAATACGTTGAATATTTATTATCCAAGCGTTCAGTTTAGGTGTTGCTGATATTTATGCGATGTGCGGTTGTGCGGCGAAATGTAAGTTATCGATTGTTTTGTTGCTGTTGAATTTAGTTCTTGTTTTTTTTTAAGTTTATCAGTTCAGTGTTGCCAGTGGGGTTGGTTGTTTTAACTACCAATTATTTTTTTAACTTAAGTACAGGCTTATTAAAACTTTAAAATGTGTCTGTAATAATATTTTTTTAAATTACGTTTCTGTATTACAGTTATGGTTGTGTTAGTAAGATCATAATAGTCATTGTCATTTGTTATCAACGTATTTTCTATTTCAGAAAGGTCGAGGTCGTATCCGTGCGTTTATCATCTAATAAGTATTAAGTATGACTTAGTTCTGCGTTCCTATACTGACACGTCCTTCTGTCTCAGGTTAAGCAGCATTTTGTAGTATAGTAACACCCAGAAGAACGTTTAAGAAAGTAACATACCACATATAAAGTTACGCTAAAGCTATCTATCGCTACCTATAGAGTACATAGAGGTAGTTAAGCACTTGTACTATTTATTCAGTGATACAAGCTATACTTCCGTAGATCGTAACCTGGTATTCAAGCCACCAACTGGACCGTATTCCGAGTAATGATTTAAGCAAAACGTCTGCAAACTCGTTCATTAGGAGTCGTCAGCCGAAAATAAATAATCGTAGCCTAGACACATCTGTGCCATGTTCCGCAAGGAGTTAAGATCACGGATTGTCACATTAATCACGATTTGAGCTGGATGTGGCTGGCTGTGCGCATCAGTGGCTCGAAGTGTACGGCCATTAAACTTGAGGACGATTTGTTTAGGAAGAAAAACATGATAAATAACTACCTTTTCAACCAGTTTTCGTTGGTTGAATGGTCGCAAGTGCGACTGCTGGGCAAGGTGTCTCGGGTTCGATCCCGGGTCGGGTAATGTATTACTGGTTTTTTTTTTTAAATCAGTAGTAGCACGGAGCCTGGAATTGTGCCCGGTATATGGCAATAGGCTCACCCCCTATTTCATGGGACTCATAACATAAATAGTGAAAAGTGGGTGTTACGTTGTACAGTGGCACTACCGTAATGTACACCTCTACCTACCCCTTCGGGGATAAAAGGCGTGATGTTATGTTCAATCAGTTCGTGCGATAGTAACTATGAACAAACAACAGTGTAGTGCTGGAATTTGATTTTCTAAAAATGTTGTTCTAAATTCATGTCACATTTATTAGGTACTTAGAACGACGTACATTAATTTCAATACAATCCGCCATTTTCATAGCTCTACAGTCTCGGAGGAACTAGTTTGGCAAATGGGCGGCAGTATCGATCATTGGCTCGATATGTATCGGTCACACGCGCGGTACACTGCAACGTGCGCCGGCGCATCTCTCCCTTATACTGTGATACGCTAATACTGTCCACCTCGTGATCCTCGTGATCTTTGCGGTTTATGTCAGTTGGTAGTTGAATTTGATAAGTTGTTACTTAAATGGTTCCGCAGTTTTGATGAGGGAGTATTAATTTGTTTGGGGAGAAGTCAGGAAATATGTCTATTTTCTAAAACAGCTCTTAAGACGTGCATAATTGTAAGAAATATGTTTTAAAATGGGTAGTAGAAAGTGGAGACATCTAGGAAAAAAGTTCGGGTGCTCTTTCATGATTTTGTCATTTATATTTTATTGCATGCCATAAAATTGTAATAGGTGGCGCTGTGTTCTACCTTCTTTATAGGTTGAAATATGAGTTTTTATATCACATAATTATGATTAACGCTGCAGGTGACATAAATTGATTCAAAATAAAACTATTCATGTTTTCCACTCAAGTGTATTTCTTTAAAGCATGTCTCTTGTAACTTGTGTCTAATGTTCGCATTGTTACAATAAGTGGGTGGGCAGTCCTAGTTGTCAGCTCACAGGAAATCGCGGGCGGATGGTACCCAGCATGATATTTTCAGTGCAACACACGGATATCAACCTACCCTTGACTGTCAAAAATCTTTATTACATTTTGAACCTTACCTTAAGCCGATAAAGATGAAAGTCCATTAATTTTTGATGGAATGGTATAGCTTGATATGTTGTGCCTGTAGTAATGTCAAAAGCTCGCCTTTAATATCTGATACATTTTGAAAATGTCATGCTGCCCTCAAGATGTTATCTTTTACTGGGTTTAAGCTACTCCCACGTGTTTCCGGACCGAAAATTTAATTGTTTCGCTTTATGTAAGTTGCGTTTATTGACGATGTAGTCTGTTTAACCAGTAGCTAGGAAAGTGTTCAATATTTCACCTGCTTTAAGAATATATTTTACACAAGTCAAAGACGTCTGTAGACTAAAATAAACTCAAAGACCATGGCAAAAGATAAATCAGAATTGGTTTGTCTAACTACATGTATTGTGTTTATTTGCACTAAGCAAGGGGTTACGTCCAGTTTATCATTCGATTTATTTAATTTAATTTTGTAACATATCAAAATTAACAGGAATAGCCGTAATGATCATAACTAATACTAAAGTCGCAAGAATGTACGAACGTCTTGGCGTTCATATTATTATACTGGTCAAAGTCGATTTGATAATGAAGAACCTTTGTTTCATAAACAAATGGACCACTAATTATAATTGATGCTTACCTCGCGTGGGAGAGACGTGGAATTTTGACAGATTTGTCTTCGGCTCTGATGTGACAAATGTTGTTCGATGTCCGTGTACACATTTGACAAGAGTAATTATTAACTAATTAGGCTTAGAAACATGATATTTGTCTTGATTTTAAGCTGAATATATCTATCTATCTACATTATTATTATATGACGGTATTTTTATTACATTGTGAGTGTGGATTTCCTAATTGTGATAGATTGGTGGAATAGTTAACGTCTCTTTGCCAATTTAACTAAATACAGGACTTAGAGAAATTAAATTGTATTTAAGTATCAGAAAGAGAAACCTGACTGCCTGACTGCCTCGTTGGCCGAGTGGTCGCAAGTGCGACTGCCGGGTAAGGGGACTCGGGTTCTATTCCCGGGTCGGGCAAAGTGTTACTGGGTTTTTTCAAAAAATTTCAGTAGTAGCACGGAGCCTGGAAGTGTGCCCGGTATAATAATATGGCAATAGGCTCACCCCTATTACGTGGGACTCATGGACTCATAACATAAAATAGTGAAAAGTGGGTATTACATTGTACGGTGGCATTAAGTGCCGTAATGTGCACTTCTGCCTACACCTTCGGGGATAAAAAGCGTGAAGTTAAGAAAAAGAGAAACCTCTAGTATATAGATAGGGGTAGATTATTTCGAATACCATTCAGCTGTACTATAGTTTCAAGATTTTGCCTTTGTCTACAGAACTGGGAAGCTTCAAATAATATGAACTTAACCATAGAACGTTTTAGAGTCCAAGAACAATACACACCAACAGGTCTTCGATGTCTCAAACAATCTAGATAATTCTATCTAGATAATGATTGAAGGCATTCGCCTTCAATCATTTTCTGTCATTTAAATCTTAAGCTCAGAAGCTTAGTTATAAACTAGCTCCATAACCCCAAAGCCATCATGATAAAATCCATTAATTTGTTCAGATCACGTCCATTGTGGCGTCAGGAGTCAAATCCTAAACAGGTCTTCAATATTTCTACGAAGCACTTAGGATTCTGATTGGATCGCATCCAGGATATAGCATGAAATATGATCAGCCTTTGTTACTCCCTAGAACATCATCAGATAACTTTGTATGAAGAACCTGTAATGCGACCGAACTGGTCGACTGGACCTCGATATAGCGAATTTATCTAAACGGCTTATTGCCTTTAAAGGGTTAGGAGATATTTTAATTTGAAAAAGTTTACTAGGAATTTCTATTTGTCTAGGTCCGGGTTGGAGATGTATCGGGAATGACATCGGTATATAAATTGTTCGATGTCAGATTAAATTGCTTGATGTCAAATCTTTACGGGGCACTGCACTATAATGTAGGTACCCCGAAAACCTTTTCTATTGCGACCTAATACCAGACTATTATTTGACGGACTGTTATTTATTTTGTATTTGTTGACGTTTCAAAAGTACCAAATTATGGTTTAAAAGGGATGATGACAGGGTATGAAAATTAAAAATCTAAGTATTTAGTCCGTCAGTTAGGTGTTGAAAAAATATTAGACACGTATTTTTTTTTTATTTTGTCCTCTAAGAAAATAATACTTAGATAAAATGAATCAAAGTTTAGGAGTGGGGGCTAAAACGTCATTTCTACGTAAAAAATGTACATAGAAGTGACGTCACGCGACATTTCAAATCAATATATCGTCGAAAGTATTCGTTTCTGTAAGAAAATAAAAAATACGTGTCTAATGTTTTAAAATAATCTACCAGATGGACATTAAAATAAAAATTTGTCATAGATCTACCCTATTGAAATAAATGCTTTGACTTTGACTTAGACGACATTACAAAGTTCGTATGGTATTACTAAAATTGGGTCTTATTCTGTCTATTAATATTATCGTTAGAGCCCCGAATTTCTCTATTCACCAAGATGAATACGTTCACTATAAAACGAATCCAAATGATCAAACCATTTGTAATCCTACAAGACAATTAACATTACTAATCTGCATATAACCAACCACAAAGACATTTTAAACGCGATCACTACTCAAATAACTATTAAACAATAATAATTAAAGCGCAAACATCAATTATGAAACAAAACTAACATTAATAGAGTAATAATTAGTGGGCAAAATAGTAATCTCCGTTTAGAATCGATGGTTATCTGTAGACAGGGACCAAATGGGCGTATCTGGTCTACAATCTGGGTATTTGCATATACTATGCAGCGGGACGTGTTAGATCGGACAGATATGCATTTACTAGGGATGCTTATAGTAATGAATGGTGGTATTTATGTTCTTGTATGTATGTTTGTCTGTGTTTGTATGTATATATGTATAACAGGATTCCGTGATTACAGATGGACCGATTTCCGTAGACATGTAGGTATGGAACGAGATTTGTGATGTGGAGGTTGGTCGTCCAATAGGGTAGTTTCCTCAATTTTATTTTAATGTCCGTCTGGTAGATTATTTTAAAACATTAGACACGTATTTTTTCTTTTCTCACAAAATTAAATGCTTTTAGCGATATATAGATTTGAAATGTCGCTGACGTCACAGCGTGCCACAAAATGTACCACGTTATGACGTAACGACTTCCTACTCCTAAACTTAATTTATTTAGGTATTGTAACTTTATACGAGAAAATAAAAGAATACGTGTCTAATATTTTTTCATTATCTAACTGACGGACTAATTAGATTTTGGATTTTCTTACCTTGGAAACTCTCCTATTTATGTCTTGTTGTGATTTGTGGTTCGTAGTTTAATAAGTAACGGTTAATCTATACTATTTTCTAGTGATAGCCTGGCCGAGTGGTCGCAAGTGCGACTGCCGGGCAAGGGGTCTTGGGTTCGATTCCCGGGTCGGACAAAATACTACTGGTTTTTTTTTAATCTTAGTAGGAGCACGGAGTCTGGAATTGTGTGTTTGTTAAGCTCACCCCCTGTTTCATGGGACTCATAACAGAAATTATTGATTGAGTATTGCGTAGATATGTATGCATGTTAGTGCGCGATTATCTTGTGTTTGACTGAACCAATTTTGATGTGGTGTTCAGAAAAGTGTTTGTTACACTTTTTTTTTATGGGGGAAAATCATCGAATGACTGCTCCCGGCTTTGTGAGTCGGGAGGGTGTCAGACTCTTACTGACTAAAAATCACCCCGTTCCTTCTCCTGCACGTCGAGCCGGAGCCCCGGTTACCCGTTAAGTTCTCCGCGACTCCGAATAGGCATCGGCCCTGTTGGGCACCATCTGTGGTGGTCTGATGGCTCTTTGGTCTGAACGCGACACACTGTACGCCCGAGGTGGTTTGTTACTTAGGAGAAGGTATTACTATAATCATTAACTGACTTCAAAAAGAGAGATTAAGTCAGTTTTTGTATACGTAGTTTAAATAAAAGAATTATTAAAAAGAGACTAGTTTGACTAGTGGCTAATTTGACTAGTAGTTATCACTAATCACCCCTAAATCATCCATAAAAAAAAACATCTCGTGGGCTGACGAAGGAAAAAAGAGGTATGGTGAAAGGTATGAGGAGATGTGTGAGAGCAGGAAGGCATTAAAGAAAAAGCTTAAATGGCAAAAAACCTTGCTTCTCATCATGCTAAAAAAGATTTCAAGCAATTTTGGAAGCTAACAAGTAAACGTAGCTGTAGACCTGGCCTACCTGTGAGTATAGATGGTATTAATGATCACATGGAGATAGCGAACCTTTTTAAGGAGTACTTTGAGATAAAACCACACCATGGTACTGTGATCACATCCAGTCAATCCGTAGAGTGTGGGGCTGTCAACCATCGGAGGTCGGTTCGGTTTACAGCTAAGGAAGTACGAGAGGTGATAAGAGGAATGGCTAGAGGCAAGTCTCCGGGGTATGATGGCCTCAGCATTGAACACCTCAAAAATGCTGGGGTTCATCTGCCCCGCATACTCTCAATGTTTTATAATTTATGTCTTTGTCATGGTTACTTACCGGAGGAATTAACTAAAACAATTGTCGTACCAATAGTAAAGAATAAAACAGGGGATATATCAGACAAAAACAATTATCGCCCCATATCACTGGCAACCGTAATCGCGAAGGTGCTTGATAGCCTGCTTAATAATATTCTTGTGAGACACAAAGTTGCATGATGCCCAGTTCGGTTTTAGAGCTGGCCTTTCTACTGAGAGTGCCATTGTGTGTCTTAAGCAGGCTGTCAGGTACTATACGGACAGGGGGACGCCGGTATACGCGTGCTTCCTGGATTTGTCAAAAGCTTTTGACTGTGTTAGATATGACAAATTGTGGGGCAAACTGGCGAGTGCGGGTGTGCCGGTGGAAGTTACAGCGTTGCTGAAGGGCTGGTATGGTTGTCAGAAAAATCAGGTGAGGTGGGGAGAAGTCTTGTCGGAAGCTTATGGCATGGAGTGTGGTGTGAGACAGGGAGGACTCACCTCTCCTCTGCTGTTTAACCTGTACATAAACGACTTGATCGGCGAACTCAGTGATACACATACAGGGTGTCGTATTGATGACGTATGTGTCAGTAATTTAAGTTACGCGGACGATATGGTGTTGCTGGGGCCGTCGGTGGGAGCGATTAGGAAGTTGGTGGCTATCTGCGAGACATGCAATGGAGCATGGACTGAAATATAATACAAAAAAGAGCGAAATTATGATATTTAAAAGTAAAAAAAACGCTCCGTTTCATGTTCCGCCAATTATGTTGAACGGGGTGGCTCTAGGGATGGTGGCTAGCTTCAGGTACCTAGGACATATTCTCACTGAAGATTTGACGGATGATGCTGATTTGGAAAGAGAACGAAGGGCATTGGCGGTGCGGGGTAATATGATCGTTCGGAGATTTGCGCGTTGCTCGGTGGAAGTAAAAATACTTCTGTTTAAGTAAGTGGGTGAGTCATACTCGGCGGGCCGCGGATGTCATTAGAGTTCAGTACAACAATGTATTCAGGATGCTGTTGCGGCTGCCTCAGTACTGCAGTACTTCTGCTATGTTTGCGGAGGCGCGCACTGATGGCTTTCATGCAATAGACATGGCGACTATTTTTTAATTTTTTGTCCGTCTTTTAGATTTTTAAAAAATCTTCGATACATATTTTTTCTTTTTTCTCGTTTCCAAAAAAACATGTAGATATTTTGAGTTAAAATGACGCATGACGTCACAATTAGGTACGATTTCTCCGTAAGTGTGACGTCAACACCCCCCACTCCCTAACTTCAATACGGAATAACTACGTATTCTTCTGTTAATTTGATAAAACAAAAAATACGTGTCTGATATTTTCGTGCGATCTTAATGACGGACTAATTACTTTTTTGATTTTTTTACCCTGTCGACACGCCTATTATGCGGAAGAAAGTCGCTTCTATTTTCATGCGTGTGAGGGGCAGTAGCAACGGCATCCTGAAGATGATTGCTTCACGTGCGGATTGCCCAATCCAGCGGAGATGGATGGATATCGTGTTGGGGCTGTAGACGTCGATAATCTCTCGATCTCAGAAGCCTTAGTACGAGTTTGTTTTACGTTTAAAGTAATCGTAACGAGTACGCGTTCGGCGCTGTGATTGGTTGGTTCATTGGCGCCGGCCAATCAGAGTGCCGAACGCGAACTCGTTTCGAATACTTGAAACGTAAATCAAACTCGTACTAAGGCCTCTGTACGGTCCAATCACGCATGGCCGGTATCGTGTCTGATTCTCCAATGGTTTTGATTATAATTAATGTTAATTTTGACATTGTTGAGTTTTATGTTTTATTAATAGTGTGACTTTTATATTTTGTTGTATTCCTTAATTTATTTTGCATTGCTTTGTTGTGAGTTATTTTCTTCATCAATTATTATTATTCTGGCTGTATGGACTCTGTCTGACATTAAATGAATTATTATTATTATGTCTTTACCATTCACGGGACCACAGGGTCCCGGTCATTTGGGAGGCGTACGAGGGGCCGAAGCCAACTGCGCAGAGGCCCTTTAGACAACTTTAATCTAAATGTAATGGAGACACAAACCGGCGACTATCCCTGTCTGCACTAAGGAAATGCACCCCAGGACCGTCCCCGGTTAGTGTAGGACTATTGTGAATAATGGAAAAAAAATGGTAGGGCTATGGATGGGTTGCTGTGGACTGGTAAATTGGGAACTATGGATGACTATGGCACCTGCCGAAACAATGTAATTTTTACACGTAAAAATGGCAGGCGGAGACTCGCCAACTCACCGACCGGGCCCCGGGAATGGTTGCTAGATATAGCAACATAGGGGCAACGAGAATGTGAGTGGCTGAAGGGTTAAGAAACTACCACCGGTTTCTACTCAGATCATCTGCTCCAGCCGAAGCCTCCTGCATCCCTGGCCCACTCGCGACTTACGAATAGTTTCTTACCCTCCGAGCAGCATCACTGCTCTCGCGACTCCACTCTGGACGGCCAATGAAGGCAAGCCAGAGGTGGGAGACCTGTTCCTTGTCATTGTTCACTCCAGCCAGCCAATTAAGGCAAACCGGAGAAGAAGGAACGGTGACTTCTCCCTGGAGCACTCGGGATGATGGTAGCCCGCGGGATCGCTAATGCCCGTCACCTCGCCTCAAGGTGCCCTGCGGGCTTATTATTATTATTATTAACCTTACTTAGCCTGGTATTGCATGGTGGAATGGCAGCAACGACTGTCGCAACCTGGGCTCGCTACCATCGCAGCGGTAAGTCCCCTTTTTGAGGAGTGCCTTGAGAGACGCTACGGCGTCCTCACCTACCGCCTGACGCAGGTCCTCACCGAACATGGGAGTTTCGGGAGGTATCTGTGTCTGATGGGGCGGGAGGAAACGTCTGGGTGTCATCACTGCGAGGACCGCCCTGAGGACACGGTGGAACACACTGTAGCGGAATGCCCTGCGTGGGCTGAGCACCGCCGTGCCCTCAGGGAAGTGATCGGCGATTCTGACACTCCCTTCCGCCTCACCCAGGCAGGAGCAGTAATTCGATGATTTTCCCCCATTAAAAAAAAATTGCATCTAAACTAACCCCTTACTTCTACAGATAGGTGTCACTTATAGGTTGGTAAAACCAAAATGACGATAAACCTATCTTAGCTTACGGGTTCTTTTAAATCTAAGAGTGGTTGTTGTAATTATTCTCAGTATGCGTATTTTTATATAAAAGGCCGGCAATGCACTTGTGACTCCTCTGGTGTTGTGGTGACCGTGGCCGGTGCTGATCGCTTACCATCAGGTGATCGGTGTGCTTGTTTGCCTATTATTCCATAAAAATAATTGAGCATTAATAGTTTCAGGTAGAACTAGGTAAAAAGAGTAAAAGTAGTAGATAAGTAGTAAAAAATAATGAAAAAAATTTCAAACCATTGCTACACACTAGGATTTTCTCCTGTGTCGTGGGTGCGTTTACAAACATACAATTTCACATACACATGACACCCAGACCAAGAACAACGATTTAGGGATCACACAAAGAGTTGCTCCGTGCCGTAATCAAACCCGCTATAAGTTGTGCGGTAGCCGGCCACCACGCCAACCGTGCGCAGTCATCATTTCATTGAACGACAATTCAATCGATTTACATCAACAATAAATACTTCATTCAAAAAATCAATATCTATTGATTTTTTTACTTTATACTTCCGTAGGCAACAGACATTCGACATGGAATTTTAGCAATGACTGAGATCAATGAACTATTCAATGAATGATGTCATAGTACCGGCAATTGACTTGTATGATTTGGACTGTTTCATTTTTTTATTGAGAGTTCAATTGTTTTTTGTGATTTACTTATAGTAATATCTATAGGTAGTAGTAGGTAGGATACCTTAAAACTATTTTTTTTTTGATGATGGATGGAAACCTTCAAAAGGCGCCTAGCCTTTTTGGGGATAATAGACTAGGGTGTGTGGGATTTTTACCTCACTAAAACCACCCCGGTGGCCACCCTCAACACCTGAATGGAGGCACCGAGTCCTCTAAAAGAGACCAGCTCCGGAACCTCAAAACTATAACTAGCGACTTAGACGTAGCTATGACTTTATCAGTAACATTAATGCGGCTCCCAAGCCACCACTCAAGAGGATATCATCTCTATCCATCAAGGGGAGGCCTTTGAATAGAAGTGAACGTCTTCTAGAAGATAAAATCTCCTCTGCTACTTTTTTCAATAACATTATAACTGATCAAAATTTGTTATCTATTGCACACAATTATACAATTGATTGATTCTGTAGCACTAAACAAATAAATGATTACTTCTGGAAGAAAAACACCATACTTTTAAAATAAAATTAATTTGAAATTAGAATTCCTAACCAAACAAAAATTATTTTGATTTGAAATGGCCAGTACTGCAGAACAGGAATTGGGTATTTGCCAACTAGTCAAATTCAATAGGTACTGTTTTCGAACTGTCAAAGACGATAGTTTTCTATGTACACCGCTTAAGAAGCATGGACAAATAAGGCGTAATGTTTTTATGGTCATATTCTTGATCGTGTACCGTTTTTGTATGAGATTGTGTATTGTGACGTCACGTTTTTTTTCGAGTCAAATACCATACTTATTTCTTAAAAAATATTAATATTAAATTGATCATTAAATCAATTAATGAAAGTGTAATTATTTTTGAATATTTCGTTGTATTGAACAGTCGAAATAATTTATTATTGATTAAGGAAAGTAGCCAATTGCACAGGTACCTAAATACCATTATGATCTTAGAGGAATGACGTCACATTGCAAGAGAATTTCTTTTTACGTCATTCGTTAAAAGGAGCTGTACCTGTAGTAACATTTAAAGTATGACAGATTTTCTATAAATTTTTTATTGACTTATCTAAATGGGGTATCAACGCAATCTAATAAAAATAAATGTAGTGATGTGAACAATTTTACGATAACTACTAGGATCACCAAATACGGGATCAGCTTAACTACAATGCGAGCATTTATTGGTTCGAGGCTCGTTCTAGGGTTCCCTGTTTTAATACAATACAGTAAATAATTAGATATACCAACATATAATCAGAAATAAATAGATTTCTGTAAGTACATTACATTGTCGATTTACAATCGAACGCATATTCACCGTTGCTTGTGCTAATGCTTCAATTTAGCGTACTCATTTTATAACATCCATATAATTATTCGTATTACATCTTACATCTACATAATCAAATAATATCAAATCAAATAAAAAATACGTATGATATTATATATTTTTTATAATAAAAAAAAACAAAACAAAATCAAATAAAAGACAAATTACATCTTTTCATGCATACCTACGTAAGCTCTGAATATTTTTGTTATGTAGTATCTTTTTGAAAATGATCAAGAACGGAATACTATTTGACGATATTACAAAAAGTTTTTATTACACATTCAAACGCCATGGAGGTTTTAACATATTTCTACCGATGTAATGTGCGCATTTGCCTATAGTAGTTTTCTATTGGCTCTCAAAGACTTAAAGAAGGTTTCATTCAGAGACAAATTCTTAAAACAGATACAAGTTTATACGGAACTTTACAGACAAAATACACTATATAATCAGTCATGGAAAAATGATATCTTTATTAAAATCTATGACGATATGTTTATAGTCCCAGATGTTAGCTATCTAGTCTAATAATGATCTAGATTGATAGCTCACGTTGATCTTAACAATATTGTGAAGTTGAATACCATTTTTTTGTACACATGGCTAAGTGTACTTGGGAATTTTAATGGAAATTAAATATAAGCTTGACAGGATTGTAGGAACTGGTTCGGTAAAAGGCTTTTTTTAGTTACAAATTCTTGTTGTGATGTCAGACATTTTTTTTAAGATAAACACCGTGAAGTTTGTTTCGTTTTCGTCCGCGGTAAAACAACGTGCCATAAGGAGTACTTTTGTTGTCATCATGTTATCATTTTTTAGTTATATAAAATCATCACGCCTTTTATCCCCGAAGGGGTAGGTATACCACTGTACAATGTAATACCCATTTTTCACTATTTATGTTATGAGTCCCATGTAATAGGGGGAGAGCCTATTGCCATATACTGGGCACAATTCCAGACTCCGTACTACTACTGAGAATTTTTTAAAAATCCTGTAATACTTTGTCCGAACCCGAGACCCCTTGCCCGGCAGTTGCACTTGCGACCACTCGGCCAACGAGGCAGGCATTTTTTAATTAAAAAAAATCATTGACTTTCAGACATGAGATAGTACCTAGATGGAAATTTGTAGGCACTATTCGCATCGCACGTGCCACCCGACGAGAAATACCTCTTCGACAATTACATGGCGTAATGTTTTGGTTATGTACCTCTACTATGAGTTCTTATGCGCTTTCGAGGTTTATTTTTGCATTAGTTCACCAGTTATTTTTTGTTTTACACATTTGTTTCTTTGTAAATGTCGTGATGTATATACAATAAAGATATCATGGATACTATTCTATTGTTTCAGATGTATGAAAATTAATGGCTAATTAGTTTTATGAAGACGAAGATACATGAAAGAACTACCGAGGATAAGAAAAACCAGTAAATAATATCAGAATAATATACTACAACTAGCTAGTAATAATAAGCCGCTCAACTTGCCCTATAAGAATTTATGAATAAGAAAACAAGCCATCTAAATTATTATGGCCAAGTAATAGACAATATTATAGACTTTAATTCGAAAAGGAAGCATTAAAGAGGTTTATGTCCTTTAGTAAAAACTCTTTGTAGCTTAGCCATAGAGGTTTATGGGTATTATCTATGGAATTGTATAAATATAAATAGGTAGTAGTATATTATTGAAATTGTATTTTTAAGTACATATTTTGTGTGTGGTCGTTTAATTAGAACGTGTGGAAATTTTAATAAAGTCGGACCTTTAGGTAGGTAGGTATTTTATAAAGTGCTAATTTTTTATTGCTTTAAATACAATACACAATGGCGAACTTAATGTCTAATGGCATAGTACTATGTACCATAGTAAACATGATAATATTAATACGAATACGGTTAGGTTATTCTGTAACATCCAATTCGAGAGATCGAAGTGAACTCGATTGAGGTCCACCATGTCATTGGTTGTGAGAATAATCTCGACCAATGACGGGCGAGAATGCGATTCAACTCACTTTGGTAAACGAGTGCATCAAAGAGCCATCAGACCATCACGAATGGTGCCCAATAGTGCTGATGCCGATACGGAGCCGCGGAGGACTTAACAGGTTAACGGGGCTCCAGCTCGAAGGGCAGGAGTAGGAACGGTGTGGTTTTTAGTCAGTAAGAGTCTGAAACTCCCTCCCGCCTCACCCAGGCGGGAGCAATCATTCGTTGATTTTCCCCCCTTAAAAAAAAACTCACTTTGGAAATCCGAATTGATATCTTATAGAATAGCCAAATAATAAATCTCTAGTTTTCATAGTAATACTAGACTGGAATGGCTCTGAATGTCTTCAATAGGTTTGCAACCAATTCATAGTAAGTATTAAATTAAATCCTGATAGTTTGTCTAAAGTAGTTTACATTTCAATGCCTCAGCATGCCTCAGTCGGCTGGAGCCATTACTTAGTATAAATCTCCTCTATGATATTGTTATTTAAATTGGGGATGAATTATACTATTTTGTCCTTTTAACATAAACATTCTGTTAGTTCTTTCCAAAGGTGTTATAAGTATAATTGTGTAACATTCCGTTGAAAAGGTTGCCAGGCTAGAATTCAAGTCAAGTTTGGGAGAGCCATGCTTGCGCACGAATGGGCGCAGAAAACTGCCGTGAAGTAACTCTTGCGTTGTGTTTCGTCGTATGAGTGAGGTTACCGGAGGGTGTCCCCAATCCCCGAACCCCCAACAATCCTCAAACTCCTAATCCCCAAAACGCCGATAACGCACTTGTAATGCTTCTGGTGTTCCAGGTGTCCATGGGCGAAGCCGATTGCTTACCATCAAGTGATCCGGCTGCTCGTTTACCGGCTCATGCCATAAAAAAATTTCAAGAAAAACAATATAAAAAAATCTCACTAGATTGCAACCATTATTTTTTCTAAATTAAAAAACGTCTATCTTGGACAGTGGTCCAAGAGACCTTCATGATAGACGTTTTTTCATTATCTTAACTTCTTTCGTTATCTTTCTCGCTATAACATACCTATCTCCCAGAAAAATGATGGAAAAATCACAATACATTTCGAATTCTTGCAGATTTAAGCAGCCATTATTACATCAACTAAAATCCCGGGTTACTCCCGTGAATGTACTGAGAAAAGCTTAGTATAGCTTTTCTCAGATGAGAGCTCACTCAGATGTGAGCGGCGTGACGTCCCTCGCCGCGACCGCGCACGCTACTCATGAGGAAGAACCCCTCTGTGGTTCAAAACTAGTAGAGCTTTTCTCAGTATATTCACGTGAGTAACCCGCGATTTTAGTTAATTTAGTATGTCTCACGATAGTTATTATAGAAGCCATTACAACGCACACAATACGCGTCACAACAAAAACATCACATTGTCTTCACATCTCAATGCAAGAAAACATTATAAAACTTCATAAACAAAAACTCATAAGTTATAACTACTAGCAATTCCTCACTACGGGGTGTAACAAGTATCCAGTTATGTTATACATCTAAAAATGCTATAAAACATGTTACAATCGGTAATGTTTTGCTGTCGGCACTAATTTACCACCCGCAGGTCGCCGTTGATTAGGAATATTGATTGGTGCTAATGACTAAGTGCTGAGAAAATGGAGGATTTGTAACAAGTTCCTGTGATATGCTTGACATGTTTTAATCAACGTTCAACGGGTATTATTTTGATAGAAAATTTCTATCTTAATTAGTAAGATATTTCGAGAATAAGTAGAAAAAAGTGTAGTCTATGTTTGTCTGCAGGGACCCTTTTTGTTGCAAGTGAAATAGTAATGCTCTGCCTCGTTGGCCGAGTGGTCGCAAGTGCGATTGCAGGGTAAAGGGTCTCGGATTCGATCCCCGGGTCGGCCAAAGAACAACTGGGTTTTTAAAAAAATGTCAGTGGTATCACGGAGCCTGAAATTGTTCCCAGCATATGGCAATATGCTCACCCCCTATTACATGGGACTCATAATATAAATAGTGAAAACTGGATGTCACATTGTACAGTGGCATTAAGTGCCGTAAAGTTCACCTCTGCCTACCTCTTCGGGGATAAAGGAGGAAAATAATTGAAATAAAATCAATTTTTAAAACCAAACTCAAGAAGCAATTTCAGATTACACGCTTTTACTGTTTTCAATTTATATTTTAATTTAGTGACAAGCATTTGTAGAAGTTAGCCCAAAAAGTACATACAATGTATCAAGCTCAACAAACGACCAGAAACCTAATCTAAAGCCACAGAGTTTCCACAATCTTATCTCAATATCTCGTTGTTATTTCCAAACTAATATTTTGTTCAGATACACGACATTTTCCTTACAAATTCCACTGTTATGTCTACACGTCTCGCCGCGTCGTTAGGACGCGTAAATTTCAGAGACCTCATTGTGCCTTAAATCGCTCGTGGCGATATCATTTTGCTATCTTGGGCATTTGTCTCTCATTGCGCATTTGAAGGTTGGGCTCACACTTGCGGATTTGCGATCGTGTTCGGGTAATTTATGAAGGTTTAGCCGAAGAGGAAGTGCGGTTGAACACTTCATTTTAGTTGTTAGCTTTTCTTGTGATAAAACATCTGATCTTTTGAAAGTACGATTACTTGGTTAACTGTTGATACGTTATACGTATGACAAGTAATCGCAAAATCATACTCAACAGTAATTGACCATTACATTTACGATGAAACAAACGTCTACAATACTTAAGACTCACTAAAACATCAAAAAGCCTTAAACATATAGTAATAAAAGCTAAAATCCTTCCTGCAGGAAGACGAGACTTTGTTAGCCGGGAGCCGACAAAAAAATCGCCAAATGCCGATGTAAAGTGGTAGTTAGGTAGGAAGCGTTTGTCGCAACTGTCGCAAGCCTAACCCGACCACAACCGTACATGGTTGTCAATACTTAAAGTACATGGTTCTGTTGTAGGAGCCATTATTCACGGCTTCGGAACAGTGGTAAATCAAAAGAACCGCGTTGACACTTCTGTGGCTAAAATGGCCTATCTGATCTTTGACGGAGCCTGCTCCGGCCGTGTTTTCTCTTTGTACTTACATATTTGTTTTATAATGCGTTTATTAGGGTTTTGTGTGGGACGATTTGTTGGGAAAGGGAAGTTTAGTGTGTAGTGGTGTCTTAGGGTACTATTTATTTTTTTTAAGGGGGAAAAAGGCGAATAAAAAAAAAGGGTACTATCTATTGTTTTTAAACCAGACATTTCTTTTCTTAGGTACTTTTTCTTTGTTTTTGTATTTTTGTAATGAACTTACCATTTTTTATATCCGTTACGTTTCAGATCTGAAATAAGGAAAATAGAGATTAACTAACAGAAAAAAAAAGAAAAATAGTATTTACCGATTGTTAAACAGTTTAAGTAGTCTGTATTGCAAGTATCTACTAGTATCGATAGCTTTCAGCCCGCCAAAAAAAGTACATTTGCATCACCAAAAGTATTATAAAGGATATTGATCATGCATTCATTCATGATAGGACAATTTCTATCGTCGATTCTATTTGTAATGACGACGATTTATAATATGTTGGTGAAGTAGATAAAAATTAACTTCAAGCCTAGTTGAACCTACTTCAAAATCAACTAACTTTAAAAAATTACAACTGTAAATTAAATGTTATGAACAGACAACAATCTAAGATTTGATGCTCCATTCCACACGAGTGGATGAACAAGTCGAGTCAATGATGAACTCGGTTCAAGAGGATTACAGATCTACTCGTGAAAGTAACACTATCGACATCTGAGGTCGCATTATGGCGGCTTAAACCATAAACAATATAACAGATTATACTCAAACAATGATAGCTTTTGATCTCGATCGGACGTTAGATTTGAATGGGTCGCTATGTTGCTTAAGTCGGTACACACTATAGTAGGGCAATATCATTTTAAGAAGAAGAATGTTTGGTTATTTGCACGAAGTATGGTAATTACAGGTGATAATGATTTTAGGAAAATAGGAAGCAAATACAATTTTTGTTAAAAAGGTAATGTAAAATCACAGCAGTTATTTTTTTAGAGAATCATAAATGTGTTTTTAATATTAGCCTGGGTAAGAGTAAGCGAATTTCCAATTTTACCGTCTACAATTTCGAATTTACACCAATATTATTCTGACAATATGCTATACAGTCTATATAATCAGTACTTGACAGCTACGCCTGTGACCACCGCAACACAACATAGGCAGCGACACTGAGCAATAATATCAATGGATGGAATAAAATACATCGATGTGTAACAAACCTAATATTGGCACGTGTCTATATTCAGTGTGACAAGTCGTGACCGAAAGCTTATTGTTGTCTATGCTTTTAAAAAAAGAATAGGTCAGTCATTTTATAGAGCTGTGACAATATCAATATACATCCTACTTTATTTTAATTTTTTTTTTCTCTAGTTAGTTGTCGAAATTTGAATTTTAGCTTATTAGTTCCTCGAGAAGTATATCGTATTATGCTGGTGTTTTGTCATATAGAGGTAGAAACGGAGAGGTCGCGTGCAAAAGCTAGTATCTACTAAAAAAAAAACCTAGAAAGATTATCTGCATTTTAATTTTAGAACTAAATCTTATCAGATATTGTTTTGAAGTATTTTGATTACCTTGGTACAGGGAAAACCGCAGGGAAGAGTCAGTTGCTAACAGGATAAGAAATAACACACTGTTTATATTTTATGGACAGTGATAAAATTAGAAATAGACATATTATTGGCTAGTTTTATCCAATCGTTTCTTGATTTCTATTTTAGATATGTTGACGTTTAATACTGTTAAAGTTATTTATGTGATAAGATTGCAAAATTGGTATTAAAGTTCTCATTTCTACTTATCTTTAACTTGTGTTAGAACTAGGATCTTTTATGTGATATTAATTGTGTCATTAAATAAGCTACAATGACCCTGTTTTGGTGTTCTCGTTTTATGTGGTTCCGAAAAATGATGCTTTATAATTCTTGTTATTATTTCTTGATCATCATTAGCATCGTCTCCACTAAAAACAGAGGTAAACGACGATTTCCATGCTGGTTGGAAGAATTAGTTGTTTAAGAATTTGTAGTTGAATCTGCAGCCAGCGAATCTGCAATCTGCAATTTTTTGCGGGGGCAAACCATCCAATGACTTCTTCCGCCATGGTTTGTATAAGAGGATCAGGAGGAGGATAATATGAGGGATGTCAGATCAGTTGCCTTGGGGTGTCAGAACACTCCCTCACATTTGCTATTATTGACATATCAATAATAGTCTGCTATTATTGACCAAAAACCACCCCGTTCCTACTCCCGCTGTAATCCTAATTTGGATTTTTCCTTAAATCGTTCAAAAAAGACTGTCGTTGGTTGACAAGCCCTATAGCACAAGAGATTCGATTTTTCTAATTTCCAGTTCTCATGAATGAGTAAATTCAGAATTTCCTGAGAAAATCTACTTCAAAGATACATAACTCGATTATTGTAATGGCGTCCAGTTAATCCATCCATACCATGTATACAAGTTGTAAAGTGTACTTGATAATAAATTCAGTTATTTCTAATCCTATCACATGTTCCCATCGTCCTGGACATTGGATCACTATATAAAAGTAGATGACACGACGTATTTATTGACGAAGGAATTTAAATATGTCCACTGCATCTTGTGTGACGTGTGACGCCTGACGCCTGGGGCTTAGAATAGGGCTATGTAACATGCGTTTTTAGAAGTGGTAAAATTACCACATTATTAACAATAATTTTATTGTTTCAGTACTCTGTAGGGTCTTGTTAGAATAATGAACGAGTGGTTGACATATTAGATGGATCAGCAGCCCACACATACGATCCACCTAGGTGGTAAATACTAGTATTTAGTCAAATTTCCGTGGTGCTTGGGGATTGGGCTTCTTCCAGTTGTACAGTCTCTTTTTGTGCCTCTCGTCTCCTGCAGTAATTCATTCAGAGAAGTGGAGATTATTATTATTTTTCTCCTCTTATAATATCTACTGATTTATTTCTTTGCGGGAACCAAGACAGTTATCCATGTGTCTGGGAAGTGACGGATTTCAGTGCTACGATGTTTAATGGTTGTATCTATTGTAGATCCTGGCTTACAGGAGTTGCAGCCGTTTTGGGATTTTGTGGCGGACTTGTAACATTAAAACAAAATATTAGATAATTAAAACCTACCAAAATTGGATGTAGCATAAGTATAAATAATTAAGTATTATTTCACTAGTAAATTTATAAATACATATTATATAAAAAGCTGAGTTTAAAAGTTCGTATAATCACAGTAAGGCTGTTCTTGAGAAAGATTAGATAGAAACATGAATTTATTTTACGACGTGAATTTAATGGCCACACACGTACAATATTAACGGCGACAGCAGCATTTGATCAACTAATAAACTAAGAGAGGCGTTAATTCAGCTCATAAACCATGGTTACTGATATTTGCAAAACATTGGCTTTACGAGCCGAGGCCTAATCGGCGGCTTTACTAAACCGCGGGAAATGGTTTAACCACGCGTATTATTACTAGCTTTATCTTACGTGAATCCCTCTGTAGGTTTTTAAAACATACACGCTGAAGGAAAAGAGTTGTTGAAAGAAACATGTTGTCATTTTGAAGAATATTTGTGTTCTTTTTTGAAAGAAATCTTTGATTGGAGTAGAATGGGTAAACACTATATTGGTTTGAGATGTATTCTGTATTTGGAGACAAAATTAGTAGGCGTTTTCTATTCAATGACTTCTCTTACCTAGGCCCAATCTGTGGTGGTCTGATAAAAATTAGTAGGCTAGAGTTATGATGTTATGTTTGGTACTTTTTTCTAATAACATAAGCGATGAAGTTGCGGTTGAAACTGAGGGCAGAGATAGAAGAATACGACAAACCAAACATTATGTTAATCTGACTAGCGTATCTCAAGATATAAATAGTGTTACTAACACTTCTAGATTGAAATGTTATTACTTCGCGTTTTAATGTAAATGTATGCAGTGTGAATACTGCTTAATGTTTATTATAATATATTCAATTATAACTTGTATAATTTGTTTTATTGCTTTATGCGTAGTGATTACAAATGAGACTATTTAGTAAAGGTATTAATTTCCTCTGCCTCGTTGGCCGAGTGGTCGCAAGTGCGACTGCCGGGCAAGGGGTCTCGGGTTCGATTCCCGGGTCGGGCAAAGTATTACTGGGTTTTTAAAAAGTCTCAGTATTAGCACGGAGTTTGGAAATGTGCCCGGTATATGGCAATAGGCTCACCCCCTATTACATGGGACTTATACATAAATAGTGAAAAGTGGGTGTTACATTGTACAGTGGCATTAAGTGCCGAAATGTGCACCTCTGCCTACCCCTTCGGGGATAAAAAAGCGTGATGTTATGTTATGTTATGTGTATTAATTTCCATCCTGAGCGAGGGTAGTAATAACAAAGTTTTTTTTTTTTAAGGGGGGAAAATCATCGAATTTCTGCTCCCGCCTGGGTGAGGCGGGAGGGAGTGTCAGACTCTTACTGACTAAAAACCACCCCGTTCCTTCTCTTGCACGTCGAGCCGGAGCCCCGTATAACCCGTTAGGTTCTCCGCGACTCCGAATCAATAACAAGAGTTAGGGTAGTGATTTGTGTGTTGAAATTGATTAAGTATATTGTTACTGATAACTTAATCGGACAAAAGCTTTTTTCATCTTCAAAGGGATATGCAAACATGCAGGCAACAATTTTTTTTTTATGGGATAAGCCGGTGACCGAGCAGACGGGTTACCTGATGGTAAGCAATCGGCGTCGACCATAGACACCCGGAACACCAGATGCGTTACAAGTGCGTTACCGGCCTTTTGGGGATTAGGAGTTTAAGAATTATTGGATTCAGGGATTGGAGAGATTGGGGGAGGGGTGTAATTGAGCCTAAGGTAAAACGACGATGAATGTAGTAGGTAGACATTTTTATAAGTTTTTAATATCGGAACAACAGTTGTTTATGAATTGTGCCGGTATATGGCAATAGGCTCACCCCCTATTAAATGGGACTCATAACATAAACTATGAAAAGAGAGTGTTACATTGTACAGTGGTATTAAGTGCCGTAATGTGCACCTCTGCCTACCACTTCGAGGATAAAAGGCGTGATAAAATAAAATAAACAGTTTTTTATGAGTTCGTGTAATATCATGTAACGGGTACTACGGCTGTGTACATTAATCGGATTTAACACGTAATAATTTTCTAGTCTCATGACTGAACCAGAGACTCTTTGCTTGACAGTTGAAGCAGGTTCATATACCGTCCCTGTTCCTGTTCATCTCACAGTACACTCGTTTCAAACTCGTATGTTTCTCTAATATCCTCAATGGACTTGTTATAAACCGCTCCGTTTTATGCAAAATTAATTGACATTACGAAGTAACTACTATTAACCGTAATAAGTAGGTCTAGCTGGATGTTAGCTATGTTTAGGGATCATTTTCAAGCTACTAAATGTAATGATTGACGAATGCTGCAACCTAGGTTTTACTTGCAGTTGAGCTAATGTTTTACATTCACATACATAGGCACCACAGAACATATATAATCTTCTGACATCATCACCAGAATGTGATATATTTACGTCAAGCTGAAGGACTGTGCAACGAATGCATGAAGTTGTGCGAGTGTATATGAATGCATAACTATATTTTATTTTGTACTAGCTTTTACCCGCGGCTTCGCTCGCGTCACAAAAGTATAAAAAGTAGACTATGCGACAAATACCAATATACACAGCGCCATCTATACCAATACTTTTGTTTTCCCTCGGGAATATCAAATTTTTCCGGGATAAAAAGTACTCTATTATTTAATCCGGACTTCCAACTTTACGTCTGCAAAAATTCAAAGCAATCGGTTTAGTAGTTACGGAGTGAAAGCGGAACAAACAAACAAACAAACAAACTCACTTTCCGATTTATAGAGGTAAAATATAATATTAGTAAGGATAAGGATAAGGATTGTGTTATAATAAATGTCTTATTATTTTATATTGTATATTATGCTTATTGGTATTTTAAACCTGTCATGGTTTTCCCGTTCGTATTGTTTGTTTTATATTTTTTCTATCAAGTTTGCAATTTGTCATTTAATTTCAAGGATTTTTCTGTTTTGTTTTTTTTTATCGTTTTATAATTATTTGAAATGTATAACGCATTGGTTTTATGACTGTAATGTTATACTATATAATTTAAATAAATATGTGCTGTGATAGGCACGGGCAGAGACTATGGAACGCTAATTACTACGATTACTCCTATTTTACATTTCGTCTATTAATTAGATAGACTTTCTGTTTCACCATTTAAGTTTTCTATAGCCAATTTTAAAAGCCAATAATCTTGTCGTAATAATCTTAAAGATTTTCAGAATAAGTAACAATTTTGCCTTCGATAATGTCACTATGCACATTAAGATTAATAACTCATTGAAGATATAACAGATCGATGAGTTACTGAAGATGATAATAGAACCTAGAAAATAACGACAAACATTCACAATGAAAGTGAAACTGTGGTTCAGAGACATTTGAGTACACATACTATCCCAAAAATCGAGTCCTAAATCGCTCCTTTGCATCACACCGCCAAAGCAGGCTCGATCTACCTCAAACCTTAAGTAACAAGACAAGAAAAGTATCAAGTTACGAATAATTGACGAGACTACACTCACGTACTAATCTTCCCTAATTGGTATGCGTAACGTATTACCATCCCTATCTAAAATGGGAAGGATATATACAGTGGCAGTATCGACACGCGTAGCGCAAAGTAAGCGTAGTTGCAAATGAGTGAGACGTGAGTGTGGGTAGTGACGTAGTGACTGAGTGATTAAATAGTGTGTAATATTAATTATAATTGCTGCCTTTTTGATTGGTTAGTTGATAAGTTTAGTATATGGTTAAAGTATTACCAGAAAGAAATGTGTCTCAGATCCCATAAAGAAAATTAAACAAAAATGTTACTGGAGAACAAAGATCGATAGTTTTGACTTCTTCAGAAATATTTGATGCCAAAAAAGAACTATGTAAGTATGAGTGTACAAGTGAATTAACTCAACTATTACTTCTCATAAAAACATCAATGCAACACAGTATTCTTCGTTTCAGAAAATCTAAGGTTACATTATAACTAATTCAAAACACAGATCCAATCTTATTCGCAGTTTCCTCACATCTCAGCATAATCATTCTAATAGAATAATAAAAGATTTCTCAAAAAACTTGCTTTGCAGTCCACAGTAATATAGTAACTTCAATACATCAAGTATGATCATTAGTCAGTACTGGCCTCATCACTTTCTTATTGCCGATAATCTTTTCAAGGAAACTTCTCTGGCTTCCATTTCAACTTGCTAATTTTCCAGAACCTTCTACGGTTATAGAGTAAGAGAGTCTCGACATTGATAACGACAAATTTCGGTCGTTAAGTCTGCAATCTCTGTTATAGATTTTCAACCTTATCTCAGAGTTATAAGAAAGTTAAAAATCTTTTAATGAATCTTCTAACTTAGTGACGTTTTCTGTCATCAAAGTTGTCGAGACTACCAGCTCGAATGGGGTATCATCTCATAGACAAACCAGCTCAGTATAATACATTCTAATTAGCTCGTGAATACTTAACTTGGATTGCAATTATCGGGTTCTCTTTCCGAGTTGTGACACAAAAAGTACAGTCAGCGTCGAGGGCGTCAAATAATTATTCATTTTGCAATTAATGCTTGTATTTCTATATTTTTTACTTCATAAACCGGTGTTGGTATTTTAACAATTTCCTTACGAGTTTCTGATTAGTTCGAAAAACTTTGATGGATTGTCATTGGGGGCCAGTTTGTGTTATAATTGTTATATTTGTATTGAGTATGTGTTCTGAATAGTATCAACTTCTTCCAGTATTGTTGGTGTTTTCTAGTGAAGGATGATTTATTGTTGTCATTTTTTGTTTTTAGTTGGTTTATGAAACAGGTTTGTTAGAAAAAGTTTTAATTGGGAACTAAAACATTGTAGCGAAGGCCACTTCACACTTGAAACTGGAGAGACATGTTTATTTACATGTCTCTAACTCATGGGAACGATGATCATATAATATTGTGTTCATTTTGAAATCTGGAAGACGCAGATTTTAATAGGGTAGATGCCTAATTTTTATTTCAATGTCCGTCTAGTAGATCAATTTTTTATTTTCTTACAGAAACAAATACTTTCGACGATATATTGATTTAAAATGTCGCGTGACGTCACTTCTATGTACATTTTATACTTGGAAATGATGTTATAGCCCCCATTCTTAAACTTTGATTCATTTTATCTAAGTATTATTTTATTATACAACAAAATAAAAAAATACGTGTAAACAAAATAAAAAATTTTTTTTTCATTACCTAACTTACGGACTAAATAGATTTTAAATTTTCATACCCCGTCATCATCCCAATTATACCTTACCATCATGTTCAAGAATGCACCAGACTTTTGCATTATAACATCACACATCACGCCTTTTATCCCCGAAGGGGTAGTCAGAGGTCCACATTATGGCACTTAGTGCCACTGACAATGTAACACCTACTTTTCACTATTTATGTTATGAGACCCATGTAATAGGGGGTGAACCTATTGCCATATACCGGGCACATTTCCAGACTCCGTGATTCTACTGAAAAACCTAGTAGTACTTTGCCCGACCCGGGAATCGAACCCGAAACCCCTTGCAAGTGCGATTATGTGAGTAAGGAAATAGAGAATTCAGTTCTATTTAAATAAACTAGTTGCTCTTACTGCTATTATAAATTAATCGTCATAAATATATCAATCCAATTGGAGACGTAAATGCAAGTGAAGGTAAGTCATTTTGACTTTTTCAAAAAATAAGGCATTTTTTATTATTAAATTTACTCAAAATACATTCTATCGGCTATGAATCGTATAAATGAGAATGTTTCGTAAGTAGGGTAGGTTGTAGGTTTAGCAGCAGACATCTAAGGGTGCTATAAGTCAGTCGCGACTGGTGAACGACGGACGCGTTAAGTCCAACTTGCGTGATTTAAACTTACTGAGAAGTAGCGTTTGCAACGGACATCTTTGAATATATAGGATCTCATTGTAAAATAGCTCAAAACTTTTATATTGGACAATCCGGCAAACGTGCACGCGGAATAAAGTCAAAGTCAAAGCCTTTATTTCAATTAATGTTTCATTAGGCACTTTTGAAACGTCAAAAATTCAATTGTCCGTCCGTCCGTCTGTCAGTGAAGCTAGGCGCTCGTTCCAAAGTGTAGTTTCGAATGTAGAGGTAGAAGAACGAGTAAGAACCTCCATCGTTGTTGCTCTTTTAAAAAAAAACAGTTTTTCAGTCTCATTGATACATACGGGGATTTAGCTCCACTGACTGTTTTGCAAGATGGTACAGCAAATAACTGGTGCTTTCTGTTGCGACAGTAATTGTCAGGAGCAAAAACATCAGTTGTATTTTCTTACTTGTTCAAAGTAAAGACATGTAGAATAAAATATAACTGCAACAAATCTTTTTAAAATAAAGCAATTCTTTTGAAATCTTTATCTTGTCATTGTAAATTATTGTGGAAAGAAACTGAATGTCTAATATGTAGGCAAAGAAATATCATAGATAGACGGAAAGATATGCCTATTAGTCTAGGCAGACTCACCATGAATGCATAACTAAGGAGCTTTTTTTCCTAGTCCAGGGATGGTAAACCTTTGGTACGTGTCGCAGTCAACACAACATGAGAAATAAAAGAATGAAAGAAGTAAGTATATCTTAATAGATATATAGAATTTATTTGACATTAGGCATGATGCATCAAATACAGAAAAATAAAAAATATTAAGATAAAAAAACAATAATAAACAACAACAAAAAATAAATAAATAAAAAAAAACAATAAGCTGGCAACATGCCCATGGCAAAAGGGATGCCAACTCAGAATAAGTTGGACAGAAAAAGTACCCAACACTCGTTTTCAGTTGGCATCCTTACAGTGACGCACGGACGGTACCAACGAAAAATGTTGTAAAAGGAAAATAATAAAATAAGTACTTTTTTATGGCATAAGCCGGTAAACGAGCAGGCAGATCACCTGATGGTAAACAATCGGCGTCGCCCATGGACACCTGGAACACCAGAGGCGTTACAAGTGCGTTACCGGCCTTTTGGGGATTAGGAGTTTCAGGATCATTGGGTATTCAGGGATTGGGGAGATTGGGGAAGGGGAGGGGTCCCTAATTAAGCCTCCGGTAATATGATACAAAACATTTTGTTAAAATTAACAAAATGATTGATAAATCACAAATCACGGCTGTCAACGTACGTGTGATATGTCTGGTGATGCAGGTATATTTAAACTACGATGGTAGCTGACTATCAGGGGTCCCGTAAACCTAGTTACTACTGATATAGTAGGTTAGGTCAAAATAGTTTTATGGTGAATTTTTTTGTGAAAAATCATTAAATGACTACCCGTCTTGGGTGAGGCGGGAGGGAATGTCAGACTCTTACTGACTAAAAACCACCCCGTTCCAGCTCCTGCTTTGAGCTGGAGACTCGGTAACTTTTACTGTTGCGCCATTTATAACCTCAATAAATATTTCTTAAATAATAGCATGTTCAATCGTGAAACGTTGCCAACCCTGGTCTAGTCTAAACAACTTGATACAAGTACTATGATAAACTCATCTATATGTAGAAGACAGTATCAGTCTAAATAATATATGTATATAGCTTGTAATTGAATCAAAATGTTAAATAAAACGTTCATTTATATCTGCACTTTTAATAAAAACTGTAATATATTGACTGTATGTCAGATTGTCGATGTAGAAGTGTGAATGTCTTTAATAAAACGGCAGGAGCAATTGTGCTGCAATCAGGACGTGACTGACTTGAAATTGTTTAAAAAAATATAATTGTAAGGGATGTTTTAATAAAAATCCATTCTATTTTCCAACTTCTGATAATCAGAAGTTGACAAATAATTAATATCATAATACAAAGATAAGTAGACAATGCAGACTTACATATACACATAAACAGCCTATGGTACTGCTGAGCAAACCCTCTTCCCAAACGGAGAAGGTTTGGGCATTAACCACCAATTTCGCAATGCGGGTTGGCGATTTCAAACTTATAATTAGAAATTATAAGCCCAGGTTTCCTCACAATCACAAGGAATACCCTTCACCGTTTGTCAGTAGTGTCTGAATAATCTTAGAACATAATTATAACTCGGAAAAAGTCACATTGGCACTTGCCTTTGGTAGGTTTCGTATCCGCACTCTCATGTATGAGAAGTGGACTTCTTAAATCTCCGGGTCACCACGATATGTGGTACATATACACATGTATGTAGTCATACAATGTAACACACACTATTGTGTGATAACTTGCTTAATAAGGGGTTCGCCAGAGATCCTACTGCCATTTAACAATGATATTATGGTCTCATTAGTAGACATATTTACGTCTCTACTTGTCGTGATGATCTGGTAGTTTTAATGAAGTAAAACCATGAAGCATGAAGTTTAGTATTAAGTTTATTGGCATTATGTGAGGCCAAAAAGAGAAAAAAGGATGAGAAAAAGTACTGAATGACTTATGAAAAGTTTTAATGGACTGAAACAATAGCTGCAGTTAAATGATGGCACTGTTAGGCGTGAGATAGTTGGTTCAATTCGTGTATTAGGACAATCAAGTCTCGTCACTTTATCAATTATATTTTTTGGTCGTTATGAAGAAATCAAATTTTAGTTCATTTAGGAAGACTGAATAGTTGTAAAAGATAGTTTCTGCCTAATTTAGTTTGTAATAAAATATCCATCGATATGGAATATACTAATTACCATTTTTACTCGTGTTTATCTTATATGTATAAAAATGAATCTCTTTTTCCTTGGTCACGGCATACCACGTGAATGGCTGGACCGATTTCACTAATTCTTATTTTGTTGTATTTGTTATTATTAAGGAAAGGTTCTTAAGACAGAAAAAATGCTGAAAATCCTACGGGAACGGGAGAAAACGGGATTGCGCGTACGAAGTCGCGAGTAGAAGCTAGTATAGTCATATATTTTAATTAAATAGTGTACAATAATACCGCAAGGAACATCGTGTAAACATAAAATTTTATTAAGAGTTCAGACGAATGTCATTCGTACAATATGGTCGTACAACTAGTCGCTCAAATTGTGATATTTACAAAGATACAACAGATTATCTAATGTTTTTATAATAACTCGTGAGACATACTAAATGAACTAAAAATCGCGGGTTACTCACTTGAATATACTGAGAAAAGCTCTATTAGTTTCGAACCACAGAGGGCTCTTCCTCATGAGCAGCGCGTGCGGTCGCGGTGATGTCGCGCAGCCTACTGCTAGAGCAGGTACTGGTAGAGCTTTTCTCAGTATATTCACGTGAGTAACCCGCGATTTTTAGATTATCTAATCATTAGGGTTGTTGAGATGAGTTGGTCGCAACCAAGTAGACACCAGATTCTTATAACGATGCATATTATATCATTTCTCTAAACTTTTTCTGCTACTCCTACGGCCAACGACAATGCATTCCATTGCACTTGTAATACATTTCAATTTAACTCGGAATCGTCGCATTACTTCAAGTTATAACTGCTAAGACCTTTATTTAGTGTAAGACCACCTTCGCTAGAGGGCGCCACTATATATGGAACTCTTCTGTCATTTTCATTTTAGTTTATTGTGGTAGAACGAAAGGCTCTTGGGTACTGAGGTCTGTGTCAGAAGTCATAGATGTTATGTCGGTTTTCTTGAGGGGTTGGCAAAATTGTTTAAGATCAGTAATTATGTCAGAATTTTAAATTCCTTGTTTCTTAATCTATAATTTTGGCAATTAAATTGAGCTGTATAACAATAACTTCGCTCCGAGATTCATTCATGACATCATCATCATCATTATCAACAGCTGGACGACGTCCACTGCTGGACAGAATCTTCTCCTCCACGTCGAACGACAGCTCGCCACCGATTACGATTCATGTCATAAGTCGTGAAAATTTGCTTTAACTCATTATCGGAGATGAATTTTCAAGCAAAATCAGAATATTAACAATTTTACATCACTAAAATCAAGCAATAAATCCAGCAGCCACGTGACTATCCAAAGCTAAAATATTCGACATTAATCAGATAGCAACAAAGTCGATAGCAACAGGAATGCACCAAGTCTGTGCATGCGCAAGGTCACAGCGTGGGAGGTTGATTTACATTCAATGCCGCACTCGTGCGCATGCCTAGTGCTAAATATTGCCAGGAAAAAGTGGCTGAGAAAGTGATTGTTGTCTGCTGTTTATGATATGGATTTTAGAAAGGCGTTGAGCTCGTCTTTGTGTCTTCGGAATAATGTTGTTATTATGACTTGTTGGAGGAATATGGAGAAACGAGGATGGAGTGATTAAAATAATGTATATGAATGTAGTGGTAAAAACGTTGACTGCACGGTTGGTGCGGTTATTGGGCAACCGGTTGCCGTGCAATGTGTCGGGGGTTCGATTCCCGCACGGAACAACACTTTGTGTGGTCCACAAAGTGTTGTTCCGGGTCTGAGTGTCATGTGTATGTGAACTTGTATGTTTGTAAATGCACCCACGACACAGGAGAAAATCCTAATGTGGGGGTTTTAAAAGAAAATAAATAGTATACATTTTGGAACTATAATAGCTTTACTAGAGGACTGAACGACAGAATAACATTTTTATAGTTGTCTGATATTCAAAATTGCCATCCTAGTCTAATTGATATAAATGATTTTGACTTTGAAAAAAGCCAGTTTGTGAAGATTGCATAGATTTTTTAAATAGGTTTATAGGCCACGATAACCACTTACAATCAGGGCCCACGTGATGGTCGTCGTCGTCGCGGTATAAAAAATAAATAAAATGAAGTCATTTTAACTAGTGCCCCTATCTACACTGTCGTACGCTTTTTAAAAGGAGACAGCAGACAACGCAAAATCTTAATATCAGTAATTCACATTGGGTTTTTATTATGCTTCCTCAGTCCAGCCGACTGCAACCTATGTAGACACACTATCGGGGCTCTACTATCGTAGCACATTATCACTGTGTTTTACATACATACATAACATCACGCCTTTTTTGAAAGGGGTAGGCAGAGGTGTACATTATGCCACTGTACAATGTAATACCTACTTTTCACTATTTATTTTATGAGTCCCATGTAATAGGGGGTGAGCCTATTGCCATATACCGGGCAGAATTCCAGACTCCGTGCTACTACTGAGATTTTTTTAAAAAACCCCAGTAATACTTTGCCCCACCCAGGAATCGAACCCCTTGCCCGGCAGTCGTACTTGTAACCACTCGGCCAACGAGGCAGTCTTTTAATGTCCTCTAATTTTCATTTTACACAATAACTACAGAATTATATATCTAGTACATAAATTCCAGGACAATTGATTCATAGTCAGACATCAATTCATTAGATAGAAATAAATAACTAAACGAAACCGCGTCATATATCATAAAGGCTTTCGACCCCAGGGCGATATTGCTTCGAACCATAGAGTATCCATTGAATCGTCCATTTTGCATGAATTATCATACAATTAGCCGTCAGAAGCTCCGCGACGTTATTGCCGTCATTGTTAACTGGGTTTTAATCAGTGTAAGAGATTTATGCGCAGGCGCATTTGCTTGAGTTAGAGCGTGCCGCCGGCAGTTGTCGCCTAAGATTAAGAGCTGGTGCTTTTAGGTCGTTGTTTTTTGTATTGTTTTAATGTTAGATTTATATTTTATTTTATTTTTTTATTTTCAGATCCCTCTCTTTTAGTCTTTGGAGAGAAGATAGCAAAATAATAAATAAGACACATTTCTTAACCTTATAGGTACTGATAATTACCGGTAATGACTTGTAGAACAAAAGGGTTCAGTTACAAAAGTGGACTTCCCTCGTGAAATCATGTACCCGTTGAAAATTGTTGAAAATCATCCCCTAAATTAGTTTATACAAAAGTAGTCTCTGAACATTGGAAATAAGGTCTATAATGTAGTTAGCGGAGAGCGGTCACCGTTGACCGCTGGGGGATAAATGGGTAAGTTTCGATTGAAGAAAGGTCCAAGATACTACGCAGCTAGATTGTAGCTTCACAAAGTGATACTAGAACCCCATTGACAACCAAATCTATAGAACGTTCGAATCTAAAACTTTCAGTAAAAGCATTGATCAGCACTGGTCAACTGGTCACGCCATTTTGCAATACATCTAAAACCTTCTGACATCGAATAAGACGAGAACAAAAATGGAGGGTGCCATCATTTATTAACTATCCACCTATTAGCTTCGTGATCTGCCACGGGACAGGCCATAACTAATGTAATAATCTAGATTCACTGGGCGTAGTAATTAAATACGGCTATAAACAAGCCCTGTGCCCCCGGCAGGGAGCATCTCACGACTGACCAGCTAGGACACCGCAGGGGCGATCCAGAAGTACTACTGCAAGGAGAGTAGTGAATACTAATTCCTAAATGTAGTAATAGTTTTGGTCATGCATAAATGTCCTGGTCAGAGTGCCAAGAACGAATAACTATCACATTCGTAACGTATTAGTATTGAGCGGTTTCGGCGCTGTGATTGGCCAGCTCCAGTGAACCAACCAATCAGTTAGTTATTCGTGGTTGGCACTCAGATTCTTGCAATATTTTGATTTAGTTTCATAAGAAAAAGACATTCTAGAATTTACTTTTTAAAAAAGGGTAACTATAGAAGTGTTTTCCTCGTTCTTCTCCATTCGAATCTACATTTTGGAATGAGCACCTAGCTTCATTGACGGACTGACTGACAGACTATTATTTATTTTGTATTTGTTGACGTTTCAAAAGTACCAAAATATGGTTTAATTGAAATAAATACTTTGACTTTGAAAGAGATTGTCTGCTACACCATGTGTGGAATTTTGTATAGCCCACAAATCGTTTTTTGTTCCGTGTTTATGTTATGTGAAATTTGTATTTGTCTAAGCTTACCACGTTTGGTTAAACATTACCACATTACTTTACAAATACCCCGAAATATTTTACCAAACTTAAAGACGTATGTAGGTCGTAGGTAACTTGAAACACAACTTTTGTATATCAGTCAGTTTCAAAGTGGCTATTTCAGCTTCCCAATCTAGTAAACCTTTTGCATCTTCTTGCATAGTGCCCTAAGGGGCGACATACATTAGGCCAACAACTAGATATCATGCAAAACTCCCAAGGGTGTGAGGATTACTCGTAAATCGTCCGTCAGAACATTACATCGAAATATAAGGACGCGGAACTAATATTTCAAGAAATGTGGGGTTCTATCTCATGAACGGCCATCTAGAAGGAATGTGGAGAGGTCCATTAATTAATGAAACTGTATCTATCATAGTGTAATATCTGTTAATCCCCCGAGGAATAGGCAAACGTGGTTCTACTATAGTATAGAATTTACTTCTTGTTAAGTTCAGTAGTCCTATCGGTTTAGGACCAGTAACTTATTGCCAGAACTTCTGTTAGGTACTGGAAAATCAGTTTCAAAATAGCAGTTAACGACACTATAATTCGATAGCTACATAATTTTTTGGTCGCCCTAACTTTCTTTAGGTATTTTTTATTTAGTTCAGTAGCCCTATTGTATTGGAACCATCAACTTTTTGCTAGAACTTCTATACTAAAAATCTGCATGGAAAAAGCAATTTAAGTTACTAAAGAAGGTTTTTTTTTAAGGGGGGAAAATCATCGAATGACATCTCCCGCCTGGGTGAGGCGGGAGGGAGTGTCAGACTCTTACTGACTAAAAACCACCCCGTTCCTTCTCCTGCACGTCGAGCCGTAGCACCGGTAACTAAAGAAGGTTTAATTATTTTTATTGTCACCTTAAACCTTCCTGTACAATGTACAATAATGTAATTTTGTCGACCTCTAATTATTAAAAAAAAAACCAGAAAAGAAGTGATTAATTGTTACCACTAATAGATTTACAGCCGTTAAATGAAAAAAAAGAAACTCACCTGATATTTGTTTTGCTTCGAAACGAAAAAATGCCATGACATTTTGGAAATAGCGTGTAAGGTTTAAGTGGCCAATAAATAATAACATAAAACAATGAAAAATAAACCAAAAATATCCTGATTCTAGCTAATTAGTTCGTTAATTTGTTCGCCTATTTAATTGTTTTAAAGCTAGCTCTGTTATTATAGGTAGCAATTATTATTTCGCCGTTATTAAACAATTTAATAATTAAAAATGCATTACAGAGAGTGTTTATTAGTCGGTAACAAAGTGAGTAGTAGGTTATATAGCTATAGTTTTATTTATTTGTTTGTGTCGCTGACTTTTATCGTTTGATTAAAATGTTATGTACAGTTGTTGTTGCTCCTTTACGTGCATTAAAGTATTTGTTGAATACTATTAAACGGTTTTTCTTTATAATTTATTAAATAATAGGGAAGTTTCCTAAATTTTATTTTAATGTCCGCCTGGTACATTAATTTAAAACTTTAGACAGGTTTTTTTCTTTTCTTACAAAGTTAAATACTTTCGACGATATATTAATTTGAAATATCGTATGACATCACAGCGTGTCATATTTTGTAGCGCGTTAGACGTAACAACCTCCCACTCCTAAACTAAGCGCCATTTTGTATAAGTATTGCAAATTAATACGAGAAAATAAAAAAATACGTGACTTATATTTTTCCATTATCTAACTGGCGGCCTAATTACATTTTTAGTTTTTATACCCTGGAAACTATCCAAATACCTTTTTTAAAGGAACAAATTAATTGTTTAAGAGGAGTGTTCAGAAAATAATTCGTATGCTACAAGTACATTGAAAGTAAGTACTAATTTGTTAGAGCTACCAACGAAGAGAAATCTTGCCATAGAGGGTAAGATGAAAATATTGATTTTAATCTACCTACATAGCATTTTTTAAGGGGGGAAAATTATCGAATGACTGCTCCCTTCCTGAGGGAGTATCAGACTCTTACTGACTAAAAACTACCCCGTTCCTTCTCCTGCACGTCGAGCCGGAGCCCCGGTAACCCGTTAGGTTCTCCGCGACACCTACATAGCATACTACATGCACACTTGTCCAGTAACATCATTTTTTTCACTCCGACTTTGTAATTAAAAATCTACCTAAACTACTTAATTAACATTCAGTTGTTAACAAACACATTTTTTATATTCACTAGTTAACAATCTTCATAATCTCATGTAAATCGGCCATAGTGGTCATCTATTAGTCCATGTCCAGAAATTAACCTGAGGCAAACCAGGTTCTTAAGTAAACACAACTTAAACCATTAACTTTGATTATGTACTGCGTCGGAACTTATTTATATTCTAAACGTCTACATAAGTAGCCCTGCGGATATCGGCGCCATTTATTATAAGGATTAAAGATTACTTCTGTCCTCGTCCCATGGGATTAGAGTGGGATAAGTACTTTAGAACTTTGTTGCTAAAAAATTAAAATTTTTTGATATTTTTTTTTATATTTCTATATATATATATTTTGGGGTTTTTATCCACATGAATACACCGTATTCTCTTAGTTTTAATTACACTAGTTTGCTAACTACACCAGCTGAGGATTTTATTAAATCTCAGTATTAGCACGGAGTCTGAAATTGTGCTCGGTATATAGCAATAGCACCCCTATTATATGGAACTTATAACATAAATAGTGAAAAGTGAGTGTTACAATGTACAGTGGCATTAAGTGCCGTAATGTGCAACTCTGCCTGTGCCTTCGGGGATAAAAAGGTATGATGTTATGTTATGTTAGAGTTTTGCATCATCTAACTGACTGACTGACTGAGTAAACATACTAACACTAACCTAGAGGTCCCAGTTTCTTGTAAAGGTCATCATTCCATTATCCCTTAGCTGATCGAAGTGTGGAAATTATCGCTTGTGCATAATAATTAATATTGAGTTTCAATTAAATGGAAAAAGTATAACTTTAATAAAAACTTGTCACAATTGTGTTGTTTAACATCCGTAAAATTCCGAGATATGTAAATGTTAACAACCGTAAATATAGAATATGGGTAAAAATATTTTCTATTGAGCTGTTAACAATGAATTAAATTAATATTTTATTTCCACAACATTTTAACATTCCGTATATGTACAGGAGAGCGTTATACGGAGAAACATTTTTATACTAACGTTTTAATTTATTTATGAATATTTTTAAGAATGTGTGTACCTAGTAGAAAATATGGTGTATCCATTTCTAGATAATTTCTTATTTATAATTATGTTACTTAGCTTTTACCCGCGGCTTCGCTCGCGTCACAAAAGGATAAAAGTAGCCTATGTGACATATACCAATACACACAACGCCATCTATACCAATACTTTTGTTTTTCCTCGGTAATATAATTTTTTCCGGGATAAAAAGTACCCTATTATTTATTCCGGACTCCTAACTTTACGTCTGCAAAAATTCAAAGCAATCGGTTTAGTAGTTACGGCGGGAAAGCGGAACAAACAAACAAACAAACTCACTTTCCCATTTATAATATTATAATAAGGATAAATGCGCAAGACATGGTAGGGAATTGTTAACAATGTCAGTACAATATTATTAACACATAAAAATTGCTTACAAGGCATTTCCAATGAATGAATGCGTATAAAAATATTTTCTGTTTGTTTGTTTTGAACTTTGAATGTAGAAAAAACGTTTCTAGAACACCGTTAAAGTTTTTGAACTAAGTACTTCATTAGTAGAATGGTGGCTACTGCAATGGTCGTGGGTTTTACAGTTTCACATGACATCTGATCAACAGCCTGTAAGTGGCCATTGCTGACCAAAAGCCTCTTCTCACACGTAAAAGGTTTGACCATTAATCACCACGCTTGCTCAATGCGGGTTGGCGATTTCAAACTTATAATTAGAAATTATAACCCCATTTTCCTCACGATATTTTCCTTCATCGTTTGTCAGTGGTGTCTAGATAATTTTAGAAAGTACTTATAACTCGAAAAAAGGCACATTGTTACTTGCAGCTGTTGGTTTTACGGTTTAATTCAGCCAAATTACGAGTATTAAAGCAAGTCTAAGTTTCCAAACGTCTCAGTAACAGACAAGAAGGCCTCGGTAAACGAGTGCGTCACCGGCCTTTTGGGGATTAGGAATTTGAGGATTATTGGGGATGCGGGGATTGGGGAGATTGGGGAGGGCGGAATTGGGTCTCCGATAACCTCACGGTTGTTTCACGTCGGTTTTCTGTAAGGCCGTGGTATCACTCCGGTCGAGTCAGTCCGTTCGTGCCGAAGCGTGGCTCTCCCATACTTAAAGTATAAATTGTGTTTCTGCTATATGTTGTAGACGTAAGTAGTGATGATTCACCGGTTCTGGCTCACGCGTTTGACAGGTCAAATCCGGGAGAATCAGTCGCACCAATCCTAAAAAAAAAAAAAAAAAAAAAAAAAAAAAAAAAAAAAAAAAAATTTGGTTTTGGCATGCTCTGATCACGTTTCTGCAGTCCTTTTTTGCGTAGGATGCGTGGTTCTGGAGTTATGCAAATCAATTGCAAATCCATTTATTGTTATCTCATTCATTTCCGGTGTTCCTGACCCTCATCAACGCTCCATTGTTATTATCTATACTTCGAACACCCTTTTGGCGTTCTTATCTATTACTCACTGGTAACCCTCATTATCTTTCATTTCCTATGTCATCAATAAAACACAATCATTCATTTTAATTTTCTAATTAATTTATTACTTTTTTCTACAAAATATGAGTGGAACATCTCATCCACAAAAATATCATTGTACAGTGTGTTCCCTGTAAATATGTTCGTAAAACTATGCATTGAACATCCCTGAAACTTAAATAGCAAATACATTAAGCAATATTCACCACAAACTGAAGTCCAATCATTCTGAATCCTATCAACATTCCAGTCCCATCTCTTACAATTCCTTTTCAAAAACTGAAGATGATATCGCTCAGGTGTTCGTCCATATGAATCAAAATATTGACCGATGCCATTCGCATCGATATGTACAGCTATCCAGTGTGACCCTGGTTTATCATCCGCATCCAAATTGCATATTATATACGTTGGTACATGTGTATACATAGGTAGTCTATTAGCAGCATAAACATTATTTTCTAGACTGACATGAATCTTTTTCATATGCTTTTGTAATTCTAGTGTGTCCATGATATTACTGTTATTAACAAATTATTACAGTACTAATCTATTCAATGGTTGTCATACGAATGTTCAATTATAGTGATTTGTAAATATTAAATATCGCATTCTTTTGGGAATCACAAAACAAGTTCATGCCTGTTGCGATGTGCGATAAATTTGTTGACTCATAGAGTTCAGATAAGAATGGTGCTATATAAGATCGAACAGTTGCAGTCATGCAGTCAGTCTATGGTCGTTTGACCACAGTGGATTGTGTACGTCTACCAATACTACGTTTGTGTTACTTACTTCAACGCATCAATGGTCATGGAGGTAAGTGTTTATTCTATTGACAAACTTACTTGTATTTCTGTTGTTGTTTCCTAACGTGTGTGTGTCAGATTAAGTGTAAACAAATTGATATTAACGTGATAACTCTGTTGTTGCAGAGATCATTCAACTTCGCAGACGATAATGAAAATACCTATAAACAGTATTACTACTCGCCACTCTCTCCCCAACACGAAGAAGAGAGTGATGACATCGTCGTTATTAACACAGACGATGGAGGAAAAAGGAAATCGCAACCGATTGATCAATTTTTTGAAGTGACACCAAAAATAAAAAGGAAGAAGCTGCTATCGTCGACTGTGGCACGAGCTGCTAGAGATGGCGTATCATACATCTCTACAAATTCTGACGACGGAGACCAAGCGACGCATCTCATAAAAATTGAAATGTATGATATGAAGAAACTATCCAAGATTCCAATTAGTGATCACTGGAAGCACGCTACCACGAGGATTAAATATTACGTAAAGAATAATAAGGATAGCATCTACGACAACACAAACGGTCTCGTATACAATATTACAAAGACAATAGCAGAAAGTGAAAAAGTTAAAAAATACTTTTTTAACAATGACACTCATTAGTGGATTAGTGAATGTGATTCTGTTTACTTAAAGTACTTCTGTGTACTCATTAGATTTTTAGATGACTTTCCTAGCAAAACACTTAACTGTTACTTACTGTGCTACATACTTTTTTCTTTATTATAAAAATGGAAAACTTCAGTGAAATATGCATCAGTTCTTTCTTTTCCGCACCCATTGAGGAGAATATAGAACAATCCAACAGTGAATTCAATCAGGAGCTGTCTAAAGTTTGTGATGAAATGGAGAAGCGTGAACTGTTCAATTCATCGTATGATGATGAGTTGTATAATCAATGTTTGATGGTTGAAACAACGTTGATGTAAGTATTAGAAGTACAAACTCAATAAGAAATATTATTGTATTAATGTTTTATTTTAAGATTTGTCTAACAATTTTCTTTTTTGTTACAGCCAACAACAAGTTGGAAGAGGTATCAAACAAGGTATCACTGCCGATGAAAATAAGGTTACCAAGAAAGCAAAATTTGACGAAGGAGCTTCTACATCATCAATTGAAACCAATGACGTTGACAACAATAAGGTGGAATGTGATAAATGTCATGTTTATATTAATAAAAGGTATTTAAACAACCATTTAAAAAGCAATACACATAAAAATAATCTTTTAAAATCACATAATTCATTAACGAATGTTACAGTTGTTGAAACCGCTTTTGGCAATCGAATTTTAACATATAGAATTAATAGTAAAACACATCAATCAGGGCAATATTTTGAAACGCCGGAATCGTTTTTAAATTCATTAAAAATCGATATCTTATTTTTGATAAATGAATGTATTCAACAACACACAATTTGTAAAATAAACTTCATATTGCATGCTGATTTCATACAACAAACTAAAGATATCAAAAATACGTTTGATTTTCAAACGTTTAATTACATAATATGTCAAGGAGATGACTTAAATATTTTTTATTCATCATTAATAGACACAGTAGTCGGTAAAATTTGTCAATTTGAAAAAAAAGATAGTGGTTGGAGTCTTAATCAAATTAAATACATAGATATGAATGTTAACAAATTCAACCCCCTACGTGGTAGTTCATACATCAACCTTCCTCAAGATATTAAATCAAAAAAAGCTGTAATCAATGTTAAAAATAATGATAATATGTGTTTCAAATGGGCATTACTCTCCGGTTTATATCCTGTATGTAAAAATGTAGATCGGGTAGCATCTTACGCAATTCATGGAAATAAATTAAAATTTACTGGTATTTCTTTTCCGGTTAAAATTGCAGATATATCAAAAGTAGAGAAATTAAACAATATTAGTATTAATGTTTTTGGTTTAGAGTATAATAAAGAAAAAAAGTGTAATTCTGTTGTAGGTCCTTTATATTTATCAAAATGTCGTACACCTAATCATATTAACCTACTATATATATCGAATGGTACTAACAATCATTACTGTTATATTAAAAACTTATCGCGATTAGTAAGTTCACAAATATCAAGACAACATCATGCAGTTTGTATATGTGATTCATGTTTACTTCATTTCCCATCAAAGGAAAGACTTAATAACCATCAACAATATGATTGCGCGCACATTTGTACAGAATTACCAAACGGTGTGGATTCCAAAAAGGATTGGTTTGGTAAAGCAACCTCAAATAATAAATTAAAATTTGATAAATTCGCGAAAAAGTTGGAAATGCCGTTTGTGATTTATGCAGACTTTGAGGCATTTTTGAATCCGATAGAATCATGTAGTAACGATCCATCCAAGCCTAGTACAATTAATATTCAAAAACATGAAGTGTATAGTTTTGGATATTACATTAAATGTTCATATGATAACAGATTATCAAAATATGAGACATATAGTGGGTCAAACTGTGCACAAGTGTTTATGAATCGCCTTTGTGAAGATGTGAAAGCAATAGTTAAAAAAAATAGTTTCCAAAAATGTCCCGTTCCATTATCAGATGAAGAGAAAATTAAAATTTCAAATTCAAACATATGTCATATTTGTGAAACTGAGTTAAATGAAGATCTTTTTTACGATTTTGATTGGCACACTGGTAGTTTTAGGGGTGTTGCACATCAAGTGTGTAGTTCTAAGTACAGAACCCCTCGTCATATCCCAATATTTTTACATAACCTCAGTCACTACGATGCTCATTTCATTGTCCATGCATTAAACCTCGATGATAACAAAGTTGAAGTTATTCCACAAAACAAAGAACGATACATATCATTTTCAAAACAGTTAACAATAAATAATCAACCAGTAAGTTTAAGATTCGTAGATTCACTGAAATTTTTATCGTGTAGTTTAGATCAACTAGCTAAAAATCTTAATGATGATCAGTTTACAGAATTAAAAAGGAACTATCCTAATAATGAAGATTTTTCACGTTTAAGACGGAAAGGTATTTATCCTTATGAATTTATGTGTAATAGTGATTGCTTGAAACATCCATCACTTCCTGATCAACACCAATTTTATAGTTCACTCACAGATTCAAATATTTCAAATGATGATTATAATCACGCAAAAGATATTTGGCAACATTTTAAGTGTAGTAGTATGTCTGATTATTCCAATTTATATTTAAAAACTGATGTTTTACTTTTGACTGATGTATTCGAAAACTTTAGAAAGCTTTGTATAAAAACTTATGGACTAGATCCTGCTCATTACTATACTGCCCCAGGTTTAAGTTGGGATGCAATGTTAAAATTTACAAAAATAGAATTAGAATTATTAACAGACTATGACAAAGTTGCTTTTTTTAAAGCTGGTATTAGAGGGGGTATATCTCAGTGTAGCAATCGTTTTGCTAGAGCAAATAATAAATTCATGGAAGATTATGATAGCGAAAAACCTAATTCATATCTCACATATTTTGATGCGAATAATTTATATGGTTGGGCAATGTCTCAATCTCTTCCTGTTGGTGGTTTTGAATGGGTAGATTCTAATACAGATTATAATGTTTCGGATAACTCTGATTTCGGTTATGTTTTAGAAGTTGATTTGGAATATCCTGATGAACTTCATGATTTGCATTCTGACTTTCCGTTATGTCCTGAAAACATATGTGTGGGTAATACTAAAGAATCTAAATTAGTTCCTAATTTAAATAATAAAAATAAATACATCATTCATTACAGGAATTTAAAACAATGCGTTGAAATGGGGATTAAATTAATGAAAGTACATAGAATTTTAAAATTTAAACAGAGTTCTTGGTTAAAGAAATACATAGACTTAAATACTAGTTTGAGAACGTTAGCTACATCAAACTTTGAAAAAGACTTTTTTAAATTAATGAATAATTCTGTCTTCGGTAAGACTATGGAAAATATTGAAAAAAGAGTAAACGTTAAACTACTAACTCACTGGAATAATCGTGGTAAAGTTTTAGGTGCTCAGGATTGGATTGCAAAACCAGAATTCCATAGTTTATCAATATTTTCAGAACATTTAGTCGCAATACAATTACGGAAAACAAAGTTAATTTATGATAAACCGATTTATTTAGGATTTTGTATTTTAGATATATCTAAGACCCTTATGTATGAATTTCATTATAACTACATGATTAAAAAGTTTCATAATAAAATTAAGTTATTGTACACCGATACCGATAGTTTGATATATCAAATTTTTACAGATAATTTTTATGAGGATATAAAACCAGATCTACTTCACTATTTCGATACATCAGATTACCCGGAAAATAATATTTACGGATATCCAAAAATAAATAAAAAAAAGTTAGGTTTTTTTAAAGATGAGAATAATGGTAAAGTATTGAAGGAATTTGTAGGGTTGCGATCAAAAATGTATGCCTTAGAAATAGAAGATAAATTTATAGCAAAAGCAAAAGGAGTTAACAAAAGTGTTACCAAAAAAATGAATATGGAAAATTACAAATCGTGTTTGTTTAATAAAAATGTATTATATTGTAGTATGCTTCGATTTAAGTCAATCAAACACACTATTTTTACACAAAAAATAAATAAAACATCTTTGTCATATAATGATACTAAACGATGTATTATGGACAACAACATTGATACATTGGCTTGGGGACATTATAAATTACGTTAAGTGTAATACTTTTTACTTTTATTTCTGTGTGTATATACAAAATTTGTTTTGATTGCAAAATTATGATATTACTATAATATTATATAATAGTTTATTACATATTTAAAATCTATTGTTTGATTGTAAATAGTAGCAAAAAATAATTGTAGTTTTTATTTCTGATAAGTACTAAATGTATTAGAAATAGTATACAAAACATTCTGTTTTTCGCAAATTATATGTTTTATATAGAGGTAATTTTGTCAATATATAGTAATTTTACACCGACTTTTTCATTTTTATTTCATCCCTTTAAAACTCTAGACGTGTGAAATGTATCACTTTATCCATCCGTTTACTGCTATTGTGGCAGGACCAAGTGGATGTGGGAAGTCAAATTTTGTAACAAATTTCATAAAATCAGTTAAAGAAATATGTAATTGTGATTTTAATCAGATCACATGGTGCTTTGATGAAATGCAGCCTTTATATAATTTACCAAATGTTAACTATCATCAAGGAATTCCAAATCTTAATATGTTTGATGGTGAAAACCCACACCTTATTATTATTGATGATCTAATGAGAGAGTCTGATGGAAGAATTGTGGATATATTTACAAAAGGTAGTCATCACAGGAATCTTAGTGTATTTTATTTAACACAAAATTTATTTCATCAAGGTAAAGGTCAAAGAGACATTTCTTTAAACTCAAGTTATATAATTTATTTTAAAAACCCTCGAGATAAAACTCAAATAAGATATTTAGCACGTCAAGTGTCACCAGATAACCCAAAATTCATTGAAGACGCCTACAGGGATGCAACTTTCGAAGCGCATGGATATTTAATGATAGATTTAAAACAGAATACAAATGATTTTTGTCGTATCAAGACAAATGTATTCCCATTTAATGGTTACTGCACAGTCTACGTCCCCACGAAAGAGTTTAAATACACCAAGAATCAAACAATTCAAATCATTTCTAAATGATGCATCGTCGACTCACCACGCATAAACATTTGCTAAACGCTTTGCATACGCTTAAACCAAAATATCAAAGAGCGTTACTTAAAACGTGTGATGAAGAAGAAATAAATTGTATTTGTGAATGTATTCATAACGTTTTACAAGGAAAGATACCTCTCAAAGATCAAGATAAACAAAAATTGAATAAACACAAAAATATACTCCGTAAACTGGTGCATAAGTGTACACATAAACTAAGAAAAAATATTATTATACAAAAAGGAGGGGCTTTCTTACCAATAATATTAGGTGCAATATTGAGTGGATTAGTAAGTGGACTAGCCAGTTAACATGGAAAATGCTAAGAAAATGATACTTATTGAACCTGGATTGATTGAAAAATTAAAACAAGAAAATAAGGTTACTAGTAATTTGTCTCGACTAGATATTGAAATGCAAAATATTATGAATAGTAAGACGGAAGACCGAAAGAAGTGGATGTTATATTTACAAACACTACAAAGATACCTTCACTTTACCGAAGAGGATCGTCAACCACTCAGATTACCAATTTATTCTGATACATCTAATGAAGATTCAAATGGATCTAAAATTGGTTTTAAAAATAAAGATAGAGATCTAAAAAGTTCAGTTGATGCTGAATCTTTGTTAGAGGAGAAAGGATCTATTAAAAGTATAGAAAGTGAAGCAAATCCACTGTATTCACCAACACAAATACTCAGTTTAATTCCAAAAACTTATAATAAAAAAGGTGAGTCATTATTAAACTTAATTGGAATAAGTAAAAGTAAAATACGTTGGGACAATGAAGGCACAGTCATAATTGATAATGAAAAAATTCCAGGAAGTAATATTGTTGATTTAATAAATGATTCACTTAGACCCTTAAAAAAAGTGATCCGATAGGGTGGGATAGATTTGCTAAAGCATTAAAAGATATTAAAGTACCACTTACTTATATTGGAAATCCAAAGAGATGTGAGTTTATTAACCAACTTCAAGCAAAAGATCTGAACAAAACCTCTGAGATTGAAGTTCAAGAGTTTTCTACACCGAGCAGTGGAGATAAAAGATCTATAACTAAAATACGTAAAAAGATCGATTGGGAAAAATGGACCCCGTACTAGAAGAAATTAACAGGATTTATTATGATCCATCTAACCCCGCTGGTTTTGGTAGTATTGATAAATTATCAAAAGCTATGAAGGAGAAAATGGATAAAAAGCAAGTAAAGGAATGGTTACAATCACAAGAAACATATACACTACATAAACCCATTCGGAAAAAATTCCCGCGTAATAGGTACATTCTATCAAACATTAATGAGTTGTGGCAAGCTGATTTAAGTGATATGCGAACTTATGCTCAATATAATGATGGTTTCAACTACATACTTTGTGTTATTGATGTATTTAGTAAATATGCTTTTGCAAGACCAATGAAAAAGAAAAACTCAGAAACAACTAAAGAATGTTTTGAAAGTATATTTACTGAAAGTAATTCAACACCTACTCACATACAATCTGATAAAGGTACAGAATTTATTTCAAAAGATGTACAAAAATACTTTAAATCCAAAAAGATAAATTACTATACCACTAACAATCCTGATATTAAGGCTAGTATTGTTGAACGATTTCAAAGAACTCTAAAAATGAAAATGTGGCGTTATTTCACTCATAATAATACTTATAGATATGTCGATGTTTTACAAGATTTAATATACTCTTATAATCACAGCATTCACTCGAGTATTAAGATGTGCCCATGTGATGTAAGTTCCAACAATATTATGACAGTTTGGACTAATCTTTATGATAGAGGATCAAACAAACTTTCTTTAGAAAATTCTAAACCAAATTTCAACGTGGGTGATTATGTTCGAATAACTAAATATAAACATGTTTTTCAAAAAGGATATGAATCCAATTGGAGTGATGAAATATTTATTATATCTTCAATAATTGATAGATCTCCATGGATTGTTTATACAATAACTGATTTACAAAATGAACCAATAGTTGGTACTTTTTATGAAAGAGAATTACAGAAGGTCACTTACAACCCCACCTCACAATATAAAATACATAAAATAATTGGCACTCGTTATTCGGGTAACAGAAAAGAAGTATTAGTGAAGTGGAGAGGTTATCCAGATAAATTTAACAGTTGGATTTTAGCTTCTAGTTTACAAGAAATATGAATAAAGAAAGTTTTTATTTAACTTTGCTCAGCAATAGTTCAATGGAATACTTTCCTGATAACAAGACCACAAATTTTTCAACAAAATTACCAAAAGCTATGAAATTAGAAGGTGAATGGTCGGTTGGAGTTGTCGAGTTTCAATATCCATGCACCATGTTTACTGTTCAAGATCATGAAAATGTTGTATACATCACAAAAACCATGATAATGCCTAATGAAGATAAAACATCAACAGTGTACTACAAAAAACATATTCCCGCTACCAACTACGATAACGTTGAACATATTTTAAAAACGTTAAATAGTATCAGAGAGAACTTGAAATTTCGTTATGATGAAATAACAAAATTTGTGTCTGTTTCTGTTTTGGATAAAAATATAACTTCCATAACATTATCACCCAAATTAAGTTTACAACTAGGTTATGAACCAAATACAAATCTCCTAGACAGAAATTTTGGGAAGTGTCCTGCTAATTTACACTTAGGGTTACCATCACAACTATTTCTATATTGCGATATTATCGATCCTCAGATTGTGGGTGATGTTATGACTCCGCTATTAAGAGTCATTTCATTAGATCCTTCAAAATACATTTATGGTGCGAATAAAATGCACATTTTCTCTCCACCTCACTACTTACCTGTTATGCGAAGAGAGTTCGATACGTTAGAAATAGATATAAGATCGAGCACAGGACAAAAAATCCCATTCCAGTTTGGAACCGTGTGTATTAAACTACATTTCCACAAATTATAATAATGTATTCTCATCAGGATCATCATAAATGTCCATACGAAAATTATTATTCTCATCAAGCTGGATCAGGAGTTGGAGTAATTTATAAGGGTTCACCATACCAACGTGGTCATGGTATTGGGAGCTTCTTAGGAGGGTTATTTAGATCAGTTTTACCTTTACTTTCAAGTGGTGTTCGAGTGGTTGGTAAGGACGCATTAAATGCTGGAGTAGGACTTTTATCAGATATGGTTCAAGCCCGTCCTATGGAAGCCTCAATAAAAAATCGTCTAAAGCAAGTTAGTACGAACTTAAAACGAAAGGCTGATGACAAAATTGATCGATTTAACATGACAGGATCTGGGTATATAACTAAAAGAAAACGATTGGCCTCGTTCATTCCACCACTAACAGCGAAAGTGAAAGCTACGAAAAAACTTGGTCGAAAACCAAAAAACATCAAAGATATATTTTCAAATTAAGTATGTCTTTCCTTCATAATCATTCTTGTGAGTGCGTTAAGTCAGAATTAGATTTGTTTGCATTACCGTCTACACAAACAAGCATTGAAAATGGATTGTGGATTCATTATAAACCAATTTCATCTCTTGCTGATGATGGACCTATCGAGTTTCAAGTTCCTGGAACAGGCGATGACTACATAGATTTGTCTCATACATTACTCCACATAAAGGCAAAAGTATTAAATCAAGATTCAACAAACTTGATATCAGCTACAACTCAATACGCTT